>JAVLVB010000001.1:1307308-1403187 GCA_032876305.1 Orestias chungarensis | reverse complement strand
ATATATATATATATATATATATATATATATATATATATATATATATATATATATATATATATATATATATATATATATATATACAGTACATCCTTTCATTACTAGTCAAAGACAACATAACACACAAGCTCAGAAGGCTCAACCCTAGCCCACCCAGCAGTAAACCCAGAAGAAATAAAATCCATGTCCATTAAAGTCCATTAACTCAAACAAGAAAAGTATTAATACATTTTATTAAGAAAAGGCAATAAACTGTGTCTCCTCAATGTGTTCCCCAAGCTGAAGAACATTCAGCATTGTGTTCCCATCTCCTCCCAGATGTTGTAGGTGATTGTTTAAGTCTTCGGACTTTGCTGTCCTGAAGCTTAGCGAATCACCTTTTCTGCAGCTCTCAGCACCTTCTGTGAGCCTTGTTATGAAATCACTAAGCAAACGTTATTTTCAGGACTAGAAGGTGGTAGCTTTAATCAAATTATGATGTTACAGCCTCCCACTACCAACTTGCACAGCACACATCACAGGAGAGTGGGGACTAAGATCGCTGTCAAAAAGCAGGCACCTGCACACTCGTTGCAGAATTAGATTTCACGACGCCAGTCGTAACAGAACAACTTTAACAATCGTATTTATATGTGTATAAAGTTTTTGTATCCAAACTTCTGTTTAAATATTTGTAAGTCTGGGAGTATGAATCTGAAAGCTGTGTAAAGCCATGTTTAACTTTGGAGAGGCTGTGTTTGATTTGATTGCGGATCGATTACTCCGCCCCATGACGACATTGTAACAATTTTTTACTCATACCCACAAAGTTGAGGTAGGGTTAGGTCTAGTTTGTAGTCGTACAAATTAGAGTTTGTATTCATAAAACTTGGAACTCACAGCTTTTAGATTCATACTCTCAGACTCACAAATATTTCACCAGAACTTTGTGTACAAGAACTTTATTGACATATAAATATGAATGTTAAAGTTCTGCACACCTTTGTGACAGCGATCTTACTCCATAGGAGAGCTGCTTACGGTGAATCTGTCCCTCCTCAATGCTACTTCCCACTTCTTCCTCAAATTTCATTCTTTGGGAAACCTTCAAAATAAAAATGGGAGATTAGCATCAGCAATAATGCATTATTTCTACAAAAGCATATTTATATCAGTTGTAATCTAAGCCTTCATTATCTAAGTCTAGGGCAGCAACATAAAACTAAGGCAATTATGCTATAAGGCTAAAGATATGATTTATAAAGTTTCAGTTGGCCGGATAGGCGAGTGAACAGCTAAAAACACAGCCGAGTTTAAGGTTTGCTGTTTGTTTTTTTTCAAAAGCAGAAATAAACTACAGTACAATAATATTCTAATAACAAAATTCAAACCATAATAATGCTGAATCTTAATTGTGAAAGGTAATCCCCCGACTCATGGTTGCAATCACCGGCCGATTTGAACAAAAATATGCGGCACATCTTGAAAACTGTTGTCTGCTGCTGTCCTATAGGCTGAAGGACCGCTCCAAGATGGCGGCCATATTTATCGCCGCCGAAGCAGTCGATGTGGCGTTTATTCTTTGTTATGTTTATGGGGAAAGGAGTATGGAGTCAGAAGTGCGCCTTATCTGTGTAATGCTGTACAATATTCCACAGTATTGTTTTGTCATTGTGTGCCAAAACCAAAAAGCTGTTCTTGTTCTCAAGAGTGTTCGATTTGGAAATGTCTGTCCCTAAATCAACAACCTTGTTTCCTAGGAGGGAGAAACCGAAGAGCCAAAGGTTTGATCGGGTATTCACTCAGGCGTCAAAAAAGGGTCAAAATTCGTACTTCTACTTTGAGATTTGTACACTTGTAATTTGAGATTTCCACGCTTGTAATTAGAGATTTGCAAACTTGAAGGTTGGATTTTTTACAAGCACAAATCCTTTTTTTACAAGTACAAATCTTTTTTTTACAAGTACAAATCTTTTTTAACAGGACTAACTTTGTTAACAGGACTAACTTTGTTCATGCAAAACTGAAGTAGCTTTTTTCCATTGTCCTGCAACAACTAGGCAGCCGCTCCAAGCTAACTATTCCTCGGTTTCTCATGTGCCACTTGGCCTTCGCTGACCTCTGCATGGGTATTTACCTGTTGGTGATTGCCACCGTGGACATACTTACTCAAGGCCGCTACTACAACCATGCAATCGATTGGCAAACGGGATTTGGCTGCAAAGCTGCAGGCTTTTTCACGGTGTGTGTGTGTGTGTGTCTGCATAGTGTTGCCTGCATACGTTAATGCATCAGTGTCTGTGTTCGGGTAGTAATCTACTGTGATTTCCAGGTGTTTGCCAGCGAGCTGTCAGTGTTCACACTAACAGCCATTACTGTGGAGCGCTGGCATACCATCACGAATGCTATGCGCCTTGACCGCAAACTTCGCCTGAGGCATGCCTGCATAATCATGACAACTGGATGGAGCTTCTCCCTGCTGGCCGCATTGCTACCCATTGTTGGTGTCAGCAGCTACAGCAAAGTACCACATTTTACATCAAGTTCCTTTAATAATCTATTTTTGGTTTCTAATGAAGGCAATCATTTGAGATGTATTTCATTTTAGGGTTTTGGACTGATGCTGCTGAATAGATAAGCATGATACATATAATGTTTCCTTTTTGTGAATGAGAAACTAGTTGTGTCCAATCACATTTATTTCCATATTTCCCATTGGCATCAAATGTTTATAAAATAAGTAGGAAAATATATGGAACCTCTTCAGCTTTCCTCCTCATTTACTTGCTAAAGTAACCTTGCTTATTGCTAGAGTTTAAAGTGCATTAAGTTATTTGATAATAAAAACGTTCAAATAAATTTTTCTCTGTACAGGTGAGTATTTGCCTGCCAATGGATGTTGAGTCTGTGGTGTCCCAGGTCTACGTTGTGTTGTTGCTGATCCTCAACATCCTGGCCTTCTGCTGTGTTTGCGGCTGCTACCTTAGCATCTATATAACTTACCGCAAGCCTTCGTCAGCGCCTGCACGCGCCGACACCCGAGTGGCACAACGAATGGCTGTCCTCATCTTCACCGACTTCCTCTGCATGGCGCCCATCTCCTTCTTTGCCATCTCCGCTGCCTTCAAGCTCCCTCTCATCACCGTTTCGGATGCCAAGCTTCTCTTGGTCCTCTTCTACCCCATCAACTCATGCTCAAACCCCTTCCTTTATGCCTTCTTCACCCACACCTTTCGACGGGACTTCTTCCTTCTCGCTGCTCGCTTTGGCCTGTTTAAGACTCAGGCCCAAATTTACCGAACAGAGACTTCGTCTTACCAGCAGCCGACGTGGACCTCTCCAAAGAGCAGCCGTGTCATGTACACCTTGGCTAATACACTGAGTCTGGATGGGAAACAAGAGTTCTGATTATTTCCCAACAAACCACAGTTAAAGACTTTCAGTGAACGCTCTTCATTTTTGCTCACAAAAGCCAATGATTATTCGATAACGAGGTTTTTAAAAGCTATGTGTTTTTTAATAATGGCAGAAAATATCAGTATAACAGAAGATGAATAGTTGTAAGGTGACATTCCAAAACAAGTGGAAGCTCCTGTGTTAATCAACCACTCTGAGGATTTAGGTACATTTGGTTTTCATAGTTTTAAGGTATTCTCTCCAGACAGTAGACATCTATTGACTTTATTTTATGGCCATTTAATATTAACCTGTCTTTGTCTTCATGTTGTTACCCCAGAAAATGTATTTTTTTAACCCCTAGAGTGTGTTCCATTAATTCCAAACAAAATGCAAAAGTGACATTTTTATTTGACCTTTATTTAACTAGGAAACTTGCATTGAGACGACTAATCTCATCGCCACTGGCCCAAACAGAGGCACAGATTAACACTTTATGCTGACATTATGTTGAAGTCACTTTTAAACCGTATTTATAAGTTATTTAGAAAGAGAACATCTGAATTTGTGAACTGTAGAGACAAATTCAGGATTCCTTATTAGAATGTCCAATGATTTCTGGGTGGATTTCAGTAGCACTTGTTTGTCTAAAATATCCAATTCACACAGAAAAAAATACTAAAATACCACATAAAATTGTGAAAGTTCAAAGATGCTGTTGAAATAAATGTAAACTTGGTTATGGGAATCCCATTAAACCTATTTTGCAGTGCTCCTGTTGGAGGTCGGTTTAGCTAGCTGGTTTTGCTCATTAATACAGAAAGCAATTTACTTCCTAATGTTACCTGCACTTAAAAAATATTGCAGCAAATTCACAGTTCTGGATTATAGTGATTATCTAATTAGATGTGCAACATGGATGCATATACAGGGTAACAATGAATTCCTCTTGGTTTGCTTTTTTAACAGTATTCAGCCTTGTGGCTGCAGCTCCTTTATTTTCCTCTATTTTTATTGATTAAGTTTGGTGTAGTCCTATAAAATAGTATGGCATATCTGCGCATTTTCCTAAATATGGCCAGAGGTTTTAACCAAAAAATGCAGTCAATAGGCCAATGCTATCTCTGGGCGAGCTGCAGAGAACTACAAGTCTATAAGAAAATGTGTTTTGTCCTTCACAAATTTCACCACAAAAGCCAATGTGGCTACTTGTTCAAAACTTAGCAGTTTGCTCTAATAAACTGTTTTATTTGCATTTCTTGACTTGGAAGTAGGACATGGCTATGTTGGGTGGATGTTGTTATCGTCAATACAGCTCTACAGATTACACAGCACTTCAGCCTAAGCCTTTTGGACTCCTGAGTCCAGTTTCTTGCTCAGACCGTATGTTGCGGTCGATTTGTCTCTGGAGTCAAAGCTGTTAATTTGAAAAAAGACATGTATTTGAGAAAAAAAGTAACAAAATAATAACAACAGAACTGCAGGATTTGCTAACTGCCAAATGTTGTGATGTTGCAAGACTTTGTCGATGTCTCTCCCTGATGTGTTTTGTAAAGTCTAATATTAATGGTAGGTGTGTGTAAATAGATTGTGTGTATTAGATGTAATTTAAATTCCTCTTTTATTCCTGACTTCCAAAACTAGGCTACCGAGAGCAGATGGAGAGCATTCGTAATCTCCTCCTTATTTGAAAATAGCACGGGAGACATAGAAACCCAAGAAGACCGTTCAAAGTGTTAGATAATTTGTGTTTGAATCTGGGTCATAATAGTTGTCCTACATACACTTGTTTTTGTTCCAGTGTGATAGATTACAGTACCAGATGGGTAAAGTTTCCAACTACACAACGGTTTAATAGTAAAAGTAAACAAATGACTTGATCGGTCACATCCCCCATTAAATATTGTCCTTCTGGTGTGACAAGATGTGCTGCAATCTAAGATAGCTTGAAACAAATTAGATCAAAGTTTTACACGTGGGACTTCCAGAATTCAACATTTGTTCAATGTTTAATGTTGTGAGAGAGGGATAATCATTTTAAAAGAACACTGCAGGGACCTGCTGATTAATAATCTGCTCATACACGCCGTCTTCTGTAGCTCCTCCAAATCTCCTGCAACTCAGGGGCATATGTTCTGCTGCAGTCATGTAATCATCTTTGAGGTGTAATTGTGCTATTGCTTTTTTGTTCAAAACATGTAAATTGATTATTTTCACATTATTTGATAAAGTTTTTTTTTTCATTATTATTACGATTTCTAACTAAGTATTTTCTTCTCTGAAGATCAATGTGTGCGGCTGTGGTATTTTCTTCATCTCACGACATGTCCTTCAGCTCATCCAAAGATTTCAAGGACAAAGAGACCCCAGTGACCTCCGCGTTGCGTTTGGGTGGGTGGGGGTTTTGTGGGAGGAAAGACAGCTGCGTTTTCTGCTTAATACAGGTGGATGGAAACGACAACCAGATAAGGCCCTGCGCGAACACCATCGAGAGAGCCTGAGTTTCAAGGCTGCGGCTGCAGCTGCAGCGAGGAATCCGTCTCATTGATATGGATGCACTGCCTCCTACATGCTAAACCCCTAGATGCATTTTTACCACCAGGTGGTTCAAGTGGGTCTAAATTTAAGAGGATCTCTGCTCCTGCATTGTTGCTCTCACATGGAACCAAGGTAAATGTTAATTCAGAAAGTTCATGTTTGAGAATGGTCAAATAAGTTTGTACATGAGCAAAGATTAAAAAGCATATACAGATACTAAAATATAGGCTACTACGGAATTAATGCATAGGGAGGGAAATAAAATTATCAAAGGAAGTGATTTTGCAAAGTTAAATAACCGGTTCTAAATTCAATAAATATATTTACAGGAAATACACTTTCAAAATTAAAAAGTTAGTTACAGCCAAACTTATAATTAAACGTAACTGAATTTGTCCAGAGTGCCTGACTTGAGTGTGCTACAGTTCTGTCTGCAATGGGTTTTAAACCGTACTGTAGAGAAACAACTCCCTCTAGAGTTCATATAAGGAACTACATCAAATATTTTTGTATTTACAATGATCAAGCTGCAGAACCACAGCCACATCTGGCTGTTTTAAAAACCCAAATTGGAAATGTTTTACAAAGTATAGAAGCAAAAGTGAATTATAGCAGTTTTTCCTAATATCTTCATGCTTATCTTCAGAGAATGTCTGATCAATAAAACAAAGCTTGTAAAGTACTTTAATGTTTTTTTTAGCCAAAAACATATAAATCTAAAATGGTCCTTTTTAATATAGCTTTTAAAATAAAAAGCTGTGGGACCTGTTTGGGATACTTGACTGGACTGGAACCCTAAAAAGCAGAAGATAATAGATGTGTGGGGGTAGGAGCGTTTTTAAGTTAACATGCTTGCTGAACCCAATTAGAGATTGGACAGACAGACCGAAAGACATGTTTTTACTTTACTGTCTCCACCTAATCTGGCAGGTGGACGGCGCCAGATTATTGAAAGCCCAGCAGCGACTAGATGCCGAGCGTTCCACATCCTTTTGTCATGTTCATGACCAAGTTCTGTTTCATGGTCATCTTGTCTCGCCGTACTTGTTACTGATATTAAGGAAGGCTACCTTAATTCTGTTTCTGGCCTTCTGCCTCTCGCCACGATCACTGTTTCTCTGAATCACCCTTCTTGTGCCATTGCACTGATTCCAGCTTTTTTCATGGATCCTTTTGCAGGACTCTCTTTCGTGCATTCTGACCCCGCTTCCACTTCTCAACCCCTTATTCTACCAAGTGAGTCCAGTTTCTCATAATTGTTATTATCACAGTAGACTGTTTATTTCCATCCATCTGCCATCTAATAATTACTTTTTTTACCACTAAGCTTTTCTCAAATTTAACTGTACTATGTCAGCTGAAATTTTGGTTCTCCCGTTCCATTAGTGTCTTGTAACAGTACCACAACTCTTGCCTAATGACCACTCTTTGCTGTGTTTAAAATGTTTCTTTCCTGGTGTTGGTGTTCATATTATGGAGATTTCCAATACTTCACTTTACAGGCTATAGTCCACTTCACGTTGACTTTTCTTGCAGAATATTTAGTGTTTCTGCTAACCAGATTATGCCATGTAAATTACCAAAGGGCTCAGTTTTGGGTCAAATGATATATTAACTTTCTATTATAGCTTGATCGATTAAATTGTAGAAAACGTCGCCTCCATCTTTGTACCAATTTGATTGTGTTGATTTTTTTAAGAGGCGGTTAAAGATTTGTTTATGATTCTTATATATTCAGTTTTTGTCTCCTTTGCTCCATGGTTGTTATTGCTATACAGCACTTGATTTTTAACTTGTGAGAGCTGTGATATGAATAAAGCCTACTTAGTTTATAAAAATTTACATCAATGTTTGGGTTAATAACTTAATCTATTGAAACTTAATCTGTTCAGTTACAACCTTCAGGAATGTCCTTTATACACAGGTTAGACAATCTATTATTGTTGGAACTTATCAGAACAGTAAATCTCAAGGAGGGCTAGGGTTTGAGACCCCAGTTGTAAGGCAAAAGGAATACAGAAATCAGAAAGAATCCAAGAGAATAAAGAGCTTATATACTGGGAAGCTGAATTACTGAAAGAATGACAGCTAAGTTATTAAAAACTGGGTGCAGCTGTGAGAGGAGACCAGGCATAACAGGGGGAGGAGAATCTTGAAGTAGAATCAGAAATCAGTTTATCATGATCGTATCATAATCATGTCGTCTCAAGGCACTTTGCAAGAAGATCAATTCAAATCATAGATACGTTACAAATCAGTTTGAAAATCATTACAATTTAAGGAAACCCAGCAGATTGTATTAAGTTATTGACTCCTCCGGAATCAACAGACTGAAACAATGGCTTGTATTGTTGTTGACTTTACAGCAATCCCTCATACTGTGCATGCATGTAGCGACAGTGGAGAGGAAAAACTCCCCTTTAAAAGGAAGAAACCTCCAGGCTCAGTACAAGCAGCCGTCTACCACGACCGACTGGGGTTTTGAAGAGACAGAAGGCTAAAATAGATGCAGAGGATACTAAAAAAACAGAGTATATAGCAGCAGTTGTAGCTTATTGCTGGCAGCATCTCAGCCCATGTTCTCCTCCAAGAAGCTGTCTCAGCTAACAGAACGCTAGACCAGGAGTAGCTACTATGGAGAGAAGAACACTAACAGAAAATAAAAGGTTACAAAGGTTGAGATAACAGTAACTAAAGCAGATTGGGCAAAGGAAAAAAGTAGCAGGGTGAGAAGTGGGCAGATTGTCCTCCAGCAGCCTAAGCCTATAGCAGCATAACTATAGAAATAACTTAAATAACCTAAACCTGTAAAGTGAAACATGAAGAAAGGTAGAGCAAAGGAGAACCATCTGTCTAGACTGAGTTCTTCCCCAACCGAATTAGGCTCTGTTCTCTACCTCTTCCTAACTATAAGCGTTATCAAACAGGAAGGTTTTAAGCCTAGCTTTAAAACTAGACAGGGTGTCTGCCTCACGGAGTAACGCTGGAAACTGGTCCAGTGTTAGTCCATGGACCAGCTTCTGCCAGTTAGTCCTGCCACCTTGTGTGTTACAGTTCTAGAAATCTAGTGCATACTAAACAAAGTAGGGTAGAGTATAGTTTTTTCTTGGTTATTTAAACTGTCATCAAGAGGTTCATTTATTTCAAGAAATCTGTTTAATCCATCATGTACAGTAATATACAGATTGATTTAACACAGAGGTTCATCATGCAGGTGTTAACTTATTTCTCATTACTGTAGTTTACAGCTAAAAAACCCACAATTCAGTTTTTCTGAAAAAGCAAATATTCTCACAAAAAAAAATTGTATAAATTAAAGAAAAAACCCACTCTCCACAAAAAGTATGGCAACAAGATTTCCTTGCAAAACAAACAGGCTTTTTTTTTTTTACATGTTAACAGAAAATTACTTGTAAGGGGAAACTGTTGAAGAACAAAAAACTAACAACTAGGATGACTTCAACCAAAGAAGTTTGGGAAACAAAGACAATTCAGTAGTTTGGGTAAGATTTACAAAGGTTGGGGCTTCCTAGACATCTCCAGACCATAGGTTACAACAATCACATTCTTTGTGTTGAGCCCCGTCCTAAAATTAAGATTTTCGTGTTGCTTACTGATTCAACGCTTATATATTTGAGTTATTGTATGATAAAATTCAAATATTCAATATTTAGGTATCCCAGAATCTTCCTTAATTCCCAACAATCATATTTTACAAATTATCATTATTGGAAAAGATGGCTTGAACTTTCTCCTGCTCTGGATCTATGGCTACCTTTTCAACTCATCTGGCTTTTGTTACTGTGGTTGAGGTATTATTTGAGCTGTTATATTAATGACCTTGCCAACTTGCCAACTCACTTGCCAACTCCCTTATTGTTATGCTTGAAAAAATATGTCAGCAAAATTTATTTCAGTTGCACAGAATCCAAAACCAGTGAGAATTAACTAAAAAGAAAAAAAGAAAATAGGAAAAGAAAGCATAAGGAAAAGAAAAACATCCTGCTACTTCAACATCCTGCCACCTTGTGCTTTGCACTTCTAGAAATACTAAACAAAGAAGGGTATAGTAAATGTAATCAAGCAAGAGTAGCACTAGTTTCAAAAGGGTTTTAAGTAAAAGTAAAAGGTAGCTATCAAAAAAATTACTCATTAAGAGTAGAAAATACTCCGTTACTGTTGATGATCAGCATTATCAAACAGCAGTTTTAAAATAACATTAGAACAACAAAGCTTGTGTAGAAACAAGAAATCAAACGTTTACACAAGCTTTACATTTCTGTCCGTTGTTTTTTTGGTTAAAACATGTTTTTTTCGCAAATAGGAGCAGCAATGTTTTACAGATTTACCCTAGTAAAATTAAAAAGGTACACCCAAGTAAAACAATTTTTTAAGTAGCTCAATTCAGTGTAACTGGGGATTGTATCAAGTTACTACCCCCTTTTAATACTAAATAGTACTTTTTTATGTTTTATCCTAATAAACC
Organism: Orestias chungarensis; assembly: GCA_032876305.1. NCBI lineage: Eukaryota > Metazoa > Chordata > Actinopteri > Cyprinodontiformes > Cyprinodontidae > Orestias > Orestias chungarensis. Next base: position 1,392,788 of record JAVLVB010000001.1, on the reverse strand, counting down.
ATAAACATCAAACCTATTATAAATAACAGAAATACATATATCAATCCCTGTGTAATACATTTTGTAACAAGCCTTATATTATTAATACTTCAGAGACACACACAGCAAAACAACCTCAGGGTCTAATGGCTCTTCGTCCAGTCCGCTACCACAACCCTGAGAGTTGAAGGTTGTTCTTATAAACTTAGCTGTTCGTTGGACTTCTGCACCAAGATGGCTGATGTTTCTCCAGGTATCTTGTTTGGAGTGCTCCACGGACACTACAGCTGCCTTCACCTCTTCCTTGCTCTTCTCTGAGCCTTTATTATTCCTTCAATGTTCCATGTCCTACTTTCTGTGGCTTTCATCATTTAAGAAACAATCGTAATGATAAAAAAAATTGTCCTCTGTAAATCCAGTCTCCTAATGTTCTAATGATCATGGTGTGCTCCTGTGGTGCCATAATGAGTGCTTCAGTGCAGTAATACCAGCCATTGGTATGATTTGGTCACATCAGCCACTTTACCTGTCTGTTAGCAGCACATTAATTTTATATACCTGCTTTAAAGCAAGCTTTCGTACTAACATGCTTTCTCTGACATGAAGCATTACCAACACTTTTGTGCTGAAATTGAATCTGACAGAGGGGCTGTGGAGGGTAGAGGAAGATGGAAAGTAGATCGTATGACCTCAAAGATTTAGAACTCATCTCAACAGCATATGGTCGAAAATGGCAGTGTAACCAATGAAAGCTTTTTCATTGATAATTGAGCAGGGTAAAACATACATACATACATACATATATACATATATATATATATATATATATATATATGTTTGTGTGTGTGTGCGTGTGCATATGTATGTATGTATGTATGTATGTATGTATGTATGTATGTATGTATGTATGTATGTATGTATGTATGTATGTAAGTATGTATGTGTGTATGTATGTATGTATGTTTTACTCTCTATATGTTGGTTTGCATGTCTGTTTATTTATATGCACATTTTTCTAACAGCCTTTTTTCTTGAATTCAACCTTCTATAGATTTGCTGTGATGCAGTAATGCTGACACACAGTAAGAATTTATTTAGGTTTCCCCGTGAATCATTTTTGAATTGTAAAAATAATTAGAAAACCATAATAAACTTTCAGCTATGATGTATTGATGTTGACATGCAACAAGAATTAATGTAGGTTTCCCCATGATCATTTTGCACATAACATTTTTGAATTGTAAAATAACTTGTATGATATAATAGTTGACAATGAAAAGGAATGATGGCTTTTAATTAGTAAACAATAATCAGGAGTGCTACTATAAACTTCACATTAATAATTCAACACGATGAATCTATTCTCAATCTATTACAAAGATTGAGGATATTGGAAATTGCAAGTGAGAATCCAAACATTCAGCCTGTGCATGTCTGTTAATTTACATGCACCTTCTTCTTTAGCAATATTTCTTCTCCAATTCAACTTTCTATAGATTTGCTATATACAATAAGAATGAATGTAAGAGACCTCATGGTCACGTTGCACATAAATTATTTGTCAATGAAAAGGAAGAGTGGCTTTTAACTAGCAAATAATAATCAGCAGTACTAGTACAAACGTCAAATTAATAATTCAGCTTGATGAATTTATTCTAAATATATTACAAAGACTAAGAATCTCGGTAATTGCAAACGAGAATCCAAATTTCAGCCTTTGTGAAAAACAGGCGCCCCCGGTTTAAAGTCATCTTGTTACAAGCCTTCTGATTGGTCTGTTGGGAACAGATTCTTTGAAACACACAATCTGATTGGTCAAGAGGAGGTTGTGAGTGTGTGTTTTTTTTCTACCTCATCCGATTGTTTATCGTGTGAGTTAATGGCTCCTCCTGCTACGCAGAGAGACGGAGCTGGGACCGAACATAGCAGCTGGGGTTAGCCAAGGAGAAAGCAGCCATTCCACCCCTAAAAAAACAACTAACAGGGAGTTTTAAGTCGCCGTTAAAGTCTGGATATTTAGGTGGAGAGGTCGTCCAATTTATCCGCGGGCGGTCGAGGACAGCGGCGTATTTGTTTTGCCCCCCGACAACTAGCTCCTCCAGATGAACTCCCTCAGAGCCACCAACAGGAGACCCAGGCGAGTATCGAGGCCGCGCCCGGTGCAGCCCGAACGAATCAACGGGGATAGAGGTAAGCTAGGCCTCGACCTGATAAAGGGTTTTAAACAAAGCCTCATTGGGTTGAACCACAGTTTATTTCCTTTCAACTAAGGCTCTTTGTCCCGCCGAGCTATGAGTGTCAGCGGCGGTGTTCCTTTCTTTAAGAAAACCCGAGGCTTCTGGCTCCGCGGCTCAGGCCAGGCCGCGCTTTGTTTGCCTTGAGTGATCGGAGCTTTTTTAGCTAGCTCGACCAGGTTAGGAGGGGGTTTGTCTTCGCTTTCATGCGTATGGACATCATAGATGGTTCATGGTGTCCCCCCACCCCCAGCATTGGAGCCTAAAGTACGCCCTTAACCTCTCCATAGCTGTGGGCTGCTTCTGCTGCATTCCCAGCTGTCACCGCCGTCTCTGCTTGTGCGAAACCGTCAGGACTGCCATTTTTGGGGTGTAACGTTAACAAAAACATTAGCTCAGTTAAGCTAGCGAATGCTAAGCTAAGCCCATTCGAGAGGACAGGCACAATCAGCTGTGCGTGATTTAGGTTAATTACCCACTCACATCCGCGGATGTGTTAGTTTGGAGCTGGTTTTGCTTGTCAGGTTGCCGGGGTTTGCTAGTCGCGGCATGATTTGTTTACACCGCGGGTTTGCCAGCTACGCAGTTCAGTTATTATTGTTATTTTTTTAGCTTTTACCTAAGTCTAGTGTCTGCTGTCCCATATTTGACAGAACCTAAAGACATAGAAAGGCTTGTTAAGCATGGGACTAAGACAATAACATGCAGACATTTATTTTTATGTTAGGGTAGATAAACTTTTGTAAAAATGGAGTTTTGTGGTAGAAACCGCATCTGCCATTATCTATCCCAAACCTTTGTCTGCTATATTACTGAATACATAAAAGAAATCCCAATAATAGGAAGTCCTTATTTAAGTTTTAATTAATGCTAAAATCATTGGGGTAGTTTATATTATTCTATGTTTTTTTTTCTTCCATAAAACCTTCAGCAAACAATCTGTGATGTTCTGCTTTTTTTTTTTGTTTGTATCCATAATAAATTGACTTTTTAATCCTTTTATTTACCAATATAAACGGTCTATTCAGCTTTAAAAAGAATACATTTCCTTTTTGCATTACTTTCTACATTTCCCCCAAAAAATGACAAATTAAACTCAAAATGTAAATAAAGGTGTAATCTAGACCGTTCTTTAATAGATAAGTGTTTTATGCATTAAGTCTGTTGAAAATTGTGTACTATTGTTACATAAAAACTGGCTAAATTATAACAAAAATTTTAATCTTCAGCTAGTATTTCTATTAAGCCATCAGTTAATTAATTGTGGGAAGTTAGTAGATCCCACTGGTCCATATATATTATTATTTTCAGTGGGAATGCATGACACTTGAAACGTAGTGCATCAAATATTGCATTGAAGCAGGAGTTAAACCAGTATTGCAATTACAAGTGCTATGTTATATACTATGCAATTTGATTAGTTTTTTTTACATATAGGAGAAACCTGAAGCTAGAACCCAGAAAATAAAAACCTGCATAGCCTCAAAAAAGCAACCACATGATCACTAATTATTAAAATCTTATTAAAACATAAGATGGTGCCAAAAGACTTTGTCACATAAGATCTTAAAATCATTACGCCCCTTTGAATTCAGAAAATTCAGCATCATTTGTGTCTTAATCTACAACTAAATTTTCAAAACATTGGGTCAAAACAAAACAATTTCACCACACAGTTTAGCTTAATCTTAAAATGATGATGAATTAAGCAAAGTAAATGATCTAAAAACATTTAAATATACACAAATGGTTAGAAAATTAATCTAAAACAAATAAATAAAAACATGATTGTCATTCTTTTAACTACAAACACGTGTATATTCTTCCTCTGCATTTTCAATTTCAGATATTGTCATGGAAATGTAAACAAATACTTGTTTCCATCTTGGAAAGGGGCCAGATTTGTTTGTTTTGTTTCTTTTGCACATTAAGCACAGCTCGGTTCAGTAGTCGCTGTGGTTACCCTTGGAAAAAGTTCTTGTAGTGTTTCTGTTAAAAACTCCAAATTACAGGAAAGACATTAACAAACGCTCCAGGTCTTACAGGTTAAAAAATACAAACAACTGAAGCCCTTTTCAGCCTAAAAGTCCTCAAACTTTACATACAAATATTTTAAAGAATTTTGACCCAAACGTAATGTTCTTTAAAAAGACATGCCATTAAACCTAGTTTTAGGTATTCTGTTATTGTATGAATAACTGTATCTATATAAATCTGATTGATTTATATAGCATCTATAAACTGTTACGTTAAATGTGTCTGAAAGGGAAAATGTGTTTTCTAGGGTCAAAATCTAACTAGCAACCCCTCTCATGTTACAATTACTTGCTCACTTTGACATGGACAAAATACAAAAGGTTTTGGTTGGAAGATTGTGATCATGTATCGGTTTTTGGTATAATATGAATTGAAAGTCTGTTTTGTTGATGCTAACAATAAAAAAACTAGCAAATTTTGCTCACCTTTATTTAAATCAAACAGTTTTTGTTTGTTCACAACGTTGACTTTGGCCCTACGTTGTTAAAATATTAGTGGGCACTTTAATTGAATTCTGTGTTTACCTGTGGTTCTTGAAGCTCAAGTCTTGCTTAAGCTCAACCAGATGCATAATGAAGCAACAAAAATGGCAACATCAGACTTTTTGATCGTAATATCTCTACCAAAAACACATTAAACTGTCCAACACAGCAGCTTTCCTCACATAAGTCTCACTTTATATACTGTTGTACGTTTAAGAGTCGGAATACATTGATCAAGCCGATGCTGATTTCTGTTTGTTCTTATAACAGTTTTAGTTTTAAATCCAACATATTATTTAAATGTGTACTTTAAAGCACGTTAAAAATTCAAATCTGGACTGGCATAATTATTTATGTGACACAGCTTTCATTTAAACCATTTTGAAACCTTTGTTTTCTATTTGATGTAAAATCTAAAACCGCAAGTGAATTGATATTTGCACTTTTTTCACATTGTACGCTTTTTTCTTCTTGCAGCACTTCTAGACTTTATAGGACCACATAAATATAACCTTAAATGTAATAGTTGTGTGTTTTTAATAATATTTGATCGTTTAATTCAAAGCTGTTTTTATCTGTATTCTTCCAAATTACCACGGTGTGAATTTCAGTATTATTTTGTACCCACCAAATGCAACGACAGCTATTTATTAATGTGTTTGGTTGTTTACGGGAAATGTATCGATACCTTTTGGCACATCTGACCTTTAGAGGACCTTAATGATCTTGTGGCCCAAAGAAAAAAATTAGTTTCACATGCTTTTATTTAAATCGTTTCCTTTATCTGACTCAAAATATGCTTTGCAAGTACATTGCTTTTGTTATGTACAGAAAATGATGGGAGCAGAGGAGAAAATTTCACTCTAGAAACAATGAGAGGTCTGTCCAGTTGATTGTAGCGCATCTATTTAAGACCAACAATACCTTTCTGTGTAGATGAGGAGGCTCCTGCGGCTGCTGCAGCAGAAATGGCTATTGAGGAATCTGGCCCCGGCGCCCAGAACAGTCCCTACCAGCTTCGACGCAAGACGTTGCTTCCCAAGAGAACCACTGCTGCCTCTGCCACCGCCTCTACCTGCCCCAGCAAGGGCCCGATGGAGGTGAGGCTCAAAGCTCAGGCTTTGCTGCAGATTGGATTCTTTTTCCTTTTCTTTTTTTGCCTCGTGAGAGGGCAAACATGGACTTTACAGGGAGAGAATACTGATTTTTGTTTCAGAGAATTCCTGTCAAGCTTAAATCTGTTTGTTTTTTATTTTTTAGGGAGCTTCCACCTCATCAACAGATGCCTTCGGTCATCGAGCCAAGCGGGCACGAGTGTCCGGTAAGACCCACGACCTTCCAGGTGTGTTTGAGCTCCTCGGCGTGATAGGCAGCCTTTTAAATAATTTAACCTGGTTTTTCTGGGTGTTTTTCGCCTTGTTCCACTCTTGCTCTGTTGCATTACAGTCCATCCTTACTTTAATGTTGACCCTTTCCTTCAGACTCACACTGCCCTTTTTTTTGTATATGTGTATTTTTAGCAGCCCCAGCAGAACAGTATCTGCAGCAGAAGCTTCCAGATGAGGTAGTTTTGAAGATTTTCTCCTACTTGCTGGAGCAGGACCTTTGCCAAGCGGCCTGCGTGTGCAAGCGATTCAGCCAGCTAGCAAACGATCCCATCCTATGGTAAATCCCGGCAACCGCATAAACACAGTTGATTTATTTTTACTTTAGTATACCCATCCATGAGGAAAATAGACCACTGAGATTTTTACCTGCTTCAAGGAAACGGCTATACATGGAGGTCTTTGAATATACGCGTCCCATGATGCATCCTGAGCCAGGCAGGTTTTACCAAGTCAGTCCTGAGGAGCACGAGCATCCAAACCCCTGGAAAGAAAGCTTTCAGCAGCTGGTATGTACAGCTTTGTTTCTTAATTTACTAATTCAGACATTTGTCTTGAAGATGTAGTTTTAAGGGCTTGAGTTTAATTTGCTCCCCTCAGCTCTTGTTAATGCCTCTTCAAAACTGTTATTATTCTATAAAGACCCAGGTTGGATGAATTTTTAAGCCTTTTATTATTCAAACAGGTTTTACAATCTTCTTGTGGCTTTTTTTGGTATTATTTGTGTAGCCATTTATATTGAAATAATATAGAAATATGCTCTCCTCTCATTAGAGAATGCTAACAGGGAGCATGCTAGGTGAAAAGGTTGGCATAAATTAGGGCCGCAACTAATGACTATTTTAATAGTCGACTAGTCACAGACTATTGAAACGATTAGTCGACTAATCGGATTATTACTCATTTTTTCTTAAGTTTAGCATGAAATTGATTTAGTTATGTGGCAAATTATAATAAACACATGAAATATGGTTATTTCAATTAAATATGCATCTTTTATTCAACTTTGCTGCTGATTCATACAAAAAGTAAATACAAATGTCTTATCTGAAACCAGTTAGGCCCAGTGCTCAGTCCGTATAGATGTAAATCCAAAAATAAATAAATCTCTGTCCATTTTTTAAGGACAGGCAAAGTGGTTTTATAAAAAAATAATTAAAATCAAGTAAACATTTTTTTCCTGTAAACCAAGCAGCAGCAAAACTAAACTAAATAAAACAAAGTACATTTTGTGAGGTACGTTCAGAGGTCAACTGCAAAACAACTTTACAATTCTCAACAGTCTGAAATCTAACGGTTTTAACCACTGACTTTGTAGATAGAAATTCAAGTTGTAAGCACGGACTCTTGAACTGGGTATCATCTGTAGAAAACCGGAACCATTGACCACAGAGGAAATAGTTTTCATTTCGTTCTTTCATCCGTTTCTTTTCAGTTTCTACTTGATCTATCTTAATCCAGATTCAGCTGAAATTTACTCTTAGTCGAAAAAGCGTAATAGACTAAATGTCAAAACGTTGGAAAAACATATTTAAAAAAAATAAAAGTTAGTGAAGAAAAATGCTCGCAAAGATGATGTTTTGTAATACTCACCATGCTAACGGCTGATTGGCTGTAGCACTTGTACATTGCTCATAATAGTGTCATGGCTGCATTGCTTTAATTAAATCAATGGACGTAGCTACTCTTGTTTCAACACTGGGTTTTTTTCATGGTCAGATTTGTTTTTGAAAATATTTAGAAGGTTTTTCTTGAATGCAAATCAAATCGCTCTCTCTGCCAGCTGTCTGGCAATGTGCAGCAACGTGTGTTCGGAGTGTCACTGTAGACATTAAGCTTATACAAAGTCTGGATACTTGGTATTGGTAAGGAAATGTACATTTTATTGCAGATTTCATGTATAAAACGAGGGAAAAAACGCTTTACATGATTAATATAACCGTATCAAAAAGTTACAATTTTATTGCACAATCTGGGTATATCTTTTGCAGACTAGTTTGATATCTTTATATTCAATACGTCTCAATATATGTTTTGGCTTTAAATGATTTACATATAAGTACAGGAGTCATTTTCATGTGTAAACTTTTTTTTTTTTAAACCTAAACGACAAAATTGTGTTCAAAAGGAGTCTCTGCTTCGAGCGACTGTCTGACATCGTCAAGATATTGATCTTTTGGCCTCACCTTTTTTTTTGTGTGTTTCAGTACAAAGGAGCGCACGTAAAGCCCGGCTTTGCTGAACATTTCTACAGCAACCCAGGCAGATACAAGGGCAGAGAGAATATGCTGGTATGTTCTAGACAGAACGATTGTCGTAGATGTGAGTCGCCCTGCTTCAAATGCAAAGTCTAAGGATGTGCTTGTTTTTTCTTTTTTTATCTCTTAGTATTACGACACCATCGAGGACGCTCTCGGCGGTGTTCAAGAAGCCCACTTTGATGGTCTCATCTTCGTTCATTCTGGGATCTACACCGATGAGTGGATTTATATAGAGTCTCCCATCACCATGATTGGTGCAGGTATGTATGTTTGCCGCCAGGGCAAGAGAGGAGCTGAAAGACTCGAGGCTTCTTCTACATGCAGCCCACATCTCCCCTGTGGAGGGCCGGCTTCATACAAGCGCTTTAATGAATGGCCTCTGCTTTCCTCCCAGCACCTGGTAAAGTAGCAGACAAGGTCGTCATAGAGAATACTAGAGATTCAACGTTTGTCTTCATGGAGGGATCAGAGGATGCATATGTGGGATACATGACGATTAAGGTAAATTACTGTTTTTTCCTTATACTGCTGTTAGAAGAAAATTAGTCTTTTTATTCATAATAAAAAAATACAATCTTTGGCTTAGAACTTATGGTTATCTGTCTGATTTTATAAAAACATGTTAAGCTAAATAAAAAAAAAAGACAGATTTGGATAGTTGTATGTTTTTTATATCATATATATATATATATATATACATACATACATACCTCTCAGGTTTACCTGACTCTCTTGACTAATACATTTGATTTTTTTTTTTCCATATTTTGACAACACTGTTTTACAGAGACTGATCTCTAACACAGCATTTTACTGCATGGCTTTTACACTTTACCACTGAATTTAAAAAATATAGATGGCGTTCTAGATCTTTCGGTCGCTATGGAGGTTCTTTTAAAATTATTTATTATCTCCCGGCGAGGTAATATTCAGGTTTGGGTTTTTGTAGTTTACTAAAAAAAGTTATTTTATTTGTGAGTTATTAATTTGTGGGCAAATACTTTTTCCCACATAGGGCCAGGTTGCTTTGATTGCGTTTTTACCCATAACAAATGCAAATTTGAAAACAGCTCCCTGTAGTTATTTGGGTGTATTATAACATTTTTATCATTTCAAGCATTTAATTTAGACAAAAACAGAAAGAGGGAGGAAAAACTTTTTCACAACTAACGGGAAACTGGATGATGCGAGAAAGGGAAGACGTAAATTTTGCCTAAATATCCGAATGAGTTAGAAAGGGTTTAGCACTGACTACTGGGGAAACACACAACCTAAAAGGTCGGAGAAGCTTTTAAACTTTTTTTCCAAGGTTTCACTAGGGCAAAAAAGATTTAACATTATGCCCTTTCTATTAGACAAGGTTCACCTAAAGGAGTCAACTATAATCATCCTATTTCCTCATTATATTGTAATGTCTAAGCTGTTAGCGGCTCCAAAACTTGCAGGGTCAAGCGAGGACGCAGCAGGCAGACAGAAGTGCTGTCTGTACTCTTGTCCTCTGTCTGACCTCAGCTTCTGTTCCCGCTTTAGTTTAATCCAGATGATAAATCAGCACAGCATCACAACGCCCACCACTGCCTGGAGATCACAGTCAACTGCAGCCCCAACATCGACCACTGTATCATCCGCTCCACATGCACAGGTAACTACGCGCCAACGCTTTCAGTTGAGATGGTTGTAATCTAATAAACTGAAGAGGTAAAGTGGAGTAAAAGGATTTTGGGTGGGATCAAATTTGAGCTGCTAATCTTGAATCAATGAAAAATAGTCACTTTTAATCTTTGGCTGATTGAAGAGTGCATCTATGGTTGGTCCAGGATAAAGAAACCTTTCAATTATACCAACAAGTTTTCACTGACTGGAAGTAGAAGTGGTAGTAGTAATAATAATAATTACAATAATAATAATAATGTGTTGGAGCGGATTCTCCAGAAAGCTTAACATTAGCAGGTCTCCCCAGAAACTTGTCCCATAATACCGTGTTAATTGGCTCTGGGGGGTTAAATGATGCCATTATGACCAAACTGAGTGTTTTTGCTACACTTTTATTACCTTATTTCTTCAAGAAAGGTCTCATGCCCTGTTGTATCCTACTATTATAATAAGTCTCAACAGAAAATTAGCTGACATTAAGCTATGTGGTTCTGAAAAATGTATTATTGATGAAAAGGTTATATTAATTAACCACGTCCTTCAAGTTCAACATGCGTTAACATTAGGGCCGTTTTCACAAGCTTTGATTAAAAGTCATTCAGCTTAAGCTTCCTTCAGTTAATTTCTGTGACTTTTTCCTCTCCCTCTTCTTCGGAGTGTCTCTCTGCTTCCTAAAAGCGGTACGCAGTTTCAGCAGCTTCACAGACAGGAAAGAGCCAATGATGTGAATTACATTTTAGCGTTTTAATACATTATAATTTCAAACTCTCTAGTATATAGAAAATAAAAACCTCATTCCGAAGGTGTGGCAGCGGGCGTTTTGCTGTGGCAGTGCGTCATGATCAGTTATAATAATAAAAAAAATCTTTATTTGTCACATACATGGTCATACACAGTACAACTGCAGTGAAATGCTTTCTTTGGTGTAACCACACCGAGGCAGCCTACTTTGCGGCGCCAGGTAGGCAGTAGCGCAAATGGCCTTGCCTAAGGACCCACACTGGATGCTGTGGTGTATTTTGACCTGGGCTGGATTTGAATCCATAACCTTCCAATTGGAAGTCGGGCGACATACCACTTGAGTTATCCAGTACAATTACGTGTAGCATAAACTCTTAATATTAATACAATTACGCAATTATGTCTTATTGTAAGATATTGTAACCATAGTTAAACACCAAATTTTGACGCTGACTCTAACGGTGATACGTATCGACATCACTTCCTGTTGTGGCACCGTGTGTCTGTTAGCTTCTGCTTGCCCCGCCCGGACAGCATTTCACTCAACTAAGTCAGGGAGGTCTATATTTGAATTTAGGGACGCCCAAGACGGCCGTTGTTTTGTTTACGCTCTCGGAAAACAGACTTAAACTGATCTCCGCAGTTACTGTGTGCATCTAAGTGATAGAAATAACACTTCTTTATCTAAGTGGAGTCATAAAGAAGCCTATTTTTGTTTTTCACTATAGTGCCAAAAGATATTCTGATAAAAGTTTTAAATCCATATTTACCAGCAATAATTTATATGTATTTACAGAGGCAGAAAGCTTCTAGCTGTTTCCTTGTTGTGTTTGACGCCTTTTTTCACTTTGCTTAGTGGGTTCAGCTGTGTGTGTGAGCGGACAGGGCGCCTGTCCCACCATCAAGCACTGCAACATCAGCGACTGTGAGAACGTGGGGCTTTACATTACAGACCACGCACAGGTAAAATTAAACCGCTACCTTTTAACGAGGCCACACAGAGGCTCGGTGACCGAGCGCCGGTTGTGTTTGCAGGGCATTTACGAGGACAATGAAATCAGCAACAATGCTCTGGCAGGAATTTGGGTGAAGAACCACGGCAATCCCATCATTAGGCGTAACCACATTCACCACGGACGAGATGTGGGAGTGTTCACGTTCGATCACGGGATGGTAAATGCAGAATTCTCTCTTGTCTCTCATTGCTCAGTTTTGATCATGCCTAACTTTGTCTGTATTATCGTTCCTTCAGGGTTACTTTGAGAACTGTAACATCCATAGAAATCGCATAGCTGGCTTCGAGGTGAAGGCGTATGCCAACCCCACGGTTGTTCGCTGCGAGATCCACCACGGCCAAACGGGAGGCATCTATGTCCACGAGAAAGGCCGGGGCCAGTTTATAGAGAACAAAATCTATGCCAATAACTTCGCCGGTGTTTGGATCACGTCTAACAGCGACCCGACGATACGGTGAGGGTGCGGAAAACCCCGGGATTAAGAATCCGTTGGATTTATCTCATCTTGTCTCACTTATCTCTTAAATTTCAGCGGAAACGCCATATTCAACGGTAACCAAGGCGGAGTGTACATATTTGGAGATGGTCGCGGGTTAATAGAAAGCAACGACATCTACGGTAACGCCTTGGCGGGGATTCAGATCCGAACAAACAGCTGTCCCATCGTACGGCACAACAAAATCCACGATGGGCAGCATGGAGGCATTTATGTGGTAAAGACGCCATTTAAATCTTTATCCGAATCTGTTCTAGCAAAAAAACGCAGTTGGTCCTACGGTCAGTGATCCTACGTTTTATTTCAGCATGAGAAAGGCCAGGGCGTGATCGAGGAGAACGAGGTTTACAGCAACACGTTGGCCGGAGTCTGGGTGACCACAGGAAGCACTCCTGTCCTCCGTAAGAACCGCATCCACAGCGGCAAGCAGGTAAACATGCCTGGAAGCTTTAGCTCTGTGATCGGACTGGTATTCTTTTCTGTTTTTAAGATTTACTAATTTTTTTTTTTCCTTTACGTCAAAAAAACAAAGGAGTTTTCGGCAAATGTATGAATTTTTATTTATTGATTTACTTGTCACCAGAAAATATACTTTAAAAAATTCAAGAAGCCACTCAGTTGTGATAAAACACAATTTCAAATTAGTTTTCAAAAGTTATGTCTAGTTCCTGGTATTTAACTCTGTACAAATTACTATGATGTTAACAATAAACATCATTATAAATATTTGTTCAAACATTATTGTGGTTATGAGCAATCATTTTGATTATTTGACCCTTGATATTGCTTCTGTGCTTCAGTTTAACGCCCCAAAATCCTGCAAAATCCTCTGAATCAATATCACATGATCAGCTCCGCTGCTGAAACACACTGATAAACGCCAACAGTATGAAATTGAACTTTGATTGGTAAAGTCCGCCCAGGTTTACTTATAATGCGAACATAATATATTAAACGACTGTTCTTCCTGTTAATCTTTCATTTCCAGTAACAAAAAGCTATTTAAACGTTCTGATAGAGGCAGATATTTCATTTCCCCCAAGGCTTGTGTTTTCGTCCTGTACACAGTTCATACTTATTAAGTGCTTAAAGGTTGATTTCTCTGTGTTGTGGTTTTATTTATTATTTTTGCTGAATTGCAGAGCTGAACAACCATAACATTTCTAAATGTTCATCATTTTCCAAAGGTTTACCGACTTAAGCTGTGAGCGTTTTAGATTGCATATACTAAGGAAATTAAATTATATTTGAATAAAATAATAAATTTTTCTGGGTGGCTGGAAAATCTTACCTTGACCTTAACTTTCTCGATTAAATGAAAATATTTTCGTTATTTCGCTTTGTTTTGTTTTTTTCCGTAAAAACATAAAATGACGTTACCTTTGGTTGTATAAAATTAAATCAAAGACAGATTGGAAGGGAAAAACCTCTGCACTGTTACAGATTACTTTTTTCGTTGTGACAACGTTTACCTGATTAATAAAATGAATACAAATTCATGAATTATTGCAAAACTGATCTTGTTTGGTTGTTATTTCGTTGAATTTTCTTTCTCCTCCAGGTTGGCGTGTATTTTTACGACAATGGCCACGGTGTGTTGGAAGACAATGACATCTATAATCACATGTACTCTGGTGTACAGATAAGGCAAGTATGCTTTCTATCACTGTATTTGGGGAAGATACTGACTGTGAGAATGAATTTTTTTCTTTTAACCCTTTAGATATTTATTAAATCAGAAATCTGGTCCAATATGTCAATCTATCTATTCTAGCTATTAAAAGATGTTTAAATCGAAGCTGTCACTCTGTTCCTTGCTTATTTTACCAACAAAATAAAAATGGGTAAAATATATGTGACAGAGGTTTGAAGGTTTGTGTTATCGAATCATCCCAAAAGCTGTTTATTTATTTGTCATATGCATGTAACACAAGGCAACGATGCAATGAAATGCTTTGGATGAGATGAACCATTCAACTTGCAAAACCAAAAATATGAGATATTTACGGTTTCACAAGAAATAAAGTAAAAAAAAAAAAAGTATATATGTACATATAACTGTGCAGATAGTATGAATAAAATATAATTGACTAAGAAAAGTCAAAGTAAGACCAATAAATAATAGAAAAAGAGCGAGTTGAGGTAAGGGAGATCACATCGGTGCTACATTCCTTCAGACCAACCTGATGATGTCTCATGAACTCAGTGCAATAAATGGGATTACATTAGAATATAGCCAGTGAACATACTTTAAATTTGAGTAAAGCAGATAATTACACTCAATTCATATGCAGAAAAAATTTTCTTTGAGGTCAGCAGAGAGTAACTTGGTCTGTTTTTTTCATATTTTAATCCTTGCAGGACGGGAAGCAACCCAAAAATAAGGCGCAACAAGATCTGGGGAGGGCAGAACGGAGGGATTTTAGTCTACAACTCAGGTTCGTTTCTCTCTTCTTCCCTCGGATGCTCAACAAGGGAATCAAACCTTTGTCTTAACTCTGGTGTCGGGTTGCAGGTTTAGGCTTCATAGAGGACAATGAAATCTTTGATAACGCCATGGCAGGAGTGTGGATCAAGACGGACAGCAACCCCACGTTGCGGAGAAACAAGATCCACGATGGTAGAGATGGCGGCATCTGCATCTTTAACGGAGGCAGAGGTACGGAAACATTGTCACAGGATCGAGTGTACTCCTACATTTGAACAATATTAATCCAACTCTTCTGTGTAGGTTTGCTAGAGGAGAACGACATCTTCAGGAATGCGCAGGCTGGCGTGCTCATCAGCACAAACAGCCACCCCACGCTGCGCAAGAACCGCATTTTTGACGGCTTTGCTGCAGGTTAGGCTTTACAAACCTCTCTAGAACACAAAAAACACATCTGTTTGTCTTCCTTTCGGCTCACGGTCGACTTGTCGTTCCCTCAACCAGGTATTGAAATTACTAACCACGCGACGGCAACATTAGAGGGGAACCAGATCTTCAACAATCGCTTCGGGGGTCTTTTTCTCGCCTCTGGCGTTAATGTCACCATGAAAGGTAAGAGGTTGCTGTAGATTTGTTAAAACTAAGATTATTCTGGTCATTCTACATCCGCTTATCCTTCAACTTTTTCCACCGTCAGATAATAAAATTCAGAATAACCAGGACGCTATTGAGAAAGCGGTGAGCCGAGGACAGTGTCTCTACAAGATCTCCAGCTACACTAGTTACCCCATGCATGACTTCTATAGGTGGGAAAAACCAGATTTGTTAAACACTTTGTCTGATTTTACCCTTTTTTAGTTATTTGAGTTTTTATTCGAATGATTTAACTTGTTTCTCTAGGTGTCACACTTGTAACACAACAGATAGAAACGCCATCTGTGTTAACTGCATCAAAAAGTGTCACCAAGGACACGACGTAGAGTTTATACGACACGATCGGTGAGTTTTGTTTGTTTCCCACAGTTTAGATTTATAAAATAATAATAGATTCATGCTTGTCTTTGTATTAGGTTTTAGTTATTTTTGAAGCAATCTTTAAAGAAATGTTCACAGAAAATGTTTTTAAATGAGCAAAACATAAAAAGAAGCACCTTTCTCTTGGGTTTTTAAAAATGTTTTATAGACTGCTGAAGAGAGAGAGAAAATTTTCTGAACAATCTTTCGTAGGAAAATTCAAACATAACTATTAAAATACAACTTAAAATCAGGATTTCTGAGTTTTATTTTATTTTTTTAAGTCGTTAATCAAAACTAGGATTACTCAAGCATATGGCTGGCTGTAAAATGGCTTCTTGAATTTTTTTAAATCATTTTTCCAAATAAAATCAAAGCTAAATAAAACAAACTTTAGTCAAATACAGCAAAACATTTATTATTAAAGGTGGAGTAAAAATCAGTTCTTTGTTCTACCATTTTTTATACAAGGTCTGTACCAGGGGTGCACAATACATCGATTGCAATCGACCAGTCACGCGGCCGCATTCATCTTTTACGCTTGTTTTTTTGATTCACATACCGATAATCTAACTGATGTGCATTTTAGCAAGCATGCGCACTCTACGTCGACTTTGCATTAACCACCTTAGAAAACTAGCGTGTCACGTAGCGAGTCTCCAAGTCTCTCTTAGCAGAGGCGGAGCTAGAGGATGGGCTGGGGCAGGACACACACGTATATGTATGATGTATTTATGGGTCAGATAATAATAAAAAGACAGGGGGAGAAGATATATGACTTCTTTGTCAAAAAATGTTTCTGTGTTTGGGGAGAACCACATACATTGCAGCTATCCAAGATAAACTAATATGTGTTATAAATTTATCTTAAATGTTGTTAAAATATAGTTTATCCTAAATCCACAAAATATACAATAATAATGATTTGAATAATATAAAATTAACACGCATTGGTCTAAACCGTCACCTACTCAATTCTAGCTTGCCGGAGGCGGGAAGTCAGTTTAAATTTAAAATAATTTGATCTAATTTCATGCATTCCCTAATGTTTGACCTTGCACTCCCTAAATGAATCTTAACAAAAACAAACTGTCCTCCACTGCAAAGAAACAAGTTCTAAGCCGATTGCTGGTTATCTAAATAAAATGTCTTATACATTTTTGCTTGCTCCGACATTTAGTTGCTCAAGAAAGAAGCATATGATTTGTCTATCACATTTATAACTGACCCCCCCCACCCCCTCCAGGTTTTTCTGTGACTGCGGTGCAGGAACGTTGTCCAACCCGTGCACGCTGGCTGGGGAGCCCACACACGACACGGACACTCTGTATGACTCTGCGCCACCCATAGAGTCCAACACGCTACAACATAACTGAAGGAGGCCGTTCGAGTTAACAACCCTCAGATAAGCAAACAAACACATTGCATCACACACAGCCAGATACACACACACACACACACACACACACATACACACATAGATCTGTACATGCATCCCACTGCAGCTATAGGGACCTGGAGAGACTCTGAGCACAGCGCTCTCGAGACGGGATCAAAGTGGACGAGGCTGCAGAGGAAGCGGCCCCCGCTGATCACCAGAGGGAGCTGCTGAGCTGGACTTGCAGATCAGCCTGTAGAGATTCCTTGCTGTGAGTCGGTAAAGAGAGACTGGGAAGGTCGGGTTGTTCTGAACAGCTTTAGACATCCATCTGGTGGCGCTCAAACCACGATCTCCACGCGGCTCATCCTCGGCTTCAAGAACTGCAGTTAAAGAGAGTTCTTGCTTCGTCGCAGCTGCCATCCGCATTGGATTAAAAAAAGGAAAAGATTGATCGTGTGTGTGTGTGAGATGGAGCACTTGGGCTTTTTTTAAAAATATATATATATAAATATATATATATGTTCCGATGAATGGATTTTATTTCAATGCTTTCTCATGTAGTTTTGTATTTTCAAGCAAAAAGCTGACTGTATTTGAATGTCTTTTATTTTTATTATATATTATAATTATTATATTATTTTCTTTGGTTAGCGTCCCACCTCCTCCCCCCCCTCCCGCATCGAGCTGCAGAAGCTGAAAGGTTTTCCAGTGGCGAATTTTCTTTCTGTGAAAGAGAACCTTGTTAAACACTATGAACCCTCTCCTGTGGGTTAGTTTAAATTGGGGGGGTTGGTGGGTGGGGTCTTCACACTTGTATAAAGAGGTGTGTGTAAATGTGTGTCGTGTACAGTGCAAAGTTCATGTGTGTATGTTTATATGTTGATGCAGTCAGTGTTCATGTGGAGAGGGTTTCAACAGGCGGCGCCAACAGCCTCCTTCTTTTTTTTTTTTTTTTCTTTTTTTTTTTTACTGGAACTGAAGTCAGTCTGCAGCCCCACCACCCCACCTCCCCTACCCGTTTCCCACCCATATCGTCCCTCCTCCTCCCAGTGTATCGTGGTGACTTTGGCTCCTCATGCGGCCTGAATCGTATGCATGTATCATAACATCTAGACTTAATATATTGTGAAGTATTCAATAACCATTAGTAGATGCTAGTTGAAATTCAAAAAGGGGTATACTTTCTTAGAAGGACTAAGGAAAACTGAAAACTTGCCATTTCTAAGAAAATAAAACTTTATTAGATCAAATAAGTGACTGTGTGTTTTCATTCACTTGCTGAAAGGGCAATCTTTGTAATTTAAAAATACTAACTCAAAAACAAACATGCTGTCAAGAATAACATGCAACATTGTTTTTTCCTTCATTGAAGTTAAGTCAGACATAACTTCTCCTGTTTAGGTCAGAATTACCCAAATTATTTCCAGTTGAAAAAATGTCATATGTATGCAGTTCATATACATTTCCTCGTTATTTGGGAGTCGTGTTTATGGGTTTCCTCACTTGGATGCACTTTTTCGAGATCTGCTCACAAATTCTCTGTCATAGTGATGTCAGCTTATTTTTGTTGTCAGGGATTGCACAGACCAGCCAGAGAGAGATTATGGATTATATACACTGCTCAAAAAAAATTAAAGGGAATCCCTAAACGACACACTATAACTCCAAGCAAATCAAACTTCTTTAAAATCAAACTGGTGGAAATCTTTGGCCATTAGCAAGTCACTTTCTGCAGGTGGGGATCACAGACCACTTAGTACATTTGCTTTCTGGCTGATGTTTTGGCCTATTGAATGTTTGTGGTGCCTTCACACTCGTAGCATGAGACGGACTCTACAACCCACGCAAGTGGCTCAGGTAGTGCAGCTCATCCAGGACGGCACATCAATGCGAGCTGTGGCAAGAAGGTTTGCTATGTCTGTTAGTGCAGCGTCCAGAGCCTGGAGTCGCTACCAGGAGACGCTTTTGTGCAAGGAGGAACAGGAACACTGCCAGAGCCCTGCAAAATGAACTCCAGCAGGCCACAAATGTGCATGTCTGCACAAACGGTTAGAAACCGACTACACGAGGATGGTATGAGGGCCCAACGTCCACAAATGGCTGTGCCCAACACCCTGCAGGACGCTTGGCATTTGCTAGAGAACACCAGGGTTGGCAAATTTGCCACTGGCACCCTGTGCTCTTCACAGATGAAAGCAGGTTCACACGGAGCACATGTGACATTGCACCACAGACTGTTCAGGAGTTGGCGGATGCTTTAGTCCAGGTATGGGCAGAGATTTCTCAGGAGACCATCTGTCTTCTTAGCGGGAGCATGCCCAGGCTTTGTAGGGAGGTTATACACGCACGTGCTGGCCACACACAATACTGAGCCTCATTTTGACTTGTTTTAAGGACATACATCAAAGTTGGTGTGTGACTCCAAATCCAGGCCTCCATTGGTCAATAAATCTGAATTTCATTAATGATTTTTGTTGGATTTTCCTGTCAGCAAATTGAACTTTGCACAGAAGGTATTCAATGAAAATACTTCATTCATTCAGATCTAGAACGTGTTATTTTAGTGTTACGTTTATTTATTTCTCAGCAGTGCATATTATAACAGTACTAATAACTTGCATATCCTAAAAAAAAATACTACTGGGTCAGAACGGTTGGCCTAGAAAAAATAAAGACAAAACTAGAGTAATAAACGGCAAACGTCTCCGCTTACAACCAAAAATATAACTGTGATTCTGCCGTTGAAGTTAAACTGATGCAGATGGAGCTCGTCTTCAGCATCACCTTCTAAGAAATCAGTAACTCAAAAAGAAGAGGAGATGTTAAGCTGCAGCATATTAACCAGCAGACTGACAAGGTTGACTAAATGTGTAAATGCAAAATAGTCAACTAACGAGTTCGGGTACTGAAAAAAAACAACTTTAAATAAAAATTAAAAAATGTCAGGTTGATAATATACAGGCACATCTGTCAGAGATGGCAAAAAAAAAACTACCTGTCTGAATGTTTTTAGAAGTCGGTTTTATTATTTTCTGTAAGGCAATACGAGAAAGTTGTTTTCTCGTATTGCCATCTATTTAATTAAGTGCAACAATTCTTTCTTGTAGCACAACAGCCCCCATAACATGATGCTGCCACCTCCGTACTGCACAGTAGACATTGTGTTACCAGTCTTGGAAGTGTCTGTGCTTTTTTCCTTCAGATGTTTCGTGAAATCATCAAAAATGTATCACAAAATAACGATCTTTGGGTCTATTTCCAAACTGCAACCTAGTTTTTCCAGGTGTCATTTCGATAATTGCTTTCCGAAGTGCCATTGTGGATAAGGAAATTGTCCTATTGGCTTCAGTTACCTTTTTCTTAAGATATTTGTTGGTTTTTTTCTGTGGTTTATTTGTGATTTTAGACCAGAATGTTTCTCCTTTCTGAGCGCTGAGTTAGTGGAACATTGAAATCTGATCTATACTTGGGTATTATTGTTTGAACGGACAAGCTGTCAACCAAAACATTTCTATTCTCTAAATACACGATGGGATGTGAATCTGATTGCAAACACTGAATCAATAAATCCTAATTTAATAACAGATGTAGAAGTAAACAAGCAAATGTCATTTTATTCAAATTGTTTGTTTCACTTTAAATTGCAAATGCATTTGGATTACACCTTTGGTATGTTTAAGTATTTAAAGTTATGCACTATATTGTTCAGCTTAGCCTTATGAAGGCATGAAAAAGCAGATGAGATGACATTATTTAATAGAAAAAAAAAACATTTTTGAGATAATTTCTCTAATAAATCAACCTCATCACAAAAGTAAGACCTAAAGTGTTAAATATTTTTTAATTGGTTTAATCAAAAAAATGTATATTTATTCTTAGAAGCTGTTTTTTTTTGTTTTTTTTGCAGTAAGCAGCAAATCATAACAGAGGTAAAGACTTCCGTACATGAGTTTGTGTGCAATTGATCTTTTTTAATGATTCTCCTGGTGATTTCCAATTTTCTCAACATGACTTTTTAAAGAAAATCATGTGAAGCCAGATTTGATGTCAGAATGGGGTCAAACCTCTGCTGGTTTGCTTTCTTTAATACGCTTTACCGATTAAACTAAACCCCTCTCTGTTCTGAGCATCGAGTCACAGGTCTTCACGGTGTAACCTCGATTACACAGAGTAAAACTCGTGTTGTAATTTTATGAAACGTGACCAACAGTGGAAACAATGCAGAACACCAGATTGACACCGGAAAGCGAGACAAAAAGGAGCCGATGAAGCTAGACAGCGACTGCGACCCTGCAGACATGGCTGTTCCTGAGGCAGAACCACGACAATGACAGGCTTCTTGGAAACGTCCATCAGCTGAACATGCTTGTTTTGACACAGAGACCTGGTTCAGAATGGCAAAAGCTGGAGGTCAGATCCTGCTGGATTAAGCCGCTGTAGGAAAACTAACTGAGTGATAAAAAAATATATAAAAACGCCAAAAGCTTCTCTCTTCTCAGAATTTCAATTTTGCTCATTTGGATTTGATTGAGGTTTGATTAAAAGCAGATGCAGAGATGTTACATTTGCTACAACCGAGGAAAATTCTGTCAACTTCGACCAAACTAGATTTGGAGATTAGTTGGAGAATTGTGCATTAGTAGAAACAAAAAGAAGACTGTTTAGAAAAGGAGGGTCAGCTGTAATCAATATTGTTACTGCATGGGGCTGGAAGTGCCAGCATTAGCCAGATTTTGCTTTAACAAGCGTATGAAAATGAAATTTTTCACCTCTCTAGGTGGTAGCTAGCAACTGTAAAGAAAATAGTTATGGACGTGTAAAGAAAGGTTGATAAATGTTTTTGTTTTTTTCTCATTTTGCTCAACAGACCTGCTAAAGCTCAGCACCAACGAAGACGACTTTCCAAGTCTTGCTATGAAGGTTTAATGACGGGACAATAGTACATACAATTTTAACAATCACATTACATCAGAGATCCGATCACTCCATAGGTCCCTAACAGAGCACATCACTCTCAGACTTCAGGTTCACTGGTGGTTGCTAGAATCTGTAAAAGCAGATCTGTCAGTCATCATGCTCCTCTCCAGCGGAAGCAGCTCCCAGCTTTAGTCCGTGTGAGGTAGACAACCAGTCTAGATTCAAAAGGCTTAAAACATTCCTGTTTGATAAAGTTTATAGTTAGGAAGAGGTAGGGAAGACAGCCTAATCCGGTTGGGGAAAGAAGTCAGTCTTGATGGTTCACTTTGCTCTACCTTCTAACTGATTTTCTTGTAAAGTGCCTTGAGATGATGTGTTTTGTTTTTTTATTGTTGATATATAGATAAATTATATCTTGGCACAAAACAAGACACAATTACCTAATTTATTTTTGATTTGTTCAATAATGAGAGAGGGATTATACGATTCAACGTGTCATGTTGATCTGATTAACCAATTATATGCAGCTAGAGACATGGTGGAAATATCCAACCATCCCACCACTCAGAAAGGAGATGGGTTCTGTGTAGTGATGTCCCAAACCGATACTGGGATTGATATATATTTTGCTGTGTATTATTTATAGAGATGTGATACAGTGAATGTTTATTATTTAATTTGTATTAATGTTGTAGCTGAGTACACCAGTAGAGGGCGCCACCATTGCAAAACTATTTATTTTATTAATTTCCAGAACTTTGTTTCTTTGATGAAAACTTAATATTTATGTAGCAAACTGATTAATAATGGATATATTTTTATAACCATTGTTCTCTGAGTAAAATCACTTAATTAAGCCTCGTCTCACATTCCACACTAAAAAGTAACAGAAGTCTGTTTGAATTACACTGATATTGTATCGTGCCAATATTGTATCGTGCCAATATTGATTGATCAAAACATCAGAATCGTATTTGTAGTCGGGACACCAATAGAGTGTTAAAACCTGTACAAAGTCAATCCTTCTTCATAGCAGCTGCAAGGTTCTATAACCATCGCTGCTCCCAACAAACCCAACATAATTTTTAAGAATAGAAAATCTCCAACTTACCTTTGACCTGCTGCCGTTTCCCTGGATTTCTTCGCTTTTCTCGAGTCCGTAAGCTGATGTTCATGACAAGAGAAACCGGGATTCTGGTTGCACGTTTCTATGCTAAAGAGATCATAACATTGAAGTAAATCTTTATTTTCAATCAAGCAGCATAGTGGTTCAGAATGACTATTCAAATTAACAGGATTGACTAAATCCACCTTAATTCATGGTCGTCTCAGGCCTCAGACCTAAATTGACCACCGTTGAGCTGCATGTGAACTAAACTACCATCTAAATTAAGCCTTTACTTTCATATTTCTTTGTTCCACGTGGGTAAATTAGTTTACCAAAATAGAGCATTTGTTATTCCTGATAAGAAAGGAATAAAAGATGGATCTAATAAATGAATTAAATGGCTTGCCATACCTCTGCCTAGATGAGAATAGAGAATCATAAAAGGGAATAAAACTCTATGCTATAAAGTTTGTGAATAAACACATTCTGTTAAATTTAGGTCAGACCAAACATAACCTTCGATTGCATCTCCTCACCGTGACATTTCGAATGGACCGAGCCATCTCTCTTCTCTGCATGAAATCGGAGCTCTTTAGGGCGTTATCTCGATTCCACACTTATAAAACCTGTGCAGCAGTTTTTACTGAATGCGATCAACAGAGAAAACATTGAACCCCAGGAAGCTTCGGTTTCATTTGGATTCTTTGAAACATCCTTCAGTTTCAATTTTAGGGAATCATCAAAAAACAAGACAAGTGAAGGGAAAATATTTAATGAAAAACTATACATGAAGAATACATAAACTTAAAGCAGGAAACAGAACGAGAGTAGCAAAGATTAATCTAATCAGGCGTTTTTTGCTGCAGCACAGCGAGCTAGTATCTCACTGATGTACGAGTTGTTTTTGGCGACCAAATCCTGCTTCATCCTACTGAGCTCCGTCTTCACCTGCTTCTCAGTCATGGTGGCGACAGGAAGTGTCTTCACCTTCTGCAGGAAGTCCTGGATCAAGTTTTCCCCCACCTGAGACAGGCGGACGACAAAGATCCATTATAAATAAAATGTGGGGACCCTGATAAAAGCCCTGTTCCCGCCACACACAGAATAATAGTGAATGTGAAATTGCATAGTGGAAGGAAACAGCATTGTCATGAGATCACAACAACATAAAGGAAGTTAAAGAAAAAAAAAAGGAAGCTGAACTCTGCACGCCTTGCTTCAGCCATTGTTTAAGTCCATATTTACCATGTCTGTCTTTCCTCTGGTGCAGAATTATGACGCAGGTCCAAAGTCAATGTGTTAAAGATGGATAAAATGCGGCATGACCGTTTAGACTGCAGATATAAACAATCGGATAAATATCGGAATTGGTGCAAAACAAGGAAGTGGGAAAATGTGATTTAAAAAAAAAAAATTTTTTAGGGTGTAAGAATCATAATTTGGTTACGTTTAAATAGTTTATAGATCCACTTTTAACAAACTTTTTTTAACAAACTTTTTTTGGGTTGTGTCTCGATCCGCTGCACTCGTGTTTAGACAATTTTCCGCCCATCCAGGAATATTCAGTCGTACCTCATGAACAGTGTCTCTAATCAGCTGTTTTTTAGGCCATCGAATTCACAATTATATCAAGAAGTGTAGTTTGACTAGCCCATTCATGGATATTTTTTGATCTACAGCTTTGCATAAAAGCTCTGACTCCGTGGCCATAGCTATGCTGCAGAGTGAACCTCTAAAATAAAGCAACCAATATGTAGATAAAAGTTTCTGTTTTTCATTAAAATTATTATAATAATTCGTAAAAAGTTCATGATAAAACATGTAAATGGCTTTGTTGTGTTTTAATTATGACAGTTCACTCTAGAAATGTTTTATAAACGCAACAACATCACATTTTGGTGACACTACCTAAAAAATGACAAGGATAAACAGGAGAACCAGAACCTCAATAGAGTATTTCACTTTCTTTTCCCCAATATCTATCAATAGTTTATTTTTATCAAGTAGAAAAGCACAACAGCATAACTGTTGCAAATATGTCAATCAGTGAAAGTTAAGGTTCTTCTGGGATATATTGCTCAATATGGGAGATATTCTAAGAGAAGATTTTAAAAAATGCATAAAATTGTCAGATTTTCATGAGAAGTTCAAGATTTTCTGCTTGAAATGAAATAAATCAGCTTGGAATGACTATTTAGGATTCATAGATAGCGTTTATTTCAACTGACTTTACATAAACAAATGATATAACGAGAAATGTAATCGAAGCAACTGAGACGTGTCCAACATGATTATCAAATTCTTGGATGGAATGAGAAACTGTTATTACGACATACACAAATGACCAAATGTTGTGCATCACAAATGGCAGCACTGGCTCTGATGCAACTTCTGGAGAACAATTGCATGTTTTCAACAGGATGCGTGTCAATTCTTACCAACAACTAATGCTTGTTCTGCCGCTACACACAATCCCCTTCATAAGAAAGAGAGAGTGCAACTCTTGACATCTGAACTCAGAATTAGTGCAGGGAAATTGTGGAAAATCGAGCCTTACTTGCTTATCTGTGCGCAGTCTCTTGACCTCAGGCTCTTCCTCCTGCTTTGAATCTTCCGCCACGGGTTCCTGGAACTCCTCCAACTCTTCCGCCTTCTCCCTCGCCGCTGCCAGAACCGATGGAGGGAAGCAAGCCAGCTCGGCGACGTGGATACCAAAGCTCTGGTCGCAAACCCCTGGGAGAGCAGTTTAGCAGTCTTTTAGAAGAGTACAAAATTGATATAAGAAAAAACAATATCTCATCTGAAATGTCCTGAGTGTTTAAATGTGTCAACCTCAGGGACAGAAATTAATTGTTCTAACATTGCGTTACATTAAAACACCTTTTTACAGTTTGGGAGTATTACACCTGAGATGTTTAGGTCAGATTTATTTGAAATATAATTTTTACAGAAATTAAATGTTATTGCTTAAGTTATCCAAGTTTCTTCAAAAAACCATTTGCAGATGCAGACGGTTGTGGGTCGGGATAATTTCCTTTAGCAGTGTGTCTTACAGTGGCTCCATGAAGCCTCTGTTTGAGTCACTCTTTTTGTGTAACAATCGGATGTAGACGGTTGTCCGTAATATTTTCCATTTGATAAAAAAGGAAAATCTTGAGTGGAACAATTCTTACACTTTAAGGAGGGAAAACTACCCGCAAATAATTAAGTGAGACTGATAAAGCCATCAATAAATACGAGCTAAACTAAATACATTTACTAATGCTTAAGGTGTACTCGAGTTTTTTAACAAGATCTTTTTTATCCCAATGGCCGTATAAGACTAAGTATATCTAACATGTAGCAGTAAAGCGTGATTAATGAGCCTTGAAATCTGTTGCTAACACCTACTACAGTCAGTAGGTCTGGAAATTTGAAAATCTATTCATGCATTTACATTTGAGATGGAAAAATTGCTCGGCTGCAGGACGGAGCTGGAAGATTTTAAGCTTGACCAGGAAAAAAAAAAAAAAGAATATTTACCAGTCACTGCAGTGACGCAGTTAAGAGGTATGACTTTTTCTGACAGATAAAGGTTTAATAGGAGAGGGAGGGAGGTATGTATGTATGTATGAATGCATTTCTCCTGAAGATAATCAGTTTCCTTTTTTTCCAAAACAAATCTTAATTCTACTACTTCCCATTTATTACAGACATGCATAACATCAACTTCTAAGAAGACTACTGTACTTCTTGTGTAGCCTGACTGAATTCCTTCAAATCTACAACTGGAGACACTCCTAGCTCGTATTTTTACTTTTTTTAATTGCTCTAATACTTTTTCTGATTTTGATTCTTCTGCTTGTTTCGTTTTCTCCCTTTTAATAGGTTGCTCAAAATTCTCCTGACAGTCCAATAGAAGCACAGCTACTGCATACAGAGGCTTTGAAAATGAAAACACAACATACCAAATGGGAATATTTAGGATTTTTAAAGCGGGGAGAAATGTTGATGTTGATTTTGGCAGCAGTTTGTTTTAATTTGCTGACTTGTATTATACTAAGCAATGATTTTTTTTTAAAGGTAAATCAATTATGAATAAAGACTGAAAACAGCTAAAAACTGTCCGTTGGAGACAGCGATACACTTTCAAGTGTTTTGGGGATGTTATGATGGAAAACAAAACAAGAACTACACAAAAATTGTGATGTACAAAGAAAAGATGTAGGACTTTTAATTGTTCTGCTTTGGGACGATCTCTTGCAGCTTTCCAAACCTGGGGACCTACGTGCGGTCAGACTGGATGGAGGATGTTCGCGTTTATGGAGAATGGTAATGTGAATGACGTCTAGCCAAAGTAAACAGTCACAACACTCAGCTTTGCACTACCTGGTTGAACCTTCTCTTCGCCCTTTATGTTTGTACAAGATAGCCGTCAAAACCAAAACTGAGTGTACAACAAACCTTAATATAGTTGTCTTGATCAGACTCAGACGGATTTTCCAGCTAGAATAAGCGCATCCCTCTCCTTCCTCCATTGCTTGCCTTACCTAGCGTGTATTACACCTGAAATGTCCTCATGCAGAAAATGTGACTTATTGCATTTGTTGCTTGCTTATCGAAACACATTTTTTACCAAGATCAATGACACACTAGTATTGCATAGCGACTTAGATAATTGCCTTTAATCCGATAACTGGTTTGGAAATAGTAATATGTTAAATAACTAATTACTGAGAAAAGTTATCCTTGTAGAGTAACAACTGTCACTGCTGATCTTTAACTGCCATGTTTGTAATTTTTTATGCAAGTTCAGGGCACTGCGTGAATCTCCGGCCCCTTCAACGCTGATCAGTTTGGAAAAAAGCAATCCCCACGCCATGATCCCTCCTCCACATGTTGCACAATGAGGATGGTGTGTGATGGCATATTTCCCCATCTATCTGCACTACTGACCTGGTTTGACTCTGTACAGCATTGTAAGCGTGTTGTGGGACGTCAGCGCGGTGACGTGCATGTTGTGGACAGCCGGCTGCTGCGCCGCCAGGGCCGTCAGCTCGTGAAAGTGCGTGGCAAAGAGGCAGAAGCAGCCGATTTTAGTGGCGATGTGTTCACTGATGGCCCAGGCCAGCCCGAAACCGTCGTAGGTCGAGGTTCCCCTGCCGAGCTCGTCGATGATGATGAGGGAGTTCGCCGTGGCGGAGCTGCAGGGGACGCCGCGGAGGTTAGAAAGAGACTATCGTGTGCTTCCAGCTTGTTCTTTCCGAGGAGGTGCGTTTGTTCTCACCGGAGGATGGCAGCGGTCTCCAGCATCTCAGACATGAAGGTGGACACTCCCTTCACCTGGCTGTCTCCGGCTCCCACTCTGGCCAGGACGCTGTCAATCACACTGAGCTCCGCCTTGTCACACGGCACGAAGCAGCCGATCTGAGCCATCAGGGCAATTAGTCCCACTTGCCGGATAAACGTGGACTTTCCACCCATGTTTGGTCCTGTAATCACAAAACCATAAACAGCTGAAACCTGACTCACAACAACAACAAAAAAGACACATACATTTTTCCCTTCTGTCAAGAGCAATAAATCAACTTTAAGGTTTTAGGTCAAGAGGGATTTCCTCCGGACAGAACTGGTAGAACCAAGTAAGGTTTGTAAACCCACTGTTCTAACCTTTATAGCCCACCCACACATTTTCTACAGGACAGAGATCACAGCTCAGTAACAGACTAATTACTTTGTTGCCCTTAAGCCACTTTATTACTAATTTGGCCGTACGCTTATTCCATTTGGGTAAACTTCCTGGCTCGTGTTGAGATTCTGCTTCAAAATCTGAAGCAATGTGACTGCTATAGTTCACAGTTGAGGTCAGTTGATCAGAATGTAGGACTTGTGTCTAACTATTATCTGCCTTTTATGTTGATTTGGGGGTAATGACTTCCTCCCTGATTAGTGGCATTTCAGTCCTAGTCATAACAGCACTTGTTTTCTTGTAAATGACACTCTCTTATCAGTTTCAATCAGGATGTTCAGGAGGTCTACTGGTTTTTCTTCTGAGACTGAAATACAGATTTTGCGCCAAAACTCCTTCATCTTGAGAACAAAGAACAAATCTTAAAGAATAATATGATTGCTGGCCATCAATATTGTGTTTATATATGTGTGTCCATAATTCTTCATGATTTCATGAAGGATTTCCTTTGCTTGTTCATAATCTTCCTGTAAGAAGTGTGTTTGAGGTGTTCCCTGGAATTGATCCGCAGTTGAATCTCAGCTACACTTAAATGCTTTATTTTATCTGTTTGAAGCGGACAATGTTTTTTTTTACATTATCACCAACTTTTCTTTTTTCCGTTTCCTATCTGCATCCATTTTAGTCTTCTGTCTCTGCAAACCTTCAGTCGGTCGTGGCAAAAGGCTGCTCATGCTTAGACAGGTTCTGGTTCTACTGGAGGTTTCTTGCTGTTAAAGGGGAGTTTTTCCTCTCCACTGTTGCTACATGCATGCTCAGTGTATGAGGGATTGCTGTAAAGTCAACGACAAAACGCAAGCTATCGTCTTGGTTTGCTGATTCCGGAGGAGAAAATTCAATGACCACCAGTTTCGTTAGATTACATTTAAACCGATTTGTTGATGTTTTTATGATTTGATTGAAACGATTTTCTTATATTTGCCTTGTGACATGTGTTGTAAACGGGCGCTATATAAATAAACTGATTCTTGATCTGGGTTCTGCCAAATGGTTTAACACTATAGCAAACCTTTGTATTATCATAAATTCATTTCATTATTTAGGAATTAAGAAAATAGATCATGTTTTTAATCAAATGCAACTAAAAACAGAAAAGATTTAGACTATTTGAATGTAAAATAAAAAAGGTCATGTGATATGCGGGAGCTTCTCCCACCTGTTATAATGTAGAAGCTCTTCTCCCCTTGGACAAAGGTGATGTCGTTGGGTATGAAGGCGGTGTCCGCATCCGTCTCCATGCACGGATGCCTGGCCTGCAGCAGCTCCAGGCGCCGGCAGCCATCATCCAGCAGCCGCGGGCGGACGTACGGCACCGGGGCTGACACGGAGGCCACGGCGAAGCTTGCCACCGCGTCGAGCTGCGCTACGACGTTGCTCAGCGTCTGAAGGGGGTCCACGTAACCTGGCGGCACATGCGCGACAAAACTTCAAACACATGTTCAATGATAAAGGACTGCAGCATTTGCAGCTTCAAAAATGAGATCCATTTAATTTTTCGAGAAAACCCCATCATCCCAAAACCTCATTCAAAGGCACAGTGATTAGGACTTAAAAAGACGAAATCTCTGTGAAATCAATAACCGAGAAGCACCCAAGGCAGTTTTACAAGGATTGATCATTTCCAAGTAGCCAAGACACCATAGATTATTCTGCTGGGCAAATCAATGACATGCAGACGAGACACCATGCGCAACATGTGATGGAAAGCCACACCTGAGGCTATGTTGATGATCTCTTTGACGATGGCGTTCTGGGCCTCCTCGTACTCCTCTCTGCTCCTGGTGTATTCCTCGTTCAGAGAGCTGAGCTTGCTGCAGACACATGATGGAGAGATTTCAAGGTAGAGCAAATCAGCTGACAAGAAGCAGAGGGTGGAGGTAGTTGGTTGCTGATGGACATCCTGCCCTGAAATCTCTGGGCACAGTGATGAACACGGACCTGTTGGTGAATCGAACTCCGTTCTTCTGCACGTCCAGCGTGGTGAACTTCTTGTTGTTCCTCAAACTCTTCTCTTCCTTGCAGGTGACCCTCAGGTAGAAGCCCAGCATGGCGTTGGACTCCAGCTTCACCGTCTTGCCAGCTTCCAGACCTGCAACAGAACAGATGAAATGATTTATTAAAGATGGGATTCAAATAAAGACCAATTTCATATAATTTTATTTAAAAAGAAAAAACAAAGCTGGGCTGTAATAATGGAGCTTGTAAGGACAACGAATGGATGAAGACGGATAGATGGGTGGATGGATAAAAAATAATCTAAATAAAACAGTAAAAAATTTAAGCATACCAAGCAGAATCATGGATGGACAAAAGGATATATTGGTAAAATGAATAGAGGGAACATTGGACAGAAGAGATGAATGACAGATGGATGGATGTTTGAAAGAAAAGACAGAAATAAACAAACAGAAGGATGGATGAACAAACTGAACTATAGACACATGGATGGGCCGGTGGATGGACTGATGAATGTATGATTTTTTTTCCTCAAACTGTAGAAACCCAGGATAAGTTTCTTACCAAACACAATTATTTGAAGCTGGAGCTCCGTTTGGTTCATAAATCGTCTTAGTTGTGGTGCATTTTTTTTGTTTTTCACAAAAGAGTTTAAATTAAGACAGGAAACATAAATGTTTTCGCTGCTGCATTCAGGTAATTTCTTGCCTTTTTATAATCTTCCATCAATCAAAGATTAAAAACCTCCCAATGGACACGGCTTTAATGCGTCTTTAATTTAGTTCATATATATATATTTCAAATAGGGACTTTTGAATTTGCACATAAAGAAGAGCTCCGGACTTTGCATCCTTATTTCTTACCAGGGAAGTTGAAAGCCAGATTTAAAGCCCTAATACACTAAAGCACATGCCGACCATGTGGTGAAATTGATTTGAGACGGCTTTTTTTCACAGAAAACCTAAAAGAGACTCCTCAGACAACCGCTCCTCTATAAAAAAAAAAACAGCATGTAATTTTAACAGTAAGTCTCTGACTCTAAATTTAATGTTTTAATATGCGTGTTAGCTAGGATCACCTAATTCTCTGGCGGCACCGTTCAGCACAGCCTGCATGTTTTTCTCCAGCGCGTCCATCTTCTCCCTCAACTCGCTCAACACGGGATCAAACGATGCCTTCACCAGGAACTCGTGGTGATCGATCTACATGGGGTTGTACAATAAAAAGCATGTTAAGACAAAAGCATCAGACAGAACGTCATGTTTGATGTTTCCAACGAAACCGGACCTGATTCATGTCCAGAGTGGTTTCAATCATCTCCTGGTACTTGATGAAGTCTGTCTGCAGGTCAGTGAGCGGCGAGGTGAACGCCGCATGCAGCAAAACCTTGTAGCTACCTATAAACATGCGTCATAATCAACATTAATGGTCAAAGCTGTTTGGTTTACCCAGACATGCAGAGGCCTAATGATCCACAAACCAGTGCATTACCCGAGTATCTCTCCAGAGCTGTGATGAGAGCCGGCATGTGACCCACCGCCTGGTAGACGCGGTAGCAGTCCTGCAGCGTGGCCGTGTGACGGTGAAACTTTTTGGCCAGGCGGTGAAGGTCCGGAAATCGTCGCAGCAGATCCTCCTGGCAGGTTTGCCTGAGCTCCGAGTCGCACACAAAACTCTCCACAAGGTCCAGTCTAATTACACAAACGCATCCGACATAAATTTAACTCAATTTACAAAACAACCAGGCTTAAAGGGGGTAAATATGTATTTTCCAGGCACATAGTGTGATTTAGTAGGAGAATCAAGTGACTATGTTTCCTTCAGTTAGGGCTGTACAATATTACAGCGCTATTGCAGAGACTTTTTTTATATTTTGTCATTGGAGTACAGTCTGCGCATCTGCTAGAGGCTTAAAACTTAGACTAAAGCAGCAAACATTTATTGCACTCCAAACGGTCTTTGCGATTGCAAACACCAATATTGCAATTTATAATATGTTGGCAACATATTGTGCAGTCCTGTCTTAATTTGTTATAAAAAATGCTGTATATATCTAAAACAATTTAAAACTAATTAGTCTTTTTTTTAAGCTTTGAAATTGGTTCATGTCTCTTTAAGAAGCTCCTACTCTTTCCAACCCTTCCGCTTTAGCACATAATCAAAACACTGCTTCTGTATGGTGTCCAGTGATCTCGTTTACAATATCATTTTTGAAAAAGAAAAAAAAATCACAACTCGGGATATTGTTGTGTAGTTCCAGCAGGGGTTTGCTAATTGCCGCTGACCTGTTAGCATCCCGAAATTTCTTGCTATTACCTAAAACACATTTTACTGTGTGTCACATGACTGGTTGTTGTAGCATACGAAGTTTGCTGGGTTCATGTAATAAGAAATAAGTATTTCCTCCATATAAGGGTAATTTTTACATGAAAATAACTTTTTACACTGGTGGGTAGAGTGCAAAAACAGCCAATGTAAAGAACGGCTCCAAATTCTTCACACCAGGCCCCTTTTAATGAATAAATAATTTTAGAAGGGAAATTTTTGTTGTATCACAAAACTAAGGATCCTAAATGGAAAAATAAAAATCAAAGCATGTTAATTTTTGTATACGATCACACATACGATACGATTTTTCCCCACAATGACCGACAAGTTCATTTTTACAAAAAACAAAACAAAAAGTGAACTGTGAGGTTTTTCACCTTATCCAGCCCTAATAATCATACTTCAGTTCAAAAGGTTACACCCACATTTACATGTATTAACAACAGAAACTTGATGTATCAATTACAAAAAACATTTGAGGGCTTTCATACCTAATCTTCTCAAGACTACAGTCATTTCTGTCGCTTTTCTACCCCCTTTGACAACATTTCCACCTTTTATTAACATGCTTCAGTACAGCCAGCTTGTTTAGCCATATTCTTTTATAATTGCTATGAATGTCCGCTGGATAACTGTTAGGG
Organism: Orestias chungarensis; assembly: GCA_032876305.1. Taxonomy (NCBI): domain Eukaryota; kingdom Metazoa; phylum Chordata; class Actinopteri; order Cyprinodontiformes; family Cyprinodontidae; genus Orestias; species Orestias chungarensis. The sequence goes on along the minus strand of JAVLVB010000001.1, from coordinate 1,359,003 downwards.
CCAGCAGCCTTGCTCTTAACTATGTGCCGAAACATAGCATTTCTTTAAAATATATATATTTTTCATAATACGCTACTTTGGTGGCTTGAAAATGTTCTTCCAGTCAAAATGTATTGAAAGCTTCACCCCAAAAGGATCAGTGTGGATTCATGAGGAATTAAGAATAAATGAATCTTGACAAGGATGTCTATACATTTTAGAGTACGTTATTCAAGCTTAGACGAATACCACTGCATACTGGAACATAAGCATAAACAGGCTCAAAGTCTTAACCTGTCAGTTCTGATAACGAATAATACTCTACATCTATTATATTCCAAGATTCTCCATTCAGTTAGAATATGTGCAGCTTCACCATTGTTGAAACTTTGTTACTGATAAGAGATAATGATGTAAAAGATGCAGGTTTTTGTACCTCTCCTCTATTTTGGTTTTGTCCATGAGCGGCTGTTTGATCCACTGGTTGACCAGCCGCTGACCCTGAGGAGTGCGACACTTGTTCAACAAGCCAGCCAATGAATGAGCTCCGCTGGTGTCGTCTGGCGAACCCTATAGCAAACGGCGTGAACACGTAAAATACGCATCAATGAATGGAATATTTGCTAACATTACTGAGCTGGAAATGAAATGAAATTGACAATTACAGTGCTCAGCTAAAAAGATGTCTGCAAGATTTAGTTAAAAGAGGGACTAAAAAGAAACTAAACAACTCTGTCTCATCTCTTTTAAAAAGTTTTTCCTTCTTTTATCTTCACAAAGTGTCAGGAGAGATTCAGTAATTGTATCTGCGCCAAAGTTTAAATCCACCAAAACGACACATGATTATCATCCTCCTCTTTCCCCACTCATTATGAAATCTTTTGAGAATATTCTGAAAGTGAAGATTTTGAGAGCAACTAAAAGCAGTTTGCTTTCCAAACTCGCAGAAACATTGAGGATTTAATTAACACAAAAACAAAACCAGTATCTTCAACCTCCCATAGATGTCCCAGCTCTAAACGATCAAATCCTTTAAACGAGGCGACTGACCTGGAAGAGGTTGAGAGCCCTGACGGCAGCGTTGTCCAGCCTCATGTACTGACCCAGCTCCAGCGTGGCCAGGCTGAAAGAGTTGAAGTTGGACTCGTCGGAGAGAAGCTCAAGGAATCGGACCACAGCAGCCAAACATGACATTGCCACCTGGGAATAAACCCACACAAATATCACATTTCTGTTCAGTTATGCAACAGTTATCAGCCATCTAATTCTTTTTTTATTTTATAATACCAGAAATAGATTTAAAGGTGTCCCGATAAAAAGTTCACTTCCGATATTATACTGATATTTGAGTATTCAGTATTGCCTGATACTGATATTGACCAGATACAATATCAGCATTAATCTTCCATACTTCTATTACTTTTGTAGTGTGGAATGTTAGTAAAGTCTACGCAGAGAACAATAGTTCATAATATCTATTATTATGTGTTGTTAATCCTTGAGATACATAAACATTAGACTTACTTTGAAGACAGAAGGTTCGAAATTAAATACAATACATCACAGATGTTGGATTGGTGGCAGCAAATGGACTGGGTTGTGTTGGAGTGCTGATGTTGGACATTTTAGATGTAGGCCAATATAATCTGATATTTGTTCTTTGGCTGATATCAGACCGTTATCAATATCTAATCAGGACATCTCCATAAGCCTTTAAATTTAATGCTCATCAGTGCTCCCCTTAAGTAATAATTACCAGTTCTGGTAAGCAGTGTTGCAGATGAAAGCATATGGAAGTTTTATCTGTATACTCAGAGCAATCAAGAAACACTTCTTGAGTTTTTGGAAAGAATCATCAACAGGGACACTAAGCAGCACTCAGCTATCATTTATTTAATTTAATAACAAAGCATCACAACTAGGGAAGCATTGATTAAAGTGATTCAGAGACATAAGAGCTATCACAATCAACCATTACTAAACTGGGACGCTCAGGGCAAACTAAGAGGAGCCGCTTCACAGCAACAACATCAGGATCAACATTTACTCAAATAACAGAGACAGCAGTTTGATGTCAGGAGGACAGTTTGTGTTTTTTTTTTAATACACAAGAACAGTTTGGCACCACCAGGGTCTCATATTTAGGATTGATCAGCCAACCACCCAGGAGTGATAAGTTCTCAAGTCAGGATCCAAATCATGGGGCTTCTCAATTGTTATTTGTATTCCAAGGTTAAGCTGCTGCAGCTTAAAATGGTAATAATACGGATAAAATATTATAACACAGTTACAACACAATCATACAGCCTGGCAGTAAAAATGTTCGGGGCAGGAATCCCAGTCTGGGATCATTCTGCATAGTTTCTCTCCAGGTACTCTGGCTTTCTCTACACACTACAAAACATGCATCTGCTTGGACTTGGGCCCCTGCGGCCCTGCAGGTCTTATGCATCGAAGCAACTAGCAAGTATTGACAATGGATAGTTGTTTCCTACACACCTTTGTATCAAAACATCTGAAAACTTCAAACCCTGAAATGTTCAGGAATCTGTTTTAACATGATTTGGTACCATCCAATATATCACAAATACAGCGTGATTACAATATCAGTAAGTGCAAAATAAACAACTTAAGGTACAGTTTGGATAGCAATATATGTTGGTTGATATGTTAATGATTTTGAACTTAACAATAGGAATAACTATAAAATACAGACCAAAAAAACCATACTTGTAACATTAGTATGAAGAAGGATGACTGAAGGTTAATTTTTATCGGGAGCAGAGTGCAACCTACTGTACTATTTAAGTTATCTATTCTAATTCCTGCTTTTTTTTATATATCAAAATATAAATTGCATCTATTTCTTTCAGATATTGAGCAGCTCAAAACTGAGTCACACAAGAGAGACAAAGCTGCAGGAATCATAAATATCAGTAGCCCATCAGTCTACAACATAAAAAAAAGGAAAAAGCAACCCGTTAAAATTAGAAACAAGAGGCTAATATTTACAGGACATTCAGCTCATTTATGGTAATAAAAGTTTAATTACTTAGTGGGGTGAGCCCTTTATTACATTCTTAATCGTGTTCGTTGTGATAAATGTCTCGTCAGGATAAGACTTGCAATTTATTGTCACGTCTACTGGCTGAATTCCTATTTTTGCTTTTTTCCCCCGACCACTGTTTGTTCTAGTACATCATTGATTAATGACAAAATATGATTAAATGCAGTTCCTGTGTGCAGTTTAGTGAAAGAATAAAGACTTTTTAAGAAGCCCATTTCAAATTGATATGATTTTCAATAGCAGTATTTCCGTATTTTATTACCACTTTTATGATAAAAGTTGAAATTATTTTTTTTGTTGTGGGTCACCTGTTTGTCCAGTTCGGGCAGCGTGTTGCTTGCCACAGTCTCTCCCCTCTTAGATCTCAGCAGTCTGTTGAGATCTTGCACAATGTCCTTGGTGTTGAACTCTGCTCTCTTTCTGTCGGAGACCAACACGCCGCCTCGTTGGACGACCTGCACAAACAGCAGAGCCAATTAGTGTCCTCACACAGCCATCACACCCCAACTCCACCTATGCTCTAACAGAAAAAGTACAACTTAGATGCGTAGCGAAGGCCAACTTGGGTTTGGTTTGAGATGAAAAGCAAATAACCAAAAGTGCATGAGAGTCAGAGTTATGATTAAAAATAAAAAAAAGAATATTGAAATCCTTCTTAAACGCACACACCTCCCGCAGCTTGTTCCCCTCGGCGTTGCATTCACCCTGAGCCAGAACACACTCTTTGGGGCTGATCTGTACGAGCAGCGACTCCAGGTTGGAGAAGATCTCGTTGTCCGGAAACTCGCACACTCCCATGGTCCTCTGGGCTGCGTCCACGTACCCCACGCCGATCACTCGCTGGCCGTCGGCTGCCGTCGCGAACCGCACGGCCACCACTCCCGTGCAGCCGTCGCCTCCGGTCCCACCGCCGAACAGAATATCCTCAAACTGCGTCAGGTTTCCCGGCGAGGCCTGTGCGAGGAAGCAAGGAGAAGGAATGAAACTTATACAGATCAGTGAAGTTAAGGATACCAGGAAATATGCCAGAAATGTTCTAATTCACAATTATTCCAGGGGGTTACGACGTGTTTTCTTTTTTTAAATGTTAGTGGGAGAATGAAAGACATGTCTAACAGTTTGGCAGCTTTTCCCTCAACATTAATTTAGCACACAACAAATCATGGAGACAAAAAAGAAAAACACTGACATTTACACATAATTAAGAATTTTGCAGGCTTTCAGTAAAAAGCCAATTTGATTTATGCAGGATAGCAAAAAATAACATTACTAAACCACAAAGAACTGTTCCATTCTTTACGCTCCAACCCAAGTGTCTATTAAAAATTAAAATAAGCTCTCAAACTGTTTCGCCTGTCCATCAGTCTAAAACAAGGCTTCTTAGGAAAACTGATTTTTTTATAGTTGTACTTTGTACTCGATCCTCCAGTCATGCTCCTTGCTGCTCTTGCTATGGTTCTTGTAAACCTCCACTCTGTATTGCTTCACCAACAGCAGGTCCTTCACAAAAGCCTCGAAGTTCAGCTTGCTCAGGATCACGCTCTCCAGCTTGCGACTTCCTGTTGACGTACAAGTAAAAAAATAAAAATAAAAAAAACCTTCAGTGCAGTTACAAATACGATAGATCGCCATAAAATTATGGTTGAAAACATGGCCGATTTTAAATAAGGAACCAGAGACAAAGAAAAAGACCACGACATGAAGGAATGAGAGAAGGGAAAATGCAATGGAGGGAGGTAGGACACAAGGACTGAAGAAAGGAAGACCGAAGGACTTCACAATCTACTTAAAGCTGGCAAAGGTTTCCAACTGCTTGGGCTTCTTTTCCTTCCACTAAACTTTATGATATTACACTTGGATATAGCTTTTGTGGCTTCGTAGACAATAAACTAGATTACCTTAGGGTTTCATTAGCTGTAGACCATAATCATAAGAAACAAAAATACATTTTACTGGATGTGTTTAATCAATTTATACACTATGAGTCACTTTTTATTTGGCTGTTGCCGTTATTTACCTTTTTAATGTTTCCAGGGTAACGGATGCACTAAATAAAAAAAATTGTGACTGATACCTAAAAGGGCTCAAGACAACATTTTAAGCTTAAATCAATCCCAACTCACTATATAAGATTAGCTATAACTCAAGCTAACCTTAACCAGACCCTACTAATGCATTAGGACATCAAAGTGCCGCCTATTTCATGCTAACATTTCATGCTGACTTCTTGCTAACAGCTAACATCCAGCCCAAGCTAGCTGCTGTCACCTGAACCCAGGTATTTGATGACTCCGTTGGTCTTGAAGACCTCCTTGGCGGCAAACATGGCGTCCCTCCCGTGCACAGTGTAGTAGTCGTTCCGGTCGAATATCCTGCAGGTGGTGTCCGGTTTCTCCGTCATGGAGAGGACGAAGGTGACGAAGCCGTGTTCGGTCGCGCTGTCCGCGGACAGGCTCTGGTTCTGGTTCTGCTTCGGCTGCACCGCCATGCTTCGATCTCCCCGCCACCGACGGAGGCAAACAGGAAGCTGCGTCGGCGGTCCGGTCGCGTTGCCAAGGAGACGTCTCTTCTTCTAACCGAAAACGTCTCCGTGGTGTTTGCTTTTGCTCTACCGCCTCCTATAGAGACAAGGGATAAATGTAAAAAAATGTCCCCATCATTTGCCATTTATACTTGTAATCCTAACACTGACTTCTAATAATAGATTGAATAGATAACACATCAAATTACAACTGGCGTGTAACTCCAGTGCTATTAGAGATTTCTTCCTTTTGGAGTGGATTTGTTTTTCCTCTCTCCTCGTGCATGCTCAGTACGAGTGATTTCTGTAAATGCAAGGTATTGCGACTGCTGCATGCTGGGCCAGGAGGGGTGAATGCTGCAAGTCGATGCAATATGGGTTTCCTTAGACAGTGAACTGTGCTTTCTGCTACAAGGGCCAGACATGGCCATCAAACAGACCAGGTGGGTCAGACACCTTGTAGTTCCTGGAGCACCTCCTCTTTTTGCCGTCCTCAGATGGGATGGACATACAGTCCCGTTGGTTAAACACGTCAATCAAAGGCTGGTAGGTGTAAAGCAGAAAGCCCTCCACAACGAGGATGTGAATCTCTTCGTCCTTGCTGTGATCGGACTTTGGGATGATCGTAGTGTCCAGGGTGTTAATAACGCCATGAGACTTCTCAAACTTCTCTGGATTTTCCAGCCATGCATAGATGGTGCTTAACATAAATGGATAAATAAAAATATATTGTTGAGGTAGCTCATTTAGCTAAGGTTTTATTATAAATAAAACTAACTTGAAGAAGCCTCTGACTGAAGACAGTGTGTTTTCCAATGAAAGTGTTAGAAGAGGATGTTCAGGTTGTCCATCATTTTCTTGATTGTTTGCGAAATCCTTCTTTGCATCATCGTCTCCAGAGGTTCCACAATCATCCCCAGAACAGAGCCAGGCTTCTTTATCAGTTTGTTGAGCTCCCTGGATCTGATGCAGGAGCCCCAAAAGACAAACTGTGAACCATGTCTGTGCCAATTTAGCCATAGATTTTGAAATATTACTCCACGGAACTACCAAAAGTTCACCAAAACTCACTACCAAAAAGCCAAGAATGACAGTATTGTAAGAGTAATGTTTGATTAACAGTTATGCACCACTTTGAATCTGTCCTCAATAAAGCTGGTGTTATGATTTTATTTTGGTAATGCCAGGCTGTTGATAAATATCAGAAACATTCCATCTAAAATTAAAACGAGAAAGCCTAATCTGGTGACCACCCCATCTGTGCTTTCTCTTATGAAAGACTCAGAATTTAAGAATGAATTTAATCGCCTATACCCAAGCTAATGGTTCGTACGATGCAACAGTTATAACTAAAATGCAGATTTTGCATATTTTGAGGAGAAAAAATGTACATTTTTATGAATCTTCTTGGTTTTTGCTACTCCTCCTTAAAGAACAACAGTACAGTTAGCAACACATGCATTGCTGTGACAAAACAGATGAATCTCTTTCTAAGCTTGTAATAATTCTTTATGTAATTTTTTCTCTGGTATGTCAGTGCCCTAAACAGATATTCTTTGTGCTTAGGAGACTCAAACTGCTTGCAGCGGCCCTGAACACATGCACTTAATACCTTTGGCTTTATACAGTGAGCATTACTAAACAGTACCATATTGAATCAAAGTAAACTTAAGGGTGAAATAAAATCTAAATGCACTTGAATTTTTGTAACTCAATCATAGTGGTTTCTTAAAACTGTTGTAGATGCTGATAGATCTAGGTAGAAACAATCTCCTGTAACTGTCTGTATCACAGTGAGTGTGAATAGCCTCTGACTCAAAACACTGTTATTAAATCACAGTTGTTGTCCTTAATCTTTCCTCCATAATCTTAAGGGCCTTTTGAAGTTTTTTTGACCGTCCAGCTCTTATTTCGCTGCTCAATAGATGATGATTGAAGAGATCGCAGTAACCGTATTAACTTGCCTTGTTTCAAACACAGAAGGACCCCACTGTAGGTTCCTCATGAATTACAGGCTGCTCACTGTTGTGTCACTGATTCAGTGTATTATCTGGTGAAAAAACATATTTAAATTACTCCACCACCTATCGCTACAAATAACACCTGAAAAAAAAAAAATTGTGTAACTTGGAGCTGAAATTTGACTGAAGTATTTTAATAGGTGAACTGAATCCTATTTTCTCGTTTAAGTGCCTAGAAATCACATTTGTCTAATAATAATACAGTAAACAAACTGAGTACAAAGGATTGTGCTTATTATTAGTAAGATTTCACTAACGTACCTCCATTCTTGATTTGTTACATCTTATAAAAAAAGAGCAAGTCTGTGATTTTAAAAATGACACGATTTTCTCAAGAGAACAGACAGTGAGAGAACAATACAACTTGAATTAGTTGAATTGAATGCGTTTTTTTTTTACCTTTGAATATCCCTGAAATTGTACCCAAGACTGTGGGTTTACAGGGTTGATTGAAGATTAAAACAATAATTACACAATAAAATCTATACTGAGACATACAGTGACTTAGAGAAATGTGCATACAAATGTCATGTATGTGAATCATTATGCTGGATTTGCTTTTGAATAGTTAATTTTTCAGAGTGAACTAAGGATGTAGAAACTACAAATTAAAAGGAAACAATGGCTGCATAAATTCAAATTTATTACCAATTATCTGGTTAAATTGAAACAACCCCCATGACCTGTCATAATATGCATACAATCATATACATTTAAAATGTGACTGACATCAGAGTTACAACAAAAATAGTTGTATTATTTATTTGAGAATATTTTTATGTTAGAAAACTTTCTAATACACAAATTTCAACTGTCTAGTTGTTGATTTTAGTTTTGTTGAACTTTACAAACCACACTGCCTGGTTAAAACACAGTTCCTTGTAAAAGTATTCCCTCCTTTATACATTTCTGCTTGTTTGTCACATGTCGGACAGATGGTAAACAGAAAATAAAGTTGTCAAATCATGTTTTCTTTTAACAAAAGAAAAATCCAAACCAATCTAGTCCAATATTTCTCTTGTTTGGGCGCAGACTGGGACACTTTTATACCAACCCAGGTATAAAGCAAAATAATACAAATCACCAAGACTGAGTTTAATTTAATGAAGGTTATCTGTCTAGACTAGCAGTGGATTTTACATTGGAAAAAAAAAAAAACTTGTTTCAAAGTGCATGTGTATGCATATTTGAAAGATTTCGGATAGAGCTAATTAGGGTTTACAGCAGGTGAAGAAGATACATTGTGTCAAGTAAAATATTAACTTTAGTAGAAAAAGGCCAGCTTAGGAACAAAAATAAATTTGTCCATTTGAATGTTGTATTTCTCAGATATACTGTTACAACTGCAACAAGCGGCAGAATATTCCTGTGTTAGTGATGATTCTGGCCCACCTGCTTATCAGTCTTCCTCCACTGTTTTCCTGCTCCGCAATCAAGCTCATGCCATGCACCTGCCTCTAAAAACTGTTCTGTTTCGGGCAGAAGTGAGTAGATCTCCAGCCATCCTTCCTTAACGTAGTTCCCTATTAATCTGCAAGCCTGGTTATGCTTAAGTCTGTTTGAACCTTCACCTCTTGTTTCATTACAGCTTGTCTGCTCCGGCTCGACTACATTTCTCTTTGACATCACCCTCCAACCAATAACCCCATCATCGGCCAAAGTTGTCATTTCAAGTTCGGGATCAACTCAAGGTGACATCATCACCCTACAATCAATTGCGGAGTTTTCTAATAAAGAACTGGTTTCAATAAACCTGTCTTACACCTTCATTATGCTGTGTCAACTGAAATGTTTACACCTATGTCAGAGTCTCATAACAGCATTGGCATTCACAGCTCTTGGAGCATCTATCTAGTTCATAGGTAAACATCTCCTATTATCTCTATGGTCAATGCTGAAACTTTTTAGATGTGTTCCAACAATGAAATAGCTGAATCAACACCTCAGTCCCTGGTCAAGATTAGTGATTGTTTTGAAGTATCGTCATCTAAATGAAGAAGAACTGGAGTTGTAAAAAAGGGTTTCCTAGTAGATGATACATGTTGGCTTTATGTCCCTGGAATTGGCATGCCAAACCTTGACCTCAACTTGTGGACCACGTTTCAAAGCATGATCTGAGGCAGGAAACCAGTAAAATAAGAAGTCATCAAGTTTAATTATTTTTTCCTGCAACTTTCAATGGCATCCCTGCTCTAATAAATCTGAATCAGATGGCTAAATTAATCCCTCAGCCTCTCATGCAGCTCTGTAGAAGTCTGGTGCTAAGCTATTTGTTTGATTTAGGTGCGTTTAGAGATGCAGAAATGCAACAAAAGGTCACAGGATGTTAGTTTTTGATGACTGGATTTGATGACTGATGTCTCATACATCTAGACAGACTTATGACTTTCGTATTCTTCGAAGCCACAAATGGCTCGTGCTCTCTCTGCAACTTGTAAAACCACAGTATGTGGTGTGTGGCTCTTTTTTTTTTTTTTGCCACAACAAAGTTAAATGCAACAAACCTTTAATTTTGGTAAAGCAAGTTTTACAAATACTTACTTATTATTAAATACCTACTTCATAATTTTTTAAATAAAAATGTTGAATTCACTGCTAATTATGGAAATGTTCAAACTCCTTACCAATATTGTTTTCCTTAGTTTGTAACATTTACATAATATGTATTTGTTTTTGTCTTTGGTTAGTTGTTTATCATGTTTAGTTGTAGTAGTTTAGTAGTTCAGGCAACAATCAAGGACAACAAGTGAAGGTTGGAACAGGTTTTTGGCACAGCAAAAAATATTTGTTGGTTCTTCTGGGTTTGGGGGGAAATCAAGACGAAGGGAAATGTAGCTTTTTTTTTTAAGCGTGCTAGCAATAATTGGTAAAAGCTGAGCATACATTCTAAAGAGATTTGCAGATTGGGATTTTTGGTATTATGGCCTTTTTTGTATTGTTTTCCAAAAGCAGATTTGTTGATGAAACGGGCAGATGAGCTCACGGGTGGGATGTGGAGGAGTCAAACCCAAGAAAATTCACAGAGGTGATCTTGAGGCGAGTTCTTCAATGAACTCTGAGGGTGAGGGTGAAGAGGTAGAGTGCAAAGATGTAGGAACGGTATGTGAACCAGAACGGCAATAGGTTTCCTGGAAAGGAGAAAAACCTGATGTAAGTACAGAACGAAGAAAGACCTGATACCTGAATACCACTCTGTACAATTAGAACAGGACCACACCCCAACTCGTAAACAGCCCTATGTGCTATGAGATGTTCAGTCTGACAAAGAAAATTCATTACACTGAATATTCTAAAGCAGTAAATGGCATTTAGGATTTTTATAGGAAGTATACAATTTTTTTTAATCAGTTCTTATTAATCCCTAATTACTTGGTTGAAATTTGAGCTCTTCCTGTTTGATCATTTCAGAACCATTTCAGTAATATTTATTAGACAATATTATATAAGGTATTTTTTATTCATACCTTAATACTTCAATAATTAGTAAATAAAATGTGAGGTATGAACTCTTAATATAAACATTGACCTGCTTGTTTGTATCATGGCTTTGTTTGAAGCTCTGACTAAAATGCACGAAAAATCCCTCAGGAGAACCCCGAACAGTTTTAAAATGATTTTACTTTTGACAAAAACTATAATTGACGAAATGTCCATGCAGGATTCCTGGATCTGGAAAGGGAGAGAACAAAGAGAAAAATGGGGAACTCTGAAGGGAGATGACAGATAAGTGTAATATTGTTTAACCTTCTGACACAGATAAAATCGAGGACTCTCAGGAGTACAATAATAATGTTTATTGAAGGGATGTGGGTAGGGATCTTGGAGAGAGGTAAGCAGAGTGGGGTGAGGTGATGCAGGTGATGCAGATCTTACTTGTAGATGGATGGTTGACGCCAGGAGTAGTGAGTGGTGAATCCTCCCAGTGGAATCCAGGGGTAGGTTGTCCAGGTGATGAGCGTAGCAGGTGGTGAGTGGTGGAGCAAGCAGACCGAGCTGAATCAGTGGAGCGGAGAAACCAAAGGATTGCACTGATTGGTGGGATTCTTGAATGGTTTGCATACTGATGATGGTGGGAACCTGGGTGGAGCACAAGAGATGATGAGGGGCATGAAGAGGGGAAAAAACAAAGCAGCAAAATAAAGAAACGATAACTACAAAAACTAGAAGGATCAAAAATAGCAACTGGTGAAACTAGAACTTGAAACTAAACTAAGAACTAACAACACACAACAAACATTCAACTAGAGAATAAGTTATTACTAGAGACTTGATACATCCCTCAAGGACCGCCACCTGGTGGTCCAGACAACGAGGAAGAGGCCTCAAAGTCCCTCATTAGACTAAGGTCGAGGATGAAGGAGCGGGGCACCCTGCTACACTCTTTGGGACTGTACCCCTCCCAGTCGACGAGATACTGGTGTCCCCGTCCTCGTCAACGGGCAGCCACGATCGTAAGCCGGGTGCCCATCAATGATACGGGTGGGCGGAGGGTTGTCGGCTGGAGGGCCCAGAGTACTGGTCTGGACGGGCTTTATTTGAGAGACGTGGAACGTGGGATGTATCTTGAGACCGGAGGGGAGGCGGAGACGGACAGTAGAGGGACTGATGACGGACTCAACGGTGTAAGGGCAAATAAAGCGAGGGGAGAGCCTACAGGAGACGGACTGGAGAGGGATATCTCGGGATGATAGCCAGACCTGTTTACCGGGAGAGTAGATTGGAGCTGGGGTGCGTCGATGGTCAGCGTACTTCTTGTTCGGAAAGATGATCGTTTGAGAGCAGAAATAGTGTTACTCCAGATGCAGCGGATGCAACGGATGTGATGGTGGACAGAGGTTACCGAGGTATCCCTCTCATCAGAGGGGAAAAGTGGTGGCTAATACCCCAAGGAGATCTCGAACGGTGATAGACTTGTGGCGGTAGAAACTTGGGAGTTGTGAGCATACTCAATCCAGGGAAGGTGCTGGTTCCAGTCGGCCTGATGGGTTGAAACTAGACACCGGAGGGCTGCCTCAACTTCCTGGTTAAGTCAGTCTGACCGTTGAACTGGTGATGGTAACCAGATGTTAAACTTACTTTGGTCCCCAGCGCAGCACAGAAATGTTTTCACACCTGGGAGGAGAACTGGGGGCCACGGTCAGACAGGATCTCGATAGTGATTCCATGGAGCCGGAAGACATGCTTAACCAGGAGACGGGCAGTCTGGAAGGCAGAGGGCAACTTGCAAAGGGAGATGAGATGGCAGGATTTGGAAAAACGGTTGATGATGGTAAGGATGGTGGTCATACCTTGTGATGCTGGGAGCCCAGTGATGAAGTCTACGGTAATGTGGGACCAGGGTCGCTTGGGGATCTGAAGGGGTTGGAGGAGACCAGATGAAGGTTTATTGCTGGATTTGTTTCTGGAACACGAGGGACCGGCTTGAACATAACTGCAAAAGTCTTGATATAAATTGGGCCACCAGAATCTGCGGGAGATAAAAGCTATGGTGCGACAGGAACCAGGGTGACAGGAACACCGGGCTGTATGGAACCAGTGGATGACTCGTGAACAAACGGAGGAGGGAACATACATGGTTTTGTGGTGTGATGTCCTTCGGATCCGGTTCGGTCTGAAGGGCGTTTTTGATGATGTCCTCGATCTCCCAGGATACCAAGCCAACCACACAATCTGTAGGGACAATGGGAGCTGGTTCGGAGGGTGTATCGTCTGGGGAGAACTGGCGGGAGAGAGCATCCGGGTTGAGGTTTTTAGTGCCGGCTCTGTAAGAGATGGATAAGTTAAACCGGGAGAAAAATAGAGACCAGCGAGACTGTCGAGGGCTAAGGCGTCTTACATACTTAATGTACTCAAACTTCTTTTGATCGGTCCAGACCAGCACAGGATGGTTAGCACCCTCCAACCAATAACGGCATTCTTCGAGGGCTGGTTTAATAGGCAGGAGTTCTCGGTCTCCCACGTCATAGTTCCTTTTGGCGGGGGAAAGACGTTGGGAGAAGAAGGCAATGGGGTGCAGTTATTTTCCTCCTCTGACCTCTAGGAGAGGATGACTTTAGATGAGTCAGAGCACCAGAACGGGGGCTGGAGAAAACAGGATCTTTAGTCTCTGGAAGGCTTCTTTTGCTTCGGGGGTCCATACGAAAGGTCTCTTGACGGAGGTGAATGTGGTGAGTGGAGAAATTGTCTGGCTGTAATTTCGGATGAATCTTCGGTAGAAATTGGCAAAACCCAGGAAACCTTGGAGCTGGCGTCTGGAGTAAGAAGTGGGCGTTTTGGTGACTGCCTGGACATTGATGGAATCAGCCCGGACCGCCCGCCCTTGAATATGTAACCAATAAACATTATTGAGGTTTGTGAAACTCACATTTTTCTGCTTTAATGTAGAGACGGTTGTGGATCAGACGTTGGAGGACTTGGCGGACGTGGGATGTGTGCTCGGGAAGGGTTCTGGAAAAAAAAGGATGTCATCAAGGTACACAAAAACAAAAACATTCAAAAAATCATGGAGGACGTCGTTAATTAGTGCTTGAAAAACTGAAGGGGCGTTGCAGAGACCAAAAGGCATGACTAAATACTCGAAATGACCGATAGGTGTCTTGAAGGCAGTCTTCCACTCATCCCCCTGGGGTATGCAGACTAGATGATAAGGTTTGCAGAGATCCACTTTTGTGAAGACTGTTGCTTTGTGAAGGGACTCGAAGGCAGCAGTGATGAGAGGTAGAGGGTATCTGTTTTTAACAGTGATGCCCTCTACCTCTGTAGTCGATGCATGGTCGGAGCAAGCCATGGAGGACCAAATAATTCCAGCGGCGAGGGCCTCATTGATGTAGTTCTCCATCGATTCTCGTTCCTTCTGGAAGATGTTGAAAAGACGGCTAGCCAGTAGAGGGGCTCCAGGGAAAAGGACGATGGCGCAGTCATATGGTCAGTGTGGTGGTAGAGAGCAGGCCTTACTTTTACTGAAGGCCTGTTTGAGATCCAGGTATTCATCTGGGATGTTGCTGAGGTCCTGAGAATCGATGGAGAGGTCATCCTGGGGCGGGCTCGGAGGAACAGCAACCTGGAGACAGGAGGAGAGGCAGTGAGATGACCATTAGGAAATGGAACGTTTTGACCAGTTTATGGTGGGATTGTGAGTTGTTAGCCATTCGAAAGGGATTATTTTAGGTGGTGAGGAGGAGAAAACCAAAAAGGATCTAAGTTCGGTGTGATTTCCGGAGAAGTTTAAATGGGTTGGTTACGTGAGTGATTTGAGGCAGTGGATGACCATCTACAGCAGAGTCACGAAGGGGGACCTTGAGGGGTGAAACGGGCATCTGGAGCTGTTCATCGAGGGCTTGGGCTATTAAAGATTGTTCACAACCAGAATCGACTAGTGCTGAGAGATTGAAAGTGTTGAGAAGATGCTTAATAGTGGCTGGCAGGAGAAGGCGAGCCTGATTAATGTCGATGGACTGGTCCGCCTGTGGCCTCGTGTTCACGGACGGACCCAATCGGGGAGCTGAGACTAACTTTTGTTGAGGGAAGGAAAACCCGCAATGACATGACCGGGAGTGCAATACTACAGACACTACCGGGACTGCATCATCCGCTGCCGCTCCTCCGGTTTGCATCGGTTGCATCGGTTCCCGTCACAGGGTTGATGGCCTGCGAGGCTCTGGTAAGACTCGGGTAGCAAGTGTATTGGCAAGGACAGGCGGAGGCTGGGCGGGAACAGGGGCCTGACTGACAGACGCTCTGAGGTAAGCTCTTAATCGGTCTGTTTCCCACAGACGACCATCAACTCGAGCAGCTAAGGAAATGAACTGGTTTGTCGAACAATGCTAACTCATACTGCAGTGAATAGTTTAGAGCTAAGAAAAACGTACTCTTAAGGGAGCGAGGGTCCCATTCAAAGCGGGCAGCTAAGGTTCGAAACTCAATGGCGAACTCCGCCACAGACCTTGAGCCCTGTTTAATTCTTTGAATCTTGCAAGAAAGCGTCAAATAATCAGTTTCATGCCCGAAAACCTCCATGAATTCATCCTTGAATTCTTGATAAGTCAAACTAAACTCTGGATACCGGTGAAACCGAAATTCAGCCCATTTGAGTGCTTTACCGGACAGCTGGGCAATAAAAAACACTATTCTGGCATCATCATTGGAAAAAGACTGCAGGGAATGAGCAAAGAACACTGCATAATGAACCCCTTCCAACCGCCAGCCTCCCCAGAGTATCTCTCCGGAACCGGAACCGGAAGTGATTGATGCGGAAGTGGAGGAGAAGATTGGAGTGAAGCGTTGGCGCCCTCGTATGGAGGAGGAACGAGATGGTAGGGTCTACGAATCAGGCTTTGGAGAATGTGAATAATGTTGTCTAATGTTTGATTTGTTGTATTTTGTTGTTTGGAGAGTGAACGGAGGACGGTTTCGTGGGAGGTAAGCATGGCTGACTGATCTGTAATAACCCTCCTGAGAGCCTCTTGTGGGTCTGCTTGTTCTAAGTATTCTGTCATGTTGTTTAAGCTTCTGACCCTATTAAAATCGATTACTCTCAGGAGTATAATAATAATGTTTATTGAAGGGAAGTGGGTAGGGATCTTGGAACGATAGGTAACTGAGACGATCGGCAACAGGAAAATCCAGAGACAGCAGGCAGCGATGGGGAACAAGGAACAAATGGCAATGGGGAATACTGGGACAGCCAACATTAACAGAGTTCAGTGGGAAACTCAGAGGATGGCGGGGACGGCGTGAGAGACCGGAGACCACTGAGAGGTAAGCAGAGTGGGATGAGGTGATGCAGGCGGACCGTGATGAATAATGGAAGGATCTTATTTGTAGATGGATGGTTGACGCCAGGAGGAGTGAGTGGTGAGTCTTTTCAGGGAATCCAGGGCTAAGTTGTCTAGGGGGTGAGCGTTGCAGATGCGGATTGGTGGAGCGAGCAGACCGAGCTGAACCAGTGGAGCGGAGAAACCAGAGGATTCCATTGATTGGTGGGATTTTTGAATGGGTTGTATACTGATGATGGTGGGAACCTGGGTGGAGCACAAGAAATGATGAGGGGCATGAAGAGGGGAAAAAACAAAGTAGCAAAATAAACAAACGATAACTACAAAAACTAGAAGGATCAAAAATAGCAACAGGAGAAACTAGAACTTCAAACCTAAGAACTAAAGACACAACAAACATTCAACTGGCTGAAACCCTCGCTGATTGCAGAGGTGCATTCTCTGCTGAAAGCCAGGGATGCTGCTTCCAGGCCTGGTGACTCACAAGAGCTCAGGAGGGCAAGAGGACGCTGAGGAGGATCAACCCCCGGAAAGCTGCTGGCCCAGACAACATCCCCGGAAGGGTGCTGAGAGAGTGCGCGGACCAGCTCCCAGACATGCTGGCGGACATCTTCAACGTCTCCCTCATTCAGGCAGCTGTCCCCACCTGGATGAAGATGACCACCATCATCCCGGTCCCTAAGAGCTCCGCAGTGACAGGTCTGAATGACTATCGGCCAGTAGCCCTCACACCGATAATCACAAAGTGCCTATAGAGACTGGTTCAGACCCACATCAAAGCCACCATCAATGTCACTGTAGATCCACACCAGTATGCATATGGGAAAAATCGATCGACAGAGGACGCCATTTCCTCCGTGGTCCACTCTGCCCTCACCCACCTGGAGCAGAAGGATTCATATGTTTTTATGCTCTTTGTGGACTTCACATCTGCCTTCAACACCATGATTCCTCAGACTCTGATAAATAAAGTCTCCTCATTTGGGCTGAGCTCTTCCCTCTGCAACTGGGTCCTGGACTTCCTGACAAACAGGCCGCAGTCTGTGAGGATTCACAACATCTGTTCCCCCACCATCACCTTCAGCACTGGCTCCCCTCAGGGCTGTGTGTTGAGCCCCCTCCTGTTCACATTGCTCACATATGACTGCTCGCCTATCCATCCAGGCTGTCATATTGTGAAGTTTGCGGACGACACAGCAGTGATGAGTCCAGCTACAGGCAGAAGGTGGAACTCCTGGAGGGCTGGTGCAGAGATAACAACCTCTGCATTAATGTAAAGAAAACCAAGGAGATGATTGTGGAGTTCAGAAGGGCCATGCATGCTCACCTTCCCGTGCACAGAGGAGGATCTGCGGTGGAAGTGGTCAACAGCTACAGGTTCTTGGGTGTACACCTAAGTAACAAACTCACCTTGAGCAACAACACTTCCACTCTGGTCAGGAAGGCGCAACAGCGGCTCTACTTCCTCAGGAGGTTGAGAAGAGCTGGACTCTGGAGCTCATTTCTCACCTCCTTCTACAGATGTGTGGTGGAGAGCGACTTGTGCTCCAGCATCAACGTGTGGCATGGAAGCTGCTCTGCTGCAGACAGGAAAGCTCTGCAGAGAGTGGTGAAGGCTGCATAGAGGACTGTTGGAGTCAGCCTCCCCAGCACCACAGACATTTACACCTCCAGATGCAGGACAAGGGTCTCCGGCATCATGAAGGACCCCACACACCCAGCACACTCACTTTCATTCCTGAAGCTGTGAGAGTCTTGCAACACGCAAGGACAATTACAAATAAAAATAAAGAAACACTTTCTCATTACCCGGCACTGATCATTTTAATATCCCACTTAACATGTCACTTTAATATGTCACTCCATTAACCATCCATGCTGCTACAGCAAATTTGCACTCCAAATTTTCATTGGTGCTATGTCCGAAGTCCCATATTGTGTATTTTGTATATATTTTGTGTTTTCACAACCTTATTCTTTTATATTTCTTTATATTTTATTATGTGATTCTTACTTTTAGCTATTTTCAAATTGCTCTCAGGGTGTAAATTGGACCGTGGGATTAAAATTTCGTCCCACCTCATGTACCACATGTGATGTGATGACAAATAAAATTCCATGTATCCTTGAATCCTTGAATAATCCCAACAAGTGGTTTTAACAAAAAGCTTGAGGAGAGAATGCATAGCTAGCTTGGGGGTGCCATGTAGGGTTAACAACCAGGTGCTGAATGACTGCAGAGCCGCTCATCTTATGCTGCAGGAACTCATCTGTGAAATCAGGAACACCTTATGTCTCACAATTACTGGAGGTACAGCCAGCCATGGAAGATCAGCCTTGAGAACTCCCTCTGGTAAACCAACAGGGAAAAACAACACAGAAACACACCAAGCCAGAAAACCATTTCCTGACAGTCTGTTGATGCTGAATAAAAGCATAAGATGATGCTTTCACCACCTTGGGGTTTGCTGTGTTCAAAGAACTGTGCAGTTTTAGTTCTGAATGTTCCAAATTCAAATTGAAAACTACTTCAATCCCAAAAGGAAATCAAATGCTGTATCTCATACTATCCAAGCTTCTTCAAAGAGTTGTGGTAGATGCTAATTGCTGTGGTCGGAGAAGGATCTCCTGTAGTGGTCTTTATCACAGCAAATTGCCTTAGGCCTCTGACTAAAGACTTTGCTGTCATAAAGGGAATGTTCCGGATTGTCAGTAATTTTCCCTATTTTCTAATGTATATTTTGTTACACCATCTTCTCCAGGTGTTCCACAGTAGTCCTAAGAACAGTAAAGCGATTCTGGGCTGATTTGACCACCGCTCCAGCTCACAACATGATGGTCCTTCATATGTCTTCACATAGCGACTCTGGCTCTAGTTCTTTCTCACAGTAGATTTGCAAGTATACCTAAATCTTTCCTATCAGAAAAAAACCACACAGCCCTCTGTGATGTTTAAATCTTGAAAGACTGATTTAAAAAAAGAATGATCCATGCCCTGGCTGCAGTCCTCCTTGGTCTTTATGATACTGTTTGTTCTCCAAAAGAGAACAGATTATATGGACCCAAACTAGTTAAATTGATTGCATTTGACAGATTAGGATGAGCTGACTACAGATGGTTCACATGCCACGATTTTCAGATGATAATCTTCAAAAACAGATCAATTCCTTAACTGTTGAGTTGCTTAGTGTTCGTCACTGAAGCACACTTAGCTTTGCGGTTGTACCGAGGTTGAGCAAAAGTTCAAGGGGTAAAAAGCTTGCGCAAGGCAATGCGTGGGCACGAAAAGGCTTCTAAGGTTCATAAAGTGTTTCCTTTACCTCTTTAACTCATGATTGGATTTTAATGCGGGGTAATCTGTAAATCTAGGCCCAAATGTTCAAAAGATGGTTGTATCTTGGATCCAACATTTCTAATTATTCACAGAAGAGAGATTTTGGTCAGGAGTGTCTGCCTCTGAGAAGCCAGTCATCATAACCTTAACTTTCCAACAAAAAACAAAAAAAAAGAGAGAGAGATAGAGACAGGCAGAAAGAATCATGAACCTCGTGAGTTTTTTTAAGGGAACGAGTGTTGTAAAGTCTCATATCGTAACCAGAACAAATCCATGGAGATACGCCTAATGCATTTAGTGTCAAGTGATGCCAGAGGCAGAAAATTTCCTGCATGCTTAACCTCACGATTTACAGCTGGGGAGGGTGTGTGATGACCCTGTTGGTGTATTTATTTATTTTTATTTGTTTGTTTGTGACGTGCACGATGACAACCAGGTGAATGGGGAGCGGTGCGCGCTCCCTTGCAGGCTTTATAAGCTCAGAGTGCACCAGCATCGTTCCCACTCACTCAGCCCAGCCGGCTCACCTCCTCGCTCTCTGCTCTCTATCTATACTCTCACTCTCTTTGCGCTCGTCTTCAGTTCAACCCTTCATTTGAAGCCGACATGAATTCCCACTGCAACGGCAAAGCTGGGGAGACCGCGGTGGAGGAGTTTCACAGCAACAACGGCTTCTCCGACCTCATCATCGACACCAAGAAGTCCACGGCGGTGCACCGTAAACACGAGACGTCCCGCAAGGAGGCGGAGGACGAGTCCCACCTCCCGGCGCTGCAGGAGGCGTACAGCAGCATCCTGCGGCACCTGGGAGAGGACGCGGACCGGGAGGGTCTGGTGCGCACGCCGCTCCGCGCAGCCAAAGCCATCCAGTTCCTCACCAAGGGCTACCATGAGACCATCGATGGTGAGCTTTGCACACTGTGTGCAGAACTATTAGTTGGCTCTTATTAATTGATCACCAACTTCGAAGGCTTCCTTGTATGACCCACAAATCCTAATGAACCTCTAACAGAAATGTTTAGGCAAGTAAAAGTGAGGGTTTCCCTTCCTTTTGCTTCCATATAATAATATCTATGCGCACAATAATTAGACAGCTATGATAGAAAATTTTTATCCAGCTAAATGCATTTTTTTAAAATTTGCTTTAATTTATTGATGAGAATTCTAAACAAACTACTCAAAACCTTCCAATAAATATGTTTGACATATACAAAAAATATAGCCATCATTATTTTTTATAATAGAGATAAGCCTTCTATGCATGGTTTCTGTCAGTGTCTTGGTCTGTTAAAAATCAAAATCAGGAGCAGCAGCAACCATAGGCTCCCAGGTTATGTGTAGAGAGCTGGACTGTAAAATCTAAGAACTGAGAAAAGAGAGTCTTTAACACTTTTACGGAAGGAGGATTGTATCATATTAAAATCCCTCTCTTTCTGTACCACAGCTTAAACAAGAAAAGTCATATAAAATATGGCAGTAGGTATGGGAGTTGCTTTTGAAACCCATTTTTAACAGCAATTGGTCCAGCCAGTGCAATCTTTTCCAACACATACCATACTGTCTGACTCACAGCCACAGGCTCATCGGCCTGGTACCTCAAGAGACATTCTCAGGTAATTTGTCCATAAAACGGAAATTTCTTGGCCCAGTCAAGACGCCTCAGCTTGCGTGTTTTGTTTAGAGGTGTTTGGGTTTTATTCTTCCTCACCTTGGCCATCTTTCTGAGGACTGAACATCTTGTACTTGTATGACCTACATGTAGGTTGCAGATATATAAGTGAAAGGATTCCTGGTTTGCTGCATCCCTCTGACAGACCTTTGGTAACTTTTGACCTCTCAGTCGGTTTATTCACTTTTTTGTGCATTTCACCTAAAGAAGATGTTGTCTTATAAGTATATACATCTCCATATAGTGCGTTGACCTCCACAGCCTCCATCATACACATCCCCCGCTGAAGCATTTAAATGCATCCTATGTATTTATTTATTTCTAATAAGTAGTCTTTAAATAAATCACTATATCTATGTATTCTTAAATTTTTATTCAAATATAAACTGCATATTAGAAATTTCAGTTTTAGGAACTATTCATTTATTTATTTATTTTAATTAGGTCTGAAATGTGGAATAGATCCTAACTAGGTTGTAGTCGATGTGATTGGTCCAAACTGGCAAGCCACGTTAAACAAGAGAGACTATAATGATTAGCTGATGAGATTCTAATGTATGTTTTATATTAAAGTCAGTTTTTTTGTTAAGGTATTAGTGTTGGAGGTTAAACTCAAAGGCTCATCCAAAACATTTACTGGAAACTGCAGGTCGTTTCAGTTAAAGCTTTTGTTGTTTTTCTTGAAATAGCACCTTTGAGTTGCAAAAAACACCAAATATTTTTTACGTGAAAGAATGTGGTAAAACTAGTGTTGGAGAAGGGACACATTTCAATTCTTTGAAGAGTTTGAAGTTAATTTTTAAATACAGGTTTGACACTTTTGAAAATAGGATGCTCAGAGTTTTACATAGGAATTCTTCTTTCCATTATCATAACAAGCTGCTTGACTCTAATTGCAAGAATAAAAGCACCCTTCTTTATTTGGTTGCTAAGCCTTTTAAAGTCAATTTAAAGCCATAATATGTGAACTTTTAATAAATTCTTTAATACCTATTTCAGACCTGGTTAAACTGCACATATCAGACCAGCTTGTATTCAGGCTTTTGTTTGGATTTAGTCAGACTAAGGATCCCAGAACTAAATTAAACGACATACACAGATGTTAACTGGGACGCAATACACAGTACTGGATTTATACAGATTAGAAATGAAATATTTGCAACAAAGAATTCACTCTTATGCGGCATTCCTTTTTTGAAAAAGTAAAAATTATGTTTTAAAGACCAACCAATTCAGTTAAATTCATTTTGACCGGTTTTATACATGTGGATTTTCAATGCCTTTCTGAATTTAAGGTGGACCTAATGCTAAAAAAAAACAAGCATCAAATGGCCTCTTTTTGGGTTTTTAGATATACCTTAAAAAACAGCAGAATAGCCCTTTATTTTACAACCCTACTGACATCGATATTGAAAGGACGTCCTGGAATAGAGTCGTTTATCCATATTAAAGCCCACAACAGATTGCAAATGCAAAAAAATGACAAACTATTTCAGATCAAGATTTTTTATTATTTAATAAGAGTAAACGTGTTTTTTAAATTTACCCTGTAGACATACTGAACAATGCCATATTTGATGAAGACCACGATGAGATGGTGATCGTGAAGGACATAGATGTGTTTTCCCTGTGCGAACATCATCTGGTGCCGTTTTTTGGAAAGGTAACATCTCTTATTTGCGTTTGGTTGGACGCGAATCCAACACCCATCAAACTTGTGTTGGTCCTCCAGTGACCTCTGATCTTCTTCCCTCTCTCCAGGTTCACATTGGCTATATTCCAAACAAAAAGGTGGTGGGACTCAGCAAGCTGGCAAGGTAAAACAGCACTCATCATAACCGCTTGCTGCCACTGTATGCAGATGCCATTACTGCTGGGCGACTGCATTCTTCTGTTATCTTAGTGCTTTGACCTGGAGGCTTAGAGTCTTAGTCCGCTGGCCATCATCTGGTCTCATTCATTTAGCAGAATGACAGGGACAAGTCTAAATGCTATCCGCTTAGAACCATGAGAAAATCCTGTTAGACCTGTGGGAATCATAGTTATTATCACAGACTCTTTTGTTTCCCCACTTCTGAAGCCACAATCCGGGAGCAGAGCTTGTGTTCGACCATTCTGAGAATTGTGTATGGTGTGTGATTCACAGATAAAGAATCTGTACAGTTCAGGGGCCCCGCTGGTCAAGGATCGATGCCAGTCCGTGTTTATCTAAAAGATTAATCATTATTATGCTGGATCTGTGATCGGACTTTCTCTGCTTTGCTTTCTTTAGGATTGTGGAGATCTACAGCCGGCGGCTCCAGGGTAGGTACAACACTGTGCAGAAAGACATAAAAAACAGTTAAAAGAGGTAGAATTGTAAATATTGCGTTGGCATTTCATAATTTACATAATTTTGCATCGAGAAGGTGATTCTGTTTATATCCTAGCAACTTTAGGATGTTTGCATGTTTTCCCAGTGCATGGATGTGTTGCATCTAAATATGTTTGCTAAACAGGCCCCTCTAATGTCTTGTTGCCAGTGAAGGAATACACTTTTGCAGAAAGTGATAACGTGCCTAAAAAAAGAACCCTTTGACTTTTTCTGTTTTTAGTTCAAGAGCGTCTGACCAAGCAGATTGCCATTGGAATATGTGAAGCTCTGCAGCCAAAAGGTGTGGCTGTAGTTGTGGAAGCTGCGTAAGTACAAACAAACACAAAAAACCACAAGGGGTTTGGTAGATATATCAAAAAAAGTTACAAACAATTGTTACGGGTAATAAAGTGCTGCCGCTTGTGTTAACACTCCCTGCTTTTCAGAAGTGGTTGCTTCCCTTTAATTGCTATCACCTCGTGCTTGAGGGTTTTTAATCCTCTCCGTCTCTCTTGTTTGTGTTGGCAGGCACATGTGCATGGTGATGCGAGGTGTCCAGAAGATGAACAGCCGCACGGTGACGAGCACCATGCTGGGAGTTTGCCTAGAGGACCCCAAAACCCGGGAGGAGTTCTTGGCTCTGGCCATGCGTGCCTAACTGACCTAAAAATTCTCTTCATTCCCGAGCCACTGCAGCAAACAGACGGATAAGGAGTCACCGTAGGCTCTGCTTTTTGACACTGATTGAAAATTATAAATATCTATATCTATATATGTGTATATAGATACAGATATATATAATTATAAATAGGAAACAGACATGAAGTTGCTGCACAAACTCCAGCCTGCTGAGTTAACCTCAAACCACAGAAGCCTGAAAGATTTCGAATAAAATCACTGTGAACACAACAAACATATACTTGGTGCCTTTTAATACTTATTATACAATCTTACACGGCAATATTGTTGTTATGAAATATGTATTCAGAGTTCAGAGTGCAATACTGTAACACGTTGACTTAAGATGCATAACAGTGGACAATTTTTTTCATTTTTTCTTTCTTTCAGTGGGAATTAAATTGGTGCTTTTCCAAAGTTTTATTTACGTTTTCCATTCAATCACACTTAGTTCTCCTTTATAAATACATTTTTAGAATCTTTACATTTTAGCAACGTTTTGTGGTACAAATCAAATGATGTCTAAAAGTCTAAAGAGTAAAGCCAATTAATGTAAATGTGTGATTAAAGATTATGATGTTGTCTTCTGAAAGTCTTAAATAAAGCATTCTAAACCTTTAAAAAGATTATTGACGCATTTTTGTTCGTAATATTTATGTTGAAACCTTATATTGAGAGTGTAATCCATCACGTTCACAATTTGAATGTGTGAGAATGTTAGTAGAAGCATCTCTGTCCCTTGATCTTGCTGCCAGAAAAGAAATCTTGTTTTATTTCAAGAGTCAAGAAGCTTCAGGAAGAAATATAGCTGGAAATGTATATATTCGGTTCATAAATTTAAATTGACTTGTTTTCCCACAACAGACTCTCCCTGCACCCTGAAGACTTACTAAAGTATGGAGCTTTAGGAAAGCTGTGGTTATTCAAGAAACTGAGCTCTGATGAGTTTGGGATCATTGTTCTATTTAAACAACTGATTATGTCCAATGTTCAAACATTTAACTACTGATTTGAAGCGGAATTTGGGAATGTACAGCTGAGCCTACAGCATGACACTACTGCTTTTCCTGACCCCTTCATCTCATGTAACCTGACGGACAACCTTTATAAGAGCTATAAGGTTTTTTGAGCAGGGGTTTCTTCACATTATCTGCTAATTGATGTTAAACTCACTAAACCGGGAACAGTGCTGCTCCTGGGTATTCCTCAAATATCCTAACCAGTTTCCGTTTATCAAAAAGCTTTCATTGTCGATAGGAACTGAATTTGATTAATTAAAAAAATCAGACTTACCGACTTGGCCCAGGAAACCAACCGGCTGAAACAAATTCTGTCAAGAAGTCTTAAATATCTCTTTAAAAGCTAAATGATGGAAGATTTGGCTAAATGTTAGCTGGTTTGTACCGTTAAAATCAAAGGCCAGAAAGCCAACAATAAGTGTATGTACATTTCTGACCAGAAGTTCTTCTGATACTGTTTTATAGTCCAAATGTCAGAGAGAAATGTTCCGACTTAAAACTTGGTGTAGAACTTTTTTTTTTTAAATGCATAAATTATTTATCGCAAATCTACTGTATCGTGTGCCAACACCTTAATTTCGGGGAGCAGAGATGGTATTTTCAGGGTAACTTTGTCATGACACAAATAGTAGTTGGTAAACACTACTAATCAACATCAACTGCTTTTAGTGACCTTTTTTATACTTTTAAGGCTTATATTTAGAAAGCCAGGCAAATGGATGTTGGAGTAGGGGATTTTATTCTTGCCTATTATGATCTAAGGCAGGGGTCTTCAACGTTTTGCAGGCCAAGGACCCCTAAACTGATGGCAAGATGGAGTTCTGATTCTGATTCCTCGTTGATGGGACAGGTGTTGTGAATGAAACGTTGCCCAGCTTGAAAAAGCTCCTGTGTGTCGCTGAATGTGTGCATTGATGACCAAAATACATCTTGTGCCTCCATTTATTTGTTTACTACAGTGTGTTGAATTCATGTTAATGTGTATTTAAAGACATTTCAATTAGTGGAAATAATTGCAGTACAGAAATGTGAAAAAAAGTCTAATCAACCAAAACTTTCGCAATCCTCATGCAGTACCTCAGCGGACCCCTTGTTGAAAACCTCCAATCTAAGGAAAAGATCATTTGAACTTTCACCTTCTGTCTCTGCATCTATCAAGCTTCCTTTTTAGCTTCTTTGGGATTCAGGGTAATATCTGTGCTTTCTGAGATGCTAATCAGCAACTCCCAACGGTTAATACAATGCCTTACGCATCACTACTGGTGAACAAGGTACTCAACTTAGGTGCTGGAGTCAAAGTATAGATATTCATTTTCAAATTGTACTCATCAACAAGAAAAGAGTTGCTCAGTCAAAATGTCACTCACAATACAACGTAATTATTCAAAAGTGCAATGTCTATTTTTTTATTGTAATCTGCTTTATTATTTTTGGAGCGCTTTAACGGAAACATGCAACTCTCTAGAACCGACTGATGATGAACTGACATGTAGATCCACTCAGCTAAAAAAAAAAAAAAAAAGTCTATACTACAACCTGTAAGAACTCGAGAATAAAAACGCAAGAAAAACAGTCAGACATCCTAATTATCCTAAAACAAGAGAGCAATGGTTCAACCAAAATAATTAAGAATAAAAAGGTTTTGAAACAGAACAGATGAGGGCTACTTTAACATGCGTCACGTTTTGTACCAACAAATTTTGGTTTTGTGGGATAATTCTAACATTTCTACATATAAATTAACTTATAGTAAAGCACACAACACCATGTCCTGGTATATTTGAGTATAATCTTTACCAAGCCTTTGGTTTTAGTCATGGATTCATTTGGTGTTTATTCAAAAAACAAAATCAACTGACCTATTGCATTTACATGAATCACATCCTCCTGTGCAGTACATTATATTACCCTAGCCTGCTTTTTGTCTTTTTAACAGAACAGGACAACCTATTAACAAAATACTAAAACATGACCGTGCACACGTATCCACAGGCCTGAGGCAGACCAAGCCCTTTAAATATCAGAGAGGAAACCTGTGAACTACAACCTTCATACTGGGACTTTGGGGAGGGTCACTGCTGACGGCGAGGCAAGCGGTTTCCAAATACGTTTACATTAGAGTAAACCAATTATTGCGAAAAAAAACAAACAGGAAATCATTCTAAGATGTGCGTAAGAGGCTAAAATTATAGTCTGTTATGGATGTGGGCATAAAAACGATGTAACCAAAAACTGACAGCTTGAAAATCCTTCTAATACAACACGGCTCTTATTACATGCAGATACATTTCAATGTGGTTGATAAATGAGTTGAAAAAAAAACAACAACTCTGGAAGCATTCACTTCACGAACAGCTGAGCTATTTGGAGATGACGCCGCTTGCTTGTGAATGAAACGGATTGGGTGATGCTTTATGATAATCTAAAACAAAGGAACCAAATTGACGTCCGGACGTTTCTTTTAGTCTATGTTTGACGCTCTCGCAAATTCATTCTTCCCACCGCTGTATCACACAGACGTCTGTCTGTAGTTCTTGGTGTCCAGAACCTTCTTTCCACACATTGCACAGATTCCTGCAGAAGAAGAAAAAAAAACAAACAGAGAATAATATGGATCAAGAGGTAAACTTTCTTTATTATGAATTCATATTCAATTAACTATTCATAAATTGTTCATGTTACTAACGCATTTTATGTGATTTTATGTGACAGAAACTCAGAAAGTAGAGCACAATTTTGAAATGGAGGAAAGACTATAAATGCTTTAGAGTACTTTGGACGAAAGTGTGCAATGCGTGCATTCTTCCCCTTTTATTATCCCTATATTCAAAACATCTATTTAAAGCAAGACTAAAGAAGTTTCAGTTTTGGTCGATTTTGGCGCCACTGTGTCTAAAAGTGGTGGCGTTTCGCCTGAAGGAAGACTGCATTTCCCACGAGGACCAGTGTATAGCGTTGTAAAATCCTCATCTCCCGGTCACCTGCAGTTGGATTGAAGTACTTTTCTGTTTCCAGTGGCTGTGTGTAGGATGAATATCGATAATGTAATGAATCTAATTGTGGCGAAACAATGTCATACGATGATGTTGAAAGTAAGAAACGGGGGAAGTGACGTATGCCGTAAAGCAGTAAAGCGATAGACCCCTCGGGCCATGACAGAGCTGTCATTCAACGAGCTGTAAGGCGACGTGTAATCACAAAAGTTGTGAAATTATTTTATGAAGGTTGAAAAGTTACTTAGTGATGCTTTAACACCTGGGCCAATTAAGGTTATATAAGCTTACATTAAATCCAGCTGTTCTGTAAAGGGCTTAGAGGTTAGATGTGGACTAAGAAACACAGCGAGCATGGCAGGTGATAAAGCTGTGGAGAAAATTTAGGGGTTTGTACACATTACAGAACTCAGTTCAATCACCTGAAAGTGGAAAGACTATAATACAACTGCAATCCTACAGAGTCAACAAAGTGAATGATCCAATCCAGTTCAGAGCTCCATCCAGTCAAATTCAAAACAGTTTATTCATTTTCCAAAAGGAAAATAAATGTTTATTTTAACTCATGGTATCAATGTTTATTCAAAAAAATGTTATAGATAATAATAGCTGTGGAGAGGGAGGATTTTACTGCAGGCTTATAAGCCTCTGACTGAAGAGACCATGTTGCTGTTTTACAATCTGATATAGAGTGTGATCAGAATGATCCATCCTTCCATTCATGAATCATGCTTCTGTACCAACAGGTTCCACATTATCCAACTTGTTGCCTAGTGATCTCTCTTAACCATTATGATCGATTGAAAACATGGATTAAAGTCTCTCCTCGTCTGTCAGTCCTCTCTGCTGCCGCTCTGGATCTTTGGCACCTACTTTTTAACTCATCTGGGATTTTTGGCTGTACTTCTTGATTAGCTGTTCTTGAAGTAAATCAACTTGTTTCTATGGTTACATATAGCAACAAATGTCCAAACGCATGAAAAATATCAGCAATCCTGTCAGATGCAGAGCATCCAAAACCAAACAGAACAATTGTATGAAAAAGGTAAAGCTTCTGCCAGACATCAATAAAAAAGTTAAAAAAGCGTTATTACTCAAGAAAATAATGTCTAGCATTAATCAAAAAAATTATGTTTAAATCCAATTTGACAAACTAACTATACATTTGTGGATGATTAAAATGAGAATGTCCCATTTTAAAAACTAAATAAACTGAGTTGTATCGGCATGAGTATTTTGTATAAATGTTTAATGAAAATAGTCCTTAAGATCTATTGTCCTGCAGGTTTTAGATGTAACCCTGCTCCAACAGACACATATCAGATGAATAGCTCATTACTAGGTCTTTGCTAAATTTGATGGCATGCTACAGATGTCATTTAATCTATTTATTCAGGTTAGTTGAAGCAGGGATGCATATAATAAATTCGGCACCGTAGCTCTTGGGGAGGAGGGTTAATGAAATCTGGTTTAGTGATTAGTATTGGTTTTTTTCTTAACATTAAGTCCTTTTCACAACAGGTGAAGTGGATATGATACCTGTTGAACCTTCATATGAGGACAGAAAAACAAAACATGTAGCATTTTTCATGAGAACAATCTATTAAATATTTCTGGGAAAAAAAAGTGTTACTTCACAAATTAAAGGACTAAAGTCACTGCCATGTTTTCATGAAAACTTGGCTTGTTAATGGTACCTCAGACCTACTCTTTATTTGGATACATTGTTTGTTGTATGGGGAAACGGCAGGTTCATTTGGCCTCATTTTGAAATACATTTGTTTTGTTTTTTACTTCAAGTACTGTACAGAGCTGGCGGCAGCAAACACACCACATTTACACAGACCAATCGGAGCAGCGATGGATTCAGTCTGAGCATACTTTGTTTATCTGCAATATAGGATTTGACCCTTGAAGATGGACAATCAATGTGTTAAGCTCTGAAGCAGATATGTCAGAAACTTCTTTCCTGGGACAAGAAAGTTATGTTGTAGAAAGTTGCTTAGGGGCTAAATCTCACTAAGGTGTATTTATAATATATAAATCTCACGTTTAGATGAAATTAATCAAGAGAGTGAGATACGCCGGTGCTACTTGTGGTTGTTAACTCTTTAAACATTGACATTTTGTACATAAGTGAATGAAGATGATTTAGAAATGATACCTTTCTTGTAAGCGCAGCCCTGGCAGTAGTGAGATCCGGGTTGATGAACCGAGCTCTTGCAAATCCTGCAGATAGTAAATCCTGTCTTGCTGTAAGGGTCAAACCTGGAAACAAACAAAAAACAAAACCATTCAACAATTCAAACTCTAAAAGCAGTTGTGTTTGGAGGTTAAGGAGATGTTTTTTTAACCCCTCCCCCCCCGGAGATTATATAATTTATTTCTTCAAGAAAATACCAACCTGGCTTTTTTAGACGTCAGCATCTTGTTCTCGTTCAACTTACGCCCTCCGCTCTCTAAATAAAAACATGAAAGACAGAACAATAATGACATATTTCTGATGGTGCTAAACTGTTGATATAAATTATATGGTAAATCTAACAATGTGACATTTTAAAACACACGTCTAACCAGCTTCCATTTACAGTAAAGAATTCCCACAGCAAGATGCTGCCACCACTATGTTTTGTTTATTAGTGAAAACATAATATTTTAAAACACCCACTCATTTAAACAGTGATGAAATTAGACAGTTTAGGAGAGGAAATGTACTTATTTGGACAGATCATGTCAATTAAGCAGACGGATCATGCTCCGTTATTTCAAGAAAACATTTCTGTCCATGTTCACGGTTCACCTGTTGTGTTCCGAGCTCCATCCTTCCAGGTGTCAGGGGTGATGATTCTGCCGAGCTTCTTCTCACCTGAAACAACCAGAGTAAATTTTATATATAGACATTTAGTCTAAAACAGAGACAAAAAACAACTGTTAGCTTCTCGTAATCTTCGTCGGGCCTCGAAGAGGCTTCGTTGACACAAACAACAGCCACTAGCTTCAAAGTTACTTCAAAATGTTAATAATCGGAGAGGAATTTAAAACTTACATTTTTCACAAACCATTTTTCTGTTTCGTTTTATTAGGGCGCGAGTACAAAATAACCGAATTTTAGCTTTAGCTTCCTCTGAAAACGTAAACTTCCGGTTGTTTAATGACGTTTTCAAATCGCGAATTTCATTGGCTTAGCCTGTTGACGTCATTACGCCACAAAAACCAAGCAAGTGGTTCGCGGCCGTGAAGACGTAAATAGCAGGTTTTTCTTAATTAATAGGATCATTTTTTAGTTTAGTTAGAAATAATACATGTTGATGTTTATATTCTCGTTGGGTGTAACCTCCATAGTAGTTACTTCGTCTTAAAGTCAAACCAGGAGGTAGTTATGCTTCCTTAACTTGTTTGGCAATCGTCAATAAAATAGATGTTTTTTTTATTTTGAACTGTTGATTTATTTATAAAAGTAATTGAGTCAACATTTCATAATTAAAACTGATAAAACATTTTTAAAGAAGAGGCGGAAGCGGAAGTCCACGTTCCTCCATGTTTACGGAAACGCGGTGGATAGCTCCATTCATGGCTTCACCCCATCGTCCTCATTAAGCAGCTGTTCAATTATTTTTCTTCCCCTCTGTTGTTGTTGTTTTTTAGCAACCCTCCCGTTGTAGATAGGTACACTTGCCATCATGTGGGACCACGAAATCAAAGCCATGGCGTCCACCCACGCCATTACCGCCGCCTCGGTGTTCGTGGCCACCGTCCTCCCCGCGGTGTTCGTCCCGGGCTTCTCGGTGTACGGGACTCATCTGCTCTGGCTCTACTTTGTGTCCGGTGCCGTGGCTGCAGTCAGTGTCTCCGTTTTCTGGCTGCTCGGAGTCTCGCCACCCACTAAGAAGCACACACTGGGATACAAGGTGACCTACTGCATAGTCAAATTTAAATATATATATATATATATATGTAATGCATAAAAAAAAGAATCTTTAAAAGTAAATGTTAACAATTTGTTTCGGCTGCAAATTAAACGTCAGTGTATTGTGGTGTGTATACAGCAAGAAAACCTGAAAACAAATCTGAAAAGTGTGGCGTGCTTTTGTAGTCAGGCCTCTGAGTCAAGTCTCTCATACTGTAGGTTTTCCTCCAGTATTACCATGTACTTTCCTACATTTACTATAACTAGCCTTCCTTTCACCTGTGCGGGGTTGAATGAATCGGTGACGAAGACAGTACATACACATTTTAGTTGTCAGTTTTGCAATGAACAAAAGAAGTGAACGGATTTGAGTGGTTTTAAGTTGCAGTATCGATCGCCTCAATATTGCCCAATAAAAGTGTACAATATCGGTATGAGTCTTACATAGGTTTGGTATTTTTGTAGTGTGAAATGTCAAAATGAACTTGATTATGTGATATTAATTAAATAGAGAAAACTTATATATAAATATATATATATACATATATGTTATATATATATATATATATATATATATATATATATATATTTTATCAGGACACATTAGGATAAACATTTCTTATTATATTGATCAGTTTATCTGGAATTTTCAAATTCATCTTCAAACTGACGCCAAATTTGTTTTTTTGTTTTTTATTATATTTTTATTGTATGTATTGAATCATGTTACAGCAATAAAGTGATCGGGCCGTTAATGTTTTGCGTGTACGCTATGTAAGTCTTTTCATGCCTTTTTTATCACTGGCTGATTATGTGATGTCTTAATTTACCCCCACAACTAGCATTTTGTCTGCAGACTATAAAAAACCCACAACGCCTTTTTTTCGTTTTTTACACGTTTGCCGGGTCTACTTATCTTGTTGCAATCTATAAATGTTTTTTCTTTTGACTCTGTTACATTAAAAACCTTTATGCTGATAGGATTAGATAAAGGTCACAGCAGTCCTGTCAACTACGTCTCCCATCTAAGTTATGGGTTTCTGCAGCTCTTCCAGTTACCCTGGTTGTTCCAGCCACTTCTCTTTCTTG
Source organism: Orestias chungarensis (assembly GCA_032876305.1). Taxonomy (NCBI): domain Eukaryota; kingdom Metazoa; phylum Chordata; class Actinopteri; order Cyprinodontiformes; family Cyprinodontidae; genus Orestias; species Orestias chungarensis. Next base: position 1,325,599 of record JAVLVB010000001.1, on the reverse strand, counting down.
TTAGTTTTGTAGTTTGTCGTTTTCTTTCTATTTTTTAGTGGATGAAGTGAAGCGCTAATTGCTAGAAAATCATCTGCAATGTATACCAAACAAAGCTTCTCTATTTATTTGACTTTTATAAGGGCTGCACAATATATCGTAAATACATTATCAGCCCAATATCACTGTGTAGAATAATGTAAGAATTTAATTAATCTGTTGGAAAATTACAGTTTTTTTTTCTTCAAATTGCAATATACATTGCAGGGTTAGAAAAAAATGACAATGTAATTTTTTATTTTTTTCCCAAAATTATGCTGCAATAATACATTTTTTTTATCCTTGTCTTTCCTCAGCTGTCAAGGCTGGTTCGTTCGTGTCTTTACTTCTTCTTGTCTTGCCTGTTTTTCCACACGGTCGTCGTTCTCTACGGAGCCCCGCTGATTGAGTGAGTAGCTGTCGTTCTGAGGTCGTTTATGAGAGTGAGACCTAACGGCTTAGGACGAACGCTGCGGCGCTCAACTCAACGCATGCCGTTCTACCTGCTATAATGATAGGAAGGAATAGGGAATATAAACTTAGTTTCCCAATAATGTGTCTGGTTGGTTTCATTTCTCCAGGTCTGCATTAGAGACATTTTCTCTCGCTGTGCTGCTGACCTCGCTGACCACGCTGAGGTGTCTCTGTGTTCTCGGCCCCAACGTCCAGGGCTGGATACGAGTGTTCAGTCGACACGGGTGGGCTCTTAAAACATTCCCTAACTTACCTTTCTCATCAAACTCTCTTTGATATCTCCAATAACACCAGTTTCATCTGCTGTGTGTCTCTCTTCAGAGCTATGTCTGTTTGGGACACCTGTTTGCAGATAACAGTAGCCTGCACTCTAATTGGAGCCTGGATAGGCGCCTTCCCAATACCGCTGGACTGGGACAGGCCTTGGCAGGTTAGTAGCTAATGCAGAACGAAATATGGTTTTTATATGGTTCTGATGTTTGTCTGCAATACAAAATCACCCATCCTAATTTGATAAATACTCAAACTATTTATAAGCAACATTGAATAGTTTAGGTCCATGTGAAACAGAAAAGGAATGATGAAGAAAACCCCTCTTTGCAGAGTCTTAAGATTCTAAAGTTGTATTTTAAGGAAGCTGCACAACTTCATTAACAATTGCTGTGTCGTAGGACGGGTACTTTAAAATCTGAGGCTGAGGAAGGACAGCCTTAATCGGAGACCGAACAAGATAACTTCTTGTCAGGCTCTCAACATTTCTAACCTTCATGAAAGAGAGGCCAGAAGAAAGGCGTTGTTGAAAGAAAATCATGAGAAGTCTTGTGTAAAGTCATACCAAAAGTCATATAGTGAGCAAACGTGTAAATTGCAAACAAGTGCTTTTGTCGGATGAGACTTAAAAAAAATCATAATCATGTGTCCCGTCAGGATGGCCTAGTCAAAGTCCCGACTTAAATTGTGTTTCCAGACATTTTTTTTATCCATCCTCACTGAGCTTGAGCGTTCTTTCACTATTGTTCCACTTTTTACTTCCACTTCATTTGCTACTCTGAGTTGGTCCTTTTACATAACGTCCTACTGAACTGCTGAGATATAATTCCAAAATGTGACAAAGTTTATGTGGTGAGGAGATTTTAGCGCAGTCCTTCGAACAATATATTGGTACTGAAAAAGAAAACTGTAATACTTATCAATAACGGAGCAATATGTGACCTAATTAAACAGTTAAAGTGGTGTTTCCTTAATTAAAGAACTTATAGCAGGTTAATTTTTAATGTTTTCTTTTCTAAAAATGGTACATTTTTGCTGATATTCTATTCATATGTATTTTGTTTTGTTAATATTTATATTATTGTACAAAAGGTAAAAAAACAACTTACAAGGTACGAGACGTCCTCTCATTTAACTATCTTCTCTGAGCAGCGCCAGGGTGGTTTTGTCACCCCAGATGTTTGTGAACTGTTCCCCGCCATTCTCTGTTTGCAGGCTTGGCCCGTTTCCTGCAGCCTGGGTGCCACGATTGGTTACCTGACCGGACTTGTTGTCGCTCCCGCCTGGATCCACTACCATCGCAAACAGCTCACGTACAAATGCAAGTGATGGAAAGACCTGTGGCTGATTGTGTATTTTTTCATCTGTCAACAGCATTTGAGCTTTTTCAGCCTGTTAATAATTTTGTAACAACAGATTGTTTTGTACATATGCAAGTAGAGTGTGAGGATTTTTGACATGAATTAAAGAAATGCTTGAGTAACGTTATGTACAAATTTATTTTTGACTCAATGGTTTTGTTGCTCAAAATTAAAGTTCTTATTTATTACCAAACCAGGTGAGTCATGTTGCTTCATGGGTTCATTCTTCTTCATTAAAACCCCATTTAAAAATTTGTTATTACACAATTATAAACTTTTTTTAAAGAAAAAAACCAGCCTACTCGAATGTATGTCCATGTACTATACGTTAAATTGGTTAGGACCTGCTTGCTGCTTCTGTACGAATTATTGAATTAAAGTAGTGCTGCATGGAGTTGCAAGACCATCCACAAGAAGGTTAAGCCATAAACACTCATTGCTATACAAATGTCTGTTCTCGGAGTGCTGTATGTAAACACTGTGACATTTTTTGGAAGATTTTAAGATAAAATACAATCATCTGTCACGTCAGAGTTTGAGGGAGTAATATCTCTAGTTTCACGTGTATTTATTTAGGGGGAAACTTAAATAATAAGGTTTAATGTAATAACTAAGTCAAATCTTCTCTTGTTAGGTTTTAGAGTCAATCACCTATAACCAACTGGTGTGTTTACAATAGTGGTGGGCGAATTGTTTTTGTTCTATTGTTGTAAAGATAAAAATAATGATGGATACAAATCCTGCAGCTAAAAACATACTGAGGTAAAATCGGCTTCTTTAAGACAAGAGTTACGCAAAGAGGTGCCATTTCTATCAATGCAACACACACCATAACTACGTTTATTTCTAGTTTTTGAATTTATCCATAATTAATTTGAATATACAGTTGGACAATATAATGAAAAAAGCCAGTTTATTGAGTTTTCATTGGCACTTAATAGCAATTCATCATGACTATAAATACTTTTTTTCTCGTGTCTCCGTCATGTTGGAAAACATTGATCATCCCTAAATTGCCCCCGGATTGCTGGAATCTGATGAATTATTGTATTATTGTGTCGCTCTCTTGATTCTTGACATACTACAGAGAATATTTGCTCACCCAAATGACAAACAACTCAACAGTTTAATTGTTCACTCAGAACATAACACAGAAAAAAATTATAGCTTTCGGTTTATGTGTCCTAAATGCAACAAATCAAAGGAAATCTATTCACAAACGTTTTCTGCGAGAAATAAAGTTTCTTCCTAGGTGGATTAATCTTATTTCGGAGCCTTATAAATTATAGTAGCTTGCTTGACACTTTTGGATCTCTTCATGTTTTCTTCACTGAATTGTAACTTTTCTTATAGAAGCACAGAATGATCTGGAAAATGTTTATTTCAATTTAAATGATTTCCTTACCTGCTTTTGACTTAAAGGTGATGATTTCACCTGGACATCTTCACCATAATTTATGATATACATTCACTGAAAAGATGTTATTTATTAATCTATTTATTTATTTATCTTAGCCAAAAATTTGGATTGGATCTGTTTGCAGAATACCCTGAAAAGTGTCTGAAATGTTGCTGCGAAAACTGAGCTGGACCCTAGATGGTGCTGTTGGATCACCACTTTTTCTTTGTCACCCATAAATCATGAAAATTAGAGAAAAAATGTTAAAACCTATAATATGGAGAAACAGAAAAACTATTTTATTTGTTAAATTCACATAATTTCTAATAATGGTGTGGTATTTTAAAGCATTCAGGCTGCCGCGCACGCTTACATCTCATGTTGTTTTAAAGAAACAGGCCCACATCATGACAGCTTCTCTACCGTAGCGAATGATGGGACCTGAGGGGTTTTTCCACCTAATTGTTCGACTTAAAACCAACCTGCAAAGTTCTTTTAGCCTCTCTGATATGGGGAACATTTCTACATCATCAAGGTTTACGTCACATGTTTTATGTTCTTGATGGTATGAAGGAAAAGCTTTGTTTCTCTTGTATGCAGATGGTTTCTAATGGATGTTGTGAGGCTGAGCAGAACTGACTGAAAGCCCACTGCGGGTGACGGCGAGGTAAATATGTAGCCTTGCCTGACATAAAATCCAGGGATGCAGCGATATGAAAATTTAGGCCAATACAGATAAACGATATTTACCAATATTATACATATCTTACCCTCTAAACACTTGGCATCACAATCACTGATCAAAACAGAAACAAAAAGCACAAACAGCAGCAACATGCTAACAAATATCAGATGCTAATATCTGCCCAGTTTTACTAATCAGACTGATATCAATGCCTTAAAAAAATTACTAAAATCAGCCTAAAATCAGAACACAATATTTTTATTAGCATCGTTGAAGTCCACCTTGACTTCCCCAGCTTGGTTGATCTCAGGACAGCATATTCAGGTTCTCACAATGATCAAATAAAAAAACTCAGTCCACACTTCTTGTGGTTCAACTGGGCCCTCTTGCAGGAGAGGGAGCCAAGACTGCCTGTGCAATGGTTCCCTCGGGTCTGAGCTCTAACCCCAGCATCAGGCTGTTTTATTAAGAATTAGGGAGTGTACAGAGTCAGAAAAACATTCACATGTGATTTACACAAACTGTTTCAGAAACCGTTATTCCCGCGCCTCGCTGGCCTTGATTAATCTGCACAAAGAGAAAAAAGGGAGTGCAGCTTTGCTCCCTGGCATCACATCCTTTAACGGAAGGGAGTGAGTTTCGCTAGCTGGTTTCACATTCTCTACCTGAAAGATTTAACTGCTAGGAATCGACTAATGACGTATTTTCCCATGTTACCTTGATCCAGCTTCCAGAGAGAATAAACAGGCCTTATCAGCAAATTTATAGCTCTTGTTATATGCAAACACTTCTAGTATTAAAAGAAACATGAATACCTAAAAGAAACATGAATATAAAAGATTACCATTCCACAGCATCCAGAATAAAATCTATAATTAATTTATAGAAATAATTTTATTCAAAAACTGATCAAGCAAAAAAATTTAAATCTTTCTTTATAAGGGGGTTTCCCCTGAGGGTTGAATGTTGGTCCAGATGGAAGCACTGTTACCTTGCAGAAGCGGGTCATGGGTTGAAATCCTTGCATTGAGTTTACATGTTCTCCCAGTACACATATTGATTCTCTCAAGCTACTCCAGCTACCACCCACAGTCATCTATTTACAAATAAATGCAGCCTGTAGGTACTGCATGGGAGCAACTATTCACAATTTCAAACAAAAGTCTAAAGTTTTTTGTTTTTTTTGTTAAAGATGCCCTCAGCGCTCTTAAAAAAGAACCATGCTGCACCTGAAGCTGACGACTGATGAATAGGGTTCCTTGATAAGGAGCCATGAATCTCACTCAGACTCCATCCCAGCATCCCTTCTCCTCCCACCCTGACTCACATTCTCATTCCACCTTTCCACATCCCCAGGCTGTGCTGCATTGATTCACTTTTTCTTTTTGCAGGGGGGGAAGAGCATTAATTTTCCTCCTTTCAAGCCTCCCCCACCTCTTGTTCTTCAGCCAAAAAGTGTGGATTCAATTTGCAGTGCCTCCTTCTCAGGCTGTAAAATAAATGAAGGGTGTTGCTTGTGGACTGTGGAGAAGACTTGTGCAGTGATGAGAACGTAAGTGATTACATCAAACGAGAGGGAAGGGAAAAAATATAAAGTGCATTATGCTACAATCCATTTCCCAGATCTTATAGGGACTGTTGGGTAATGTCCGTGCAGAGAAGCGAGTGGGGGTGCTACCTATGTGCCCTCTTCTTTACCTCTAATATAAGATTCCTCCTACAGGGAGAACTGATGTTAAGAACCCTACATATGTTTGGCGTACCAATCAACACCTTCAGTCTCCTCATTATGTGTCATGAAATTCAATCTGATGCCGCTTTCCTCCTGGCCTTTTCATTTGTGTTTTCCACCTCAGCTCTGACACATCACCTCTGGAGAGGAGACGGGCTGCCGGAGCACGACTCCTGTTGAAACTGGGCCGGTTTCACGGTGACCTGACCTAAACCAGGTCTCACCCTGATCCTCACCCCCAGCAGAGCTGCAGCATGGACGTATATTTTTAGGGAGAACAGAGATGAATCATCGTCTTCGCACTAGACGATGTTTGTCAGAACTCCTGCATGTGGTAGGCGTTTCTTTGTTTTCAGTGAAAACCGTCTGCGGTTGCTTTGTTTGTGTGCTCAGTCTGACTGGTGGTTGTTTAGTTTTCGAGAGAACAAACACACACACACTCACGCACGCACGCACGCAAGCACGCACACACACACACACACACACACACACAAGGAGAAAAGCTGCTTGCCCACAAATTGCTCTATTCTTTCAATCTCAGGGAACTTTATTTATTCATTATTTGTTCTCCGGCTGTGCCATTGTGGCTGGGGCTTTGTGATTTGTCACTCTGTTTTCCCTCTTCTCTGCATTTTCTGCGAGGCGGTTGGTGCCTTCATGCCTTCTGTAGGGGAAAGAGACCAAAGCTCGTCTGCCTTCACACACAGATAAACTAAAGAGGCACCTCATTAACCTCACACTAATGTAAGACCAACCTCCAGGCTATTACAGCTTCATCTCTTCCAGGAAAGGTGAATGTGAGATTCGGGGAGTATTTTTATGTGGACAGACAATGAAATTGGACATCATTCATCCCAAAAGATTTTAGCTTGAAGGTTAGGCCAGTCAATCTGACTCATTTGTCACTTTTATGTACCTTATTCTATGCACTGGTCCGCACTAATGTTAAAGCAGGCCATGCACAATGGTCTCATTTCTCGCAGTACTAAAATTATGTTCGGCAAACCGAGAGGAGTCCACTGATAGAGAGGCGAAGGCCATATGAAGCTTGTAGCAACCTCAGCTTTCACTGATTTTACGAGGCCGTTCCCGAACACTGCCACTGTGTTATAATGCTATTAGGTGCTGACTATAGTAAATTTAATAGGATTTCACACGACTGAAAAGGGGGCATCCTTTATTAGAGTACCAAGCTGTGATTGTTTGGAGTGTAGTATATATTTAAAAAAAAAAAACATCCGATTCTCATGTTTTCACACCGTTTTCATATATTCCCATGACATTTACACACAGTTCCCATAAGTCAAATTCTGCATATCTCAGAAGTTGAATGCACATGTTCTGTGTTCAAGTCACATGTTAAACATGTGCTCCAAAACGTATGTTAACAGCTGGATAGCTCAATTTGAAAGGTGTCTGACTATTGAGCCAGGGACCTTGGTTTGAATCCAGGCTCTGGTAATAATATGCACCAACAGCATCCTGTGTGGTCCCTTAGGCAAGACCCTTTGTGCTAATGCCTACTTTGTTAGTTGCTTTGGATAAAAGTGTATGCTAAATACTAGTACTAAATAACATGTGGAAAAACATGACACCCATTTGGGGATCACACATTTATTTTATCACGCTACACATTCAAATTTCTTTCTGTTTTTTTTTCTGGGATCGCTTCATCATAACTTTACATGCGATATATTGTTTTTACACGGAAAATACTTTTGTGAGGCCCGACCATAAAACAAATAGATAATATGAGAGTGCATTACTGTTGAGATTGGAAAAATCTGTTATCACTGTTACCTTTGAAAAAAGAAGGCGATATTTCCCAATAAGCTAAACATATAAAGAATTGGAAAACAGTTTATTGAGACCCGCAACAGAACACAAAGTTCCATTTTTATTTCATTTGTTTGTCAAATTTCAAATCTTCCGAACAACAGAATTTCTTGTTTTCAACTCAATCCGTTTTGTTTGTTTGTTTGTCCACACATTAAAGCTCCAAAAGCAGCGTGACAGAACATGGCTCATGAGAAAAAGCAACATCTTTCTTTTCATTTTTAATCTCTTCCTGATGCCTCACACCCATCCTCCCTTTGACATCCTCCCTTCTCACCCCCACCTTCCCCTTTTCCTCACTTCCCACCTGCTTCCTGGGATGTGACTCTCCTTCCACCCCGCTTTTCTCATGTTCAAACTCCCCTCACTGTGCGCCTCAATTAACAGTCGGAGTGCGACGTTGTAAACGTGTGGCAGGAGGGTCCAAATGTCTCTGGGAGGATACAACAATAGGATCTGTTGTTGCCGAGTTTCAAGTTGACTGCGATGACGCAGAGGCTGATTGCGACAGGAGGACCTCAGGAAGGATTTTTCTATTAGAAAAAGAAAATATATTTGCTGTATATTGATAAATTAGAATTAAACCTATTGATTTAGCCTTTTTAATCAAAGAAAATCAATACTGTCACTCTGTCTACATTAAGAACAAAAGAAAGGGCAAGATAGTCCTGGGTTATAACCCAGCAGTGTTAATAACATCTCCAGTTGTTTCAAAGTGTCTAAACATTGCTCCTGTTGTAGATATTTTCAAGATTATTTGAACACAATTCGGCCCTACTTAATCAAAAAGTTCTGCCGTCTGTTTTGGTGTCAAGACTGCAGCAAATATTTGTATTTAGCTGAGTCAATAATTTTAGAACCACCAGGACTATTGTAACTATTTACTATCAGGAAGTTCATAAAAAGCAATTAAAAGTCTTCAGTTGATCCAAAGTCTTTTGATGAAACTTAAACTGAGAGATCACATCTCCCCTATTTTAGCATCGCTTAATTAGCCTCCTGTCAAATTCAGAATAGATTTTAAGATTCTTCTTTTGACATATAAAGCCTTCACTTTGATAACTCCTTACGTCCCTAACAGAGCACTTCACTCTCAGACTGCAGGTTTACTGATGGTTCCTGGAATCTCTAAAAGCACAATGGAAGGCAGATATTTTAGTTATCAGGCTCCTCTCTTGTGGAACCAGCTTCCAGCTTTAGTCCGTGAGGCAGACACCCTGTCTAGTTTCAAAGCTTGGCTTAAAACCTTCCTTTTGGTAAAGTTTATAGTTAGGAAGAGGTAGAGAAGACAGCCTAATCTGGTTGGGGGAAGAACTCAGCCTACACAGATGGTTCTCCTTTGCTCTACCTTCTTCATGTCTTACTCAATAGGATTAGGTTATTTAAGTTATTTCTATAGTTATGCTTCTATAGGCTTAGGCTGCTGGAGGACAATCTGACCAATTGTCACTTTCTTCCTTTGTCCAATCTGCTTAAGTTGCCATTATTTCAACCTTGTTAACCTTTTGTTTTTTCTCATTGTTCTTCTCTCAGTAGTAGCTACAGCTGGTCTAGCGTTCTGTTAACTGAGACAGCTTCTTGGTGGTGCTGCCAGCAACATTCTACAACTGCTGCTATAAACTTTTGACTTTTCAGTTTCCTCAGCTCCTATTTGTCTCTTCAACTCCCCAGTTGGTTGTGACAGACGGCCGCTCGTTCTTCTGGAGGTTTGTTCCTGCTACAGGGGAGTTTTTCCTCTCCACTGTCGCTGGATGCATGCTCACTATGAGGGATTGCTGTGAACTCAGCACATCCAGATCTATCACTTCGTCAAGCTGATCCAAGAGGAGTGAATCCTGCAAGTCGATGAGTCTATGCGTCTTCTTGGTTTCCGTAGATTAGAAACCTTTTAAACTGATACGTTTATTATGTATTTATGATTGGACCAAAGTTGTGTTTTCGTAAAGTTCTTTGTCACCACGTGTGTTGTAAATTGCCGCTTTATTAATACACTGAATTGAATTGAGAAAAAAAAATTAATTGCAGTTACAACTACTAGTGTTCTGGGGGTAAGTCTCAAGAAACAACATTTTTTCTTCTTAGTTTCTCATTTATTTTCTTGCAAAAGAGATCAAGCACAGTAAGATAGGCGAACCATCCATTAACTAAACTTTTCAAGTGTTACCACATTGCTGATCTCATTGTAGCTCTAAGTGTATAGCTCGGACCGTTGTCCTGTTTAAATATGTGTCTCCAGCTGATCTTATTTCTTTTTCAGTCTCTAACAGGTTCTCCTGACATCTATAAACCTCCGTCCATCTCCCCATCAACTTTCACCAAATTCCATGTGCCTGCTGAAGTAAATCTTGCCAACAGTGTAATGCTACCACCAAATCACTGTAAGGTTAGCGTGTTTAAATTCAATTTATTTTTGGGATTATCTGACAAGAGAAAAATTACACCATCCGTTTATTTAGACTAATTTTGTTACAACTTTCCATTATGACCTTCTTCTTGTTACTTAAAAAGAAATGTTTGGTTTTTTTAAAGCAAATTTATTTCCCATCATTTCTGGCAGAAACAATATTTGTTTTGAGAACTGTTCTCTGGTTTGGGATGATGTGGAGCTTGAAGGATCTTCGCTGATATTTATTTCACATTGGGACATTTGTTGTGATTCGTAACCATAGCAAAAAGGTGGTTTACAACTGAGAGCGTCTGATTGATATCAACTGCAGCCACAAATCCTGGATGAATTGAAAAACTAGGATAAAAAGGAGAGGAAAGAAGAAGGAAGTTTAACTTTCAAACAAAAAGACCAGTGATAGATCTGTCGGTTTGACCTGCGGCCCTCAGGGAGGCACTACTGGAGGACCAGAGCTACAACAAACAGACTCAAGAACAGTTTCTTCCCAAAAGCAAATATCCTCAACTCTCACATGTGGTGGACCAACCATCTCAATGCATACATGCAATACAAGGCAAAACAATTATTAAACTTAGTGAATATCACCATATTTATTCTTCATTTATGCAGTTTTGATAAAGCTCTGATAATATGACCAACAAAATATTTTTTTAATCTTTGGGATCAATACATGTTTTCATTATTATTATTATTCCTCTGTTAGTGTGAGATTATGCTGCTACAATGAATTACGCATCTTTATTGATCATGCCAAGAGGACATTTGGATACAATCGGCATTTAGTATAACGATATGTCACATATTTGCTAAATTCTCACTTTTGTTTGCTCCAGTCTGGCCTTAAGAAATGAAACTCTCGATCATATTGGCTCACAGATTTTGCTGTCTGTGTCTGGGATTGTTTTGCTCCTGAACTGGCCTTAAAAAGCAATTTTCTTTCCTTTATAGACCTAAAAAAATAGATAAAAAGACCTTTAGCAGCAGAATGTCATATAATCCTCCATCCTCGCTGTGCGGTCGATACATAAAAACAATAAAGACATGATGATATTGCAGCTCACTGCGGATGATAACTGGGTCTTGAACCTGTTAACCGTCTCTCCATCACACCGGGTGAAGAAATCTCATATACACTTGAGTCAGGAACAACGTTTAAAGCTTAGTGATGTTTCACTCAGCTTTTATGGTTTTCATGGTCACTAAGCACTTCAGAAACATCAAACCAATGTCCTCTTTTCTCTCCATCTAGTCGCCACATAGTGAAGCAAGCCTTTTGAGATCTTGCACGGTTTTCACATGAATGGTTTGTCAGTTGAATGCTGTAAATGTTTCATCTTATGCCAGAGGCTCTCAGCTGGAGTGGACCAGTCTCTGGAAATCAAAATCCGGGGCATTTAAAAAGAAAATCCTATGGAAACCTTTCGAGACTTCTGTCTTTTGAGGCAGAGAGACTTATCACAGGCAGCAGCTGCTTGCAGAAAAAGGTAAATGTTGTCTTAAGGGGAGGCTGGAGTATTCAGCGCTGCACTGAGTCATTATCATCATCATTGCCCAGGCTGTTGACACAAAAGCAGATTTGATCTGTGGAGTCATGCTATGGCTGAATTGGGCGTCTTCTAAATAAATGTAGATTTCAGACCCAGGCCAAGTCCGGCGTTCAGCCGAGCAGCTAAACTATATTAAACACAGGTGTAGAAACATTACAAAGATCCTTCCAGCCACCATCTTGCTCCTAATCTGGAGTCGTCAGGTCATGAAGAGATTTTAAGCACATCTTAACATGATCTTAATGAGATTTAATTAATTCCATCACAACCCAAAGATAATGATGCAGGAATGTAGATTGACTATTCTTTCAGAGCCCAAACGACTTTATTGGATCACCAAGTTAATTTTTTTTTTAAATCTATTTACTTATAAATAAATAATAAACATGGAGTGAAAACATTTATTTTACAACAATTATATTAGATAATTTTCCTTATCTAAAAAGTTTAATTTCAATATACAAGCACATCTGATTAGCAAAATCATTGAATTTTGTCCCTTTTGGCCTTCCATAAACCTCAGGGGTCAAATCTCTATGAGTTTTAATTGTATTCTTTCTTTCCTTTTTTCTTTCAATCCACCTTAGAGAGAAGTGTGTTTAGAGCCAGAAAAGTACCATTACTATTTGAAGTTAAACTGTTTTGAAGTTTAGGAGCAATTTGAGTTTCATAATGTTTCCTTCAATACCACATTCAACTTTAATTTAAAAAAAATTACATTAATCAATATTTTGCAATCTATTGTGGAAAAAATTATTTAAAAAAATCTAAGTTGCAGACAAATTCAACAGTTTTAGCATGATCATCAAACCAGTCCTCAAGGTACTATGTGCAGCAGCTTTAGATGTTCTCCTGGTCCAACACATCAGAATCTATCTCAGTGACAGCCAGGTTCTGCTGAAGACCTCATTATTTGACTGGTGCTGAGGCAGATGCGCATCTAGAAGTTGCAGGACGAAGGACCTGGAAGCCTGATCTGAACACCAGTTTTTAAGCATCCATCTTTCTTTCAGCATTGTTGGCTAAAGCATGTTCTTTTCTCATTAAAACCCCCAAAATTTACCCTATCAGAAAAGTACAACATAACACAAGTCCTATTGTCTTTGATAAGGAATATAAAGACTGTATGTAGTCGAGATTTAGCTCCATCAATAAACTATGGCATGGATTTTTTTGTGTGTCTGGTTTCAATCATCTTTCTCGACAATACTATAGATTCTCAATGGGGTCAATAGTAAGTGTTTGGTTTCTTTGCGGAAAGCAGCTCTAACATTACCTGGTGGGCGGTTGGACCGATTTTGTACTTGATAAAAAAAGCAACTTAGTGGGTCACCACCAGTATTCTAGATACTCTTCAAACCATCCCAAAGTATGGAAATATCTTATTTAACCTCAAGATATTTCGATTTTGTCCCACTCCTCTTCCTTTACTATTTGGCAATTTGATTTCCAAATGAAAGTCAAAATATTAACTTTGGACAACTTGCAAAAAGTTCAGTTATTGTTCTTATTAGCTCAGGTAAGAAGTAGTAATTTAACACACTCTGCTTTGGACTTTGCTTCGAAATTTCCCCAACATTGTGGGTATCCTGCTTTTTTCCTTCCACTTAACCTTCTTATTGGTATAACCATATAAACACAACAGATGAATGATTTTCAATTGTATTTGAGATGAACATGCAAGAGAAGGGGCACATTTAAAAAAAAATCTGTTTCCATCATGACCACTGACAAACCAGCAAACATAAACTATAAATCACGTCATCATGGCACAGTGAGTTTTTTTAAATGACAACAATATCAAACAAACCTGAGGTACACAATTTTTTTTCTAGAATTTATTAACTTAGACATTTTTCTCAAAGAAGAAGAAGAAATTACACTAGTTACAACTGGCTCTGTGACCTGATACTGATGAGATCCTCAAGGTTTTCTGAGATAAAACACATTAATTCAATCTTTTCATTTATATTTATATATATAATGCAGCCAGCAAGAACAGTATTTGTTTATATTGAAAGCCTATTCACTGCATAATATATAGTGTGAATGGAATTACGCCTGAAGGTCGTAAAGCTCCTTCTGTCTCTGATGAACTGGTAGGGAAGTTTCTCATTTAACAACGGACTCGAGGCGGAGGATTTTTGTGTGATTGCAGAAGCAGCAACAAGTCAGTGGTGTTACGCGAGACGATCCCGGGTCTCTGCCCATCACTTCTTGTTAGGCTGAGCTGCGATGTACAGAGCAACCAGGCAGTAGACGACGCCTCCAACCGTGAGAGCCATGGTGGTGCGGTACAGTAGCCGGTCTGGATAGCCGCGCTTTAGATGGACTGGGAGGCCGTCCGATGTCTGAGGAGGGTTGGAAAGGGGAAGGTGGGGACGAGGGGAGGACGGACAAAACAGACCAATTTAGCAAGCAAAGTGGTTACAGAGAGTTCAAAAATCACAACCAAGAACCTGCAAATATAAAGCAATCTACTGAACTTCCAGCAGTTGATGCTGTTTTCTATTTGAATGCTGGAGTGTTTTTTCTTTCTTTCCACAATCTTTTTGTTGCATCTTTTAAGGTGGTGAGATCTGGTGAGTTTTGTGGTAGAACTGGCTCAAGACCATTCAGTATAGAATGAGAAGCAAATATTAGTCATTACCTAAAATCTTCTCTGGGTTTTGAAAACGCTGTACGTGAGGACAAAACTAACCATTTCTGTTTGACCTCAATGTTAAAAGAGCATTGAACTGCTTCTCATTCATTAACAAAAAACACATAATAATCTCAGAACTTAAATTAATCCACCGGCACCAGAGTCTAAGAGAAAAATCAACTCCCAAAACCTTTTGTTGGTTTACTGCCATCATGTTTTGAAGCAAGTCACACATTGAACTGATGTACACTACACATTAAATTGAGATACTACGTTTAAAATTTACATTTAGTATTGGTTGTGATGCTACAGCACTCATTATCCTAATATCCCAATATTCAGCAATTTACCCGCAGTATTCTACAATGGTTTTGTCATCATCAGACAAAAAATATACAATAAATGCAGGCTGAATATTCAACAACAGAGTCCTAATAATCAGTAATAGCTTGTGGGAAAATTTGCCTACATTAAATAGCAGCAGGGTAATTAGTGGAAAAAAACAAAATCACAATAATTAGCAATAGTGTCAGAATATTCAACTAAATTGGATAATTCAGCATTTGAGACACAATAATCTGCAACAGAATTGGAATGATCTGCAAATGCTTTTGCTTAGGACTAATCAGCAAAAGCATAAAGAGTGATGCGGTTTACTGACATCATGCAGTCTATCAGAACCTTTGTGAAAATCATCGTTGAGATGCCTAAGTGCAACATAGTCACAATATAAAGAGACATTTCATGACCAATTCACATAGTACTGACATAGTTTGAGCCTTCTTACGACCTTTACACATACCGGACGGATTTTAATTAGACTCATTATCGGGACGATTTGGAAATCAGCTGAGATCGTTATGAGGGAGAAAAAAAGAAATACTGATCGGGGACATCACTAAATCTCACCAATATATAGACGCGGGTTTTTTTTATGTTTATTACCTGGAAAAATTTCTGGAGGTCAGGAACTTTGTTTGCTCCCAAATATTCCACTGTGGAGCCTGCTTCTGACACCAACTTGGTGGGCGTGGAGAAGATCATGGTGGGTGATTCAGCTGGCGGCGCATGCTTCAGCCCCTAAAAACAAACAACAAAATAAAAATAAAATAACTTTTCTGGGACAAATATTCTCTCTGGTTTTGGATGCTAATATTGTCTTACTTTTGGACATGTGTTATAATTGCACAACCGTAGCAACAAGGGAGTTTATTACTGGGAGCTGATGATTAACGTCACAAAAGCTCAAATAATACCCCAACAGCTGCCATAAATCCCAGAGGAACTAAAATGGAGGCATTGTTAATCCAGAGCGGTAGAGAAAGTTTCAAATAAAAACCGTAACTTCCATCCTTAAATGTGCAACTGAGTCCGCAAATGCTGAATGTCTCTACTCTTTAGTTCCCGCTTTGTTTTGGTGTCGATTTTGTGACATTTTAAATCGATTCTGAATTGGAGCAAATTAAAATCATGATTCTTGTGTAAATGAATTTTTTAGGCACTCCGAGTTCAAACTATGTCTTCTATCGATTATAATACACAAGTTGAGGTAGCAAGCTAACAAGATGGAAGCTGGAGATAACAACACAATAAACGATGCTTCATAAAATCAGGAACATTACAGACAACCCGCATTATCTTCAAAACCCTGATATATAGAATGTCTTCAGTCAGATGTTTCTTTAGATCTGTCGTAATACAGACCACTACACAAAATCATCCCTGTCCACATTATTAAGCATCTAACACAAATAATTTAAGAAACATTGATAGTATGAGCTGCAACGAGATTTAATTTGCTTTTGGGATTAATAGATTTCAATTGATGGCTTTCCTTTGAATAGTTTGTTTTTCCAAAAGTCCTTTTATAACCGAGGGTTTATTTTGATTTTCTTCATTTTTAACATTTTCCACTTATGTAAGCCACTCTTCTTCCCCGCCCACCCGAAACAAGCCTGTGGGTATGAGACCTTGACAGAGACCTTAATAAACACAAAAGGCACTGAATGCAATAAAATGAAACTAAAGAGCGGAAGCGTAAAAGAACATTTAACCAGAAAAACAAAGCAAAAACAAAAAAACTATGTAATGTGAGGCTATGAGCGTAATCATCAGGCAACTAACTCAAGGATTTATGATGAGAAACTAGGATTTCTAATTTCGTTTTCTGCCAGTTTAAGAAAGAAGCTTTTATCTGAGAACAAGCAAAAAAACATGTCTTTCCATGCTATTAAGCTGAAAACCTTAACAAATCGAATGTGTTCCCTGTACACTTTCATGCAGTTGATTAGAGTTGTAAACAGATGTTGAAGCTTTGTGTAATTATAGGCTTTGATCTAAAATGAGCATTTATTTTACCACAAGGACTTGAAAAAGACGTCTGTTCATATCGATCCTCTGTAAATTAAGTTCAAAACCAGTCAATAGTCATTCTGTAGGCTGCGTAACAGCCCTAAATATGTGAGTGTTTTACTGATTCATAGTTCTGGCTTGGCTCGAGTTTAATTGCTTAGGATACTCAAAGAGTGAAATCTACAGCAGCCTTCACAGCTCAACATAAAAATGTCATAAAAGTACATGCGAGTTTTATCGCAGCAGCACAATCTTAGTTTGGTGGTATTCTTAAGGGTGCCGATACTTTAATTAATGCTACTGTTTAAAAATAAAAAACGGACCGCAAAGTCTGCAATAAACCTGAGACAGGAAGCAGTAAGTGACTGATTAATAAAACAAAACCCAGAATAAGGTATTCTAAAACTGTTTTGACAGTGGGGTGTTCATTCAACAAAGATGTTTATTATGTGATTAAAATTTTTTAGCAAAACCCAAAAAAAAAAAAAAAAGGATTTTATTAAGAAAAACAAAAATTAGAAAAATACACCCAATGGAACCATTATTATGTTTTAAAGGGAATTGATTTGGTTGTGAATACATGTTTCAATTATAGGTTTTTACCAAAAAACAAACTAAAATGAACATCTTTTTAGGGATATTTTTAAATATTAAGAAAAACAAAACTAAATGAACTGTTAATTAAAGGCTGGAGGTTTCTTGAAATCTAAAAATCAATGTGAGACAATGATACAGCGATTAAGACTTAATCTTTTTAAGGCTTCTTACAAGTTTTTGTAAAATCATGGAGGTTTTTACAGGAATTAAAAGACCTGCAGCTATAGGAATTACAGATATTATGTAGAACACTAAAAAGGTTTCACTTGAGCCAACAGGTTTTAGAAACTCTTGCATATATGATTTAACCACCTTCATTTCAGGCATAGTTATTCTTCTTAAAGCCCGACTGTGTATTTAATAGCGGTTTCTATATTTCGGTGGTGCTGCGTAACGCTGGGATATAAACCAGATAGCTCAGGTGACAAGTGACTTCTGCCTTATTTAGTATAATTTTATTTATGTAAAACTTTCCGGGATGGGCACACTACCTTGTTAAAGTGTGTGGAGGCAGATATGTAGGCGGGTGCAAATCGAAACAAACTAACAGAGAGGAAAAAAAGCGAAAAGGGCAAAGCAAACAGATCATCAAAATCATCTGCGTAGATTATGTTGAAATGTATTCACATAATCTTCATATTTGTTCATCATTTAAATGTCAAACAGGCACAGTTAAATAGGCAAAAGAAATGTGCATTTTTTTAATGAAATACACAAAAAATGATTAAAAATTTTTTTTTGTAACGCATTAAAGTAAAAATGCTGTTATAAGGCTGAGTGTCAGTACTAATTCAATATAAAGAAGAACTAAATCTACCCACTGATAAAACCTACAAATCTACAGTAGCTTTAACCTTTAACCTAAGTCGTAATATAAGAAAAAAAATTTTTGTAAAAATTGTCATTAATTCTGACCATAATGTGATGTATGCGTATCAACTCTCTTTATCTTAGTCATATAAAAACTAA
>JAVLVB010000001.1:1257919-1307208 GCA_032876305.1 Orestias chungarensis | reverse complement strand
CACACACACACACACACACACACACACACACACACACACACACACACACACACACACACACACACACACACACACACACACACACACAAATTGTGGCCTTAATAAAATGGAAAATCTGCCGGAGTGTGTTTACCCACTAGCTGTAAAAATATTAAATCAATGTTTATCACATTATCCTGGCCATCTGCTGCTTCGCTCTAGTATGGATGACGCCTGCACCCGTGTTCTACGCAGTTACACTTCGCACACAGTCGAATGAGACCGAGAAAGGCGTAATGTTTAATACTTTCACTTAAGTGAGGACAGAGTGGAGTAACTAAAACATTTGCAGGAAGCAGATCAGAGTTAAAGTTGGGACTTCTTTAAGTGTGTTTTAAGCTTAAGTGGGGGATATAGCTTTTTCCACTTTTCATTACTTTTGTTTGTTATCAAAAAATGTTGCCAGATTCTTTATCCATAAATTAACAAAGTGGAGGAATAGCCTTCCTTCATTTGGGCCTCTATATATCTGGTGATGGAGAAATTTAAGGTGAGAGACATTCATTGTGTACAGATCAGACCACCTTTACAAGAAGGAGAAATAGTGGAGAAAAGACAGATTCAAAGCTGCTAACTCAGACCTGCCAACAAATAATCTGCATGGAAGAAATTTGATAATGGAAAATGTTGATATTAACTTAAGTGTTTACCTTTAAGAAAACAAAAAAATGACATGTTAAATAACTGTACGCCACACACAAACACAAAAATAGGAAATAACAATAAGGCTCCTCATTACAATATAATATAGCCACAATGAATATTACGTACAGTTGAGAAGAAAAAAATATATAAACAAAAAGCTTATGCAAAACTGCATGTTGACCTGCTGTAAGAGATAAGGGACTCTGTTTTTTTGGAAAGAGGTCATACAGTAAATAACGAATAAGAGGTCAACTTTTAATGTCTCTCTATTAGTCTTTCTCTCCCAAGGCCACAGATATTTAAAGAGGGGCAGCAAGAGCAAATTAAGTGGATTATCAGTGTTTACCAGGAACTGATTGTGCCATTAAGCATATTTGACCCTGGAATATATCGCCACTGCTGCATGTACACTAAGCTGTTAGCATGTCGTAACAGTCAGGAGACTTTAAGCCAGCAAAGGTCTTCAGTCCGAGGCTTAATACAGATTGGATGTACTGCTGGATGCTACTGGAGATCTATACCTGAATGGTATGTGTAACAATATTTAGCTTCCATTTTGGATAAATAGAACATAGAGTAAACTTTAATTTGTCGAGTTGGAAGGTACGAAAACCCTGATTATCTGCACATGAATAATAGGATTTAAAAAAAACTTTTTTTAAATTAGTGGTAAAAAAAGAGAGTATGCACTGTGAGAAGAAAAATAACTCTTCACAATGTAAAACTACACGAAAATAAAAATTATTCCTGATGTATTTTCAACAACTAGATCAGCATATTGAAATTCCTGAGGGAGTCTTCTGAAGGAATAAATTAATTAAAAGTCTAAGTCTAAGCAGGAGTCACTCAAATGTGTAAATAATGTTTGATAATGTATTGGACCCGGTGTTTAGTGTAAAAGCTAGCGAGCAGCAGCTTTTACACCGACGCCAAGGTCAGCAGAGCCACTAAGGATCCGGATTCTAACCAACGACACGGTTCGAGGTCTCACCTGGGGGCTGTAGGCCGCCGCGGGAGCTGCACCCGTCAATTTCTGGGTGAAACCGCTAAACTTGTAGTACATTTTCCCGCTGAAGGACAGAGGAAGGTGCCGCTGCCACAACAAACCGACTGGTGAAGGACCCTTCCGGCTCCGGCAACCGTTACAGGAAGAGAACGCTGTGAGGTGGTCACAATACTGCCTGCTTAAAAATGAAGAGGCAAGGAGGAAAAGCAAGAAAGACAGACTACTGCGCTGTCGTTGTTACCTTTTAATTGGATGTGTAACTAAAGAAAACTGTAAATTTTATATGTCAAGTTTTCACAGTTAGACAAAGCAAAACATTTTGACTGGCATCACGAGTATCATGAGCTATGTTTTAAGTACGGAAAGCATGAGGAGACAAATGACGAAAGAAATACACGTGTGCGATTTCGATTCTTAAGATTTGATTTAAAATATTAAGGGGGAAAAAAAGCTAGATTTTGTTGTTGCAAAAAATGTTTTTTGCTCACACATTAAGTGCATCAACCCATATTCCAACTTTGGCTTTTTTGGACACTTTAAATTTCATTTTTAGTATGGAAATGTTTGTTTCTGTTTTTGTGTTGTTATTTGTGAGGGAAAAAAGGCTTTTCAACCTCATACATTTTGTGACATCAGGCTAAAAAGTGTGCAATGCCTTAAAATGTCTTTATTTTACATTGCAGTAATCTCACTCTTACATTCACATTTGTTCAGACAGGAAATTACAAAAGAAGACCATAAATGTTATTTATTGCATATACTTACATTTACTGTAAGTAATTCAACACCAAATAGACTTACATATTTACAATTTTGTATTCCAATGCAAACTGCAGTGTATGCCAAAGGGATTTTGTGTATAAGAACATAGTTTTAGGGTAAAAACGTACTTGTTAAAGTTTTTACAACTAAATATCTGAAAAGTGCAGCATGCTTTTAAATTCAACGTTCCCAGATTAATTTAGTTTTTTAATAGTTCTGCTCAATATTGTAGAAAATCTATTGCTGCAATATCACACAAAATAGGAATATTGCAAAGTACCTGGCCTACTATAAATGTTAAAATGATCTAAGCAACATAAATTCATATTTTCGGTGCTTGTAAAATATTTTCAAAATATTTTGTGTACCACTGATGCAACATAAAAAGGCTTTATAATGTAAACAGGCAATAATACCAAGGCGTATTATTGCCAAAAAAAAAACAACATAATAATTATACAATAAAATTTAACTTGTTAGATAAAATCTTGCTGCTAACATTGAAATGTTGAATTTTATTTTCCTCAAGTATTAGTATCTGTTTTTGCAATGAACCAAAAGCTTAAAGATTTCTCCATTGTAAAATAACATCTAAAAAATTTCATGTTTTTCCAACGTTGTACAGCTGTAACGTTAAAACTGTCACAGAAAATGCAGCTTCAATGCTTTGTGAGTAGATCTGCACCAGCTTTCCACCTCTAGTTACATTGGAATTTATTCACCATATTTAGTTTTTTCAAAATCACTTACGATTACTTTGACTGGAGTTAAACATATTTTTGAAGCGATTGTGGAGATTCTCAGTTGGATTTAGGTCAAGACATTGACTGGGGTATTACTAAAAAATCAATACGCCCTGATTAAAACATTTAATGGTACTGTACCTCTGACTGTGTTTTGGGTAATTGTCCTGTTGAAAAATTACCAACCTCCCTGTCTCAGCATTTGCTGCCACCACCATGTGGGTGTTGGGTATTCAGGTTTATATGGTATGTGTTTTTTTTGAGAAAAATTTTCATTTTGGTTGATCTTATCATGGCACTTTTTCGGTATGTTCCCACATAACGTATTGCAAACCACAAGCATCCATTTTATATATTTAAACAAATAAAATGCACTAACTTATTCTACCACCTGAGCTGTGGATGTCTGAAGCTCCCCCAATGCCAGCACAGATCCACAGATTTATTATCAGTTATATTTATATAAAAACCAAATGTGAGAGGGGAAGAGAAAGATAGCAATATAGATAGAAATACAGAAAGTGGGGGTGTCCCAATCCAACCTTTGTACTCATACCATACAGATATTCCGTATGTCAGTATTTCCCGATACTGACCTGTTACATTATCGACATGAATAAGACATATGTCTACTACTTTGTACTGTAAAATGTTAGAAAGCTCTTGTTAAGAGACATTCCTCAAACAGAGAATAGTTGTTCACAAAAAATAGCAAATAGCTCTGCATGCTGGATATAAGCTGCTAAAGAGAAATCATGGTGCCGAAACAGACTGCTTGCATTGGAACACTTATATTTGACATTTTAAATGCAGGCCAATATAATATAATCCGAAATTAACTATTTTTAAAATATAAAACCAATGTCCAATGTCATTACTGGCACAGGACAGAACTTTTTTATTTAAAAGCTTTGATTTCTTCCTTTTCTTCAGTATACCTAAAACTTGACACAAAGGCAGAATAATTCTTACATATTCAGCCAGAAGCAAATATTGAATATAGCTGGACAAATCACACTGTAACAGTGTTATTTTGGTACCACACAGTGCAGAAGATTGTAAGGAAGAAAATAAATTAAATCTCAAAGATTGACTGTGGCTGATATTTTACAATGAGATTTTTGTGCTTTTATTAAAAAGGGCTTTACTTCGTCCCTTTTACCAAGCTTCTCTTAAAACTACCTGAAACTAAACTCCACAGGGTTTAGTAAAGTAATCAAAGAGAGAGGTGAAGGGAAATCAACTTTTCAAAAAGCTTACTGGTAAACATGAAATATGTTTTTGAAGAATTTGAACTCTGGGGTCAGTTTTTTTTTCAATTTTTATACGCATTTGTGAGGCAGGCAGTGGTGCAGAGCTCATCTCATATGTGACTCCGAGGAGAGCGCTGGCGGTCTCAGGTGTTCATCATACCCAATGTTAAGATTCAGTGCCTACATGAAGCAGGATTACGGGTTATTTTTAGCCTACAGTTACATCATCACTTTCAAAGTAGGAAGCATCAGCGCCCCAAAGAAAGCCGTCTCTCCCGGTGATCAAGACATGTGGTTCCACAGACTGACAGTAATTAGATTTGACACTTTGTTTAACGAAGACGAATATGGCAGCAGTAGCTAGACTATGGGGCTTTGAAACATAAAGTGCCTTGTAAAACTAATAATATCCAGTGAATTTTCACATTATAACCATATTCAATAGGGTTGTATTGAGATTCTATATAATAGACCAACATAGGTCAGTGCATAGTAGTCTAAGGAAAGGCTTTAAAGTAAACAAAAACAAATACAAATCTATAAAACATGATCAACTGAATGTACTTCCTTTCACCTGATTAATCCTAAATAAAAACAGGATTCAGAAGTCACCTTATAACTAGATATGAGCATTTTAGAGTGTAGTGTTGAGTTTATCATATGAAAACCAAAAGACATGTGGCACAACTCCAAAAAAATATCAACCTTAAGAGACAGTTTGGGCAAGGGGAGTAATAAATAAAGTAACAGATGACAGGTAACATTGGAGGAGTTGTTGATCTTATATGAGATAATTTGTTGATAAGACAGCTATTAATTGTGGACTACATGAATAAGAAGAGGGGCAAGGGGGGAAAAAAACACTGTTAAAAGAAAGTCTTGTTGTAGATTACCACAAGAATTTCATAATGTGCAGTTAAAGTAGGTACCTAGGCAGACAGTAGACTTAAAGCCTGGCTCAGAAAACCAGGAGGGAAACAACAGGAGAACAAAGACGATGAAATGTAACTGTAGGAGGCAGTGGAGTAATGAAACCAGAGATTTTTAAGCGTTATAGGGGAAAGTAAAAGAGGAATCAGAGGGACTAATCAGATGCAGTGATGGAGAGAGCTGGTGGAGGGAGATTAAAGAACTGGAGGCAGCTGAGGAAAAACAGGCAGGCTGAGGGAAGGTGACTGAAGGTAAAGAAAAAAATATTCATATAATCAGTAAACAGAAAGAAACTCCAATCTAAAAAATCACACTAAACACAGATGTAGAGAATTAACAAATTTTAACAAAGAAGCCCAGATTTAAATAAGTATATTAAAGAAACATGAAACAATTAATTAAAATCCACATTTACAAAGGCAGCAGGTGTGCATCGGTGCATACAGTGGCTGAATTAAACCGGAGTCATTTATCTATTGTTTAGATAGAGATATAGGAAAAACATTTTAAAAAATGTTTTGGTTGTGGGGGTAAAAGTGCACGTCCACACAGTTTGCATTGTAGAATAAAGCCATTGGGAACAGTGAAGCTGATCAAATATGATAGAAAGATGCGTGGATCTAAATACCATGCAGTTTGGAAGAAACTGAAGGTTCGTCTTCCAGAGGGACAATCACCCCAAATATTCCGCCAGGACTGCAATGAGATGTTTTAGATCAAAGCATATCCATGTGTTAAAATGGCCCAGATCTAAATCCAATTGGAAATATGTGGCAGAACTCAAAAAGCGATGTTCAGAAATGCTCCACATCTGATCTGATAGGTCCTAAAATATTTTGCAAACAAGAATGGGGCCAGAAACTTTATTCTACAAACACACAAAAGTGGGAGATACAATCCCCCCGAAAACCTACAGCTGTAGAATAAAACTGTAGAAGAAAAATCTTCTTCAGATTTGCTATAATACGGACAGGGGATCTTTCAATGTCTACCACAAGAATACTAATGAATTACAACATTCAATTTAAGTTTATAAAGTCTGTTTAAATTGAATTGAACTGAAAAAACAATAAACGGTGCTTCTATTATGTATAGGCTTGCGCTAGCATGAATACAAATGACTGCAACACTTTCTATGTATCATTTTTAAACTTGTGCACTGAGTTGTGTTGGTCTATCACAAATAAAAACACCCAAAAAACCTACAAGTTTGTGGCAGCAACAAGACAAAACAGCAGAAAAGTTTAAAGAGCAAGAACAATTTGGCTTGGAACTAATAACTTATTTTATAATACAATTTGAAAATAAAAATCAGTTGGACATGTTGGTTTTACATGTGAGAAGTTTTATTAGAAGAGCTCAAACACAGATCACATTACTAATTAGGCTATTGATGAAAACAGCCTGACTAAGGGGTTTTAAATTATTCCCGTCTGCGAACAATGCTACGCGATGTATGTTTCAATACTCAGCTAATGGAATAGTCTGTTCAATGTTAAGACGGCTGCTGAGCTCAAAAATCACACAAGGAAACTCAGCACAGTTCAAGTTGCCTAACACACTCTAAGCTAACACAGAGCTGCTAAGACTGTGCTGGAAACACTTAGGTTGACATATACATTTGACTTTAGTTACAAAAAAAGAAGAAAAAAAGAGCAAGATTGATGTGTAATGAAGAGAATGGTAAGAGGAGGAAAAGGAGAGGAGATGTAGAGAAAGACTGTTGTGTGGGAGAGGTGTTGACTTGTTTGTTTGGATCATGTATCTGTTCAACAAATCGTATCATCTTGGCAAAGACCGCCGGGAACATGCGTGTGTTACCGATGTCAGAAGCATCATTTTTGACATCCTCCGATGCTCTTTTTAAAAATGTAAAAATTATTTAAAAAAATTATTTGCTCAGTTTTAATTCTGTTTGTGTTGTGACTCCCAAAAAGATGTTTTGAAGCAGCAAGGAGGTTTTGCGTGGATGCAGTCTATTTTTGTGCACAGAAATCAACCACCGTAATGATTGGCAAGTTGGAGGATTAAGTTGCCTTGGAGACAGAGAAACACAAAATGCCTCACATTCACTCACAAATAAAGAAGCAGCTTTTCATTCTTAATTTTTTTTCCTGCAATATTTTTTCAACCTCCATCTCGAGTTCCATCTGTCCCGTTGTATCCGTCTCTTTTTATTGTCTGCCACTTTGTGGTCCCTCCTGACCCGAGCCCATATTTCATTATTCTTGGCTTAAAGCTCATCTAACACTCCGAGTGCTCAGTGTAACCCCCTCGCATTTGTTCGCGCCTCTCTCCTTATTTCACACCGCTTTCACAGAACGCATGTAGGTCACACATCATTCTTGTGTAACTTTGTCCATCTGGGTTTAAATCTCTGAAACAACGAGCAGCCGACAGTCAGACAAACAAAAAGCACACGCGCCTCAACCGATGAGACCATCTCTGCTTGATCTGTAACTATGGGGATAAAATGTAAACAGCAACCATCGAGAGAAAGGGACTGGCCTTGCCTGTGTCTCTCCTATAAATAATTATCCCTGGTAATACAGGTCAGTCACTCGGGCTTTGAGTGCTTCTGGAAGCTGTTTCAGCCTTAAAACCTTTCTCAACTCATACTTATCAGGTAATGTAATTTAGAAAATTTCTCTAGCTTACATTCCTTTTGTAAAAAAAACACTTTTCTAAATAGAAAATGGTTCATTTTTAGGTGGTGGCACGTAATTTGTTTATCTGAGCTGAGATCAACCTCCTATAACTGCCTCGAAATACATCTGCACTGGTTTGTTAACATATTTAGGTATTATAAAACAGTGAGAACTGTAGTTTATGTTACTGAATGAGGAGCTTCCACTCATGTATACATGCACCCCAGCTGAACCTCTATCCAAACAGTTTGTGTTTTCCATAGATGGATATTGTTTTGGTCGATGTTGACAGTTGAAGAAAGAAAGGATCCTTTTATTTAACACAGACAACGCTGAGATTGACCCTTTGTGAGAATGTTTTGTTTGTTTTGTCCCAGGTTTGTCTCTGTGTTGCCCTGTGATGGACCTGTCTAGAGTGTAGTCTGCCTTTTACCTAATGACCTTTAAAGAACAGTGGAAACACCCTGCAAGGAAAAGTGGTTATAGACAATGGATAGATGGATGTACAAGTATCTGCTGTCTTAGCTATTTCCTTATTCTTAGTATTTTCAGAGACTTCACACCAAGGTTTAGTTTAAAAATAGTTCCAAGCATTCAGCAGCCTCCACACGAACTGTGCATTTTCAAATATAAAGAATTTCATTTTCACCTTTCCTCTCTTTAGCTGTGCACCGTGTGCCTGGAGAGATCAGATTAAGTCAACTTTTATTTCCAAATCCAACTGTGTGGGACAAGGTGAACTGAATTGAACCTGTTTAGAGGTGGAGGAGGGTTGAATCAACGTCTTTGTTCCTAGTTATTAACCCTTGTTTGGTATTTTAAAGAATACTAAATGAGAGTAAACAAAGACTTCATGAATTCTTTTGATTTTAGGACTTGTGTAGGATACACAAGTCCTAAACAAGAAGAGGAGGTGAGTGGATCCACTTCAGTTCAGCTCAGTTCAGTTAATTTATATATCACCTATTCACAACACATATCATCTCAAGACAATTTAAAAGAAAACTAATTACGGACATGGATTCCATTTGATTTTAGTCATAAAAAAAGTTCCGACTTATTATTTAACACATGTTTTGCTCTTATTTCTGTAGTGTAATCTCTTCTTAAAAATCCTAATTTAAGTAATTTCTGTAAATTTTACAGTAACAGCGAAAACCAAAATCACTTTATTTATGGTAAGTTCCTGATGGAGTTTTGTAACCTAAGCATGATAGTTGTTTTTTTTATTATTATTATTATTATATTTTACCATGCATTGAAAAAAAAAACAATTTTCTTTTTTTCATATTAGTGCACACCAGTATGCAAATCTTCTGCTGGTCATTCTGAAGATTTTGTTTTAGAACAACTTTAGTATGGTAAAGGTTATGTTGTATCCAAGGATCCCGTCTTCTGTGTCCCCTTTTAAAAATGTAATAAGCATTAGGTGGAAGCTTTAAAAATAGTTCACTTTGGTGGAAACATTTATAAATTAAATGGAATAAAAATACTTTATCTGTGTTTTACACAAGTCATCTATTCATTTCTGTTCTTGAAAAAAAAAAACAGTAGCTGAGTTTTTGCTATCTTTATTATACCACATCAGTGTCACTTATGTCTGAATTTGTTTTTTAAATCACTTCCAAATGTAAGTGAAGATAATTATATGAGTAACAGGAAATGGTAAAAACTGTGTTAACAAAACATTAATATAGTATTATAGTTTCCTTGTGTATATTAGTGTAAACTTTTTGGTTTTAGTTGTTTTTTAAAAGGCAGAAATCTGCTCTATAAAGGATCCGGTTCTGAGTGACCACAAGCTTTACACAATCTATGTGAGGACGTGTTCACATTTCTCCAAAGGCTAGTCTTTCTTTCTACCAGAGATGCTAACTGTGACTTTCACCTAAGTTGGGAATACAAAGATTTGAGTTAGACTCGTGTTGTAAAGATTAGAAACTCAACTTAATCTTGTTTTACATTCTAAACCTATTTTTTATGTTAGACAGAGATAAACTAAAATGCAAAAAAAGAAATGTATTGGGGGAAACAAGCTATCCAAACAAAACCAGAAATGTATGGGAAAAGTACTAGTCCCTCTCAGACGTGCAGAATAAACACATCAGTGTTGGCGAATGAATGGAAGTAGGCTAAAATATCTTAAAAATCAACTCATCATTGTTTGATCTAAAAAAATCTAAGAAAATATAAGAAACATAGTCATTAGTATATGTTAGTATGGAAAGCCATTTATACGGCTTTAGGACTTAAAGGAGTCACAATGAGATCATTTATCTACAAATGGAGGTATCAAGAAACAGTGGCGTCAGACTTGCCAAACTTTCTTCAGTAGAATATTTTCAGCAGTGTTTGCTTCACTTGCCTCAGCTACGGTCAGCATTTATGATTCAGCAATGAGAAAGAGACCTCATCCATACTATAGTGACATGCTAAAATCACAGTTAAACAAACAAAGAAAAAACAACAACACAAAGACTCATCTCACAATTAGAAAAGACACTTTTCATCATTCCCAACACTTTCGGAAAATAATCTGCAGACTGAGAAGACATTGCCCCTTTGGTAATGATACCTGGTATAAAGCTAACCTAGAATTTTAGGAAGAAATGTCATGCTAAAAGTCCAACATAGTGGTGGAAGTTTGATGGTCTAGGCGGCCATCTCGGTCATTGTCTATTGATATTGATGTAAATAGGAATTATTTCCTTCAACATAAAATCCTAATGTAGAATCTTGGGCCGACCATTTTTGACTTTAAGCTTAGGTGCACTTAGGTTCTGCTGCACTACAGTGATACAAAGCAAACTTTTGAATTGCTAAGAAATCCACATTTAATTCTTTGTAGTGGTCTAGGTAAAGTTTAGACTTAAATCTGACTTACATGCTGAACTTAGTGACAATTTTTGTGTTCCCAAATGTGCCTGAATAAAAAAAGCTTGACCGAAATTCCACAAAAGCAATTTGAGATTACCACAATAACTTTATGAGTCTTTACTTTAATCAAAACTAAACCAACTACTAAGTGACAGAGTGATTACTTTTTCACTCTAGGCCTTGTTTGTTTTGTTTATTGTGTTTTGCGTATTCAGTTTATCTTTGCTTGATAATAAAGTTAAGTTTAAGACTGGACACGTTTAGGTGTGAGAAAAAAGACAAACAGAAGATGTCCCTATGAGGGGGAACACTTTGAACAGGATTACAAATTACAAGTGACCAATGTGAAAAAGTAATTTCCAGTCATTTGACAGGTGAAGCTTTCCTTCGAAGAACCAGTCTGCTGTCTACCGCAGGTAAAGTATTGATCACTGCTGTTCTTCATGCTGTTTGCTGGTCAGGGATTATCAGTTTCGCTGGAGCCAGGGACCAGGCAGGGGTCTCCAATCCTATTCCTTGAGATCTGTGCTGCAGGTGTTAAATGAAACCTGTTCTTTAACCCACCTGAAACAAATATGTGGGTCCTTATAGTACCTGTCCCTGACTTTCTGTAGAGGTAATTCAATCATTTGATTCAGGTCTGTTGGAGCAGGGATGCATCTGAAGCCTGCAGGTCAATAGACCTCAAATACTTGGGTTGGAAACTCCTGATGTAGAGAAACAATATCAAATGTTGCCAAAGCCAGGAGACAATGCAGTTCACACATTTGGTTATTTCACAATGACAACTACTGGTTTGCTGTGTTTTGTGACTGATTTGGTTCATTGTAGGATCTCGGAAGAAACACTTCGTGCATATCTAGCAGAGCGTAGCTTCAGTTCATGGTAGCACTGAACAAAGCTGTGGTAGATGAATGTTATGGGCAGGGCCAGGAGAACAATCCCGCTCACTACACACATCCCCCCAAGAACACGTCCGCCAATCGTCACCGGATAAACGTCCCCATACCCAACTGTAGTCATGGAGATGATGACCCACCAGGCGGCGGCCGGGATGCTGGCGTAGTCCGGGTTCTGCAACTCCAAGTCCAAGCCGTGCTCCAGCAGCTGTGCCAGAGCACTGTATATCGCCATGGCCACAAAAACAAACACCATGAGCATGACCATCTCCCTGTAGCACCGCCTGAGTGTCAGTCCCAGAGTCTGCAGTCCCAGGAAGTGTCTGGCCAGCTTCATGAGCCAGAACACTCTCATCATCCTCAGCACACGCAGTATGACTCCGGCGACCCCGAGCCCGGCACCCGGCATCCCAGCTCCGGCCATCGCCATGGTGACATAGTACGGGGAAATGGCAATTGCATCGATGATGTTCAGGGGATGGCGGATGAATTTGCACTTGTCCCTTGCCAATAGAAAGCGCACTATGCACTCAGCTGTAAACCAGCCGATGCACACGGACTCAACTATCCTAAATAAGGAAGAACAGAGAGAGAGGGAGAGAAAAAATTAGTTTGACAATAAACAGGAAATAGCAGAGGAGCTTCAGAGAGATAACAATATGCTTGCTCTGGGATACCACTTGACTTGATCTATCAGTGGGAGACAGAAAAAGAAAAACAAGGAGGATCCAAATTGTTGGATATAAGCAGCATATCTGATGCAATTTATAAGTAAAAGTAAACAAAAACAGCTGGAAATAGGAGTAAAGTAAAACTACACACAGGGAAAGATGAAAAAAAACCTGAAGGGTGATTGTGACAAAATCAGCCACACAATTAATCCTCCGATTAACACACCAAAGGCAATTAAGCTGAATTAGAAAGCCTTCAAGCCGGTATTTGACGCAAACAAGATTCAGGGAAACAAAGCCCGCATGTTACGACATGGTAACCATTACCACAATTGAATCAAATTAAATTATGAAGCAGTTGAGAAAACTGTATAATCTACTGGCATGAAACTGGATTTGTTTGGCCCCAAGTACGAGCTACACTTTTAGTTGATTACCCATCCTCCTGGATCAGCCCCAAACTCAAAGCTATGTCCAGCCTGAGAGAACAAAACCTAACCTTATATAGAAAATGGACTCCTCATGACACCCTTCAGAGAACAGGCTGTAGCAAAAAAAAAAAAAAAAAAATGCAGAAAAAGAAGTGCAGGTTTTAATGTTGTGACCAGAAGACTCACTTAAACAGAAATGACT
This sequence comes from Orestias chungarensis, assembly GCA_032876305.1. Taxonomy (NCBI): domain Eukaryota; kingdom Metazoa; phylum Chordata; class Actinopteri; order Cyprinodontiformes; family Cyprinodontidae; genus Orestias; species Orestias chungarensis. The sequence continues at coordinate 1,294,102 of JAVLVB010000001.1, read as the reverse complement.
GTCTTCTAATGTGGTACTTTATGTATATCCGTTGACACAAATCATGAATCTGTAATCTTCATGAATATCACAAATACAAAAAGTATCCAATTTATTTGTTCTTAATGTGCACTGTGTAACGTAAACTATTAAACCAATAAAAGGCTTCTGATTGAAGACCACAACAGGGAAAGGTAAAAGTAAAGCCCACAACAGAGCTCTTTCTATTATTAACACTTCAAGTTTAGTAGATAATATTGACCCATTATTGATTTTGTCTTAGGGGACTTATGTGACAGTCATGTGAGGATGCTAATGATTAAAGGGGTTGTCTGAAACTCGTCATGAGCGAAATGACCTTAGAGGCGCCAGTTTACCAAGCACAAGGAAACCATGTTTCCACCCACGCTCCAAAAACTGCTGGCTCTTTTCTTAAATCAAATGCTCAGTTTATGCTATCATGACAGAGTTTTGGTAGTTTGAAACAATTGATCAAAAATGACTAAAGATTAGATAGAATTAGCCTCATCATTTTTAACAGGCTGCCATTTTTTGGACTATATGAAGACCTTAAATTTACTTTTCCTCTTTTACCAGATTATCTAGTAGTAACATCCTTATTTATGCTGTTTCATGTAAATCCTATTGGTGTCATAACTGTGGCCTGTGCACTAACCTTGCCTTGCAAGTATAAGGAATCTTAATGACAATAAAAACTGTTTGTAAAGTGTAAATTCCAAAGGAGCATTTTATAAACATTTTCTATTAAATAAGACTCCTAAGAAAAAAACTAAAACTGCTTTGTGTGTTGTTGTGTGGATGATGCCACTAATGGTAAATGAGTTGGGCTTAAAAGATTACATGACTTAATATTAAAACAAATTCAGCTATTTTTATCATGTTCTAACAGATTGGAATTACATTTACATTTACAACTTGAGGCGTACTGCACCAGGTATATCTCGCCATCTCTATGCTGATGACACAGTTGTGTACTCTCATGCAAACTCCATTGCCTTGGTTTTAGATTGTCTGCATTTGACAATAATCTTGCACATATGTTCCATCTCTAATTAGTACTTAACACTGACCAACTGAAAAAAGGCTATTGAATTTGTGTATAGTTATAAATATTTAGGTATCTTCCAAGATGAAAATATGTGTTTTAGGTCAAGTATTGATTACATTAAAAAAAAAAAGGTTTTGAATAAAATTTGAGTTATTTTTTAGAAATACATTTAAGGTGAAAATATTACTTCTGGAAATACTTCCTATGTAACACTGATAATCGTGGCATCTTTTATATATGGATTACTGTTCACTTCTTACAGATGTTTAATACTCTTGCCCACCATTGTACATTGTATTCTCTGTTTACCTGGGCTTCACTGCACATGAAACTATTACATAATTTCATCTAGAAAACAGTGACTAATTCGCTGCAAATATATTTGACTTTTTTTGAGATTTACCTGTATAAATAAAGATGTAATAATAATATAAAGTAGTTGCAAATAATTCAATTTACCTGTTTGAATTAAGGATATTGTGTGGAGGGGTAAAAATTAAACGAAATGTTATGATTGCAATGATCATCTTTGAGCATTACAAATCTGTTTAAATTTCTGATTCTTTAAAATTTTAGATAATATTTCTAACAACTAACAACTGTAACAGCTTCTCTCTTTTCGTGTGATGGGTGATTTTCTTTTACTTTTATTTCTTACCTCCGGTGTTCACTGAAACACAGCCTGTATCCTTAATAACAGTAAGGCTACCGGCTGTTCTGTCGGTGTATGTGAATGTTCCTGAAATCAATGATAATGAAAATGTTTTTTTATGCTGACATACAAAATGCAAGTAAAATAATTTGAGAAATAATTTGATTAAACATAAGTGAATCAAGGCTTCCCCTACTTTAAGCCATACATGAATGATATGCAATAACACAACGTCATATTAAAGCAACAATAATACTTTAAATGAACACACTGAAATAGTTTAAAAATCCTTTGGTATTATGGGTCCATTACTCTCATATCCAAGGCACCTAATTTTAATGTCTTTTACATAGTATACAGCAAACTATTGAAAACCATGTTTTTTAAGCTTGCAAATACACAGCCATGATGAAGGTGCACGCAGTGTAGAAAAACAACATTTACATTTTTATATCATAAACAAACAACTGGCCTGTAGGGGGCTATGAATTGGTTTACTGTTGTCTGCTCTGAGCCTAAAAGCAGCAGAATGCATTGTTCCCACGGGGAGACTTTCATGTTCCTATTATTATGAAGCAAAGGTTAACAGGAACCATTATACGCCTCCAGTCCAAGAAAACATGACGATCAACTTTTTTAGAGCTGTTCTCTGTGGTTTACAAACCCCACTCTTTAATATCGAGATTACATGAGATAACAACCGTAGACTTCAGTCTCAGACCACAAGTCTAAATCCAGACTAAGTCCTTACATTGGTCTGAAACTTGAATCCCCTTCTCTCTATCAGTGGAAAAAAAAATTCTTTGTAAATTTAAAAATATATATATTTTAAATAAATCAAATTGTTGCCCTTAGATTCTTTGTGACAGTTCTGTATTAACTTCCCCTCCATCCCACCATATTTTTTTTTAAAGCACAAGAAAGCCATTAAGAGAAACATGAGATGCATAATTGACTTATTTTACAAGTTCGATGTCCAAAACACAAAACAAACAAGCAAACAAACAAAATTGTGACTGGGATTTCAAGGAGCAGTCGATTGTTTTGTCCCTACTGTGAAAGCTGTTCGTGTAAAACGTATTTATTAGACGTAGTCTGACATACACATTTCTATTTGCCATTTTGTGCTTGACTAAAACAGAGAAATGAGCTCATATATTGCTAATAATCCGCAAAATGGACGAAATATCGTTGTTTGGACTTGCAGCTCTCAAATCTGTGATTTCCGAGCATATGGGTCCATGCTCTCATCTAGATGGAGCTCTCTGTGTCCCTATGGACAAATGAAACCCAGAACTGCAGAATCAGCAGATCGGTGAACAAATAAGATTGTCCAAGACCTTACGCTGAGAGGAAAATACTAGTTAGACTTACTTCACAGAAATAAGGAATATTATTAGGAGTGGAGTTTACCCTAAATAAGAAAATTAAATAGAAACGACTGATCTGACACGTTTGAGTGACAAGCCGTATCTAAAATAAATTTGGTGGATTTTACCGCGTCCTTTTACGCACAGGACTTAAGAGCGCCTCGCATTTTTCCCTGGCCCCACACACACCATCACCTACCTGTGCTCCTCCACGGTGTTCCTTTTAGCCGTGTCCCAGTCCGGCAGCGTGCTGACGCACAGCATGATCATGGAAACAATCACGAAAATCACGGACACCGACGCCAGAAGCTGCGCCGCCAGGGAGGAGTCGGGGTCCTCGAAAGTGACGCGCATCCTCTCCAGCCACCTGGCGCGCCCGGACGGCGCGGTCTCCTCCGGGCACTGGCTCTCCTCCCCCGCCAGCACCAGCTCCCCCTCCGACAGGCTCTCCATCCCGATGTCGGACATCCTCTCGTCCAGGCGCTTCTGGCAGCAGGAGTCCAGATGCGCGCTCTCTAGCCCCCAGTAGAGCATCTCGGTGTAGAAGGACAGCTCGCACACGCCGGGGACGAAGCGCAGCTTCCCGGAGCGAACGTACAGCATGATGAACACGAAAGCCTGTGCGTGGCGGTCGAAGAAGAACTCGTTCAGGTCCTGGTCGTAGTCGTCGCACAGCTCCAGGACCTCTTTCTCCGTGGCGCAGGCATGCAGGCGGCTGACGCGCCGCAGGGGGAAATCCCTGATCACCTCCCGGGTGAAGGCGTACCGGGTCCCCCCGACGTTAAGCACGCAGATGCTTTTCCCGAACTTCATCGTTTGGGAGACTATAACTCTTCCTAACAGTCCATTCTGGAGTCTGTGCGCCTGGCGCAGAGGAAAGTCTCCCTGGATGTTTCCTCCTCCACCGACCCGGGGCGTGGCTCGCCTTGACTGGAAGCGGACCTGCAGGTTCGGTTAGTGCGTGGAGGATACCATACCTCCTCTGTCCGTTCTCCTCCTTCTGCAACTGTGATGTGGATAATGAAAGCGCTCTCCAACCCCACTCAGGGCGAGCCAGTCCCATCCGTGATGTCATCTGCGCGCACGCAGCGAGAAACGAGAAACCCTCCACAGGAACATTATGATTGTTTGTTTGTATTGTTTACACCCTCATTAAAAACGCTGAGCTGAAAGATGCAGCATTCCTAGTAGGTTTGGACTCAACAAAAGTGGTTGATTTCTAACATTTGAAGGCATTTGTTGCCTTATATTTCTGTATTGCATATTTTATACCATCCACAGACATAGAAATTTACAATAGGCCACTGATCTTTGTGCACTTCTGTTAAAACACCCCCAACACATTTTAAGAATATAAAGCAAAAAAAAAAATGAATCCTTTCTGTAATAAGCTGGTTTCATAGGTAAGTAGGGTTAAAAAAATTTAATTTAAGGAAGCCTCTTTTCATGTAGTTTCAGCCTTTTTGACTTAATATCTGTTATCTATGCAGGTCGAATCTGGACATAAAGAAGAACTAAAGTCACCCAATCTTATTTTAACTGGTTTTGAGGTGAGACCAGAGCACAGAAATACCTTTAAATCAACCTTTTACAAAAAAGATCAAAGAATCAGAACAGGTTGATACGGTACATTAACATTATCATGAAAGGAGCCATAGGGAGACATCAGGTTAAGGATCAATAAATATTGAGAAAAGACTGGAAATTGAGAGAGAGCAAAAAAAGAAAAACATAATAAACAGAAAGGAAAACAATATTATTCCAAGCTACAGGTACAATTTGCACAACAAGAACTGAAAACACAGAAAGTAAAACGAAGACAAGACCCAAGTAAAAAAAATTAAACAGGAACAGATCTGACACCATAAAAGCAAACACATTCATAATGATGCTTCTGACATTTTTTCCAGTAATCATAGCTGTAGTTTACGAAAAGATTAAAAAAAAGAAGAAAAAGAAAATAAAAGTATTAAATTGTACAAAGTTATCAGTCAGAAGAAAAAACAACAAAGAAAGCATTTTTTGTCATCCATTTATTCAATGTCCAATGCCAATTTTAGAAAGCATTAGTTAAAACCTGGGGTACATTTAGGAATAAGTATGTTTATTCTAAGGATATTAAGTCTTAGAAGGTAACCGTTACCTTAAGTCAAGATACTATTGCAACATTCTCTGTGAACCAACCGTGTTTGGTAGCATGCTTGTTGTTTAACTAACTCTAATTCTGCTCTACGTTCTAGTGAAGGCCTTCCAAAAGAAATGGAGTGTCCATTTCTGGGTCAGTGTTGTAGCCAAATGATATTCGCAGCCACTCATCTGCTATATGTCAGGATGAGAGCATGCTCTCAGTTCAGGGGAAATAGTTTGTGCTGCACTTCGTTTTTTTAACCAACGGCAGCTTTTTTTGTGTATTGTCGTCGAAGCAGAAAATCTGTCAAAGGCAACTGTGTGTCTTGCTTTTGGGAATATCACAGTTGCACTTAAAACTAATCACTTCTCCTTCACTAACTGTAGATGTTTATGTGAATGGAATTCCTCGCATAGCATAAATGTGCAGATAGTCTTAATGAAACTAAATCAACAAAAAAGTAGCTGATGTTTGTGTAGGTTTTTACTGTGAAAAGCATATGTAACAACGTCCACATCATCAGCAATGAGAAAGCCTAGTGTTCTGTGTTCTGTTTGTGCATGACTCATGCATATTTTATGGGTGGACACTGAGTGCCTTAATTTATGCACTAATAACCGTAACACATAATACTCCCCCTTTAACAGCTTCTAAATTACCCATCCCTCTATCATAACAAAGATATGAGTAGTTTTATTTCTTGTACTTTTTTTATGAATTAATTGTTTTTTGCCTGCAATTTACAATGCAGCGATTGCAAACATCAGATTCTTGTTTGTTCACCTTCTACACGTTTAACTGAAGCTCGAGCTGTTGTGTTTCTAAGTTTAGTTTTAGAATTGCATTTTTATGCACTTCCTGTTTAGACTCAACATGTTTGAATTTTCTGTAAATACAGCTTGTTGCACTAATTTGTTGTACAAAATCAGAAGGTCTATTTTTAAATCAATCAATCAATCAATCAATCAATCAATCAATCTATCTATCTATCTATCTATCTATCTATCTATCTATCTATCTATCTATCTATCTATCTATCTATCTATCTATCTATCTATCTATCTTTCTATCTATTTATCTATCTATCTATCTATCTACCTATCTATCTACCTATCTATCTATCTATCTATCTATCTATCTATCTATCTATCTATCTATCTATCTATCTATCTATGGAATTATCATGACAAATTAAGTTGTTATCTCTTGTTTTTTTAGCCTTTGGTGGTTTGGCTTATTTGCCTCAGTTTATTGTGCTGCTGTATAACAAAGCTTTACTGTATATCAATTACAAAAAGTCACTCGGTCTTTTAAAACTCCAGACCATCACATCTCTACCATCTCTGACTGTCAGCATCAATCTTCTGAAATACTGGCTAAGTTTCCCGCAAAATGTAACAAGATGCACACCTTCCACAGAACTTCACCTTTGTCTTGTTGTACCACAGAAAGTTCACACAAAGGTTTGTTGTTTGACAAACTGGACACTGACGTTTATGTTTTCTTTAGTTAGGTGTGGTTTTCTCGTTAGACTTTTTTTAATGGATGCAATCCAGGTGTTTTTTTATTCTTGAATCAAAAACCCTCACCTTAATTGAAGTCTAGATTGCGTTAGATGTTGAATTGTTATTCATAAGTAACAAAAAGATTCAAAGATTAACTACTGTTGAAGTTTTTTTCCTAGTAAATAATGACTTTCTAACTGGTTCTCTTGAGTCCCGAATTGTTAGAAAATAGCTGAAATGTTCAGGTCTAATAGTTGTCAGTTATTTTGTTTCTCATCTGTTCCTTTATTTATTTATTTTATTTTGGGTTCTAAAGGTCAGGCAGTAATTAGGTCTTTGGTTATTAAAATCAAATTATCCAACAAATCAACATACTTAACACAAGATATTTACATGAAAATAGATAATAGGTTAACTTTGGGGTTATTTGAAATATTTTAACCTTTAAGCATCTGATGAAAAATATATCTAAAATATAATATTGGTTCTTAATTTTACTTTAAATGTATTTTTTACTGTTACTTACTTTTATGCTCTTGAGCTGTAAGTTTTAGAATTTGCTTTTCAATCTTTATATAAAGCACTTTAAACTGTACATGAAATGAATGTACCTTGCCCAAGGGCACTTCTAGATGAGATGGGAGAAAAGCTAGAATCTAAACCAACTACAAATAATTTGGTGTGACGAAAAAAAGTGTGTTTTGTCCCACATACATGTCAGCTTGGCCAGTTTGTTTTTCTATAATATATAAAAACAGGATTGGAAAACCTATTTATGTTTCTATATCTACTATATATATATAATTTCACATTTATTCAACCAGGAAGTCCCATTAAGTATCAGAATCTCTTTTTCAAGAGAGACCTGGCCAAGTTTGCAGCCATATGATAAAGCAATGCATACATAATAAGAATAAGCTACATTTTCATGATAAAAAAGTACTACATGTTAAAACCACATAATGAGCCTGTCAAAAAAAAAGAAAAAAAAGAAAAACATAAAATCATACATAAATACTCTAAAAATAACAAAAAAAACAAAATATCAGTATTTTTAAGGGTTTTATCAGTAGAAAAACAAAACAGCTTTACCTACTTTACAATCATGGCCTGCTTTGGGTTGCTTTAATAAAATTCCATTAACCAATATCGAGGTTTGTTACGTTAACGTGCGTGAGTTTGCGCATGCGCAGCCCCCCTCTTCCTTCGTTTCCTAGCAGCGAGTGGTTTTTCGGGTTCATCCGATTTCTGTCGGCCGCTCCGAGTTTACTGTATTGTCAAAAGCTGCTGCTGTGAATCCGTAGAGGAGGAGGAGGCGGAGGAAGGGGGGTCTGGGCTGCCAAATCTGTCCCCGGATAGTGAACACATCCGGAGTCCCGACGCTCCTAAATTTAAAAGCACGTTTAGTCTTTTAGGAAACACGAGTTTTAGATTTATGTCATTTCGCTTCGTTTTATGCTTTACGTTAACACTCTGGGAGGGCAGAAATGGCGGCCAACATGTACCGGGTTGGAGGTATGTATGATAGTGTGGATCCTTTTTTCCCCCTTTTGAATTCAGCAAGAAGTCTTTGTAAGTTTCTGGATCTTCTTGGTTGTATTTAATGCTGCGTTAGTTGTTGTTTTGTCTGATGATGTGGTTTAGATACGTTGGTAGACGTGAGTCAGGTCAGATGCAGGGAGGTGGGCATTCTTAATATTTAGGATACAAAAAAAATCGGCTCAGGCCTCGGCAGCTAGCCGGCTAACTGGCTACCTGCTAATGTAAACAGTATTATTTCTCCCCCCCTCCTCAAAGCTAGCGAGACTGTTAGCGGCTACAGCGAGTTTTTAAAGGCGCCCACGCTGGACGTGAAAGATCCACGCGGGGGCTTCAGACATGCATTTTAACGGCTGATGAAATTTCCACCGCGGTCAGCGTGAGGCTGCCTTTGTATTTGCCTCTTCTGGCATGCAGCCATTACTCTTAACGAGTCCTTATTTAGCTAACGTTAGCTAACGCTTAGCTAGTTTTGCTCTCTTCTTCCTCCTTCATCATTCATGCGTTGTGGTCAAACAGTTTGGTTACAGTACAACCCTTTTTATAGGAATAGTGTTCTGTAATTATTGACTCGATAGTGTGGGTGAATCTTTATATCGGCTTGCTAGCTCGTTAGCACTCTGCTGGAATTCAGCATCAAATTATTGTCTTCATGGCGTCGGTGCGTCTGCTGTGGTTGAACCTTACACCTCCATTCGCTCATACTCGATCTTTAACTCTTCCTCAGCATGGTAAACTAACCTAAAAGGCATCACTTCATTGTTGCAGCTTAAACCATAACTATGTATAATTTGCCATTCTGGTTACTATTTCACAAATCACAATGTGGATCCTTTTCTTTTTTTAGTTGCATTCAGGTATTCTTTGTCAAAACTGATTGATCTAGGGCCAGACTAAGAATTTTGTTTATTAATATAAAAATTGTCATATTACAAGAGAATATAGTTAAAACAATAAAATAAAGTTGTAATAATACAACTAATAAATCATATTACAATAATAATATGGTAAAGTCGTTTCAATACCACAATAAAGTCTTTGTATGTCATAAGTAAAGTTGCGATGTTAAGACATTAAAGTTGTAACATTAGAGGAGTAGATAAAAAAAGAATAATAAAAAATCTGTATATTATGTGAATATAGTCTAAGGAACAATGAGATACGGGAACAAAGTATCAATAATGTTAGGATAAAGTTGTAATAATACAAGACTAATTGTAAACGTATATTACAAGAATATATTTTGAAACTAAAGACATTAACAGAATCTTGTTGTGATAAAGCAAATGTATAATCATAATATTTTGAAAAAGTCATAATTCCAGGACATTCTTATTATTACAAGAATGAAGTAGCATTACTATGAGAATAGTTGTAAAAATTTCAAAATAAAGTCACAATAATAGATTCATAAAAACACGAGAATGAAGTCCTAATGTTATAAGAAAATAGTCGAAGGATCAAGGAAAATAATACAGAATACTGACAAAAGGTAGCAATATTATGAGGATAATCATACCAGATAAAGATGCAATAGTAATAATAGAATCTAATTGGAAATTGTTCAGTGAGGGAATAAATTAGTAATGTTACTACAATATAGTTGTTATATTACAAAACTATAGATAAGATTCAGAATTATAGTTGTAATAACATGAGAAAGTCATCATAACACCAGAAAAAGTCATATTAACATGAGAATAAAGAACGCTAGAATGAATATGAGAATTGTCGTAAAAATTCCTGAGTAAAGTGATAACTTCATAAAAATATGATAATAAAATCCTAATATTATGTGAATATAATAAAAAAATGAGAATAAAGTTTTAATTATACCATCTAAAGATATAAAATATGACAAAATATGTTTATAAAGTATATTAGGAGAATAAAGTTTTAAAATTACTATAATATAGTTGTAATATTATGAGACTAAAGACATATTACCTGAATGAAGGTCTAATAATATTCAAGGATTCAAGGATTCTTTATTTGTCATTCTACATACATGATGGTACATGAAGTGGAACGAAATTACGTATGATAATATGAGAAAGAAAAACTTATTTTAACACATCCTGATGTTTTTCAGCATTGAAATAATTTTTAAAACGATGGTGTCTGTTTTGAAGAAAGAACCACCCGACTTGCAGAAATTGTCACATCAGTTATGATTAAAACTATAAAAGATTTCACTCACAATTCTTTTTCTAGTAAAATTGTCTTTATTCTACTAGTAGTATGACTTTATTCTAGCAATTTAAAATCCTAATTTTCTTGGCTTGTCTTACTTTATTTACTACCGGTCTTCAAACGTGACGTTCAATTCTATGCCTCCATCACATACAGTACAAAGAAAGAAGTTTCTACAATTGAATAAAATGACAACTTTTGTAATGGCACAGATCAAACAGCTATTGTCGGATATTGGAGGTTTTAGATTTAGGTGGCTATAATCCAATATTCCATTTTCGACTCTTGACTGATATTGGAATGATATCTGAAATAAATATCGGATTGAGACATAGCTTTTCTTTGGTTGTGTGACAGCGTTAATGGTGCAGCAATGCATTGTGGGTTGTCAAACTGAAGCAGATAATTTTTTAGCGGTGTTTAACGTGAAAAAATATCTGTTATCATGCATAATAGTAATATTTATATTAGGAATGCAGTATGTATCGCCGTTAACATCTGTATTGTTTTTTTGTTTTACATATCTGATGTTTATTTGAATCTTTTGTCCTGTCCTGTGACATTGATAGTGATGTTATGGATGCCAGGATTGAGGCGTGTTTACTCGGAAAAAGGCAATATGAATGTTTTGGTCATATTTACCATGTAGAAAGTATAGGGAAATTTATATTAATATATTAAATATTGGTTATCAGCCACAGCTGCAGGATTAATTTTGAATATCTGTACTGGCCAGAATTTTCATATCTCTGCATCCCTAATTTATATTGATGTTGCCTCAAATTTTTAGATCCCTGCATCCCGAATAGTAATGAGAAATAGAGTGGAAGGCTAATGTTGGTCCGCAAGTCAAATCTTCAGAAATTTACAAGATATGGACTGTAGGTTCAGTTTGTGCATTAAAAGTCAGCACATGTCGACATATCTAGGACATATATCTATTATAGAGCTGTTTCATTCCTTGCACTAAGTCTCACCTGAACCGAAGACAAAGTCAGAAGCGCCTTAGCAGGGGCGGGGAGGAGAAAGGGCTTCGTCGTTGCTTAACGGTCTAAACCCTTCCCTTAAAATTTGTTAATTTAGGGTCTCAGAAGACTAACAGAATATGTCACTCTGTTTGGTGTACATCTACATGAGTTTAGCTCGTTTAGTTAAGCATATTTATCCATATGTCAACAAAGAAGCTCATTTCTGCCATTTTAAACCAATCCTAGTCACAAAAATGCCACGACATCAGCATTTATTCGCAAAGAAAGCAGTAGTTGGTCTATAACGATGGCAATCACATGTGAAACCCTTAATACGTTTCAAAAACATCTTGAGTTGCTAAAAAGAAGTAATAGAAGTGTAAAAGAGACAAATAATGCATCTTGACCACTGTTATAGTTTAGTTTATTTACGCAGCTTTAGAATAATGATTTAAATAAAGTTCCTTGCAAAAGCAATTCCATGCACTATTTTAATATTTTGATTTCTATATAGGCCTACACAAAGTAGTACATAAAGTGAAAAGAAAACATGTTTCTCAAGATTTTTCACTTAAATGGGTTTGTACGCTCCCCCATTAATGAATACTTCACTGAACTACGTTATGCTCGAGCTGAAAGTCTTTTTGGTGTATGTTTACCATCCTTGCACGTCTAGACCCAGAAGTCTTTGCTAATTCTTCCATGCAAACTAATGTAAGGTGTTTGGTTTTTCTTACAATGACGATATGAAACGTAATAAAGGGAAACGTACCTACTTGAAGTACACTAATGTTTATTGAAAGAAATGGAAAGACACAGACATCTCCATACTCATCAGGAGATACATTATCCACTACACTGAAATGTTAAATTTTATACATGTTGTCCTGGTTGAAAGTTAATGGAAGCCATTTTATTTTTGCGTTTATAAAAAGTTGAGAATAAAAATGGTTATTTGTTGTAAACGCGGCTCGCCAGCTGTGTCTTCCGAGTACTCACCTGTGATCCTCTGACACTGTCCTGTTTGCCTTTGCAGATTACGTCTTCTTTGAAAATTCCTCCAGTAATCCTTACCTGATCCGTCGGATAGAAGAACTCAACAAGGTAGTGCATTGTTTGTCTTTTTATTTTGTCGAAGGGTGAATAACATGGATTCCTGCGCGTCACCCTCACAAACTGATTCTGCAACATGAGGTGTTGCTCTTGCTTCGTCTTCCTCTTTAAAATTATCTGGTTGGAACGTTTAATTTAAGCCAATTAAAAGTATTGCTTTGAGTTGAACACTCATTGCGATGCATGCAATTATTTAGGGACAAAATAAGTTCATTTTTATCAATAGAATAAAGACCATAAAGGATTTGCTGTAGGAGGTTTGTGCGCCCACAACATATTTGATGTTGGCTGCAACAAAAGAGCTCATAAATTTAGATAGTGAGAGGGTATTAGCGTGACTTTGGCTGTTTTCTTTTTTTTTTTAAAGCTGCTAACTACCAATAAAACACATGTAATTGACTTACATTTCGGGCTGTCAACATTAATGTATATGTTTTAATAATTTAGAAAAACAATGGCCTTCTACTGAGCTCGACAATTCAGAGTCGCAAACGCGACAAAAATAACGAGTAAGGAAAAGTCAAACTGGTGCGCTCAGCTGCAGATTTCACTTAAAAAAAACAAAACAGGGGGAAGTGTGGATAAAACGGGTAGTACGTAGATATTTCAACAATGACTTTTATCTTTTCACTGAAGCATAACCAGTTCAACCATGTCATCCGAAAACATTAACAACACAGTCTGCCTAAGTGACTTAAAGGAAAATAATAAATATTATTGCACAAGTTGTCTTTGTGTTCATTTTAAAGTAAAGAAAAAGTTCTTTGTTTTTTTTCTTCAAATTTTGCTAAAAATCTTAATACATCCAGCAATATATTGGTTTTGTTTGAGATAATAAAAAAATATTCTTAACACTTATTTAAAATGTATATTTTACATTTCAGGCTTACACAGAGATCAGTCTGATTTTAAAAATTTCATTCATTACTATGCCCAAGAAGTGCCAGTCATTGATTATTACGCTACATTTTACACCCATATATTTATTTCTTTGTTGTTCATGTATTGCACAGCTTAAAAGGATGTCCCTATTTTGTGCAGTATTAACATTCAATTAGTGGTTTGGGGTCATTTTGGATAGATGATCATTAGGCTTGTCCCGATCCGATATTTGGATCGTAAAATTCCGATCCAAACTCCCTATCTAGTTTTTCCGATCCTTTTTGTCCAGCTCACCGATTTAGATAATCCATTCCAGTTTTTGCTGTGTTTTCCATAATACCGGTCTGCATTTTCCAGCCCACCTTCAGCATACATTAAGCACACAACATTGCTGAATAAAACAGGCTGTATCAATAAATGTGATGTCGAATCTTGTTACTACTTTTCACCAGGGGTTAGGGGACATATGTGCCTGTAATCTGAGAAGCATTTGTAGATGTGGTTCTATTCAAAGTTTTTGAGTAAAAAGAGTTTGTAAAACTTTTGACACCTTGATATCAAAATTGGATATTTTCTTGAAAAAACTTTGGCGCCTAAAGGGTTAAGACGACCAGGTAAATAGAACGTTATTGGTAAAAATCTCAGTTGTGTGGGATTATTTTACCTTAAAGGACGAAAAAGACGAGAGGCTTTTTAGCGCAGTCTCACTCGTCATTGATGAACACAGGTGCAGGCTGACACCTGAGCATGTCGAAATGCTCGTCTTTGTAAAAAAGAATCTCCCCATCATGCTTGCAGTCAGGGCAAACAGTTGACATTGAAGGTAATGTGTAGATGGAGATGGAGCAGAAAAGTGTGGAGGATATTAGGGAGTAAAAGGCATTTTTGCCTTTAAATAGAGTTTAAAATATTATTTGCACTGATTTTTTTAAAGCCTTGGTTTACACTTGTTCAAGAGCAGAGTACTGATGCTGACTTATAGACTATTTTCTATTCAGGTTGTTTGTGTGTTTTGCTTTTTTATTACAGTTTCCAATATTTTTTGCACATATGGCTTTTTAAGCCTTGGTTTACTGATGCCATTTCTGTTTGTTATTTATTATTTTGTCTATTTTGTGTTTATTTATCCCTGAATAAACAGGTCAATTTCTCATTATCAACTATTGTGTATTATTCCCAATCACCTAATTCAGCTGGCTAGTTGTTATCAAGAGTAAAACTCTTTTCAACATGAGTCTGACAACAAAGTTAGTAGGGTAAATAACTTTAAACGTTAATAGATAATCAGATACGCCGGTATTGGTATCGGCCGGTATCGGTATCTGCCGATGCTAGGGATGCACCGATACCGACACTGGTATCGGGTATCGGTCCGATACCGGGCATAAGTACTCTACTCGTACTCATAAAGTTACCACTGATACCACGACACCGAATCGGCGGATTTGGCGCTACTGTTGGGCCTGGGTGGGCCTTATCCTCCAGGTGTCTCTGTGCCCGCGGATCTGGTGGCACAGAGACATCTGAAGGAGCAACAACCGCAAGCGTGTGCACACGAATAGCAGGTAAGCACACCCGCTCAAAGGTGCCCGCCGTGTAGCTCACTCCGCTCGCGCTCTCCTCTGCGTCCCCGCCCGCAACTCTACATTATATGCAAAGAGCCGTGCTCCCAGCTAATCAAAGACCGGCCTTTTTCATCCAATTAAATAATTCCTTCCAAAATACACAAAGTTGATTTATACTCTCAGACTCACTAACATTTCAGCAGAGTCGCCAGCGCAGACACAGAGCCGAGCGCGAGCAGAGCGAGCCCAGCTCGCAGTTTGTCAGAGTTGAGCGCGCGCCCAAGAACCTATGAGCGAGCGCGTCTGAAACATGGCGGTACAAAAACCACGCCACACTGAGTCACTGTCCTGAGTAACGCAAAAAAGCATTTCAGTATTTCACAACTTTGTTGAATTTGTGTTTGTACTGTATGTTTGCACATAATAGGGAATGTTGTTCAAATAACAATCTGTGGAAAAAGTAAAAAAAAATCTAAAGTAACTATATGTGTAATGGCGTAAGTACTCGTAATCGGTGAGTACTTAAATGCAAGTACTCGTACACTACTGATTTAGGAAAAAATTGGTATCGCTGCATCTCTAGCCGATACTAAAAACAACAATATCGGCATCGGATCGGAAGTGCAATTAGCTTGATCGGGACATCCCTAATGATCACATTGTTGCATGGAGGCGATGAGCTGAGGTATAATCAAAGCTTAAGTTGATTCTTCCATTCAGCTCGGTTGCTTTTTTTGGTTTTGATGTCTCCCATTTTCTTCTGGACAATTCGTCATATATTATATTTATATCAGGCTTGTTTTCTAGCCACTCGGTCATTAAACTATGGTGTGTGTACTTTTGGGAAAAGTGGGCAGGTTCCCGAATCCTGATGTTAAATTAAACCAGCATCTGAATAGAACCCGTCTGTGGAGGAAGGCATGGACGTCATCGAATGACATCTGACTCCAAATCGTCACGCATTGTGTAAACTTCATCTTAGACCCCAGACGCCATTGTTCCTTCAGACAGCGACGTTTCTCTTGTTCAGAAGAATATTTAAACCAATGAATCTCATCTACTTGATGCCGCTCTGTGTGGAACGCCGACTCCAACTAACCAAAGCCACTGACCCATGAATCGCGCTCGAACTCTTAATTTAGCCTAGCGTTATTATCCTCTCCAAGTTTTGTTCCTACCCTTTAACTTTGCACCTTTTTTTTTTGTAGCACACTTTTTCTTTTGTCAACACTTTCCAACATTATGCTTACATGTAGAATCTCTGAACATCTTCTTTGCCAGATCTTTTTTATAGTTCACCCACTTTGTGAAGGGTGTCACGAGTACCTAAACCTTTATGCTGATTTTAATACAGACAATTATTTCACCCTATTTATTTAAAATATGTAGTTAAATATTTATACATACCACAAAAAGTTAATTACTGAGTTTCACAACTTATTACTCAATAGTACGTTTATTTATTTCATGATTATGTATTTTTGTCCTTCCTTATCCTACATGCACCTCAGGGTCACATCATTGTAATTCTGCAAGTCATTTTGCAGTGGAAATCGTCTTCCACGGTGGAAATCCCTGGGCTAGATTAAGTCTTTTCCTGATAAACACCCCCCCCCCCCCCAAAAAAACTTTAAAAAACGTCCTTCGCTTGGTTTCTTGCTCTTTCATAGTAATGTAAAGTTTAGGCTGTAAACATTAATTCAATTGAATTACCCTTTTCTGTCATTAAGATGCACCTGTACCCCCACATTTAATCACTCATCATGAGTCGTGCCATTTGTTACTTGTCAGTCCTTCCGTTAGACTAATTATACAGTGGGGCAATAAATCAATCATCTCAGATATTTTGTTATTTAACTGCTACTGTTCTTTCCAGTCTTGTCTCAATTTGATGGAAGCACAATAGAGACGGCCCTATTGGGGAAATTTGAGTCTTGTCGACGGGTTTTTCTGCTTTTGATTTTTGATGGGGGTTTTTTCATGCCAACCTTGATCTTTGTTCTTTCTTGTTTCAGACGGCCAGCGGGAATGTCGAGGCCAAGGTGGTTTGCTTCTACCGAAGGAGAGACATCTCGCACAGCCTCATCCAGCTCGCAGACAAACACGCGAGTGAGTAGTTAGCAATGTCCGTTTACAGATTTTAAACTGATTTGTCACCAATAAAAGACAGTTGAATTAAAGTTTTTTGTTTAGAGCAAGTATATGTATATAAAGTGAACATTGTGTGATCAATGGAGGCGCCTATATCAGTCTGCCTCAGGAAAGCTGCAGCTGCAGTCTAGCTTGTAAGCAAAGCATGTAGGCTCCAGTCTGCTCTAGTCTGAACTTTCGACCTGGATGCATTGATACCCCTGACTTTTTTTTTTTGGCAACCAAATTGTCGAATAGCATCAAGGGAATTGGCTAACTTTTTTCCTGTTTTTGTACTTGTAAATAACTTAGTAACACTCTGCTAAACAAAGTTTTTTATTTAAGGTAGAATTGTACTGAAAAGGTTTTTAAAGGGCATCAATAAGCAGAAATCTGAACATAGAACGTGGTAGTAAAATCTCACATTTTTATTAAGTATTAAATATGGATGAACTAATGTGAAAATTTGGGCCGATACAGATATCAATTTTTTTATATTATTGTCATTGCGGCCCATTTTCTGTTTCGATTTGATACTGATACTTCAGCCATTAGTATTGTCTGATACCGATATTGACCCAATAATGGCATGAGTCACAGACTTTATTGTTTTAACGTTGGAGAAAAACCGATTCGTACATATTAATCAGTCTTCAAAGAAAGATGGTTCAACAATTGTACAGAAGAAAAGGCGAGCTTTGCAATGGTGATGTGGATCAAACTATGTTTTTGTTGGGACTTCAGATTTTGGGGATTTTATAAACAGGCCGATATTTTCCGTTCGTCTTTTGTAACACTGTTAACGGCCCAATGCCGGATTGGGACACCCCCCTCTTAAAAAGTACTTTAACACATAGAAAAACAGAACACTTAAATTATAAGTTAAGACGTTTTGGTATTGAACATCTCAAACTGAATCTTTCATTAAATTCGACCTGTTTTAGTTTAAAGAGACCTGAACTTGGTGAAAGGAGCTTTTTATTTTGCAACGGTAAACCTAATCAGCCTAGTCTGATGCGTTTGCTGGAAGGGAGCGGGCAGAGAGGACGCCTGGGATGTGCATTTATTGCGCTGTGTAATGTGTGTTTTTTTTTTTTTTTGAATTGTGCTTTTTCAGCGTTGCGGTTAGACATTCAATGGAACCTGGGGTGTTTCATAAGTGGTTAATTTACATATATGTTTTGGAGTTGGAAAAACACAGACACGGAGGCGAGGGAAAAAATTATTGTTTGTTCACATAAATGTATGCGTTCACATCGGTCTCAGAGTAGCGGCACACATAACAGCATAATTGTCAGCAGAGCAGTTTGGTGGAGTCAGATTTAAAGTGCAGTTTTTGAACGACACCACAGAAAAAGTGGGGTTGCTTAACGTTTTAGTTAGAAAAATCTGCATGTGTTCAAACATATAAAATGGGTGAATAGCAGCTCCCTCTCAGAGCATTATTTGTTAAATACGCCCGGGTCTTACCTTTTGCATCTGGCTTGCCTGCTCACCTGTTTGTGAGTGCAGGACACTGCCAATCAGAGCAGTAGTTTCCGCCCTTCTCTGCCTCTGATCGTTTAAAAACAACAAAAAAACATTTCAACGTTTTGGAAAGAAAATCCTTCAAAGTTGTTTTCGATGTAATGTTCATTTTACTTTGGATTCCTCTGATATTATGTAGGTCAGTGATTTATTAACAATCTTAAATTTAGTCCATTACCCAGCTGGAACCAATTCCAATTTTTAGATTTATCAGTTTTCATTAGCAACACAATAATTTTGACTACTTGAGTTTTTAATTACATTAAAACAACACAATCTTCTCTAAAAAAAACAACAAAACCGCACCAAATTACAGAGCTTTCTTCATATATGTCAGTTAAAATCTCCCAAATAAACCTTTCAAATTACTGGGTGGAGACAGTTGTCCAAATAAAACCAATCTAACAAGAATTGCAACATGTCTTCTAGGCTCTTTTCTTTTTTTTTTCACAGTCCGGATTATGGCTCACTAACTTTTGCACGACTCAGAATATCACGTCTTTTTTGTACAAGATCATTTCAGAATAAATGGTACCGCCGTCTAACTTAACATTCAAGGGGAAAAACATAGATTTTCTGTTAGATTGATAATTAATTTAATTTTAGTAATGATAAATGAGCATTTTCATCCTAAATTATACATTAAATATTGCTATACTATAGCATTTGCAGCCATTGCTGATTTGCAGTCCTCGTCTCTAAGAGGGTCTTTACGGAAACAAATATTAAAATACATAATCAATGATTACACATTTGTATTATCTCCACATTTAAGCATCCAAAAAGTAGAAAACTAATCTGAAGGTCAACATTTTAAACATTTTAAATTGTTTCCAAATGTTGAGCCAGCCTTCTGTCATTTTTGGCCCCCAAACTATCCAAACGCCCATCTGTTCATTTGTTCATATATCCAACAGATTGATGGTACACAGTTTGGAAAAGTCTGAAATTTGATTCAAGCATTGTTACATAAAAAAAAAAAACTTTAATATTTCATTTATAGTAATTTATTTGTCCACCCGTTGATTCATACGTCTATCTGCTTTTTCTACCCGTTGATTTCCTTTCATTTATCCAGTCATCCATCATTGTATCCGTTTGTATATCATTCCATCTGCTTGTCAGTCGTCAATCTATTCGTTCTTGTGTAGGAAGTCGTGAGGACGTCTTGTATTGCTAGGATTGTTTTTACAGGGGATTGATATTGAGTATTTTTATCTGATTTAAAAGCTTTTATTGTCTCTGTGTGTTGATTCAGATGCTCCAAACCACCTAATCCAAAAGTTTTTACTTGCAAAGCACTGTCTGTGTCCAACAGTCTAAGGGTTGAATTAGTTTTTTTTCTGTCCTTGTTTTACCTCTTCTGAGTACGTCTCTCTGCATTTCTATTCTCAATTAATCTCGTTTTATCTCTTCTCTGTGTGCCTTTTTGCAGAGGAGCTGGAAGAGGAGAAGGAGAGCCCAACAGAGACCGAGCTCACAGACAAACAGAAACACCAGCTTCACCACAGAGAGCTCTTCCTCTCCCGACAGTACGAGAGTCTACCTGCGACGCACATCAGGTATGAAAACAAACGCCCTCATGCACACGTGCACATTATCTTTCTTTACCGCACGGCTCATGATCTGCAGGCGGGTTTACATGGGGGGAAAAGCCACAAATGCATTAGACGCACTGGCGACTTCCTTTGTGTGTGTTTTTTTACATTTTTGCGTGCTTCCCTTTCTACCTCTCCATCAGGGGGAAGTGCAGCGTCGCATTATTGAACGAGACTGAAGCCGTTCTTTCATACCTTGACAAAGAGGTAAGCCTGAGGGGGAGAGAACTACGCCGTTTTTTTAGCAGCGCATCGTAGAAAACCCCCGACTGTAAACACTCAGAATTAACATAAATCGAAGGGTCTCAATGTTGTTTGTGAATGCTGCTCGTAGTTAGAAATATTTAGCAGCCTGTCATCATGAATACTCTCAATCTTTTTTGGATTATTTAGATCAGCTTGGATATCTTAGTGTCTGTGTATTTAGTTCCTTTACAAGTCTGGAAACCGATTTAATTAATCATTTTACATTTCATAACCAATAGAATAATTTGCATTAAAAGAAAAAATAACCCAGCGCAATGCTGCTGTAAAATGTTCTGCTTTCTGTCATTTGCTGACATTTAAACCCCTTCTTGTGAATTTTAAATAGGGATCTGATCTGAAATATCTGGGCCAAAACAGACATCTGAATAAAAATGTTGCTGTGTCCCGTAACCAATACTTACCAATATTATACATACATTTCCTCACCCCTTTAACATCTTCAAGTAAAACATAACCACACCACTGGCATCTATGGCATCACTGTCACTGATATTGACCAAAACAAATATATCGCTTGACCATCACCAGCCCCTCCAAAAATGCTAAGATGAACCTATTGACCCAGTTTTACTTAACGGGCCGACACCAAAATCTTAAAAAATTCTAGATTTTGACCTTTTTTTTCCAGGTTGAAC
The DNA here is from genome assembly GCA_032876305.1 of Orestias chungarensis. Classification (NCBI taxonomy): domain Eukaryota; kingdom Metazoa; phylum Chordata; class Actinopteri; order Cyprinodontiformes; family Cyprinodontidae; genus Orestias; species Orestias chungarensis. Next base: position 1,272,982 of record JAVLVB010000001.1, on the reverse strand, counting down.
TCGATTCTCTGGCTTCAAGAGAGAACAGCCAACTTTCTGCTCTTCCTCAGGACACTTTCTTCTACTCGCTGGTGTACGACCCTACTCAGAAGACCCTGCTGGCCGACAAGGGAGAGATCCGAGTTGGGCCACGCTTTCAAGCAGACGTACCTGAAATGTTGCAAGAGGGTAAGGATGATTCCTCCCTTATCGCTGTTTAATAAATGAATCCCATTCCAGTTCCTGTAAGACGCTTCCTTTGTGTGTTACAGGCGAGGCAGATGACAGGGATCAGTCGAAACTGGAGGAGAAGCTCTGGGATCCAGAGTGTCCTCTGACCGACAAACAGATAGATCAGTTCTTGGTCGTGGCGCGGTAGGTCACGTTTCCGCTTTGATTTCACCCTCATAAACCCGATCTAGTGTTAAAAAGACCATAAATTCTCATTGAAATTAATATCCCAGGTCAGTTTCTTATACCTATGTGAAAAAATACTAGATGCAGGTTTATCGAAGCCTGAGTTTTGGTTAATTTAACTATTTAGAGAATAAATGTACCTCTATTATTTTGCATCAGCTTTTTTATATTGAGTCAAAGTGGGCAAAAAAACGTATTCTCATTAACATTCAAGATTTCCTGTTTGTGTCGTTGCATTTTTCAGGGCGGTTGGGACTTTTGCTCGAGCGCTGGACTGCAGCAGTTCGGTTCGACAGCCGAGCTTGCACATGAGCGCAGCCGCAGCATCTCGAGACATAACACTGGTGGGTCGGAAACGCCTTCATTCTGGAGATGAACCAATCAGACGGCCAGAGTGCCATCTTTGTTAGAATCAGGATAACAATGCTTACTTGCAGCCAGGATGTACTGGGTTTCAACCCCAGCCCTTTTGATTTTACTCTATCGTGTTTATTCTCTACATGTGTGGGTTCTCTCCTGGTACCCACAGTCTAAAAATCCTGATTGTTGGGATAATCTGATTAATGTATTTTGGATAAATGCTTTAAGACACAATTGGGTATAATATTTGATTTAAGCTGCATTCACAAATTTTGCTATTACTGTTTATGAACCTGCAGCAAGATTTAAGTCCCCTGGAAAATATGATTGGTGCATCTGTTGCTTTCACGTTTAATGCTGTCTGAAAACGATTGAACATAATCATTCCTGTCTCTCAGTTCCACGCGATGGACACGCTGCATCGCCACAATTACGACCTGTCCAGCGCTCTGAGCGTGCTGGTCCCGGCGGGCGGACCGGTGCTTTGCAGGGATGAGATGGAGGAGTGGAGCGCCTCGGAAGCGGCCATGTTTGAAGAGGCCCTGGAGAAATACGGAAAAGACTTCAACGACATCCGACAAGACTTTGTAGGTGTTTGTTATTCTTGTCGGATTTAGTGTTAATTATGTGCATGCTGAATGTGGTTCAGATTAAAATTTTTCTCATCATGACAACGATAAAACTAATTATAACATACATGAATACTCTTCTTGAAAACATTGCAATTTAAAATCAGCTTCATTAGAACACCATTTTTTTCAGTAAACTGCACAAAAACTGGTTTTTATACTATTTCATCTCTACAGGGGTCTGTCCCCTTTATTATCCATTTTTGTTCATATTCCAGCATATAAATCCGATTTGGAGCCTCAAATGTTACATTTTCGTTTGAATAAATAAATACAAAACATTGTTTTGATTAATATCTGAGAAAGTTTTTTAAATGAAGAAAAGCTTTAAACTTTTGCCAAACTTGAGAATGGATAGAATATTTTCTGTAGGATGTTTTTTTTGGAACGTTTTTTAAAAGGGGATCTAAAATAGAAAGTATGATAGAATTACTGGTCCCTTTGGTTTACCGGTGTCATTTATTTGAAGGAATTCAATGCAATTATTTCTTTAAAACATCCACAAACACAAAAAATGTCAAAAAAGATTTTTCTTTATCATTGAAGTCACTAAGAAACATTGTGGAAAATGCAAAAAGCCACTTATGGCGAGAGAGAGTCCTAAATTTAGTGAAAAAACAGTTGGGAATAAAGTACAGATAACAGTTCAACCTATTTTTTTGAGTTTAAAAAAAATGTTAATGTAACTTTTTCACTGTGACTGTAAATATATCATAATTACGGCGAACAATTTATCACCATAATGATAAAAGATACGATAATTCCAACCCCTAGTTCTGTTGCTTGATGAGTTTATTTTTTTTTTTTTTGTAATCTGACCATGATTTTAAGCCGGCTACAGGTGCAATCTCTCTTGTCCGAACTCCTAACTTTACTTACAACAAAAAACGAGGATACAATTGGATGAGGCGGCCACAGCAGGTGCTCATGAACATGTATTAAATATGTGAATCACCGCGCGTGTCTTGATCTGTGGCCAGAACCGGGCAAAGTCGGCAGCTCTCAGCCTTTATGGTCACAATGTCTTCACGCTCATGAATAAACATGAAGGCTTGGCGCCCAGATGGCAAGAACATGAGTTATTAATATAATTATTTTGCTCTCCCTCTCCAACCTTCACTCTATGGTCGCCTCCTGCTTTTTTTGTGAAGCTGCCATGGAAGTCCCTGACCAGCATCATAGAGTACTACTACATGTGGAAGACCACAGACAGATACGTGCAACAGGTGAGATCACTGCGAAGGTTACCATATGGTGTTGCATGGACAGTCTCGCACGTCTGATTGGCTAGGAACTTCTGTGAAAATACTGTTTTCTATTCACTGTTTTCCAATTAAATGATTTCATGCAAGACCAGAAACAATCAGGACTACGACAAACAAAGAAAAACTCCTAAAGGAACCTTTAGAGGAGCTTATAATAAACATCAAAACATAGGTCGTTCCTGCAGCCAAGCTGTTTGTGCCCCCAGAAGATCTTATATTAAGGCTCGCTGTTTTTCTTTTGGACTATCCTTTAAAAAGCTAAATCGCTTAACAAAAGACTCCAAATAAAGTTTCTTACCTCCAGGATGGGATTATTGATGGCATTCTAACTTTAAATGCTTTGTTTTAAACTTCTCACACTAAATTATGACCAGATTTAAACTTCACAACCCTGTGAAATTGTGTTTGACAGTCTGTAGGGCACAATAATCTGCCATCTTTTTTTAGCACTTTAGGACGCCAGCAAGCCACTAGGAAGACACCATAAATATAAAACATGATGTAAAACCAAGTGTTGAAATGTTCACAAAAGTTTTCTTTTATGATGTTGAATGTGTGAAATAGTCTATGTATATTGTTTTCAAAGTAAGCTTTTTGCATGCATTTATAACCCTTCATCTTTAATTTTTCAATTAGTTTGGTTACTAGATATTGGGCACGAGTCTAGGCTCACTTTTAAACCAGAGATATTTCTGAGAGAACCTTGAAAAGTCTGACATTTTCTTGTTCTTTCAGATCTGTAAAGATTTTTTTTTCTCGCTTTTTAAAGGACAAGGCAATCTAATTATGCTCCGCTTAGTAGGTTTTACATTGGTGTGTATTTAAATAAAAGCACGTTATCTTTGAATTGTTATCGGAATTTCAATAGATTTGTTTTAAATATCTTATTTATTGAGTTTTTAATAATACTTACAGATTTGAACTAATAAGAAAATTACATGTTGCAAAATACTCGATGTTGAGGTTGATGTTAATGAGGATGCTACCTCTGAAGCACTTACAAGATAAAAGTCCTTTAGGCTTTTCGAAGGGACTAAAACGAGGATGATCTCATGAGATTAATTATCTGAATTTATAGTAAATTTATAGGTTTCTGTTCAGAATGACATCTTGTTGTTCTTAACAAGCTGTTGAATAAATTGCCGCTGTTTCTCCACGAGCAGAAGAGACTGAAGGCAGCTGAGGCAGAAAGCAAACTGAAGCAGGTTTATATCCCCACATAGTGAGTTTTCTTGCTTCGTACTTTGAATTTAGATTCGAAATTGAATTAATATCTTATGATTTAAAAAAAAACTAATATCGTTTTTTGTTTTAATCTCGACAGCAACAAACCTAATCCCAACCAGATCTCGATGACCAATGGCAAGATGGTGACTGTGAACGGAGCGGGCCCCGGGGCCTTCCATGCAGCGGGAGGTGGAAGAGCCTGCGAGAGTTGCTACAGTAAGCTTTGTCTGAGCATGGTGATCATTTCCTCTGTTTTTTATTTTTTTATTTGCTCTCATATAATAAAATAATAATAGACAGAGAAACTAGTATGGGTGGGTGATATGGATTAAACATTTTAGCACGATATCTTCTGGTTCTATCATAACGATAAAAACAATTGGAACAAACGCAAATACTGTTTTTAATAACGTTGCCATTTAAAATGAGATTCTTTGTCACACTAGGTAGATAAAAACGTGCAGCTGTCTGCAACCTTTATGATCCATTTTTGTGCATGTTCCAGCTAAATAAATCTAATTTAGAGCCTCAAATGTTACATTTAATTTTAAATAAATGAACAACTCAGTAACATATTTTTTGACTAACATCTCAGAATATATACCCTTATTTTCTTGTTGCTATTTTTAGCTTTTTAATTAAGAAAAACATAAAGCTTTTTCCCAAAAATATCAAAACACATATAAAGTAGCATTAATGGTACTTTTGGTTTACCCGTGTAATTTATTTGTGGAAATTCAATGGAAATATTTCCTTAAAACATCCACAACCACAAAAAACAGCTTGAAACCTGAATTTGTTATGCTTAAATTTGAAAAAAATAGAGATGGTTCTTTATTATTGAAGTTATTATGGAAGATGGAAAAAGAGACACTTTTTTTGGCTCTGATATGAGGTTTTCAGACATTCCTAATGTAATTTAATCATTTTGACGATAAATCATAATTACTATCCTGACAATTTATCTCGACAATGATACGACGCATCCCTGATGACTAGACCTGCGTAGAAATACTGCTGCTTTAAACTCTCCTCCAGTGATCTTTTGTCCCGGCAGCCACCCAAATATTTTTTTAGATGCTTATTTACGGGTGAAGACGATAGCAAGCTAGTCCTCCTGGATCTTAAATACTGATTGAATTATTCAGGGCGCTGTGGACAGAGCTGGAGGAGAGATTGATTTTCCTGAGCATCTTGAGACCTGTTCTCTCCTCTAACAAGAGTTATTGCGTTTTGTGCCTCCTTAACAGCCATGCAGTCGGCCCAGTGGTATTCGTGGGGACCTCCCAACATGCAATGCCGCCTGTGCGTTTCCTGCTGGATGTACTGGAAGAAGTACGGCGGTCTGAAGATGCCCAGCCGAGCCGAGGCTCCAGAGGAGAGAACCTCACCGACTCCGGCGAGCAACGTAAGTTTCAAAAAAGCAGGCAAGTGAATGTTGGTTACACAAACTTAAAGGACTTAGGCAAAGCTAAATAGTTTAACCAAATTAAGATGAGGAGACAATCAAATTAATCATCAGTTAAACTTTTGAAAAAGCCTAAATAATAGCAGTTACAGCAACAATTAATTTTCCTTTTGGATTAATTAATTAATTAGTTTCGTTAATAAAGAGAAGAGCCTAAAAATTAGCCGCCTTTTTTCTGTGGCGTTATCTGCGTGAAAAAATGCAACGGCAGATGAAGCGAACTAGTCATAATAACGTCGTACTTTGCCACCTACAGCATATCATCTAGTTTAGCCTCAATGGATGTAACGGTTCTTCGATGATTAAACACCTAAAAGGTTTATGGAAGAGTGAAGAACTAAATCACATGGTTTTTTACACAAACTAAAATCTGGGTCAGAAAGTTTTGGTGTTGGATTAAAATGAGAAAAAGGCTGTGATTCTGTAGAAAGGTGATGTTTTAAAATATAAGAGGCATTTAGAAATGTCGTCCATCCATCACTTCGTCCAGTCATATGCAATTAAATTATCAATTTTTCAATCTGTCTATCCAGATTTCTACCTAACCAGCTATCCGTTCGTCCGTCTCTCAGTTCCTTTATTCGTTCATTGGTCCATTTCTAAATTTGTTTGATTTTCCAAATCAAAGTTGACTGAAGAGCCTAATCACTTCATGCTAGTTTGCACAACTGTACAGATTTTGACACTCTGAATACATTTATGTGATCTGTAATTTAGTATGAAATAATCTATAACATAACACAACTTCAGCACAACAGTTTTTACATCTCTCAGCTCTTTCAGCTCTTAATTACATAGTACTTTTTTTTTAAACTTGATAATGTTATTTTATCAATTTATTAATCTATTTGTAATCTTTCCAGTCGTCTATCCATTAATGTGTCTGTGCTCATGTTTGTCTTTTTTGAACTCATACCCGCCAATCATCATTACTTACATAAAAAAACAAAAGTCAGCTGGTCATCCTATTCTGACTTGGCTGATGTGACTTAATCCTGGTTTTGATTTTGTTTTTAAGTTTATAAACCTATACTTCTGTGTTTTATAAACCACCTAAACTACCGTATTTTTGGCACTTTAAGGATTATAGGACGGATTATAAGGCCCAGTCTCAATTAACGTGTAATTGAGACTGTACTTAACAGTCTTAATTTCTGTACTTAACCGATACATAAGGCCCATCGTACTATAAGATGGATGCCAAAACAGGCGGTCTACAAAAAAAGGTAACGCAAACAAAACATTGAGTTTAGTTGAACTTTATTCTACTATTTACCAATTCACTCACAACATTTTTTTAATCAATCTTCTCCCACAAATCCTTCAAAGCCCTCATGTTCTGTCTGAATTGACCAGCTGGGCAATTTAGCAATCAAACATCCTGGGTTCCCTCTCATCTTTGAGTGGCGAGATTTTTGTGCAACCAGGTTGAGCACAGAGATCCTAATTTGAGAGCTCAGATTGAAGGAACAATAATTTTAAGCATGTTTGAGCAGCTCTGCGCTAGCGTCTGCGAGATTCGTGCGCACACGCTTATTATTATTATTGTTCCTTTAGATCGATCTGAGCTCTAGAATTAGTATCACTACACGCTATACCTGGTGGCACAAAAATCACGCAATAGAAATGGTCAGACAATGAGTCAAATGGAGCGCTTACCAAAGTCACACAACGTTTTTATAGATTTAGGAAATCACACAGAAGGTGCACCAGATCATAAGGCACTCTGAAGATTTTTGAGAAAATGTAATGCTTCAGTATACCGTATACGTTTAGCTCCCAAGTTTGACTGTTTTCTCCTCCTCCTCCTCCTCCTCCCCTTTGTTTTCCAGGAGTCTCGCTCCAGGACTCACGTTCCCCGGCAGTCCAACCACATGGTACCGATGAGGAACAGCGGCAGCCCCAAGTCCTCCATGAAGACCAAGCAGGCCTTCCTGCTGCAGGCCACCCGCCTCACCAAGCTGGCCCGGCACATGTGCCGGGACGTCATCAGGCTGCGGCGCGCGGCGCGCCGCCCCTTTGTCCCGATTAACTGTGGAGCCATAAAGGCAGAGTGTAAGAGCTCTTTCAATTCCTCCTAACTTCTGCCACATACCCACAAACACACATTCACCTGCAGACACACACACGCCGCCCTTCCTCTTCTCTCCTCACCCCGACCTCCCCACCATCGACCACCATTGCTGCCCTCATTTGTCTCTTTCTGTTTTTATTATTATTGTTATTATTTTGTTTTTTGTATTCTCCCACCCCCCTGTTTCCAATAAAGACTCCGTGTCCTCATAACTGAGTTTTGATCATCTTTACATTCGTGTTTTTTTGTTGTTGTTGTTCTTTTGTACACAGATTTTGTGGTTAAAGACATCCATAAAACAGGAAAACTCTCATATTGATCACGATAATTGAAGAACTTCCCTTCAGGGGTCGTATTATTGTCTGAGTTACGTGTAGAGAAAGTTTATTTTATAAAACAAAGACTATTTTGCATGACTGAGACGTTAAAGTTGACTATAATTACTGAACCTCAGCCTCACCATTTTGTTTTTCACTCATGCATCTCCTTTTTTTCATAATTGTGTTTTATTTGCATTTAAAATCGAAGAATTGTGAATGGAGAAACTCTTAAGTATTCATGCTTCTTGTGCTGTTTCATGTTCTTGTTACAATACAAGACAATCAGGGTTATGTTTTATTAAAATTTTGAAATTGAGTTAATTTTGTTAATTTCCCACCTGGACAGTCCTGCGTTCTTACCGCTTGGTCTCGCAGCTCCATCCATGGTTGCCATCCTGATGCTGCACCTTTCATGTTCTCTTGGTTTAGTTTAGGTTTAAGCACAAGCCATGAGTCACATGATTTTTGGGCCACTCCCTTAGAGATTGGATGAGAAACTCTTGAGTCGAGCCGCTGCTCCTCTACCACCTAAGAAGGCCCGGGCACCTGGTAATAATGCCGGCTCGACGCCTTCCAGGAGGGGAGTTCCTGGAACGTCCCACCGGTAGGAGACGCAGAGGAATCCCCAGGACTCACTGGAGGAACCGTTTTTCTCATTTGGACTGGGAACGCCTTGGAATTCCCATTATAGGAACAACAGAGAAGCGAGTCTAGGGATTTCTGCTGCGACTTAACCCCAGTTGAAAGGAAAATGATACGTTGTAAAAAAAAAGAAACATTTCAATTCTGGCTTAAAAATGACGTTTGTCCCATTGAAGCTGGGTATAGTTTGATGTCCTGCCAGAATATGAACCTCAGTCTCAAGTGTTTTCAGCTTCGTATAGGCTTTGTTTCTTTCAGGATTTTTCTTTATGTAGCGCCATAAAGCCCCCCAACTTCACCCATCTTTCCTGTCCTGACTGAACGTCTGCTTTCCACCACACATCTTGTTCAATAAGTTACGTTTTAGTCACATCTGATTGCTTTCTCTTTGATAAAGTTCAGATCTGATGGTTGTCTTTTCAGACCGTGGGTCTGTGCTGGAAAAACCAGGTTTACCCCGATAGTCTCGGCTGCTTCTCTGATTAATGCTCCCTTCACCAGGCATATCAGTCTTAGTCATGTTTTGTAACTTAACCTTTACCCTGACCAGTCTGCTGTGTTCCTTGGTTTGTTTGCTAATGTTATCTATCAAACCTCCGGAGAAATTCCCTCAAAATCTGACGTTCATTCTGGGTTTTTACAACTAAGGTAACTTCTAAATGTTGGATTTATGGGTATTCGATTAAAAGGGAGCCAAATACCTACAGATCCCAAGGTTGTTTTCCCTCGTACTCCACAAATGTGCTTTGTTAGTCTAAAATCCCAATAAAACGAATCGCAAATCTGCAGTTGTAGTATAACAGGACATGAGAAGATTAAATGGATATGAAAACTTATGCAGGTTGGGGGGTACACACACGTTTGCTGCCGGCTGCCTCACCCATCTCACCCCAACCTGGGCTCATGTTCTGTGTTCAGATCATGAAATATTCATTTGAAACCATCCTGCAGCGTCCTCCGCCTTGTAAATCATGGAGATGGAGATTTTATTTTATTTTTTTACCATTTAGCCTTTCTCTCTTTCTGGCTCTCATCATGTTCCACCGACTGTTTCAATATTCTCAGCTCATCCTCTACCTCTTTTGATTTTCCTCTGGTCACTGTGTGAACGTGAGGCTGCATCTGCAAATAAAGTCGGTCCTGAAAGCATTTCTTCCGAGTCCTTGTGCTTCATGTGTCTGTCCATCCGATTCACCGCAGCTACAGGAACACAAACCGACCATCCTCGCCAAGCATGCACTCAACAACTTATTTTTTTGTTGTTTTTCTACCTCCACCTTCTCATGTACATGTCTTGCAAGGCTTTTATGTTTATGTGCATGAATCCAGATCTCTAGTTTTTTGTTTGTTTTTTATACCCTGAAGACTTCTACCCTTGCGTCAGTTGATCATTTTTCATCACAGAGGACATTTCTCATAACACACCAGTCAACCAAATAATCACGTCTCAGTTACGGAATGACTGAAACGATTTTTGTTTAGACATGTTAAGGGTGTCAGAATGTCAGGGGACCCGGCTACCCAAAATCAGAGCGGCCCAAAGAAGCACTCTCACCAGCGTGGTACAGTTCCTAGGTAAACGTCTGAGCATTAATAATTAAGACGCTCCAGAGCGAGCCAGTTCATGCAGCTCCGGTGTGTGGTGTCTCTTCCAGAATCCCGGCCCATGGCTCACGCCCCTCGCTCCCACCGCACCCAGGGCCTGCAGGTGCCTCCCCCACGCCGCCTCCTCTCCTCTCTCCCCCACGGCATGCTGGGGAAGCGCAGCTACCACCACCAAAGCAGGGCTGACCCGGAGAGGCGCTCAGGTACACATGGAGGAGGGTTTACCTCAGCTAGTTACAAGAAGTTGCAGCTGAACTCAAAAGATGAACCTTTTTTCTTTAGAAAATGAATTAATGTGTGCTACAAAACTTCTTTAGTTTTAATCAAAGGAGAGCTTCATTCATCACTATTTCTTTTACTATAATGCAGTTTAAAAGGGAAAAAACTAAGAGCAACACACAGTTGAGTTTTCCTTGGACATCTAGGGTTAAAAGTGTATTCACCTTTGGACTTTTAATGACCTAATTCCTATGTTTTTACCAGCTTCCTTCATTATCCTTCCTTGTGTACTATAAACAAGAACTTAAAGCACAAGTTCATTAATTTTTGTAATTTTCTTAAATTACAAATAGATAATTGTGTGTTTGTGAATATTAAGATGTAAAAACAGCTCCAGTCGTTTGGTTTAATGTCCTTTGGTAAATTAAGCTCGTTGTAGCCAAGCCTGTAGTTTAGTTCTGGCTGCTCCTCTGAAGTTGCCAGATTCTTTCGTCTCCTTGTGCAGATCTGGCAGTTTAAGATCCACAGATTTGGACGGTCTGCTTCAATTTTATCAGATTGAAACCTAGCTTTTTGTCGAGTTGGAAGCATCTTTTTGAACCTGTATGGATGAGAGGACACACAATTCTACGTTTTTTACTATAGTTCGAATAATCTGTTGTACAAGGTGGGGCCATTTATGTGGATACAACCAAATAAAATGGGAATGGTTGGTGATATAAACTTCCTGTTTGTGGCACATTAGTGTATGCGAGGGTGAAAACATTTCCATGTGGGTGGCCATTTTGAATTAGGCCATTTTGGATCCTACTTTAGTTTTTTCAATGGGAAAAGGGTAATGTGACACATCAAACTTATTGGGAATTTCGCAAGAAAATCAATCGTGTTTCTTCCTTTTAACGTAACTGTACTCTTTTATGAGTTATTGAAAAGCTTGTCCTTGTTTACAGGCATTGACAGGTTGCACAACCATTCCCATTTTATTTAGGTGTATCCAAATAAATGGCCCACCCAGTATAATCATCCCAGCATGGATAAAGAAATAACATGTTCTTCATAGTTATGAGTATATGTAAATGTTATTCTCACACCTTGTATGTTTGTATTGACATTTTTGCAGAGAACCCTGGTTCAACAGGAGGAGCTCTCATCGTAAGTGAACGCCTTCACAACTTTTTCTGCGTGTTCTTTCGTCTCTGCTTGACGTTATGAAACGATCGACACTCGTCCTTTCTGCAGCACAACGGCCGGAGCAGCAGCAGCGGAAACAGCAGAGGAGGAGTAATGATCCGCAAGAGACGCCCCAACTGGATTGATGCTCCCGATGACAGCTTCTTCCTTGTCACCCGGGAGACCAGGTAAGCAAAGGTGACCCTTTATTGACACATGATTGACTTTATTCTGTGTGCATGTGTGTGATAGGATTTCTCACCTTGTAATACTTGCTCTGAGGATCCCAGATCTTGGGCCTCATAGAAAGAAGGTTTAGGGCATATAAATGAATTAAAAATAAAAGGAAATCCATGCAAAGTCCTTGTGAAGATAGAAAGATGTCCTTTGTGTTTTCTTGGTCTCACATATAGGATGTTATAATCATTTTTACCAACAAACAGAGGTCCTCTTGCCACATGAAGGACATTTTCTGGTAGTTGTTGAGGAAAATCCCTGGATTAAGGATAAATGCGACAACCAAAATTTTAGTTAATCAATACAAAGTCCTTTTGCCAATAGAAGTACAAAGTCGTGTGTGTGTGACTAAACGCGATGTAAGAAAAGATCAGAACTTTTAGGATATTTTGAGTTTTTGTTAAGGAAGCTTTGAGTTTTTGATATGAGATTACAGAGTACTAACACATCTTGTTTATTATTTTTAAGCATTAGACACAAGTTGCTCTGAAAATAATACATAAGATAATAATATCAGATTGTTACACAACTATGCAACATAAGCCAACACAATCACTTATTTAGTAAAGGGAACAATCTAAAACAGCTAGAATATCCTGGTTGTATAAATATGTGCTGTATTAAACCTATACTCAGTTAAAGCACATGTTAATTCAAAAGCATTATGAGATCTTCTTCGATTTATTTCGTTCAGGATCTTAACTTAGTAATATTTCCCACTTCACTTTGAAAAGTTCCCGAATTTAGTCTTCTTTTAAAGGACATTTCATATTTAGAGCTCTGACGACCTCAGATGTTCGATCGGGTTTACTTCTGGGCTCCAAAACGTACATTTTTCATTTTAATTAGTTATTTTTGTGATGATTTACATTAATTCTTGGACTCAACAGGATGTAAAAGAAAAAAAAAATCTCCTTGAAGCTTTTTGAGTTTTGTTTGGAGCTGTTCATAACTTCATCCACCACATATAGATTTCTGATCCCACACCATGATCCTGCCACCACCATGTTTTACCGTCAAAATTATGTTCTTTTGATGCTTCTTAGTGGAGGATTTTGAGCTAAACTTTGATTTTGTTGATTACAAATTGAGGTACATTAATTCAAGATGGTTTCAGACCAAAATCTGTTCTCAAACAGGGTTCTGGGAGACTTTAAACATGAGATTTATTTTGTTTCAAAGCCCTAATTCTAAGTCCAGTCCTCTTCTTTGTGTTGCTCTATCAAACAAAATCCCCCCAAAAATAAAAAATATTAAAGTTTGGGGATTTAGTTTAAAGAAGTTCAAGGCATATAAGTACATTTGCATGATGCTGTTTAATTGATCGTAGGGACTGTCGATGCCAAAAATATGAACCTTTGTTGAATCAGAGTAAAAATTCCTTATATTGATAACTTGAAATTAAAGTTTGTTTTAACTAGTTTGAAGCACAATACATCAGAAGGTCATCATGCTAACTTAACCTTTAGGAAGAAAAAAAGAAAACTGCTGTAAACATCATCTCCAGGAAAGTATAGATGTTTCTCCAGGAATCACATCTCCTGGGTTTTGTGGGACATCATATCTGGAGAGATGGTGGTCAGTCGAATACGTTTGCAGAAACAGCTGGTGAGTCACATTGTTTTATTATTTTTAGCGAGGTCAGATGGGATAAACACATTTTTTTTTAATCCCATCCCTCTAATGCACATGAAATCTTCCTAGATCCAGGACTCTTTGTATCCTATTTCTACAATCCCCATTTCTGAGTCTAGAAGCAGATATGTTTTATCCCATGATCCCCTCAGTGTCTCAGCATCTCTCTTTCACAAGATATTGTCAAACTATAGTTTACTTGTGAGCCAATGGGTTTCTGCCACTGATGTCATTCAATCACTTTCCACTTTCTTCTGCCCTCAAAATGTCCACTTTAACCACGTAGGAGAATAGAAATGAACACCATTTTATGCCATTAGCACGGCTTGTGATGCATCAACATAATTTCTGCTACTGTGGAGCCACACGTCATTGTGAGGGTTTTACATTAGCTTTTAGTCTGGAACTGCACGACGTGTATCAGTGCATCTGTTTTTGATTTGTCAAACTGAATCAACAATAAGCTTGAGCTCTCTGCACACATAATGTTCATTCAAAGAAGCTGCTGATGAAAAAAAAGTAAGCGGTGGTTGGGCTGAAGAGGAAATGGTGCTGCTGGTTCTTGCTAAGACCCTTTTGGTTCTTCGGTTATACATATATAGTCATGTTGTGAAAAGAGAAAGCGGCTAAAGATATGACGAACACACTGTAAAAGCATTTTTAAAGAAGTTCACAAAAATGAGTAGAACGTAGAAACTTAAAAGCAGCTATAGTTGTTTTATTTTCTTATCAAATTCCATAATACTTTATGCTTTGGATAGGAAGGGCCTCAGTCAGTCTTGCAACAAACCAAAAGAGGGCTCTGAATGAGGGCCATTGCTCAGTGACTGTCTGATGACTGTCATAAAATGCAAATTGCCCAACTTTTGGGTAGCTGAGATGATAGATGACGCTCCTCCCTCTCCAGCTGTATGGTTAGAAAACTGGGCAGAGCAATTTTAGAGTAAGGGAATACGATCCCAAAGTATTTGTATGAATATGTTTAATATAGAAGATGGAGACGACTGAACAACCATCAAGCCTACTGCTGAACTCCTCTGGGATTTTGGCTTTTTGAGAATCTAATCAGCTGCTACCAGTCGTAAAAAAAAAACCTTGTTGCCATGGTTATGCATCCTCTAAAACAGCCTCTAAAACAAGGGAAAACATTTGTCCAGATATTCAACAAATCAAACAAAAAACAAATCTGAACAAACATAATGGAGCTACTCCAGCGGTTTTAATATTTTATACCTTTTTTTCCTTTTCCTTATAAAATGTTTAAGATTTTTTTGTGTAGAGTTAAAAAACATTTTGAATGTTCTATGCCTATTCAACCTTTGCTTTCACTCTATAAAGTACAGAAAAATAGATTTTATTTTCAGAATGATATATAAACCATTGCATTAAAGAAAAACTGCTAAATGATTGTGAGTTTTTATACGAATGTTGTTTGAAACTGAATCTGGTATTGAGGAAACTTCCAGTTTCTATTCTCCCCACACAAACACGCATACACAGCTTGTCCCGTGAGTGTGTGCCTGCAATTGATCAAAGTTTCAGCTCCTGTATGTGCCAAAGAAAGATGTTCCCCCATTAAGCCTGTGCCTAAACGAGCCACGGCACCCGGCCCTCACAGCCGCCCGGCCTCGGACTGCCTAGGCTAAAATTAGAGCGCCTAACTGGGTGCAGATGGAGCCAGGCACCGGCCTGTGCCATGCGTGGAAATATCATTATCGCATTAACCGTGGCTGCACTCGCATGGATCGCTCACTCACTGTGTGCTGATGTGTGATCGAGACGGGCATCAATCTCAGAGCCTGTAAAAGCTCGTTAT
>JAVLVB010000001.1:1223001-1257819 GCA_032876305.1 Orestias chungarensis | reverse complement strand
TTTCCCCCCCCCCCCCCCCCATTTATTCAGTGAAGCAGAAGGCATTGTGCTTTCAGAAGCAAAGCTGTGTGAGAAAGATTGTAAAGGAACTCTACCAACCTAACCAGGCGAAAATCA
Organism: Orestias chungarensis; assembly: GCA_032876305.1. NCBI lineage: Eukaryota > Metazoa > Chordata > Actinopteri > Cyprinodontiformes > Cyprinodontidae > Orestias > Orestias chungarensis. The sequence goes on along the minus strand of JAVLVB010000001.1, from coordinate 1,257,702 downwards.
GAATGGCAAATTGTGAAAGTTAAAGGTGTAGTTCCCTCTGAGATGGAGAAAAATAGCACATAAGATATGAACCGAGATGTTCTGTGACATGGCTAATTCAAAAGTACATGCCTAATAGGAAATCACAGAGTGCCAACAGAAAAAAAACTATTTGTTACATGTTTGTTACATGAACTATTCTGCGTTTCATTGTGGTAAAAACTACAAACAAAAATATATTTTACTGGGATTTTATGAGACTGACCGGCACAAAGTAGTGTATATTTTGAATATAAGCGTTTACCCACTCAGCCCGTTTTGTTTGAATGGAATCGCTGTATGACTCTGGCTGTTCTGTGAAGGCCTCTGAGGTTTATAGGACTTTTAGGGAAAAAACACATCTAATATTCACGCAGCAGGGAGCATGTTTTTAAGAGGTTCTAAGCCGGGTTATGTTATAAAAAATATCCCAACATCTCACAGAGTCATTGATGGAAAAAAAATCTGATATTTCAGTAAATTTCCCCACCTAATCTAGTTAAGCATTGAAATTAACGGTTCAAAAAGAACTAAACAACTGGCAGTGATATAACATTTTTCAAACAGCAAAATATCCTCAGAGGCTATATTAGTGGAATGGCTGTTCTGTAACTTGATAAGTATTTGAAAATTAAGTCAGTGTCAACAGCTAACTCTGAGTCTGACCTCAAAAATGTGTTAAATACCGAAGCAATGTATTGAAAAATCGAAGACACACCGGTATAGGATGAAATAAGCTATATCACAGCTATAAACATCAAATCAACCCTGAAATCTGAAGGACTTGCAATCAATCTAAATGGATTCATCTATACGGTAATTGACGAAATCCTACAGATATGTAATTCCGAGCATCACCTGAGGCAGCATGATGACAATTTGAATTGATTTATTTAAAGATCCCGAAAGTAGGTACAAGACAGGACTCGAAGTCTGTCTGTATCTGTTAGCGCGAAATGGCAAACAGATCCGGTGGGTGAGACTTGAGGCAGGAGACCAAAAACAGAATTTGAGTCAATGTCCACAGTAACAAATAACAGGTGAGGTCTCAAATGATGGGCTGGCAAAACAAGGTAAATCTAAACAAAAGAAAAAAGAAACTAAGGTTATGACTAAGATATAAGGCGATAAACACAGGAAAACTGCTCACACAAAGGCTTTTAATAATCTGGCACTGTCAGCCTGCCAGAACACTGCTTAAACCTACCTGAACAAAGTCGGAAGCAATGAGTGATGATTAGAATAAATTGGAGGAACAGAGATTAAATATTTAATTCTGTTCTGGGAACAGAGAGGATTGTAATCAAGGCGGGCTGACAGGCTGGATCATAACAAGATATAAATGTTCATATAATTGACTTAACACTCAACAGCAGTTCAGCTCCACTTTATACAACCCCTTAATCAAGCAAACATTAATTTAGCAAAGTGTGAGAAGTTAAAAAAAGACAACAGAAGCATCATTGTTACTAAAAAATTAAAAAGGATAATTTAGCAACAGTTTTTGAAAGCAACATTAGTATCGTGGTTACTGGAGAAGGGTTTGCAAATATTTATAAGCAAAAAAGAAAAGAAAAAAGGCTGATAAGGAGTTTAAAGCACAGTGACATATTAGCTGACGTTAAGGACAGATGTTGCTAATTTATTTGGTAGAAAATCCCTGCTATGTTGAGAATTTTATCTAAATTTCCATTTGACTCTTTTTCTCACCATCTTTATCACCAAAGCAATGATTAGCCTTTTGCTATATTTTCTATGGCCAAACCAAAATTCCAGAGTCTCAGAGACATTAAATTCAGCGATGCTGATTGGTCAGATATTTATGATTTTTGCCTGGCAACAACAAATAATTAATTTCTTAGCTGTAGAATAGAAATGATTCATGTCTATTGGGGGATAATTAACTGTTGATTTACAGTCAGTTGTTGGAAATGTAGCATTAATAATTCAGTTTGCATTGAGGTACACACTATTAAGGAAAAAATTAATTCCTAATAGTTTAACTTGGCCGATTTGCAAAGTTTCAGCTGAATGAAGTTTGGGGTCTCTTGAAGTTTTCATTATCGACTGATTTTTCGACTACGTTATGGTCATATCTTAAAGTGGGTGAACTTCATGCAGCTGTTCTGTTTTCTCTCTTTATGTTCTCAACCCGTAATGAACCAGAAGCTGAGCAAAAATTCAGCCAGATACAACAGTTGACGTTTAACAAAATTATTAAATGATTCCAGCAACAGAAGGAGGACACCAGAGAGCAGCAGACTCAGGAAAGACTGAGGAGGACAGAACCGGTTATTGCCTAGAATTGATCTGGTTGTTAAATGATCTATGGGAGGGAAAAAGCCATTGACCTTCTCAGAATCAATGTGGAGCGAGGGAAACTAGATTTTGGCTCCAAAGCAGAGTTCAGATCAGAGCTTGACTCGGTGGTGACGTCACTACAGGATCTCAGCGAGAACTCTGTTGAGTTAGGGTTGAAATTCATTTGGAGAGACAGAACTTAATAGTCGAGAGATGGAAACAGGGCCAGAGCCGTTAGAACACAATCAGGCACACAAACCAGGGGGCGAGGAAGAAGGCAGTGGTCGGGAGGTAGAAATGACGTCGTAGCAGTTTGACAGGGGCCAGAAGTGATGTTGGGATGAGGCAGTCAGACCACGAGGGAACGCAGAACATCTACTTGCTGTTGAGCTTTAAATAATCTGGTAAAGGGGCTTGGTGTGACTACTAATGGTAGTTGCTGTTGTTGACCACGGTGGAATAAATAAACAGTCAACATGGAAAACAGGGAAGCAGATGAAAACAAAGCAACCTCTTTGCCAGAATCATAACCCAACCTGTGGTGTTCTGAGGCAAATTATGTTTGTTTTTTTCTGGATTCAGAACAACTTTAAACTACTAAAGCCTGTAGTTTTACATAAACAGTTTAAATTCCACTAATGTCGCAAAACCAACCACTAAGTCAGCCATACTCAACAGCTTTAAACCTGGTACCACGAGCAAAAGCTGTTTTCCAAAGAGATGCAATGATAGAGATAGGCATGAATTTAACCTGATGAGTTTCATAAGTTATGTTGAAACGTGTGTTTGTTTGAATTTTGCGTTTTTGTAGGACTAAAATCTATGATAGCTGCCTAATGATGGGGCAGCTGTGGAAATGTACTGAACAAAATACAGAACATTCCTGGAAGGTCCAGTCAAAGTCCTGACTTAACTCCCATTAGGAACCTAAATGAATGAATAAATTGAATGACTCCCAAATGCTCTTCATTCAACTGATCCTTAATTGATGTTTCAACCCAAATTACAATGAAAATTGTTTCTACGGAGTAACTTCTGAAGATGGATTAAAATAAATGTGTGGAACATATTTTAAAATGTGTCTCCGTTGGGATCAACTTAATGTCATTATACTTCACTGAGAATGAATGTATGAATTTTCCTGGGAGGAAAACAAAATACAAAACATTCAGCATGTGAACAAAAAAGAAATAATTACAGAAGAATATGATTTTGATTTTCTCTGATCATCTCTATTCGTACTACTCTTCTTCTCCTTTTGAAATATCCTTTTTCTGTTTGATGTAAACGGTGAATAAAATGTATTAGACTCCTTGTAGACTGACTGCAACACTTATATGCAACACAAACGATTAGTAGGTTATTATGATGCAAATCATCATAAAGCACGAAACACAAGAAGGCGAAGAAAGAACCACGATCATCAATCTGTGTAGTGCTCTTGACGGATCTGTGTGGAGAGGCATGGACGTTGCATGCATATTCATGTTAACACCCCTAGGAAATCCTGCCTCACAATGTAATGTGCTCATTTTATTAGGAGCAGAACTCTTCCCCTCCCAGTGTTGCCATAGGAGGCTGCTTCTTCGAAGCAATGAAATATGAGGATTCAAAGAGCTTTAAATCTTAAACACCCAGCGGTAAACCATGAATTATCACCTGTATACTGTGGTCATGTACCTTGAAGTTGCATTTGTGTCCAATCCAATTCCATTAGCTCTGCGGCCAGCAGAGGTTCGCTGTGGGCTGCTAAGAGCTGCTCGGTACTAAAGCAGGCTGAAAATATAACATTTGTGCTCCTTTAGAAGCATGAAAATCAAGTAGATGGGTTATTACTTGTTACATTATATATTCAGTTTGATTGTAAGATTGGCACTTGCAGCTCTTCAAAGAGAAATCTTGATCAAAAAGACTTTGATATATATATATAATCTGGGAAATCTGAGATTATCAATTTAACAGGTTCTGAATTCAGAAAAAACTGCATGAAAGAGTAGAAAGTCCCCACAAGTAAGAAGACTGGGCTTTAAAAACAGCAGAAAATCTCCTCAGGGGATGAGATGGATTTATTAAAGCTACATTCTCCATGTGCTGGATTAATGATTGCTGCAAGGCAAAGACACTTTGCTGGGTTTGCTTAGATTAGAAACTTTTTACATTGATTTGTGTATTATGTATATATGATTGGAATAAAATTCATTTTTTCGTGCCTAATAGTCGAGGGGGGGCGTGCCTCGAGACGACATATGTTGTAAATTAAGAGTTTGCTTGAGATGTGCATTACTATGTATGTATGTTTGTATGTGTGTATGTGAGTCCGTCCATCCATCCATCCATCCATCCATCCATCCATACATACATCCATCAAATCTATCTATCGAATTTATCTAATCCAATCTACAGTCATATTCAATGAATTAAACCATGTTTAAAAATGTATTTAGATAACTCTATTCAATAAATCCAAATTATTTACACACAGACTGATGTTTTTAACCCTCTATTTATTTTAATTAAGACAATCTTCTGCTTTTACAGCTAATGTAAAAAAGACATTTAATGTGTTTGATTCTGAAATGAGGATTATGAAAAGTATGTTTACTATCTGTTGTCTAACGTTATTTTTAATGTGATAAACAAGCCTCCTCAGAACACATAATGCTTTATTACTATTAAATATAATGAAAAACAAACAAACAAATAAACAAAAAAGTCAACATCTAGACCTGATAAAAGTGAAAATTGCGAGTGTTTTATTTCCCCCACACTGACTGATACCTCCTCTCATCTCCTTGCTTTCAGGAGGGCTCGGCGGCTGCTGTCCCGCTCCCAGCTACGCCACGCCTGCCGACAGCCCTGTGAGCAAATCACCCTGCGGCGAGTCACCCATGCCCCCCCACAGGGGCTGGTTCTGGCCCCTCCTCACCCCCACCCGAGTCTAAGGATGCGGGGCCCCATTGTCATCCACGACTGATCAATCCAACTCGGACTCTCAGACCTCCACACTGCACCTGCATACCTGTTCTTTAAAATACACCCTCAGTTCTTTGAAAGCTATAAATATCCATTATAAACCCTCACCATGATTAAACACGCAGTTTGGCGACAAAGGGATAATGAGCTTTGATGCAATAGAAACACAAACCCGACTGATACCTGCTAATTGTCTTGGACCCCCTTAGGAATTTGCTCCGATGTGTTTCTATAAGTGCATCTTAATGAATTAAAATGGCAAAACAGGTAATTTATTACAATTATTCCGTTAATTTATAGATTCATTACGCACACAGAGAAATATTTGGATCCATTGTTTCTGTTCATTATCAGGATTTTGGTTCACGGATACCAAGCTCTTTTCTTCCACTTAACTTTCAGATATTATCGTTCCTTGCAGCATTCAGTGCATGGGAGGAATTGCATTTATATTAGTAAAAAATGAACAACCCTACCATGAAATATGTTTATTTTTACTTTAGAATATGTTTGATTTACAAGCCACAGTTTACATCTTACATGTAGGCACGTGTTTACAAGAGGCCATCCACTGTTTTTGTGGGTCAAAGCTTTGAGTAAAAATAGAGGACGGCACGAAAAGATGTTGCTATAAAAAACAAGCCGTTTTACCAACTTGAAAATCATCAAAAGTAAACTTTCTAGAAATTGTAACTATGACAGTAAAGAACCTTCGTAATTGTAGCAAAATGTTCATTTACTTATTAAATTTGAAATTTGCAAATAAAACTGGACGGTTGTCCACCACACAGTCATTTACGTCCTCTGTTAAACCCTCAAAAGATGGCTGTTTACATTTCTGTATCCAAGCATATTGATGGAAAGTTGGGTGGAAGGAAAAATACACAGTCATATATGAAACAGATATGAAATCAAAAGAAATATTAGCTTAAATACCCATGACCGGTAGACCATATGGTGTACTTGTTGAACTGATTTCCTACTATAAATTGCGTTTTGTTGATATATTGATTTATTGAGATGCACTTGTGTGCTGTATATGAGCGCACATGGGCACGTGTCTGAAAGGGTGTTTATCGCAGCGACATAAGGGGATGTTTGTGTGCTGTTCCTATTGTTAATGGCTGGACATAACGTCACGACTTTTGTTTTTTTTATGGTGAATTCTTGTGACGTTTCATCAGCTTGTATAAAGTTAATCTGGAGAGGTTGGGGCGGCGGGGGGGTTGGATGAAGATGGGGTCGGAAGGGATTTTATTGGCTCTTTCTTTAAAAAAAAAAAAAAAAAAAAGGAAAAATGTTCAGAGCTGCGCAAAAAAATAAAACAACTAATAAAACTGCACCATGTTGAGTTAAAGCAACTCTAATAAACGGCTGGGTCAAATTTTTCATGCTCAACTGGAAGTCCAAACAAGACAGGGGGTTGCTGTGTTTTGTGACGATCAAAGTAAATCCAATAAAACAAAAACGATTGTTGGGATCAGCCTCTCTCAGAAACCTCTGTAAAATAAATTGTATATCTCATTACAAAACTGTAAAGTAGCTCTCATCCAATTTCTACGGGTTGCTAGCCCGGACATGGGGACTGAAACACCTCATTTGCATCAAAAAAGGGCATGGACGTGTCATACTGACCCCTGAAGGCCACAGCTTGGAGGGCCTTGCAAAAGCAATCAAACCCCTTGAACTGTTTCACGCCACATCATTTTCAGATCTCTAACTTCAGTCTACTTTGTTTAGATGTGAAGTGATAGACAAATGAATGAATAATTGTAAATTAGAAAGAAAGTAATCCCCATACCACGTTTTGTTCAGGTTAAATTGTGTTGAAAGCAATTCTTCGCTGTTGCCCTAATTAATACTCTTTCTTAGTACTCCAGTTTCAGTTGGACGACCGCTTCCTCTTTAAGTCAATTGGCTACAGTGGAAATTATTGGATTTTTTTTTTAGGGGGTTTAACATTTAAACAGATCAGAATTCATATGCAAAAACACTATATGGAAAACACTAAAGGCCTTTGAATACTTTTGCAAGCCACCCAAACCTGAAACTTATAGAGGCAAAACAAACAAACAAAAAAAAGTGCAGCTTTTTCTTCTTTGCTACGATCAAACAGTCAGGTTTTACTCTGTTGCTGTGTTGCCTCTTGAAGTTGCTGGCCGGCCCATCGAGCCTTCAGATGAGTCTATTCTTTGAGTTTCCAAACTGGCATGTCTTCGACCAACTGGTCACATGATTTCTTCTCTCTCATTGAAAATATTTCTGTTAGTGTTTCCTGTCTGTCATGTGTTGACTTATGAATATGCTGAGAATAATAAAAAGAAAGAGGAAAACCACCACGCTGCTCGGTTTTGCTGTCCGTTTCTACTTAGTCTCCGTGACATCCTACCATGTCTACTAGGTACCTACTCTACATCTCTGTTATCTGTCTTTGTCTCTGCTTCTCAGGTGAAGTTTGACAGATCGGTGAGGGAGTGGGTAGTTTGATGTGCACTGCAGCCTGTCTGCGTATGATTGGATGTTGTAAAAATGCCTCCACACAATATGGCAATTTGACACAGCGACAGCAAAAGCTGGAGTGTTCACTGCATGTGATTAATTCTTGCTTATATCTTGCCTGATCCTGCTCAGTCTCTGCAGGCTCATTAAGCATACAAAGTGTCCACGATACTGTTGTGCTTTTCATTTTGCAATTTTGAAGTCATCCCCTTGGTTTAACCCACACATGTTGAAGTATAGAGTTTGTGCAGCGATGCATTTTAAACTTTATGCTTTTTAAAACAAAACAAAACAAAACAAAAACATTTTAGGAAATGAATGTTAGAAAAATTGATCAAAATGTAATTAAAATGAATTTTGAGATTTTTTATTATTTTTTGGGGTTGATGATTGTTTCAGCCAGCCACCCCTATAGCCAAGAGAGAGCACAAAGATGCATGCTCAGCCTCATCTCACAGAAATTAAACTGTCTTTATCTGTAGTTATCTCATATATTTATTACATCTTTCCTGTGTTAAATATTTATATTGTGCCAATTTACAACACATGTCATCTTGTTGCACTTTACCAGAAAGTCGTTCAATTTCAATCATAAATACATGATAAACAAATCAGTTTGAAAAGTGTACAATCTGAAGAAACCCAGCAGGTTGCATCAAGTTGTGGACTTGCAGCATTCCCTCCTCCTGGATCAGCACACGGAAATCGTGTTGTGTTTTTGACTTTGCAGAAATCCCTCATACCGAGCATGGATGTGGCGACAGTGGGGATGAAAAGCTCCAGCAGAATCTGGCTTAGCAGAAGTGGTTTCAGGAGAAAGAAGACACAACGACTGATGGTTTACGTATTTATTTATATTTATCGGTTATCCATGTCAGACATGGAGTGGTGTAGCACAACTTTGATAGATATGATAGCAATATTTGATGGCTACGCATCAATCCCAATAAAAGTAAAAAGCAAAACAGTATCTGAAGGAGGTTTAGTCGCCCAGGGAAACATAAGCAAAATTAAACACAGGTAGATACATTTTTAAAAGATAAGGATCACTCCTTTGTTTGTTTTGTGGCCTGGATACTTGGATGTGTAATGCCTGTTTTATTTGTATGACTAGCAAGAATTACGACATTTATTTAGCCAGATGAAATCCGTCGGTCATAAACTCATGTGTGTGTGCCTCATGAAAGTTGTATTTTACAATATTAATAGAATATAATACCTAATTATATATAGTACCTAATTAAAATCTGACTTTAAATGAAACCTTTAAACCTATAAGGATGCGTACGAACAGCCTGTGTCACCATGGGAACGACTAACTATGGAGCTGTTTATAAAGGCTTAAAATCTGTTACATATTTGGACATACTATAGACAATTGTTGTTCTTTTGCCTCTGGCACGTAATAGATTTTGGCATTATTAGTGAACCATATAACAGCTAGTAATCTCTTTGTTGTAGTTTAAGAAAGTATAAGAGGCCAACAAAGCTAGTAATGGCCCGGCATAAATACGGACCTTTGATTCCTGCTTCCCCAGGATGGTAATATAGATGAGGTCCCTCTGTGATATTCAAATACATTATATCTTCAGTCAGAGACTCATTTTTAATTTGCTGTAATACGCACTGCCACAAGACGTCGTTCTTCCCCACAGCCATCGGCATTTACAATAACTCTTTGAACAAGTCTTAATGGTATGATAAATAATGAAAACAAATTTTTTATTTGATTTGATATTTTGCTTTGAGTTGACAGAGATCGGGGTGTTATACAAGAAACAGTCCAGAGGGGAAACAAAAGATATATAGAGAACCTTGCATACATGTTCCCACCATCTTACGGTTCCTCACATGATTAAACACCTTGTCATGGATCTGAAATGATCCCTTCATGCTATTTTGAAAATGACAAGTGAAACTCTAGAGGCCTGAAAAGTCACCGGGTCTCAGTCCAATAGAGCAGAACGAGAGGGTTGAGCCATGAGAGTGTGTGTGTTACCGAGCACTTTCATATCAAAAGAAAGAAAGAAAGGTTTGATTCCTAGTTTACCAACAAAGAGTTTTCTTTACTCTGAAACTCTAGCAGAAAATACATTTCAATAAAAACCACCAGACAGGAACTGGTAAAAGTTCTCTCCGAGCTTTTAGGAAGGTCCTTGAAGGCAGCAGCAGTCAGCTGTGAGGAAACCCCCACACCATATATGGTCTGTGACTACAACCGATTTCTTAAAACCAATTACCGTAACCGGGTACGGAGGCTCCAGTGGCGCAATCGGTTAGCGCGCGGTACTTATAAGTCAGTAACCAGCAGAGCAATGCCGAGGTTGTGAGTTCGAGCCTCACCTGGAGCAGAGTTTTACACTTGGACTCTGAAGAGAACAAGATCTCAACAGAGAGGAAATGATAAAATACACCTGCTAGTCAAAGAGGTGATCTTCTTATTGTTCGTGGGAATAAAAGGAAGTTCATAAAAGTCTTCTGTCAAAACGCTGCAGCAAGTGTTCATTAGCTCCCGGTCAAATGAAGAAAGGATTTTAAGATTCTTCTTTTGACATATAAAGCCCTCACTAATAAAGCTCCATTGTATATCAGATATCGGATTACTCCTTATGTCCCTAACAGAGCACTTCTCTACTTGTGGTTCCCAGATTCTCTCAAATTAGAACAGGGGGCAGGTCTTTTAGTCATCAAGCTTGTCTCCTGTGGAACCAGCTTCCAACTTTAGTCTGTGAGGTTAAACAACCTGTCCAGTTTTAGGGCCAGGTTTAAAACATTCCTGTTTGATGAAACAGCCTAACCCGGTTCTCCTTTGCTCTACCTTCTTCCTGCCTCACTCGCTTTGGGTATGCTGAGCTATTTCTATAGTTATGCTGCTGGTGGACAATCTGACCACTTCTCGCTCTGTTACTTTCTTCCTTTGACCAGTCTGCTTTAGTTGCCGTCATTTCAAATGGTAACTTTTAGTTTTCTCTGTTTTCTTCTCTCCATAGTAGAATCACCTGGTCTAGCGTTCTGTTAGCTGAGACAGCTTCCTACATGGGAACATCGGCTGGACGGTGCTGCCAGAAACTTTTTATAACTTGTCTTTTTCAGTTTTCTCTGCTTCTATTTGTGTCTTCTGTCTCTTCAAACCCCCAGTCGCTCGCGGCAGACGGCTGCTTGTACTGAGCCAGGATCTGTTGGAGGTTTCTTCCTGTCGAAGGGGAGTTTTTCCTCCCTACCGTCGCTACATGCATGGTCAGTATGAGGGATTGCCGAAAATGAAGAAATTTGATTCCAACAGTTCCCAAACGTGTTTTTAAACCAGTGGAACGTGTTTCTAAAGGAAAAAAAGAGATTCCCAATTAACAGCACTGAAGTTCTCCAAATCTCTGAGGAGAGAGGCGAAGCTGTTGCTCAACCACTTTGTCTTAAGTGCTTTTGTCTTAAGAGTGCTTCCGCAGATCCTTCTTCCTAGCAGCTATTTGGCTTCATATTAATACCTGCTCCCAACAAACTCAGTAGGAGTTTTGTCCCTCTTATTTCCACAGTGTTGAGTTTTGCATCTTTTAAATTGTCTTTAGCATTTTTACTGCACGAGTATACATGCATCCTAATCCCTTGCACATCGGTTGGGATCAGATTGTTCTCTTTTTAACAACACAATATTTTATGCTATAGTTTTGCTCCTCTCTTCCTAACTCTGTTTTATCATACTTTACATTTCCTATATTTGATGTAATCTACATGCTTCAATTACCAGTAACTTTGCTCCACCTGAGATTCCCTACCGTGGTATAATAAAGGTTATTTGAATGTTAACCTACAAGTAACTAAATATGAACAAATAAGCCTGTAAATCAGCAATGACTTTTTTTCGAAGCATTTTTGATATTTGGTGTCAGTCTTCATCTCAAAGTTAGTTTTAGTTTCATTTTATACTACAACAACTTATTTAAAACAGTTCTAAGGAGAATTTACAATCAACTTTGCATCTTTTATCACAAGCACAAGTTTTAGTGTAGTGGGGAATGAAGCAAAAATTCATCAATGTGAAGCTAAAACGTATCATATTTGGTCCAGCTGATCAGCACTTTTACCTTTTTGGCCTGAAAACTGACATTATTTACCTGCATCCTGCTGATATGAAAATGCTATTCACGAATGAAACCCTCTCAACTACCACTAGAGGGCGTTGTAACTCCATCTAAACTGTTCCCTAAATTTGTGGCCCACAAACAAGCAACATCATTAGGTTTGAGCAAGCATTGAGTAGAATAATAGAATTAAAATCATTAAAATCAAAGCATTTAATATTAATTGTTTATGTTTATGTTTATCCAATTAGGTTGGTTTATTAATTTCTATCAATATAACGCATGGATCTTCTTTTAAAGCATCCCAGATCTTTGAGGACTGCACACACTTCTTTCACCTTAATATTTTAAATCTGGCTCAGCGAAGAAACTACCAATGACTTTAATCTTCCTTAAAGATGCTCTTTAATTTAACTGCTCATCCCTTGTCAGCGGCTGAAGCACACATTGGTGTCTGTTCCCTGTGTGTGTGTGTGTGTGTGTCTGTGTGCATCCTTAAGCCCCTGTAAAGCTGGGAATGAACATGCAGAAGATTGCAGTAATGATGTGACCCAGTTTTCCCCGGGCGCAGAAAATGAGAGTGCAGATCAGAGCCTGCGACGTCCCTCGCCTTCCGGCTTGAGGCACAATCAGAGAGCGTCCAGCAGCAGGGTTGGGTGCGCTGCGGTGTGTTTAAGTTTTAAGCTCACCCAGATCCATGTAAACACCAGATTTTATGAGTGTGTGCCATTTGTTGTCGTTGTTCTGGATTAGATTTAGTAGTGTGTGTTTTTTCTTCCTCTAAATAAAGAAACCCTTCCCCCCATTTGACCCCAACCAGATCCTGAGAGGTCACCAGGTGGCTGAACAATCACACAACACACCCCGCCATGACGGTAGGATCAGCAGGCCACTTTACTCAATGAGAAAGCTTGGTAATTGGAGCGGCGTAAGCATCTGTGGAAACACTTTGGTGTGTCTAGAATTAAGAAGAAAAAAAAAACAAATAGGACAAAAGACGGAGAGTTTAATATTTGGGGTAAGCTGTGATTCAACATCCTGAGATTAGATGATCAAATTCTGCCAGTGATAATCCTTCATCTTGGAAAATTAAATACCACTCTTCTATCCTTACACACACACAGTTATACCCGATCAAGGTCTTTATCTAACATGTGTCTCATAACCCCGGCTGGTTCCTCAGGGAGCTGTTCTGATATCTGATGAGTTTTTCATTAATAAGACACAAGTCTAATCCTGAGGGAAAAGCACAAAATGACAACGGATAAGCCCAGCTTTTCGCCACACAAGACAGTTTCACTGAGGGACTATTATAAAACATCTTTATACATGCACTCATATTATAGTTTAATCTCCGCAACCGAGTTTTATTCATCCTGGAATAAATTTTTCCAAGTCTGTCACAATTAGGATATAAATGTGATTTTTCTATTTGGGATATTCGCAGAGATAAAGACAATCTCACTGAAGGCTCAAGGGAAAGTCTAATCTGAGAAGAAGTGTCACTTAAAATCAGCTTCAGTGTTGTATTGCAGGAGAGAATTTACTTTAACTGCTTTTCTCTTCTATTGCGCCATGATCATCCAAGAAAATAAAAATAATTCAAAAATCCAAAGAGCAGAGTATCAGGTCCTTGATGATGTCAAAGACATATGAAAAACTGGATCTTCTCTGAAGGTTTGCATCACAATATATCTACTGCAAAACTAACAGCACCTTTAGGAAAAGCAAATGTGTGGCACTTGTTAAATACTTGGTCAATCAGTTTGTTTCCAGCATACCTGCAAAGTCAAATCAGGGGGGCTTTAAAACGTAAACAGAAGCAAGATTTTGCAGTATCCTATTCAATCTATGGCCCTAAATAGGATTAAAATGCTCTGGCAGGACTTTAAACACACAGATCTGCAAAGACAAATTCACACAGACATGCAAACCCTTATTTATGTCATCAGTTGTGGTAGCGTAATGAGTTATAAGGTTATACACAGAGGTGGGGCGAGTATTAAAAAATTGTGCTTAAGTAAGATTAGTAGTAGCACATACTGCTAATCTTAGTACACACACACACACACATGCACACACAGAGTACAGTAAAAGTAAACAGTGGCCGTATAACAAGAAGATTGAAGATTCACAAACAGGCTAATCAAGCACTGATTAATTGATCATAAAATCTGTTTAAATGTTTTGAATTATGTAACCAGAGACATTTCTGCTATTTTAAAGACTAAATGAAAAAATAAACACAAATGAATAACAAAATTTGAAATAAAAAAAATCAAGCAAGTAAAACACTTTTCCAAATCTTCAACCTCTAATAACCTTTTAATATAAAGTAATTAAACTAATTTGTAAGAGACTGGATACTGTCTATATCTAAAAACCGGGTAAAGAACTTCACAATATGTGTTGTTTACTGTATATATATATATATATACAATATATATTAATTTCTACTACTTTTCGCATTTCTTGCATCACAGTAATTTTAAACAGAGGCAAATGTAAAATATATAAATATATATAAATATATGTATATATATATATATATATATACAAACTTGGACTTAACATTTCTAGATTTTTTTGCAAATGACATAAAGCTCAGTTTGTGATTTGTAACACCATTGACAAACAGGTACAGGGTAAGACTATGAGACTCCCCTGAAAAACCTCTTACACAACCCATGCTACATCTCAGTGATTGGACGCTCGTTTTCCATTTCAGGAACAAATCTGATTGTTTTGTCTATACCTGCTTTTAAGCAAACAAAACTGACCAAATATCGTTCTAAAACAACCTTGGTGTACAACATACACGTTTTCAGTTGTTTCGAAGTTAATACCCATCGGCCTCGGCGTAGAAAGCGAACATTTAAGGATCTACTCCGCCCATACTAAGATAGTCCGGCGTACGCTAGCATATGTAACGAACGCCACCCACAGTTCGATGACGTTTGTAATGGACCAATGAAAACGCGATAAAGCGAGGGGTAGAACTAACTGACGTCGAATTCACCCAATCAACTGTTGTTTTGCCCAGAACGTTCAGTGAATCACAACGGAGATGCCAAAAATAGCACCTCCTCTTGTTCAGCACCCAAAGTCGAAGGATAGCTCTGGCCTTTCAATGGAAGAAAGTGCTAGATTCGTTAGTGTTGTATAATATCAAAAAAATCAACTCCCGGGTTCCACATTTTGTTTTTTGGGGCCATCGGGTGTTGTCTTCACTTGTCGTGAGAGACAAGAACTGGAGTCCAACATGCGTAGAAACCAACGCTGTCCAAGCAGGGAACCGCCGAGAAACGAATTACCGCCGCTCAACTGAGGCCAATCTCGATTTTTATTATTAGTACATTTGTTCTTATTTTTCAAGTAAGAAAACCTTTCACTCGGCTAGCTGGCCAACATCATCGGTTGACAACATATCCTCACTTTGTATCGGAGTCGGGATCGGCAGGAGAAAAGGTAAGCAGCGTGACATTAGCTCGAGCTTTGGCAACCTCAAAACGAGAAGCTAACATTAGCATGCTAGCAGCCGTTAGCAGCGCAGCAGGCCCGCGACTGAAAGCGAGCAGAGGAGAAACCAGCGGCGGGATAGATTTTTAGGTCCAGAAACGCCGAGATTCCTCGCAGCTGTTCGATCTTTGCTCAAATAAATGGTTTTGTTGTGTGCGGATGTTTCCGGACGCGAAAGCTACTTCCTAAATAAAGCAGGAGCGAACTGCTTCACTTTCAGAGTGACTTGGTCCAAATAAAAGAAAAAAAAAAAAAAAAAGCTACTGAGAATATGGAGCCAAAGCGAGTCCAGACAAACGTAAATGTGGATTCTGGTCGAGTTCACCTGTCTCGGACGAGTTAACACGTTTTCAGTTTCAACGCCCTAAACTGTAGATCCTTTTTTTGGGATCTGCTTGTAAAAACAAAAATGTTCACTGTTGGCTTTGTTGTTTTAAGATGCCTAGTAGTCATCATTTCAGAACAGCTTTAAGGACATATTCCACCTTCCGATGGTTTTTGGTTTGACACAAACTGGAACATGTTCAACCTTTAAAACGATCAAGATCAGTCGCAGCTTTATATGTTGTTTTGTGTTCTGTAGTCATTTTGTAATAATCCATTTTCTCTGTATGGATCCATACTTCACATGACAAGTTCCTCAATTTGCATTCAAATGAGTAAAAACACAAAGTTTTCTGAAGATCTCGCTGGGAAACAAATGAATATGTTTGGTGTGTTAAACAATGACCTTTAGATTTATGATTATTTTCCTCGTTTGGCTGGTATTGCCTTGATCTGGGTAATTAAGGAGGTTCCTACGTTAGGATCATAGTATCTTATACTGTTGTGGTTTTGGAAAAAAATATTATAACAGTTGCAAATACTGCTCTTAAAACAAAATTAACAATTTAAAACGGGCTTCTTTAGGACAACAGTTACATAACTAACTAGAGTATCTGAAACAATTTTCATATTTTTTTAATTATAAACGCCGCAATTTAACAAACAGTGAATAAAAATGAGCAAAAATAACAATTAATCCAGTTTTGAAGTCTTGTAACATCGTTCATCTTACCTTATTTTTGTGACAATAAATGACAGTTGATGTCATCATGACATTATAAACGCCAAACCCTATCGAACGTGTCAACTATACGTCTGCGCAGAAAATATAGTCATTTAAAATCATTTTTATGTTAATGAAAATCCAAGCAATTTTTTTTTTTATGGTCCAAATCTGCTATAGTAAGTCTCAGCTTTTTTCTAACAGTAATAAAGAAATTGAAATAAAGATATACAATATATGTTTATGTCATGGTATAATTGGAATGTTGTAAAACTACAGCATTGCTTTTAAAAAGAATGATTTTTTGGGGGGATAGTGAAGACAATTATACTTCATAGTATGTATTTAGCAAAATATTAAATACGAATAATGACTAAAATGTGTAGGTTACAAATAAAACTATAAAATCCTTTTTTTTCTGTTGTCTTTTTACCTTTGAAAAGCTTAACTCGCACGGCACGGCTGATTTTTTAAGTATTGCACCTGTTAGAATTGTTAATCATAAACGTTCTCTAATTGATACTTATCACTGTTTTACTTCCTGGGTCTTTTAATCAGAATACCTGATTGATCCCTATAGGGAAGTTTCCGTTGTTACAGTACCGCCCATATATGCAGAAAGAACTAAGATGAAAAAGAGAAATTAGCAAAAAAGAAGGGAAATGTTACTTAGATATATTGAAATAATAAAATTCTTGCATTATTATTGCCCATGTAAACATAAAAAACACTAAATATTGCTCGAACCAGAGTGTCACATAGAGTAAGTGACAGATCCCTTAAAACACCTGAAGTCGCATCCCTATTCAGAATGGTTTAAAACTATTTTAAATGTTGAGTAGACTTTGCTCCTCCCATGGTCGAAATAAGCTTGTCCTCACAAAAGTTTAATTTTTTATTTTTTAAGAGATCTGTGTCTCATTAAACACTTCTTAAAAACATTTCTTGTTTTCAGGTAAAACACTTTTGTCAGACCACAAAACCTGCAACAAAAACTTTAAAGTCGGAAAGTTTTATTCGGCGTAATCACGAGTCAAGTGCCTGGAAGACAAATGGCTGCAGACACAAATAATGCCGTCTAATGTAAAATAATTAACAATTACAGCGACAGTTTAAAACATTGCCTAAGCAAACATGATATTAATATTTTCTTTAGAAAGTAGCAGTCATGTTCTGCTTTGTTGGACAGTCCGCCTTAAAGCACACCTTTATTTTGTGCTTTCTGTCTCTGTCGCGTCTCCTTAACCACTCCCACATCCTCCAATCTAACTATTGGAGCTGAAACATTTATTCTGTTTAATCGCGATGATTATTGATAAAATCGACTAATCATTAACTGGAGCACACAGACTCTTAAATATTCAATTTGCTGGAAGTAAAAGAAATACTTGAAGCAATAGTTGAGCAAAAAAAAAAAAAACCTACAAAAATGTGTAGATTTTTCCATTTAGCAAACTAAAATCTTTAATTTTACCCAGATGAGTTTTAGTTGGTTCAAATTCTGTTAAGCAACTCTTGCTATACAATTAATAATCTTTCATTTCAAAACATGAAGTGAACTTACTGGTTTACCTCAAATCAACCAGGCCACCCTTTTGTAGATATGTTTTTATGCATTTTCTTCTTAATAAAGCTAATGTATTTATTATTATTTAATATCATAGCACCAGAATACTAATGCAGCGTCTTGTTTGTCTGTGAGATTTGCTATGCAAGTCCAAATGTTTGCTGTTATAATAACAATAAGGTAGGAATAAAAGGTGCTTTTTTTTTTTTATTTCTGATTTATTCGAAACAATAATTGACCAATTAAGCAATCATTAAAATGATTGTTGTTTGTTGCCCAACGTAATACATATCGTAGCTTGTCGCCACCTCTATTGAAAACTGAAGGAAAGCATGGTTTTCGTTTCTTTTTAGCAAGTAAAGCTCACAGTTAATATTTTGTTCAAATTGAGAAACAACTTTTGGTATTTAAAAAAACACTTGTTCATAATTAAAACATTGGTATATAAAAAAAAAAACATAACTATGAAAAGAACGTTGTGGATGTCTCTTTGAGGATAACCTGTAGGCAGATCCTGATTATTATCTCCAAATACTGGAACTTTATGACTTTTACTCTGCTTTACAAAACTCTTCCGAACGTTGTAATCAGTCGAGCACTGTTTGTCCCGTGAAGGTAAGATTCTCAGATTATCGGCTTTTTGTGTTCAAGTATTTACAGATTATTCTGTAAAACATAAATCTACCTGCTCATACAGTAGATGATAATTTCTCTGTAGAGATAATTAACTATTAGCCGTAGACGCACTGTTGCTTTACATTTGCTTAGCAGAAGATCCAGGAGCGACATTTGTTTCTCCTTGTCTGTAGCGGAGACGAAGAAAACCATGCGGTGTTAGCTTCTTGAGACGGTTTCTACTTTGCAGATTATTACTAATTAAAATATTTTGTAACCTATTTAATTGGCAGTTTTATACATTTTTAGTGGGTTTCTTGGCTTTTTTTGGCTGCTTGTGGTCCCTGAATTCCTATGCAAATACAGAGAATCCCGTGTATTTCAAGGTAATTACTTAACTTAGATGTTCAAGCACTTTCAAGAACAAAAGTCAACACCTCAGTTATGTGGCTTAATTTACCTGTAATTAACTAATTTTCAATGTTTTTTGTGATATAGTGCCAAGTTTTCAACCTACTGTTTTTATGTTTGCATTTTAGTTTTTAGGACCTAATTCCACCAACAAGTTTGAATTTAAGCTTTTTTGTTGTAATTTTTGAGTTAAGCACGAGCGCATGTTTAAAAGCAGGATACTACGAACGGCAAACACAGTTCAAACCAAAGTCCACGAAATTACATCCAAGGGAAAACCTTGTCTGAGCAGCTCCTACACGCACAACCCTGCTGAAAGCCGAGACCTGGCAGATTACAAAGATACACTTTTCTTCTCTCAATCCACCCTGTATTCACTCAACCACTGAAAAAGAACGACCAGAAATCGGGAAAAACATTCAAAAAAATTTAACTCCAAATCCTGGATGAATCTTTAATCAGATTTGGGCATCGTATTTTGAACCTGCTCACCTTCTCCACCATATCAAATTGCGATAAGGTGAGCTGCGCGTGACATCACTTTGTGTCTGAGCGCACTGGTCGGTGAATGCAGGTCGACTGTAGCGGCCGATAATCTTGTGAGTCAGCTTTCGATGTGTGAAGACTGAGAGCTGATGAGACTCACCGCCTGCAGGAGTATTGTCTGTGATCTGATACAATTGTTGGTAAAAATCAAATTTCTGCAGAAGCATCCTATTTATTTAGAGGAAGATATTTTCTATTCTTTAATTTATAAAAAGAAATGATTTGTGAGACTCAAAGCAATTGGATTTAAAAATATTTCCTGATAAATCTGATGAACAACTAGGATACATCAGCTTCAACAACAGTGTCAGCAGATATTTGTAATTTTTTAAGATGTAGGATGTGAGTGAAATGTAAGTAAAACGGTTTGATTTTTAGCAACTAATTGTTGTTTGTGTTTCTGATAGGGGTGTCCCAATCCGATATGGATATTGGTCCAATAACGGCAAAAAAATAAAAAAACAGAATTAAACCGGCCTGCATCTAAGATCTTCATTATTTGCAATGCAACACAAGCATTTAATTGGTGCCCCCGTTTCTATTTGGCGTTTATCCAGCATGATCACTACGACAGCGTTAGCTAGCACCGTAACAATAAGTTGGGGCGGTGTCGGTTTTTAAGAAACCACTGTTCTCTATTTAAGTAATATTATTGAATTTCTTTTTAACATTTTACACTGTAAAAGTAGGTATGAATCGTATCGGGTCAATGTCAGTAATCTGCAAAACTGAAGAACGCCATATCGATATCGTATCCAAAGTGAAAAAGCTGTATAGGCTAATATTGTATTTTATTTTATTTTTTTTGCAATAATGATTATGAAGATGTTCTCGATGCCAGGATTGTGGAGTGTTTACCTGAAGCATATAAGCAATGTCACATTTTGTGGTGATTTGTTTTCAAAGGTTTTAAAAGAATAAGGAAATATGTATAATATTGGTGAAGATAAGGTATCGACAGTATCATTATCATATATCTGTATCGTCACACATTTTTGTTTTAAACCTCATAGAAATGTAGGATTTTAATCTAGGTGATCAAGTGAGAGACTCATGACTTGGCTGTTTTCCAGTAGACAGACAGCCTGTTATGAATCATTAACAGTTTCACTTTTCAATTGAATTTAGACTCTTAAAAAAGTCACTTTGTCAGTTTTGTTTAATTATTTTGTTTTTGATTTACTGAGGAAAAACAAGTGAAATTTTAAAAAGCCTTTCTGTTTTTAGTTCAGTGATGCTTGTGACTTTTTTTTTAAAATAGCTTACAAATATGAATGCACAACATACCAATGTTAGTAGTTCCCACTGTTAGCAAACATTTGAATATATTTATATGTCTCCGCTTGTTTGGACTTCTGTGACTTAACTGACATCCTTCTGAAATGCCACCTAAATGTCAAATGGTTCAAACTGACATCCTGTCTCAATAATTGGGTTACTTCTGTAATGTCGTTCAGTTGAAGCGCCACTACTGGATTGCCGGGCTTTGTTACATGAAAGCTGACGACAGCTTAGCCCTGGAACAGTTTTACATGGTTTCTGTTTGTTTCTATTTTGTTTTGGGCTTCTTAAAATGATTTTTTTTAAATTAAATACTTCATGCTGGTTAAACCACCTGAATATTGTATGCACAAAATATAGGAATTACTACAGGACGATCTTTGGTTTGTTGTTTCGCACATGATTTCATTTATTTTCTAAAAGTACAGTTTGTTATAAGTATATGTTAGAGAAATGTATCAGAATTGCCATTAAAAAAATAAGAACCAATTGTACGGCCCTTAGCCAACTCTGGGTTTCGTGCTTCAAAGTTCAGTAAACGATTCTCAGCATGTCACAACCGAACAGAACATCACAACGATGTTTTGTTCCCGCCGCTGCTTCGGACGCTGGGGGTGAAACGTGACCCGTCTCACTGTCCCACAAGCTTCTCGGGGGTTTTTGGTTTAACGCTGCGTTCGCGTGGTTTCCTTTTACCAAGTACACATGTGGAAATACCACATTATAACGTCGAAATCAATCTGCCAATTTACATCAGACGTTTAAGCCAAAAATGTTCAACTTAAAGCTTCAGTAAGCCCGAGATGCTGCTGCACAGCCACTAATGCATCATGAAGAGGGATAAATGACAATAAGTTTTATTATTTTGCGTAAAGTAAATAGTTGAATTATTATTAAGTAGATTTTGAAGGATATGTGTATAAAAGTTTGAGGTTTTACAGACATTTCTGGTCAGAAAATGTCTCTGAAGGCATCTTCAAACCTGTGATACTTATTTTCCTTTTTTGGCTATCTTCTATCTAATTGGTTTTAGAAAAAAGTCTATCCAAAAATAATTCCATAAATCCGTTTTTATGCCCTTTTTGTCACCATACTTCTCCTGAATAACGCACCGATTTTGAAATTAGCTTTTTTAAGAGACTGGTTAAATAAAGAAGTGTGATTTCTATCACTATACTGCACACAGTAGTTGCATTAAATTCTCCTTTTTGAATTTATCAAGGCTCTAATGTAGGCGCCTCCAACCCTAGTCTTACAGATCTACCGTCCTGCAACTTTTACATGCTTGTCTGTTCTATCACACTCAAATCAAATAAATGTGCTTGTTGCCAGGACCTCACAAAACCTAATGGCTTGATGAAGAGATAGTTGTATCAACAGTTTCAGGTGAGTTGGAGCAGGGATGCATCTAAAATCTGCAGAAGACAACTTGAGGACTAGGGTTGGAGTATCACAATGATAAATGATAAACAATAAGACTATGCTCATACCTATAAAATCATTACGGTTTCATGAAGTGTAGGAAAGCTTCAAATAACAAGTAAACTGCGTTTAATGGCTTTTTTAAAATTAGCATCAGCTTTCTTTTTTAATTCTGCTCTATTAAAGGTGTAGACAACTGTAGCCGTTTCTCCCAGTTCAGTGTTGTTGCTCGTTTTTTCTCTGTGAGTTTGGATTCCCTGCAGCATTATGTAATCTCGTTTCGCTTCCCTCTACGTTTTTTTCTTCATTTTCTTTAGTTCCCCCAAGTTTTTCTTGTTGGTGTCGGTTTCGACCAGCGGTCAAAACAGCGGCTTTAGTCTTCCTCGTCGTCTTTTTTTCTCTCTCTCTCTGGTGTGTTCCGGGGCTTCAGTTTTGTGCATGTTTGTGCGTTTGCACGATTCTGGATGATGCAACTAACCGCTGCTCTAGCTAACCAGCAGCTAAGTGTGTTTAAGCCTGGGAGAGAGAGACAGGGGGGGGGGGGGTGTAGCTGAATGAAGCTCAGCCTGGATGGTTGCACTGAAGGCTGGGCCGTTGCTAGGTAGTCGCAGTGTTTGTTTTATTTTTAGAGCGAATCACAGCTGGTCAACGTTACCGAATTGTCTTTCTATCGCAGACGCGAACACAGCTCAGAGTCGAGCCGAACAACGCAGCGTCAAACCCTGACGGTGTTTCTCTGCTCACATCGCGATAGCATTAGAATGAATGGCCCGTCCCCACTGTCTAACGCTAGCTGTGAAATCGAGCCGACACGCTGTATTTTTAGAGCATCTTTTCCTCGCACACAGACCATGACGGTGCACACATGCGCTGAGACGCAAAATCTCACACACACACACACACATACACACCACACACCTTCCCGAGAAAGCAGCAGGAGTCACTGCTTGCATGCAACAGCCTTTTTTGGGCACATGCCTTTCATGGTGCAATTATGCTGATGTGGAAGGAGAAGCACTGTGAAATATAAGTGTCTAATAAAGGCGCTTTTATTATTATACGGTTAAACATTTTCTGTGATTGTGCATTATCGTGTCTTGTTCATTATCGTTATTGTGATGCATTTCTGTGATATATTTCTTCTTACGACTTATCGTCCCAATGTTTTTAAACCAGTTGTTCTTTAATTACTTTATTATTGTCACAAAAGTCACAAGACAATTGCTTTTTATCCATACTCCATACCTAGTTAATGGGTCATTTTAATATAGCAGTGATTAAAGAAAGATGTTTTTTATTTCCTATGGAGAATAAAGAGTGCCAAATTATAATTCCTAAGTAATTTATTCTATAAATATTTAAATGGTCATTAATTTATTAAAACTGCAACTATTGTTTTTTATTACAGACATAATTATAATGGCTCAAATAAATGTATTGATTTTGTTTTTAAATATAGATTTAATCATTTCATTATTTAATAAATATTTTTTATGTTCCTGTGCTGAAGCACATCTTCCACTACCTAAAACTTGGTTGGTGGAGGCAGTGCTGTCTGATTGGCTGCTTCAAATAACAAGTAGAGACAACACAAGTTTGCTATGATCAGGGTCAGTACATTTTTATTTATTTTTTCGTCAGAGTTAACAATTTCAGTCTGTTTATCCCTAATTTATTCTGAAAAATCTCTAAAACATTCACGGCAGACCCCACCATGATCCTGCATGGAGACAGAAGTAGTCGTAGCCCCGCCCACTTCCTGACTCCGCCTAACACTCTCTAATGAATTTCTTACAGATACTAACGGGGCATCTGATCAATTATTTAATCGATTATGTATTTATTACTTAGGATTGGGCACTGTTCGCTCTCCACATTTTATTTTGCAGAGCAATTTGCTAAAGCAGAGTTGTTGGGTTTAGATAAGTTAGCCGGTGAAAAAGTTGGACCTGAAGCAACTTCCTCCATACAAAGCAAATATTTTAATCCACAGATGCAATACAAATAAAACTTGCTTCAAATTATTTCTGGAGCAAATGTTTTTTTACCCTCATAAACCTGCAGATGCTTAAATGTGTTATTACATCTGAGTTTGGAAGATCTGTTTTACTTCCTGTTCATCCAAACACTACTAAGTCTGATAATATTGTAATTATAACGTTTTCCTAAATGTAATGGGACTCTCTTTGTGTACTGAAGCTTTTGAACAGTTTGTAGTTGAAGCTTCTTAAACATTTACAGCCCAATTGGACTGTGTCAGTTTTAATGCTGGCCTCAAACATTTAACACTGGTTCAGGGAATGAGTTCAATGCAGTTGGGGTGGGACAAAAAAAGTTAATTTACATAAGAACCTTGATTTTTTCATTTAGAATCAATTTCAAATGTGCAAAAATTTATTTATTTAAAAAAAAAAAATGTGGAAAGAGATGAATACAAAAGCATAAAGACATAAGAAATGATCCCATGTTTAGCCTGTTTATCTTTACAACATTTAAAAAAATGCTCTAATAGTTTGTACGTACTTTTAATATGTGTAGGTCCTGTTCATTGTCACTACTTTTCTTACTACTTTAAAAGTATTTTCACATTTTAGAATAATGACATAAAAGAAATTCCTGGACAGTAAAACACACAATGGAAAGATGCAGAGAATGCTGAGATAACTCTGACCTGGCATGCCTTAAAGGGCAAACACGTGGTTTGTGAGTAATTTTAAGGAATGTAAGTTTAGAAAGGTTCATTGCAGAAACATTGAAGCACAGATCTACTTCTTCCACGTCCAGAAATGCGTCTGAACCTTATTAGCTTTGTTTTCACCCAATCTTCATGCGTATCTTAAGCAGTCTTTTAAAATGCGAATCCATAAAAATTCTACGTAAAGTCTAATTTTTGTGAAAAGCTGACGTGACGCAATGGGTGCGACAAACAAGGAAGTAGTGAAGTAAATTTCCTCCGTCCGAACTTATTTGGCATTTACTGTTTTTTTGAATGCAAGCACAAAAACTCAGATAAGGTTTTTTTTTTTTCTTTCCTTAATTGAGCTGTTTTCATCAGTCTTCTCTTATACGTGAGTTCACAAAAAGAACAACATTAGGTCTTTCTCTTTTATCCACTACCAATGCATGTTTACCATCTGACGTGTTAATAGTTTTGGTTACCCATTTTCCTCCCTCTATTTCCCTCTCTGACCTTCAGTTGTAGGCAGCTATGGGTGCGTTCCTGGACAAGCCGAAGACAGAGAAGCATAGCGCCCACGGCGAGGGGAACGGGCTTCGCTATGGTCTGAGCTCCATGCAGGGCTGGCGAGTGGAGATGGAGGACGCCCACACGGCGGTGGTGGGCCTTCCCCAAGGACTCGCCGACTGGTCGTTCTTCGCCGTCTACGACGGCCACGCCGGCTCGCGGGTCGCCAACTACTGCTCCAGCCACCTGCTGGAGCACATCCTGACGGGCGGCGCCGAGTTCGGGTCGGGTCCAGGTTCCGTGGAGGGCGTGAAGGACGGGATCCGCTCGGGCTTTCTGAACATTGATGAGTACATGCGCAACTTCTCCGACCTGCGGCAGGGCCTGGACCGCAGCGGGTCGACGGCGGTGTGCGTGCTGCTCAGCCCCTCCCACCTCTACTTCATTAACTGCGGCGACTCGCGGGCCGTGCTGTGCCGAGAGGGCAAGCTGGGCTTCTCGACCCAGGACCATAAGCCCTGCAACCCCAGGGAAAAGGAGCGCATCCAGAACGCCGGCGGTTCGGTCATGATCCAGAGGGTGAACGGCTCCCTGGCCGTGTCGCGGGCTCTCGGGGACTACGACTACAAATGTGTGGACGGGAAGGGGCCCACGGAGCAGCTGGTGAGCCCAGAGCCAGAGGTCTGTGTGCTGGAGCGAGCGGCCGAAGGAGACGAGTTTGTGGTCCTGGCGTGCGATGGGATCTGGGATGTCATGTCCAACGATGAGCTGTGTGATTTTGTTCGATCGCGACTATTGGTTTGTGAAGATCTGGAAAAGATCTGCAACTCTGTGGTGGACACCTGTCTTCATAAGGTAAGCTGTTACTAACACAATCGTCTCAGTGTCTGGTTAACCTGGAAACAAGGCTTCTGTCAGACTGCCGCAGGGTAGCTGTGGCTACCTTACAGTAGCTTACCATCACTAGTGTGTGAATGTAGTGTAAAACGCTTTATGGGTCCCCTGGACTTGATAAAGTGCTATAAAAGTACAAGCCATTTACCATTCTTGAGATTCTATCTCATAAACCAACACAAAGAGAAGCACAATTATAAAGTTAAATGAGGTAATGCCTTAAGGAAAATCTTAAAAGTGTGGCGTGGATTTGCAATCAGAATGCTACCACAGAGTGTGATTTAATTTCAGGTTTAATCCAGCAAACAAAATCCTGAAGATCAAGAAATATGTGACTTAGCCGTCTTGAGTCCAGGGTATAATTGGCCGTTTTTGATTACTTTTGATTTTATCTTTATATTTCACCTTTAAAAAAATGTTTACCCTGCATTGCTTGGTATTATTTATTTTCAGCAAAACCTTCCCTTCGTGATTTTAGAGTTATCTTTCCATTTTGACATAACATATTAACACAGTGAACCTAAAATCACACAAAAACCATATAATCTAAGTAGAAAGAAGTCATAATTTTTACTGTGAAAACCACAAATATGTATAACGAACTATTTTCACAACTTAGAATACAAATATAAATTGTACATTTCAAAACCAACATTCAATGTTTCAAAGTAATTTATGACTATTTTGCATAAAATGCAGCCATCACCTTAGGCATTTTTTGTACAGCTAATTACAAAACAATGTAATTTCTCACAAATATATTTAACAAACCAATTTTATAACTTCAGATGCAAATAGAAATGTCAAAACCTATGTAAACTCTTATCACACAACAAAGTAATTTCAAACTATCTACATAAAATGCAGGCATTGTCTCAGAGTTTATGCTTGGCACTGCTGCCTGGGCCAGCGGAGATCGAGATCTGGTGGGCGTGCCCTGCCGTCGCCGTCCCATCCTCTGGGCAGATCTCTGACTTGTCCGGGGCGCCTAGCGACAGATCGTACCCTTTGTTGTGAAAGGGTACGATCACAACCAGTCTTTCTCAGCTGCCTCCAGCTGGAAGAAGAGCTCCACTGCCCACTCCACATTCATCAATTGCCACATTGTTTTATATCACAAAACCAACCAAGACACTAAACTAGACCAATAAACACTAACTAAACTCTCAAAATACACTAAATATCACAGATCACTGAAATCTCAAAACTAACTATCGCTATCTCTGTCTCTCTGTGTCAAATTTTTGTATCACAAATTTTCCTTTTCCTGTAGCAACCAAATGCCGCTGTTTACGATTATGGTTTCTGATTGATTAACGTGATGCATCTTTCCACCAATAGGACAAGGGGGTTGTGTGTGTGTGTTTTTTTTTTTTTTTTTTTGTATTTGTGTGAAAGCTAATTTTTCCATTGTGTACGAGTATGGTGTTAATACTTTATCATAACTCTGTTTTTACATGGCCTATCAACACAATTTAAAAACTGATATATAGTTTGAGGTCCCCACTTTCTACACAAGTTGAAACAGCAACTCATCAACACTGCGTTTTGCTGCTACGCCATGTTTAGTCTGCGACGTAATTTTGACGCCCCGTCGCGTGAATGGACTCCAGAGGGTTATGGTTGTGGAGAAGTTTAGAGGGGGGTTGGGTTAAGAAACAAAATCCAAAGCTTTGACCCGTTCAGTCACCTGAAAATAAGAAAGAGGTTTGCATGACTGCAAGTCTAACTATTGGCTGTAAACTTAACAGCCGGTACTGTAGGAGTGATGAGGACGTTTTTGTGGGAGAGGAGACAAAATAAATATGTGGGGTATTAAAATGTTCCAGTTATCACCTTTTCATTTGAGGGACTGTTGCATAAATAGCAATGGTGTGTCTTGGGAAAATTAACCCTACACTTCCCTTTCGACCCAAGATGATGGTGACACCAACTTGCTGTGGGGATCTCTCTCCTCAAAAAGGTTTGGTTAAAAATGAGTGGAGTTATTGCATGACACTCTTTATTTAAAAAAAACAAAAATTCTACAATAAATCTGTTTTATTTCTTAAATAACAACTCTTATTTTTATTTTTAGAGTTTTAAAATAAAGAAAGACATAAAACCGTCTATGGGATGTTAAAATGTGCACTTCGTTTTGAGCTTAGAAGAAAATTAGAACAAAATAAATATAACTGGTGCTTTTATTGTCATTATGTTGAGGAAACCCAATGCAATTATCCCATAAACAATCAAACAAACAAATTGCTAATAGCTATTATGGAAGGTGCATAGAGTCAGTCGCAGGTTGCAGACTCTTATTCCAGCAGAACAAAGACCCTAATGGTTTTAGATCAAATCATGTTTGTGTTATAACGGCCCAGTTTAACGATAACCATAACTATAACTCTTATCGGATTTATTTATGCCACTTTGACAGAGGTGTAGTTATTTATCTAAAATTTGCAAAAGATTTTGTCACAAACATGTTCAAAGCTTGTAGAGACATACTCTAAAGACTTGCAGCCATAAAATACAGTAAAATGATATTTATGCAAAATATTGGCTTCTGAAGCTTAAATATAGGCTCCAGTGTTGTTTTCAGACTTAAAAAAAAGAAATCCCATTTTGGGGCTAATTTAGCGCTGATATGAAGATTTGATCAGATGTTTATTCATTAATTGCTGTTATGGCTGATAACGATATTTACCAGTATCAGATATATATTTTTGTACCCTTTCAACAGCATGTAAAGACAACTACACTACTCAAATTGCTTCCTAATGCCCTAATCTACCTTCTGAAACACAAACGGCAACAAGATGAAGATAAGCATTTCCTGTTAAAACCTTTCCAGTCGTACTCACCGGACCGATACCATTATGATTAAAAAAAGGATAAATATCGGCCGATGTTTCGGACGATAAATGGTCAATTCTTATCTAAAGTTACGCATACATTTAAATATTTACATCCTCTGATGTTTATTAAAGAAACCCTTAAACCCCTTTCAAAAACATATCTTACCGCTGTCAGTGTCCAGGGAACTCCAAGAAACCAGCAAGCTAGGAGCATACGAGTTATTTTTACCTTTCAGGATGGGTTATCTCAAGTATTGGCCACGCAGGCATAAATCTGCTCTGCTGTCGCTACCTATTTGTGATGTATGTGAAAACGGACACCTACTTTGACCACGCCGGGTCCTTCAGCACGGAGGAGAGTTTTTGTTTTTTGTTTTTGAAGCCTTGCGCTTGACTTACAAACATTAAAAGATAAATCTTAAACGTTTTAATTACAAAGCTACTTATATTATATAAAGATTAAAAAAATTATAGTCCATCATAGCATATCGATGTTTATGTACTATAATGTTACTGTGTTGAAAACGTAACATTTTCCAGTTTTTTTAAACATTTCTGAACGTTATATTTACATTTATCTTGAAGGGCAGCAACACAAACAGCCATGAGAACATTTTTTATTGTAAAGTATATATAATGTATAAAACTCCATCGAAAGAAGAGGAGAAAACAAATGAAATCAGTTTATTTATATTTATCACCATTTTGTCACTGTAATCTTACTGTACATACATTCCAATTAATCCTATTTATGAAGCTTTGCTTAAAGTTCAGTTCATTATCTTAATTAGTTAATTGATTTGTGTTTTCTTTAAGTAAACCCAACAGATTGAATCAAGTCCTTAACTTGCAGCATTCATTGTTTCTGCTCCTTTATTGGGTTCATCTAGGAGAGAAACACAACTGAAAGACAAGACTGATTGCTACTAAATAAGTATATTTTAGTTAACTCTTGAAGGAAACCCTTGTAGTTTTTGGCTTTGTTGTTCATCAGCTGACAGAGACACTGATAGTTTCTATTTTTTTTTACTTATGTAAACTCATCTCCAAAAACGAGGACAATCACGCAACTAGAGCTGAAACAACTAATCGCTTTAATCGTTTAAAATCGATTAAAATAGTTGACAACTAATTTAGTAATGAGTTAGTTGCTTTATAAACACGTTTTAGCGTAAGCTGTCTATTTTTAACACAATCTGTTATATCTGCTGTTAATATGGGGCAGTAATGAGCTACCTAACGCTGTAATCTACCAGTGGAACAGTAGAAGAAGAAATCAGCCAATCGTTAGCCTTGTTTTACTAGCACATAGCTCAGGCAGCACAAACACATTTGTCCTGAGCAAGATGGCGGAGCACGAAAATGTACAAAAGTGTTCTTTAAGTGAACATCTGAGACAAAAACATGTCGTAGTTGAAGCGGGGAGGGGAAGAACCAGCGCGGTAAAATAACCAATATCTAATGAGAAAATAAATGCGCGAAATACTGTTAATAAATTAAGTTAATACTAATTTGGTGTTGCTTCGTTACTTTTCATGTGTACTTATTTGGTCATTTTGTGTTTCCTCTGCAGAGAAAAAACAAGGAACAATAAAACATTACATGTGGACAAGACGCTCACCCCCCACATACAAACTCTGCCTCCTGCTTAACATTCAGAATAGAGATAAAATAAAATCTGAATTTGAATGTATAGCATAATAAGGGTTGAGATCTCTGTTAATATGCTGAATACTCAATACGTTTTTTCTGAATTCAACCTCATTTTTGTATTTTATGCCTATAAATGAACAAATATTTTACACTGTTATGGTCATTTCTTTCTTAAAAGAAAGTTGAATAAATGCAGTGTACTGCACAATTCTCTTATCTTGTCCTTTTTCTTAATGATAATTCGGTTTAAATAACTTATATGGGAAAGTAAATGCTATATAAATTAATAATAAAAAGCAATTAGTCGTAGAAATAATCAACAGGTTAATCGATTATGAACAAAAATGTTAGATGCGGCCCTTCATGCGACCGTTTTTGACTAGCACTGCTAATCCACTTTATTTGCTTTTGCCACTCCTTTTGAAATCTGTCAGTACTCAAACCATAAGACATATTATGGAACTGTGGTCATTTGTGATGCTTATCACACTAAAGCTCAGCGTTCGCTGGCAATTTTCGCGGTAGCGCTCAAAACATGCCACAGCCTGGCACAGATTAAATATAGGCTTTCAGGGAGGGGTTGCCACAGCCTGACACTATTAAGAAGAAAGATATGTAGGATTTTTAAAAGGCAAGACAAAACAAGAGTATAGTTGCAAAACGGCCTTTAGAGCAGCAAGTTGTTTTTATAACCTAAGAAGAAAAAAAATCATAATTGGGACAACTGGATTAACTGGTGTCTTAAACTAAAGCAAGGATAACC
Organism: Orestias chungarensis; assembly: GCA_032876305.1. Taxonomy (NCBI): domain Eukaryota; kingdom Metazoa; phylum Chordata; class Actinopteri; order Cyprinodontiformes; family Cyprinodontidae; genus Orestias; species Orestias chungarensis. The sequence goes on along the minus strand of JAVLVB010000001.1, from coordinate 1,226,092 downwards.
TTTTGTCTTGTTTTAGTTGTCTCTTATTCATGGATTCTCGGTTATTTTCTTCTTCTTACTTTTTCCCAAACCACCCTGATCCAGCGTGGTTAAGTGAACCAAACCGGCGTTTTTAAAAGTTAGCATTTGCTAAGGTGCCCTCTGTTTTTTTTGTACCGTCTTTTGTGTAGGGGAGCCGAGACAACATGAGCGTGGTGTTGGTGTGTTTGCCAGGAGCGCCGAAGATCTCGGAGGAGGCCATGAAGAAAGAAGAGGAGCTGGACAAATATCTAGAAACGCGCGTTGAGGGTGAGCATTAAGTACAGGCTCAGAGACGCACATCATTATAAATTATGAATAGTTTAAACCTCCTTTGCAAGCAAATAACTGTTGGTTCCCTTGTTGTTTTGTGGATGAGGGTGTGTTTAACAGGGGGGCATTGGGGACTGAGCTGTGTACCTGTCTGCAATATAACCCCAGTAAATTGACAACAACATTCTGCCTCGTTTAATCGCAGAGCTTCTGGGAAATGGCGGCGAGGAGGGAGTCCCTGACCTGGTGTCTGTTCTGAGGAATATTGCCTCAGAAAACATCCCCAATCTTCCGCCTGGTGGAGGCCTGGCCAGCAAGTAAATATCCCCAAACTGCAAGTTATAGATGCAACATATCAGTAATGGAAACAAACGTAAACGTTTAAATCTTACGTTTCGATTACATTGATTACATGTGTCCTCACACTGATTGTTTACCAATGAACAAGCAATGAATTTAGTATCGATTTTCTAAAAAAAATCTCTGGATTTGCTTGAAAATAGTGATAACTTTTTTTTTTTGAGCTACATCTAACATGTTATTTCATGTTTATGTTAATAAAAGAAGCAGAAAGCATAAAATTAAGAACTTTTCACTTATTGAATTGATTTCTCTACTCTTGTTTTTATCAAGTCTGCTTTCCAGTCAGGTTTCCCTCATCATTATGTCAGCCCTCCCATGTAATTCTGTTGGTTTTAGTTTTCTTGCCAACTAAAAGTCAAAAAGTTTATTGTGGTGTCTAGTGTACAGTATGGCTGGGGAAAAAAAATATATACATGGAAAAACTATTTTTTTATATATTTTTTTTTCATTCAGTCTCAATTGTTATCACAGTTGATTATCACAATTTGTTTTCAACCTACCAGCTTAAAGCACTTGTACTAAAAAACTAAAGAAATGAAAGATTAATTCAGGATTTTGTTCATATTTCAAGTAAATAAAGCTAATGAAATAAAATGAACATAAAAAAATCTTAGAAAAATGTAAAATAACACCAACATAGTTAATAGTCTTGAGTTCTTTTGCAGGTTATGCACAACCTAAATAAAATAAAACGGGGGGAAAAAAAGCAAACAAATGTACGAATTATCCCTCTTACCTCCAGTTATGATTCTACATATAAGGTTAGCACCATTGCTACTTACAGATCTTGCATAATCTATAATACCAGTACAGAGTAGTGGGTTAAATTATAACACATCGGTAGTAGTGGCTGAACTGCTGATGCTAGGCCTGCTGTTTTTTTTTTTTGCCGGTACTTCTTTAAAATGATGAAACATTTTTGTTGGATTGCCGGTTGAAGGCGCTGACTGCCGACCTACCTTCCACATCGAATTAATAACAGCCTCATCTACGCTCGTCTACGTTTAGCTCCGCGTTGGCTCGTTCTGTTTAAATCTGGGGAAACGTACCAACAGAAAGGGAAGTCTGATTGGTTGTCGTCACCCACATTGTCGGCATTTTCATTTTCATTGACTACTACGGAAATCTGCTTCCATAGTGCTGCATTATCGCCAACTACTCTATTATAAATGTCCTGCAACCTCGTCACGTGTGGTCGAGTAAAAATGCTGACGGCCGATTACGGTAATCGATGTGAAATTTTCACTTTTATCAATCACGATCATGTAATCACCCAGGCTTAGTAGAGTATGTCATAGGCGTCTTGCTAATGTTTTATTCTAGCTGAGCTATTAAACTCTGTAGCTCCTGCACAGTTTCCACGCCTCCTTCCTCTCGGCTGCTTGTCCGATCGCTGCTCTACTGTTTTAAAGACATTAAGTTCCCCACATCTCTTTGTGATGCTTTATTTATTCGCTAATGTTCTCTAACAAGCATCTGATGCCTTTGCATGATATCTGGACAGACCACAACAGTCTGACCCCGACGTCTGAGGTTGTAACCTCACAAAATCTAAATACATTTAAGCATACCTTAATGATTTGGCAAAAAACTAAAGAGCAAACTCACGAATAAACCTGATTTCTGACTAGAAAGCATATTCGCCAGAACACAGGAGATAAAAAGATGGACCTGCTTCTTTCCGCTCGAACTGTCAACGTGTTTTACTTCCATTAAGCTCTCAATCAATATACATTAGCAGAGAATGAACAAGTACGAGACTGCATTATGTTGGGCGATGTTCTTCCCCCGAGGACCAACGTGCGCTTTGTTTTCTGTTTGCAGACGCAGTGTTATCGAGGCAGTGTACAACAAACTTAACCCTCACAGAGAAGAGGAAGGGGTGAGTTTGTTTTCTACATCAAATCCCAGATCCACACACCCTCCAGACAGACAGACGTACAATTAGGTGCTGTGTGTTTGGGAGGTAATTTGAACGCGATTAGAGCGACAATGTGTGAAATTAAACCATCGATAATTTAAACAAGACGTAGACAAAGCCCGACTGAACCTATTTGTTTCCTATATATGATCCTGGTTCTCAAAAGTGACTGAGTTTAATGCCAGCATTGTATCAGCTGTTTAACTCTGGTACAATATTGCATATTTCATTTATATTGCCGCAGATTCAACGTAAAGGCCAAGTCCGTCTTGTCGGACCGCTACCATTTAGTTAGCTCCAACTGGATCGGTGTCGTTCAGAGCTCACTGACACGAACTGTGTGTGTTTTTAGTCCACAAAGTCCAAGGAAAAAACATTCAAATCTTCATATGAATGGATTTATTCATTGATTGTGTAGCCGTATTGGAATTCATACCAAACCTGAAATACAGGGTGTTTTATACTTTCTGTACTAAGCGTGTAATAAAACAACGTGTGGCACATTTAAAAAAGAGT
>JAVLVB010000001.1:1171757-1200631 GCA_032876305.1 Orestias chungarensis | reverse complement strand
TACCCTTAGCTTTAAAACACCAAGCTCAGATTTTGCTAATAATCAGGTGTAAGTCACAAGCTACTGTCAGAATGTGATAATTTGTTGCTATTTTAATATATATTTATTTACTTATGTGTGCAAGTTTGGTGCTACAGCCATTACTGGAGAGTTGTCTTGCACCCTGGATAAGGTATGAACCATTTGAGGGGAAAAAACACGGACACGCTGTACTAACAATCTCTTATTAGAGTAGTTTCTAGATACCAATTAACCTAACCGCTATATTTTTCAACTGTGAAGCAGGAGTGCCCAGAGAGAACCTACAACTATGAGCGTTGTATAAATAGGTACGCTTACACGCATCTCAGACCCGAGCCATCTAAAGTTAGGTCAGAGCGTATAGATCACGCTGTTGATTGAGCACATTGCATTGATCTGGCAGCCGGCGCTTCAATACATCTCCCTCAGAGTGACGCAGTCCCACCAACTTCCCCTCTGTCCTCCCTCCATCACTCCATTACTCACCGCTTGTGCCTTCTTTCTCCCTCATCCTTCCTCCACGGGAAAAATTCCTTCTCATCTTACACTTCTCCCTTTTCCTCGTCCAACCAAAATCTTCCTCTTTTACCTGCCTTATCCTTATGCTTCTGCCCTTTTATTTCCCTCATCTCTGTTCAAGTGGGGAAATATGATGTTTAATAGCTCGTCTGAGTCAGATCAGTCAAGCTTTCCTTTTCAAATGTTTTAAAATGTTTGTGCCAAAAATAGAGCAGCCCTTTCTGCTAGTAAATTATTGCAAAAAATAAATAAATAATGGATTGAAAGAATCTCTGACTCTGCAATTGCTTTGAAAGGTTGCATCAACTCAACCCTGCACAGCTTCTATTGCTATAAGAAAAGTAATGATAAAAATAGTGCTCTTTAAATAAAATTTAAAATAAACTTCTTTAGGGAACCAGTTAAATAAAGAAAAATGCTTTATTTTTTATAGTGGTGACCCGATACAACGTTTTCGGTTTCGATATCAAACCAATATTTCCCTCTTCAGTTTTCCTGATACAGATATTGAACCGATATGATATCAGCATGAATCATACAGACTTTTATTACTTTAGCAGTGTGAAATGTTAGAAAAGGCTTGATTGAATTATATTACTAAGAGAAAATTAACAGCAGCTATAAGAAAAACTGATGTATATATTAATAATCAATGAGTTCTTCCAAGAATGAAGGCTCCACATTTGAATAAAATAAAGAGTGTTTTTCAATGGTGGCTTCAGAACAAGCTGCTTGTGTTGCTGAGCTTATATTGGCAGTTTCAGATGTAGACCAATTTTATCCGATATTTGTTTTTTTGGTTGATATTGAATCAATTTCAGGTCACCACTAGATTTTTTATCACTGAGCTGCAAGAAATAACTGCATTAAAGCATTGATTTGGAATTTCTCATAGCTCTAATGGAACAAACAGTTGGGCAAAAAGTAAAAATCTAATTTCAGACAATATTTGGAGTTTTAATATGTCAACAATCTTAATTTATGATAGCGTCGATAAATCAAAGTTCTTATCATGACAGGAAGTTACTAATGATAACTTTAAACAATACAATAATACCCACCTCTATTACTGATATGAGTTACTCATAATTTGATGGCCTTGAGGAAAGTATCATATGATACTTTAATAAATTAATAAAAGCATATATATTTTTATTAATTTAATATATTAATTTATTAAAAACTAAAGAAGCAATGATTATTTCTAATGCTGCTAAAATGTTAAAACATTATATTTATAATGATTTTGTTGATAATATGTAACATTGTAGGATAATCGAGTGAAAACAATACCTTTTAGTTATGAGATATGAGAGTGCATATTGCTGTGCATCTCAAATTTAGTCTTTGTTTTTAAAATATATGAAAACGCAAATTGTTCCACCATTGCAGCAACAGCGTGTTGCATGTCCTACCTTACAGTCCAAATGATTAAAGTGGGGACAACAACAGCTCTTGAAAAACATACAAACTAAAAATAGGCTTATTTGGGAAAGCAGATACTTAAGTGAGTTTGATTTCAATAAGTAAAATTTACACAGTAATTGCGTTTAATCTAATTTATCAATAGAGGTTTTTCAATCTGATAGTGATAGGTCCGATACTGATATGATATCGGTATCAGGTAATAATGAAGACTGAAATATCGGTATTGTATCTGGAGTGAAAAAGTTGTATCAATGCACCTATTTATCATGGCCCTAATGGAACAAACATTTGGACAAAAAACAAAAATTACATGTAATACAGTCTGTGGAGATTTAAATATTATTAACCTCAATCTGTTGTATTATTAACCTCAATCTAAAAACCGCTGTTCTTATCATTACAAGAAACCTGTGATGATAATAAACCGTACGAGAAAAAGCCCACCCCTAATTTTCTTGCTCTGAGGTACCCGGGCAGCCCAGTACACCAGTTTCACCGTAATGTATTATCAGCTGCCATTATTTATCAGTATTTATTTAAATGCTCAAAACACTGGAGCATACTTGGCAATAAAAACCTGATTTAATGGTAATTTGGACTCTGGTTGGGTTTTAGTCATGTGGTGACGTGGATATAGTGCTCTCACAATTACTCTGAAAAATCAAAAGCACTTGCACTGCGGTTGACCGTTTAAATAGTCTGAAAATCGTTGCACCTCAAATGCTGGAACAACGTGCAGTTTCAATTGGTTTTATTTTTTCCAGGTTGATTGATTCAGTTGAAAATGGTCAGTTGTCACATTTAAAAATCCAATAATATCAGGTAGGGATTTTTAAAGATGAGATGTCAAGTACGTACCAGTAGTTTCGCACAAGAAATTACCTTTAGAAAGGTAGTTTTTATAATATTTTCTACTGGTTTTTGTTTTATTTTTATGTTTTTGTGTTAGTTTTTTAAAATAGGTGTTTGGCAGCTCTTGAGTGTGTTTCGGCATATGTATGATAAGGACATCATAACTGGTTAAAAAAGGAGGTTTCAGTGACCTTGAACAAAACTGGTTCAAGATAATAAAAGTAGTGATGCACCAATATAGAAATTTGGGCCGATATTGATATCCAATGTTAAGATTGCTGTAATGCCTTCTAACCAATCTTTAAAAAATAAGAAGTGACCACTTTTATTGCTTCTCTGGTTCAGTTAAACACAGACACATCAGCCAGATTCCTAATAAAAAGGCAATACTTCCTCAACAGTACCTGTTAAAATCAGTTTGGGCAAACTGGCATGTCTAAAACTCTAGCATTTTTTTTAATACATTGGTATCTGTAAGTAACACTGGACCGATATCAACAACCAAACAATGTTTTTTTTCCAGTTCTTTTAGTGTGTTTTTCCATTTGGTCATGTGACAGTGATAGTAATGCAGCACAGGATTGTGGGGTTTTTTAATCGATATAGAGAAGCAATCTTAGCCGTGGTTATTACCTTAACAGTAATATTATTATTGATATCAGTCCAAATGTTCAGATTGACGCATCCCTTTTTTGTAAAATCTGACTCAAAAGTTAAATGTGGTGTATAACAAGTGGAACTACTTATTCTTTTAAACTTTACTCCCTCGGAGCATTTTGTTTAGTATCGGTCTGGTGGTCTTCAAACTTATAAAGGCAGCTAGCATCAATCAAATGGGCTAATTAAGCTTGTTTTTAACCATCTTGACTAAATTTGAATAGGATGATTTAATTTTTTAAATGTTTTTAATTTGCTAAGTAAAGAAAAGATCTTGCCAATCTGTATCAGAGAAAAAACAAAAAAGTTATTTGGCATCCCATTACATGGTTTGTTTCCCTTTAGTTTTTTTTTTTTTCTTCTTATCTTCGTCTCTCGTCTCTTTTGTCTCCGGCCACTTCTCTGTCTCCCATGGACCTGCTTTGAGACGCTGGTGAAATATTAACCAGGCATTGATGCTTATTAATTGCCCCACTCAGTAATTGAGATGCTCGGCGGAGCCGGTACCCATGGCGACGGCAACAGTCCGTCCCCATGGTAACGGTATCTCACCCACCGAGGGGATATTTTGGGTGAGAGAGGGGATGTTTTGGGTAAAGTAAAGCTGGTTTTGGTACTTTAAGGCATCAGCCGTGCCTTACAGGAAATTCCTCCTCTGTTATCCGCATAAAGATGCAGATGATGCACGCAGATACTCATCTACATGAAACTCAAGTGTGCTGTCTACAAGGTAATTCGAATCACAGAGGGATTTAGACATGTTTTACCTGGTTATTTACTTTACAGTCATTTCAAAAGACCTCCATGGACTATTTTATTTTATATATTATTTCGTCTTTATAAAAAATCTAGACCAAATCATGTTACAGTCAAGTTTCATCCAAGAGATGAGACAATTTTTTTTAACAAGAGCAGGATGCTGAATTTATGTGAGCAGCTCCTCACTCTTAACAGAGAATATTGAGGGTGCCATGAAGAAATCTGTCACAAGGATAAGCTGTCGGTGCTTCCACCCCGCTTTTTCACACTGTACGCTACACCCAGATGTGCTGCCACGCCAGTAATAAAATGCCAAGATCTCACCACAGATATTTTTACATATGATTTCTGTGTTAGACAAAGTTCCACCACAACTTGTATTTGTATTTTATTTTTTCTTGAAATGTTTTCTCAGCAGGTAGGGGTGCGCCAAAGAAATACATTTACATAAGAATTGTGATTTTCATTAGCTCCGATTCAAAATCGATTTCAAATGTCCCGAAATCGATCTTCTGGCTGTCTAAAAGTGATAAATACAAAAGCATAAACACATGAGAAATGATGCGCCTGTTCCATCTTTTTGGCTTTAAAAATTATTTACTATGACAAAGCAGTTTTTGGTTTAAATAAGCCCCTCCAATCTAAAGATTCAAGCAGAATTGATAAAATTTTATTTATTTATTAAAAAAATGTTTTTTTAATCAAATCATGCCCTACAAAATCTGAATTGAATATGAGATGGTGAAAGATTTGCACTTGTGGCGGTCATGTCCTTATCAGTCGACCTGTTATGAGCAGTTATCTGATTATTTATTAAATCTAACTATTCAGTCTTCATTTGGGGTTTAGGAAATGTAGTAAAATTTTGCGACATCTTTTCATTAATAAATTACTATAATTTTGTAATTACTTCCCAATGAATGTCCCAATCACTACAATGGTAAACTAGTAATGATACTTTCTTTAAATTACAAAAGTAATGAAAGTATGCATAATTCATGACTCATAGAGGACAATACTAAGACTTCAATATTGGTATTTTTATTTAAAAGTTGTACCTGGACACCTTCAGTTTTAGCCGTAAGAATAAAAACAATCTGAGACAGTTTTTAAGCCGTCCAAGAAAATGTAGAAATCGGTCTCACCTAGAAAAAGCCTGTTTTTTGCATTTGCACTCTTTAAGACTGTAAATGTTTTAACTTGTTTTCTAATTTGTGCATCAATTATTCAGTTTAATGTGGTGTTAAAAGAGAAAGGAAGAGGTTTTGCAGAGAGACATATAGATGGAAGAGATGAAAGGATGGTGGATAAAAAGGGGGACCACAAGGTAAGAAAGTGATGAAGTTAAAGAGGAAAGTGTAAAATGAAGCTCTGCCAACATGTAAATATGCTCTGCAGAAGGTTGAAGCTGCTGAAAGCTTGAGACCGGATGACCAATCAGTGGAATGTTGACTTGTAAGGCCTGGTCTGGGATCAGTTGGCTAAATTTGTCACATTTTACCAGCACACATCATTGACCATACTTCAAATACCCTAACCAAATTTGAACCAAAAGCATAATTCATAAAGAAATTTCAAATTTTTACTAGTAACTGCTCAATATAATGGAAGAGGACTTTTTTGACTTTAAGGCAGATGGGCACCAGGGAGCAACCAGTTGCACTGATGCTGCAGTAAGTGCTGGAGGAAAGCTACATTTTGACTTAAAAGTTATAGCCTAACCTTTAGCCTCTACTATGTATTTGGCTATAAATTAAATATTTACATGTAGCTTGGCTTTCATTAACCCAATTAAAGACAGGTCAGATATCATATTTGAGAAACATGATTAACTTAACATAATGATATTTAAACACAAGGTAAAGATTGAACTCCAAATATGAAATAGAATTAGAATTCAAGACAGCTACAGATCTGCTCAGTATTGTAGCAGAACACTATGTATTTGCTTTTTCAACATTTCAATTGAACCAGTTTTAAATTATGCATTTCATATATTCAAATGATCTCTTACACTTGATGGGATGCAAACTGGGTAGATGTGGCCACTGTTCTGTCTCAGAGGTGAAAGGATGCTACAAATACAAGTAAAAGGTTGAATCTGGGTTATAATTGCATGAGGGATGTCAGATTAAGGGTCATGTATCAAACTGCTCACAGAATTCTGACTTGAATCTCAGAATTCTGAGATTAAAGTCAGAATTCTGAGATTAAAGTTAGAATTATTATTATTTTTCCCCAGTGGCCCTAATCCTCTTCCATACAATATTGCTTAGTAGCTTTAATGGTTAACACTTTATATCAAGTCTCCCCTTATGGATGTCTAATAAATAGTCTATAAACTGTGTAAACACTTTATAAATCATTATCAGGTGTTTATTCTATATTAATTACAGATGAAAAAGTGACACAACTCTTGGGTTTTGTAAATTGAATCTGTTCAACAATATATTTTAGTATATTGTTACTACTGTTAATGAACAGAAAAAAATTGTAAACAAATTTTTTTGGCATATAATAATATACCATATTACTTCATTACAAGTGTCCTCAAATGCTTATTGAGAAAGTTAGTCTGAGATGTTTAGTATAACAACTTCAGATGAAATATTTGGCTCACTATTTATTATCCATCTATAAGAGAAGCCTTAATGTAAAGTTTACTTTTAAGCTGATTATGACCAGAATTGGCCTAATTTCATATGGACTTTTCTTTTGAGTTGCATCAAACAAACAGATTTTGGAGCTAAATTAGACTCTGTAATTAAAATTCCTAATTACTGATGCTTCTTCGAACTCATCAGACCTTTGCCTTTCGGGCAGTGGAGTGGGTGGGATGCATCATATTCTTATCCTAAAGGTGGGTTCACTGTCGTTGAAAGGTTCGGAGCCAACGCTGACCTTTGAATGAGCTGAGAGCCTGAGGCAAAAATAGAGAAAGCTAAAGTTTCCCTATCATAAAGTACTAACATTTTACAACGTCCTCTCTTTCTTAGGGTAAAATTAAAGAATGTTTTCATATTTAGGAAAGCGTGATGTCCCTGTTACCTTTCGCACCAGCTGTATTTCATCCTAAATGATTTTCAATCATGACCCAAAGACTCGATTCCCTCCGCATGGCAAGTTGCCAGACAATGATCCCATCAGCTACACTCCCCGTTGACCTACTGGTTAAGTAGGACAGGCCGGATTTAAGACGTACTTTTGTAACGCGTACAATGGAGTCACACGCATACACCAAAATCAGGCATGCTTCGCTTTTAGCTTATGCCGAAGCAAGTCACCCCTCCGGCATGTGCGTTGTTGGGGCAGGGCAGGGAAGGAAGGGAGGAAATGTGAGAGCCTGGGGTCAGCACGTGAAACCAATACTTTAGACCGTCTTTCTCCCCGGATTGAGTTTTATTTGTTTAATAGTCTGTGCTTTAAGATTTCAGAGACGCAAATCTCAGTACAGTTATTCGCTTAAATTATGGAGAAAAGGGGATTATTAAAATCAAATGATAAAACTATTAAACACTTTAACTTAGCTTTAAAAGAGGAAATCCGGATGACCACACCTCTGAAACAAGTACCGTTTTGGCCAGGTGATCCAAATTATTTTCAGTTACTAAAAATAAACCCGTGCTAAAAAAAAAACTAGAAACTCCAGCTATTTTTTTTATCTGTAAACTCATCAACAAACTAAAATAATTGCATTTTCTCAAAAACTTTAATAAAAATCTAATTAAGTTTATACAGTATATGTTAGGTCCTTCAGTATTTGCAGCATGGTGCTGCAGATCTGCTATAACTCTATTGTGGCAATCGTAATCTGTTCTGCCATTAATTGTTGGGGTTGCAGCATAAGAGCCAGGGACTTAACAAGTTTCAAAAACCTGATAAAGAAGGCTGGTTCTCTTCTGGGGATGAATTTGGAAGCAGCTGTAGATTTTGCAAATAAGGAGTCTGTATAAAATCATCGAAGTTATAAACAACAACGGATATTCTCTTCATTACACAACTGTCAAAAGGCATTTTAAAACACGCTGTAATACAGACTGCTACAGGAGATCTTTCTTTTCCACAACCGCCAGAACGTATAATTGTTTAAAGTACCTTGAATCATTTGATGCAACTCATCCTTTTGGGATAAATAAAATATTTTAATTTAAAATATTGTCCTCAAAAAGGAAATTTGAATGACAATTTAACCTCTTCTAAAGTTCTCGCCTTCTTCATATCCTTTCTTTAAAAGCCTCTTGGACACAAAATAAAGTTGAAACACAATAAGTATTTAAAATGTTGCCCTGTTTTAGGTGTTTCTTCAGGCCAACTGTATAAATCAGATGAAAAACCGGCTCGCCACATAAAATTAATCACACAAAGGTTTGTAAATAAATGTGTCACATAGCAAAAAAAAAAGAAAAGTGTGCATATGTTTCCTGTTTTTTCGGCGGTTATGATCCCTTTAGGGGGAAAAAAGAGAGACTGTATCTTCTTAAAGGGGAATTTTGATTATTTTACAGTTTGTAAGGAATTATTTCACCATACAGGTGAATCTATTCTACACAATACAAGTGCTATAAGTGTTTTTGAGCTCTCCCTAGTACTTTTTCTAAAGTACCAGGAAATGTCAGAAACCGCTCTCTGTTTTTTTCAAAACCTAAATTAAAGGGAGCACATTGAGAAACTAATTAAAATCATTAAAAAGAAAGTTAGACGCAAATATTCCATGGATTTGGTGCTTTATGTCCGTTTAGCCTCCCCTGTCTTACAGTTTGTGAACGTTTTATTGAGAGCCTCATATTGTATTGAAAATGTGAGGAAAGTTCACGAAGCGAATTTCTACATGGCTGGTTTTCAAGACCTCCGCACCAAAACAGTTGCCTCTTTGTCGGATCGTTTCCTCGTACAAGATGGTCCGACCGTCATGGTAGACATCTACTGCGTTGGGTGTGGACTGAAAATAAAGGGGTACACTTTGTTTAAAAATATGTGGACATCATTTAAAGGATTATGCCTATTATCCGATTAGATATTTTCCACCACTCACGCAGCTTTAGTCAAGGCTCCCTTATGCAACTTGGATCTTACTGAGGGCTGTTTTCATCCGATGGCAGTGACTGGCTGATCCTCAGAGGCTGCTCATCAGACCGTCTGCCAGTCCATCTGGATACCACACGCCCATCTTCACTGTTTGTGATCTTTAAGATGACTAAACAGGCTTTAATGATGTAACTGGAAATGTCCATTCGTTCGAATATATAGTGTTTTTCAAAATGTGTTATTTTACGACTCCAGCCTTCACCTTTTTGTTGGGCTTCTATGTTAGAAACCCAAACAAATAAGCGCACAGTTTATTGTTTTACCTATATTTAGGAAATAAAAAATTGAGAAGTGCCATGTGCGCATGTATTTAGTCGTCCTCAGTGTTAGTAGTTTGCATAACTACAACTTCAAGCCTTTAGTGTTCGTCTGTTTTTGTGCAAACTGACATTTTTCTACATTCTTTGTTTCAAAATAGCTCAAGATATTTCAGATTAAAGAGAGGGAGGCTGTGTTAATTATTTAAGTTCAATTCTAATATACTTCATTAAACCAAAAAAACCAAAAAACATAAAAAAAACGCTGTTGTATCTCAAATTATTCAAGTTTGTTCCAAGAGTTGTTATAGATGCATAGTGGTCTGTCTTACAATGGTATACATGTGGCCTCTGACTGTAGACCTGCTGTCTTAATTATCATGTTAGGAACAGGATGCTGAAGAATGGCTGTTACGTTCTTCATTTTAGAAAGTTTCCAGATCCAGAACATATTCACTTTTTTTTTTTTTTTATTAGCTTGTCTTAAGTCACTAGCTTTGATGCTGCTTCCCAAAACAGGTAATAAGAAAAGAGTTTAGATTTAGTTCTTGCCTTTCGTTAATTAGTCTTTTATCTAACCAGTAATTTCCAAACCTTTCAATTTGTGACATACAGTATAACAGTAATTGTTACTGTTATACTGACCTATTGGTCACAAAAACTACAAAGGTCTTAAAACATGTTTAAATTGTTTTCATATTTGTAGCGTAAAAATGTAATAAATAGGATCTCTAGTCAAAGTGATTGATTTATTAACAACCATTCTAAATAAATCCATTGTAGCTCAGGTTCTTTGCTTGTGATGTCCTGATGTAAAATGTCTTATTTCCAGGATTACCCTGTATTTACTTCACCTCCATCAATATTCTCATTTATCCCAGACCAGCTTCCCTGTCCTACTAGAAGAAAATGATGTATATAGGGCTCATAAGTGTTCATACTTCTCGTCATCTCCCCCTTTTTTAGAAGCAGCTAGATTCTATGTAGGTGTGTGTAAAGAGGTGTGTATTTTTTTTTTCAAAGACTTTTATTTTGTAATAAATATTTTCCCTTGCACATCACAATTAAAGTGGAGCTCCGGATATTTTTCTGTGGAACGCCTTACCGAATCCTTCATAGAAAATGTACCTATTCATAAGGTTTGTGATCTATTGTTTAATCTTTTTGAGATACATTTCTTGTTAGTAATTCTGATTTATTGTCACATTGATAAATTAGGATTATTGATGTTCAAAAACAAAAAAAAGGTTAATATGTTTTGCTTTTGGCGTCAGTTTAAATTTAAAGATACGATAAAATAAAAATAAGAACCACTGATTGCCTGTACCTCTAACACTTAAAATAAGTAATACTATAGCTGTTAGTTGGTGCTAGGATGTTTCCACTATACGTATAAATGAATATTAAAGTACAATGGGTGTTGAACAACTAAAATTAGGGATGTCCCTAATTTGATTTTTGATATTGGTCCGATTTCAGCAAAAATAAATTATCGGATTATATCTATAATCTCCCAATTTAAGCATTCCAACACACACAGTCTGTTCCAGCATATAATCTGTGCCACCATTTCTACATACCAGCTTTTGTACAGCATGCTAAGTCGTGATCACTACAACAGAGTTTGCTAACATCAGCATCGAGCAATATTGCAGACTGGAATATCGGTATTTTATCAGAAGTGAAAAGTTGTATCACGACCCCCCTAAGTACAACATGTGCTTTTAGAGAATTGTACCTATTTTTGGTTCTTATTTTCATCAAATAGCCGAGTCTGCTGAATTGTGTTGGCTGTTTTGTGTTGTACGAATCGTGATAAACTTAATTGCAGTTAGCGGAATGAGTTTAGTCTAGTGGCGGCTGACATGCTTCATCCTACCCCCTTGGTCTCCCCTCCCCTCAAAACCTCCAGCTCTTCTTACATTATTAGCCGTCTGTGATGTTGCATTAAAGATGCATGACCGTCATGCAGTCTCAATCAGCGTGAGCCTCCTGTGTGCACTCGAGTTGCTGCCTGACAAAGAGGGACAAACGCGCACACATGTCGCATCTGTAAATAGTGAGAGAGCCTTCTCAAGGCCCAAATTTGTTGTTTGACAGATGGATGTGGGAGGCTGTTACAGTGACTACCCGCTCCTGAGAGAGACAGAGAGAGCTGTCTGGTTGGACGGGGGTAGAGAGCTCAGTGGACGGCGAGTGGGAGGGGGTTAGCCACACAGTATTGATATAATACCAGCTTTGAGTGCCCTGTCTGCCTAGATGAGTGCTTCTTTGTGCCGCGGCATATGGCTTCTGTGTGTTTTTATTACATCAGTCATATGTGAGAGCAGGCAGATTGAATGAACGTAACAACGTTAGGCTTGTATGTGTTAGCCTCGCTCTGAAGTTCAATTTAAATTTACACTAGAGATTGTGAAAAATCTTGAAAGGTGTGGGACATTTGTTTGTATTTCCATCCATCCATCCATCCATCCATCCATCCATCCATCCATCCATCCATCCATCCATCCTTAAACCCAGATTTATCAGAAGATGTTTTTGTAGAATGTAAAGAAACAAAATGAATAAGTAGAATTAAGTATGAAACATTGGTTTTGTTTGACTATGGGAATTTCAGTACAGTTTATACAGGACAATTAAATATCATCTGTAACAGTCTGAAAAGGTTTTAGCTTTGAAAATATAATATTAAGGTTGTAGATTTTTATACTGGGATGGAATCAAATACTTTTACAACCAAAAAAGATTCCAAAATGTGAAATTTCGTGTATCTTGATGATTTTAAAGAAAAGAAAATCTTTATAGTACTTTCTGTTTAATTTTGGCTGCTGCAGCTCAAGTACCTGTTTTTTCGCCTCAGCTCGGTTCTCCACTCAGTGCAAAAAAATAACAGATAGAAATGGCAAAAAAAAGAAAGAACTGAAATTGAAACATTGACGTCCTCCAAAAAAAACAAGAAACTTGAATTTTTTGCGTGATGCTCAGTGGTTGGAAGTTAATCAACTTGAAGTGCAGGACACATAAGACGTACAGTCTAATGTCAGGGACTGCTTTGAAACAGATTGTAAAATTATTCAACGTCCTGCTGAAACAGAGCACTTTTTCATACAGTGATCCCTCCTTTTTCGCGGGGCTTGCGTTCCAAAAAAAACCTGCGATAGGTAAAATCTGTAAAGTAGGAACCTTGATTTTTTTTTACAATTATACAATGAAGTACTCTCCAGTACATTGAAACCAAAGAACAAAACCTCTCAATCAATTTTTTTCATTTTTACAGATTTTGTAACGGACTTGAAGAAATATAAGGCTCCTAGGGGCGCTTTATAGTCCAAAACATACGTACGCATATTTCACTGCTCCTCTAACTGTGCCAATGCGTCCTGACTCCGCTCTGTCTAGCCAATTAGGATGCTGAACACAATGCACTGTAAAAAGAAAAACAACAAAAAAACTGCACTAAAAAAATCTGCAAAGCTGTAAAAGGTGAAATAGCAAGGGTTCACTGTATTTAGGAAACTTAAACAACAGTGGACTGCTAAATTTGTTCACTGATAAAAAAAAATTTGTTTTACTTTACTCCACTGTTATACACTTTTCGGGCAAGAAGATTTGGGTATAATGGAAAAATTGGAAATGAAGCCCTATGTAGAAGCCTTTTGATATCTTGAAGGACGCAGTCGGTCACACAAGCTTCTCTTAGTGTGTGTTTGAGAGTTTCCCTGCTGAAGTCTCCCTGCTCGTATCAGCGTTCTAATTGGACTAACAAGATTAATGAGGCAAACTAGATTCTTCTGCTTTCCCTCCTCCCATCTTTTAGTTGTCAGGGCGGGGAACCTCGGGTGTATTCGTGTGCCTATCGTCACACAAACAGCCGGGTAAATCTAAGTCATGCTACAATCCATTTAGCAAGGCGGTGAGGTGGAGGCCATCTTCCACCATGGTGCCTGGAAACTTTTGGCTGCTAAAAAGGTTAATTAGTTATGGTAAATTAAAGAACCCTAAACCTTATGCTTTTATTAATTTTTTGCTTTATTTATGTTAAACTAAGAAGGAAATAATAATAAAAACAAACATTTATTTTCTAAATAAAGAGTTAGTGTGATCTTTTTAACTGCTTAAGTTTATCATTAATCTAGATTCTAACAATGCAGTGAAAAAAATCAAAATACATTTTTTGCATAGTATTGACACAGAAATCAATTACTTGATTTTTACTATTTATTTATAACTATATAATATTATTTATAACTGAAAAACACAAACAGATAAAATAACATCTGAAAATCTTGCAATATCATTAAAAAGCTAGTTATTTATTTTGATTTATGACCCACATTTACATTCTCTTCTGTCAATTTCAATATTTTTGCTTAGAAACAGCAATGAAAACATAATTTTTAAGACAGCTATTAAATACTTTGTGGAAAGCAGGTCCTGTAACTATAGTATATGCATTCCAAATTCTAGTTGGGGCTCCTTTTGCATTAGTTATTCCATTAGTGCAATGTGGCATAAAGGAGATCAGCGTCTGACTTATCTAAGGTATTAAAGGAGATCAGGTTGCTGAAATAGCAACTTTTAAATAACCTCTTAATGTTCTGCGTACATCTGTGTGTGTGCTGGTGCTTAATGTATATGTTTTATGTTAAATCACCTCTTTTTGTTCTTTATTATGATTGCTACATGCTCTGGTAAATCTTCTAAATTAATCAGTAATTACAGGTTGCTGCTTCGGCTCCAACGTCTAATTGTTGCTGTGTAACTAAGGCTCAGGTGTCCTAGTTACTGTCACCTCCTAAAGGAATGGTTGAGAACGCGGTATATGCGTTGTGTTTGCTTTATCCTGAGTATACTGATTGGGGGAAATTTTAGCATGACTTGGTTTTATGACAGCTCAAACAGAAAAAGGTGATGTGAGCAGTGCCAGAAGTAAACACATAGAAGGTTTACAGAAGTGGCCATTTTTCCATCCCATGAAGGCAGTTTGCACACAAACCCTTGGTGATTGGTTAAAGGTAATGGTTGAAAAGATTTTGGAGCCACAGTCTGCTTTATAGCAAAAATAAAAATTAACTATTTTTATGGAGAAATATACCTTTATTTTCCAAAAATTTTCTTCTACTGTTAAGTAATCTCTCATTCGCCTGTTTGTTGATATCAGGCGAATATTGGATCATTTCAGCCTGCCTTTAAAATCTCAAATATTAGCTCTCAAACACATGCGGTCCCTTGTAGCGTTCGATTTGCACCACCATTGTAAAACTTGTCATGTATTTTATTATGTTCTTTCTTTGAAGGAAGTTTATTATTTATGTAACTTTTTTATTAGTAATAAGTGGATCAGTTTTTCTCATAAATATTTTTGCAACCAATTTAAGCCTCTCTAACGTTCCAAACTACAGAAGTAATCAGATCTGTAATGATTCATGCTGATATCGCATTGGGTCATCATCGGTATCGGGCAATATTGAAGACTGAAATATCGATATAGTTTCGGAAGTAAAAAGATTGTATCGAGACACCCCTGGCTAAAATACCTAGGCGTAATTCTACTTGACATGGTGACATGCTGTTGGCTGGAGCTTTACCCCTCAAGACAAGCTGAGGAAACATCTCTGCAGCCTTTGGTCTCCCAGCAAGATGCAAAGTATGTCTGGGCACAATTTGGGGATATGTGCACTTCTACCTGTCTATCCTTATTTTTGTGTCCAAGCAGCCTTAGTGTTGTGTTGAACAGTATGTATTGCCACTATGGGTGATGGGATGATATCCTTTTGCTTGTAGATAGAGTAGCTACAGCCAATTGGGGTAATTTACTTGCTGTGTTGGCAATTTAAGTTTAAAAAACAATACATTCCATGTCTTAACCCATTTGTCAATATGTCCTAAAACGGCTTGTAAATAAAAAAGGCAATTTGTATTTGCGAGGTCCTATTTAGGCGTTGTGTAAGTCTTGACATTAGTGAGGCCTCATTGCTTTTAGCCTCATTAATCCAAGTATATTAAAACGGTTTCTTTGCCCTGTTTATGTGTATAGTGTATGCTTTTCCAAACAGATATAAAAAAACAATCTTTTCTCGGCCATATCTGAGTTTTATCTCAATAAACTTTAAAATAGAAATATTAGCTAAATTTTCTCTTTTTTTTAAAACTTCCATTGCAGCTACAAGATTCCAGTCTTTTCGGCATGCCAATTAATTTATTCCTTTATTTAATGCGCTCTTGGGATAGGCCCTGATTCTTTTGGTAGCACAAACAGATTTAAGTTTGGGCATTAACTTACATCCAGTTTAAGTACTTAATTAGAGAAAGGGTCTTATGAAATAACAAACAATATTAACACTTAAATAGTTTCGAAGAGGTATGTAAAGAGAGAAAAAATAATAAAACCCAGGATTCGATCAGGATAATATTATCTTCCTGTTTTGGAAGAAAAAGCTCTTTAACCCACCACATCATTCAAGTTGCTCTCATCTCTAAAGATATGCAGTTTTTGGCTGGCACGTCAACCCGGACGCCCTGCACTAAATCAATAATGGTGCTGTCGATTTGCCGCGCTCTGTTCCAAATCAGTCTGAGTCCATCTTTTTTTTCTGAAACCCCTGCTGAGATTCACCGTTATGCAAGGGGTTACATTTGGGGATTAGCACATCATTTTCAAGGGTAGACATCAAGAATCCAGAGGCATTTATAGGTCACAAATCCCATGCTGTCATGTATTATACTTACAACAACAGGGTTTTTGAGTTCTTATGCTTATATCATTTGTATCTTTAACTACGTTTTTATTTTTAAGATGGATTCCTTTATATAAAAACAAAACAGTTTGCAGAGACATTTCAATGTACACTGTAGGAATTAATATTTATAACTTATCATGTTGAGTACATTAGTATTTCATAGGTTTGTTTTCTCTCATTGGTTGCAGGTTCTCCTACTGCAATGAGAAAGAAGAATAGAAGAGTTTATTTACTGTTTGTTTGTGTTTTTTCTGCATCATGTTCCCCACTGCCTGATGGACGTGGATGTGTGCCTCGCAGCCTTCTGTGTGTGTGTGTGTGTGTCAGTCTGACTGTTGCATAAGAGGATCTGGTGCTGTCCCAGAGCTTAACGAAGGATTTAAGCCTCTCTTTCTCACTCTCTCCTGCGCTCCCTCCTTCCTGAGTCGTCTACTACCCCCTTTAGCACTCTGCTACACTTGCTAATCTCTGTAATTGCACTTACATGTATGTACTTGCATGCATGTGGATTGTGTAATTGTCCTGCATTTGCTCCATTTGTATGTTCAGATTTTCTATTAATGTTATAATATTCTGGGTTGCTGGGATTTTGTCTCTTCATATTTTTTCCCCATATTTTTACAAACAACTATCCGTCCGTCCATCCCTTCATACCTGCCTTCTTTCCTCCCTTCTGTCCTTCCTTCATTTATTTTTTTGCCAGGATTCAAGATATATATTTTAGTATTTCAAAATATATTTTATGTTACATTAAGTTAAAAAAGTTAAAGTGAAAATGTCCTTATCAGGGAGATAAAAACATACTTTAGCAAATGTTAAACATTTCCCAAATTTTAACGTTCCCACTTTTAAATGACTATTTAGCTTGTTGTTGTTTACTCAGTTTTCTGTGTTACTAAGCAAAGTTACCTTGAGTGTCTACTCTAAATCAGCCAAGATTTGGATAAACTTTCACATTTTGTTTCAGGCTATCAGTTATTTTCATGGGTTATAAACACCAAAAAATCCCTTTTAATTTGATACTTTTGAAGAGTTGCTATCATTGCTTAAATCTAGCATTTTTGTTGAGAGACAAAGGTTGAAAATAAATAAGTATAGGTTAAATAATCCTTCCTGTAATTTTCTCAAGTGTGTCTCTCTCTTTAAACAGGAATCTGTGTTAACAGCAACTATTTTCTCTAGCTAACTCTTTAAAAATATGACTAAATTGGAGAACTTGTCATAGTGTTTAAGCTTCGGACCCACATAAACAGAGGACTCGCAGGAGTACCATAATAAATAGTTTATTTAGTGTGATGATTCGATGATCCGGGTACAGAAGACAGTGGGCACGGTAATGAACGGAGGGGCAACTGGAAACTGCGGGCACGGCGGGGAATGGCAGGAATTTCGGAGAGGTGCTGGAGCGGGCAGACCTAGCTGAGCCAAGAGGAGCGGGGAGACCAGATGGTTGTGGCTGACCAGAGTGAGACTTAAGTTGATGTGAGCATTGGAGATGACGGGAACTGGGAGTAAACAAACACTCAAGCGTCGAGTAGTTGATCCACCGCTACTCTTATACTGGCCCAGCTCATCAGTGCCAACGGGAAGCACCTGGGCAGGTGCACTGGTGGAAGGAGCTCCAGCAGAGAGAGAGCACTGGCGACCCCCTGTGGACGACCTAGGAAACGGGCTGAAAAGACTCAATCTTACAGAACTTTGAATCTTTCTTCTTTATTATCATCTTCCACTCCAAGAATCTAGGAAGAACGGTGCGTTCAGGAAAGATTAGACTTTTAAGTGTCGGAATAATCGTTCCCTGTGGGGGGGTAATAATAATGAGTAAATACAAAATTTTACATTAGTTCAATAGTGATACATCGGCAATGACATCGGCAGTGGTCAATGTTATTCATCTCTCAACATATCGGTCGATATTAACAACTGATATTTATTTCTATCTTGTTGTCGCTTGTGCTTGATTGTGTGGTTTGTGTTTGGTGATGTGATACTGATGCAGGAGTGTGTAATAACTGGACTGTCTTATATAAATATATATAATATAAATATAGGTGATCAACAGTAACAGCAATACTAATGTGGTATATTGATATCAGGATTATAGGTGCCATAGGAGGAGGCTCCTTTGTGGATTATTAAAGTTTACTAGACTATAACCACTTTTCGCAGAATGCTTTCGAGTCTGCGATTGGACCCTTAGTTTATTGGAGTGGCCTTAACCCATTGCTGTTATGTCTGAACCCAGGGGATGAAACGACACAACATTTTGTATTGTTAAAGTAAAATTAGCTGACTAAACGCTGTATGACGTTCTACCCATATTGTGACTCCAGATTCTTTATACGACTTACTCCTGCTGCACATGTGAGGAAATGGCTCAATTTAATCAACTGCATCACTTCTGGTTTGAAACCCGACAGCTCTTTTCACCAAAGGACAGAGTTGAGATAATGAGAGAGCTTTCAAACACAAGGTGTGAATGAAAAGTTCAGAGGGTCCAGTTAACACCTCGTGTGCAGATTTGCATTCATTTGCAGCAACAAATGAGGTTCATAATGATGCGGAAATAACAGTTATAAAGACAATAGAGCTAATGGTGATAATGATAGAAGTGTTGGTGAGAAGTGTAATTCCAGTGAAGATAATGATCTCTTATGTGTGGGTTTTTGTGTTTGTTTGTGCTAGAGGACACCCCTTTTGCTGCTCTCACTGTTCAGATGTGTATTGTGTATTTTTTTTCTCCCTCTGATTTACTTTTGTTTTCTCCCCGTCTCTGTGTTTGCGCAGATCGACTTGGAGCCGGAGGGAAAGGTCTACGTGGTCATTGATCTGTCTGGATCCACCACCGAGGGTAAGATCACAGCAATGCGACATTTTGGTGCAAACAAAGAAATAGAGCAACATATATCACGAGAGACGCTTGCACTCTGAAAGCTGTGTTTCTTGGTTGGAAATATGGCAGCAAGCTGGTGGCAACCAAACTAAGAACTAAGGTGAAATTAAGTAATAAGACTGCATGTAATGCTGTTCTCCAATTATAAAAGTATATCTAGATCCGACCAAAGCCTTCTTAGATACTTAGATTGAGTACAGTATAAATGACTAGGCTTTATAATTGATGATTCCCTTAGTTTTGATCCTCATATTCAACAGCTTTTAACTAAATTAAAGCTGAAGCTTGGGTTTTATTTTATGATTAGCTCTTGTTTTTTTGTTCTAAGCTAGGAAACGTTTTGCTGCTGCTTTATAAATGTTTTATCAGAAGAACAAAAGTTATTGTCAAAGATGAGCCTTGTTTGGAATATTTATCTATCTGATATGTAGGCTATTATTTATTAATGACTTTTTTCCTAATGTGTTAAACCAGAAAGTATTGTTTTCTTAGTTGTGATATCAAACAAGAAAAATATCCTATTACTCCTATTAACTCAGTTAACCTATCAGAAGCTTCCAAAGCTATGACATATTCATCTGCTATATAAATATATATATATATATATATATATATATATATATATATATATATATATATATATATATATATATATATATATATATATATATATATATATATATATATATATATATATATATATATATATATATATATATATAAATAAAAAAAATTGTTTTTTCTGGGAAGTTGCAAAGCCATACACTTTGGAGTTTTGTATAAATTTCCTAAATGAAGCTTTGTTAATCAGAGCTTCATATTTTTATGTTTTATGTTTCCGAGCAACAAGAGCATAGACTATTTTTTCAACATCATACAGGATGACACTATCCATAAGGAAGAAACAGTCCTTAGCAATCTTTTTCAGGTAAGAAATGTATCTTCAAAATATAACGTCAAGGTTCTTTATGTTACACCTGGAGGCTAAGGTAATGTTATCCAAGTAATTGACAAACTAAATTGTTTTCCTATATATCACAATTTGGACTCATTTCAAATGCAAACCTACTAATTATCCGTTCTTTTATGTTTGTTATCTTAATAATGGATTGGAATTGCCGGATTATATCTATAACTAAGTCCCATGTGGTCTCTTATGATAAGTTTGTATCTACATCTAATATTTTATTTACGTGAAAATGTATTATGTCTAGTTTGAATGCATGTTTTACTGTATTAATATGGATATGCTTAAGCCCATAAATTTGAGGCTGAAGTCTGCCCAGATGTCGTAACTTGTCCACCATATGGATATAAAGCGGTTAGAAAGTACTGAATCATGAAGATGAATTATTCATTTTTGATTAGATAAATCAAGCGCATTACCGGCTTGTAGTTTAACTAAACAGTTGATTGCTTTATTTCACTTCCAGCACTTTTTGCCTGCTCACATGCTTATCTATACCTATGGATAAGATAAAAGAAAAAGGCCATAAAATAAATTAATCTTTTAATGAAAGAGGTAAATCTAAGGAAAACCCAGCATTTGCTAAACGACATCTGTAAATGCAGCCACTGTATTTTCTTCTGTTGTGTTTGAATAAAAATGACAGAACTGTAGTCAGCCTTATTGTCAGCTCTAGAAGATTGGACTAATCCTATTTATACAATCTATCCAGTCATATGAAGCACCTTAAGCGGTGTGGATTGGATTCATCGCCAGTGATGTACAATCGGATGTTTCTGATCTTAAATCATAAAGACATCCGAGCAGTTTGCTACTCCATATGTCGTTCCTTTTGATCCACAGCCACCTTTAGGCCTGTTCTGCAGCCTCACTGATGTTGTTGGTGCTCCCTACTTCTAGCAACCGTCCAACACCAATGAGCCAAGACCACACTTACTCAAAGCTGATTGTAGTGAAACGGTTTTGCTGTGATCCAGCGATAAGACGTCTATTCAAAGTACTCTTTAAAACCAGGTGTCAGAATGGCAATATGCGTGTACACTTGTTGATCCCAACATGACAAATGAACCTTCATAGATCAGTTCCCATATTTTTAAACTTCTTTTATTTCTCTGACTGTAGATAAGGTTAGGCTTAAGCGAGTACCTATTTTCTTTCAGCTAATTTCTGCCTGTGAAGATGAACACATTTAAGTTTCCCTTCTTCACCATTCTCTGGGGGAAAACTATAAAGTTAAAGCAGTAGCTGAGCAGGTAATTGGGAAAGTTCGTTCAAGTAAATCAAGAAGACGATGTTCTAATTGTATTCACGTCATGTTTCCGCTGCCCCCAAGTGGTTGGACAATACAAACTGAAAAAAAATCCTTAGTGTGAGTTAGTTTGCATCTTTCTGCCCTAATCTGGATGCATCAGGGTAGGATTTAATAAAAAGAATTGTATTCCTGAAAAGCGTTTCTAGATCATCTTCTATTTGCTTTAAATAAACATGTAAACATCAACAACAGCCTCTCTCTTTCCACACAAACTCCCGAGGTCACATGCCACACGATAAGAGCGATTTTCGCACACGTGCATCCTTGCACACCTGGTTATAAATAGAAACGTTTCTCTGCCTTGCACTCAGCGTCTGTGTGTGTAATGTTTTTTTTTGTTTTTTTTGTGATGGTGCTTGGATAACCTGACCAGATGAGAGCACGGTTGAGAGGCCCCAGCAGAATGCTGCAGAGGGTATCTCTGTTTAAAACAAGGAGAAAGCGGGGAGAAGCATAAAAATAGTAGGTGATATTGAACCAGGGATTGTCACACATACAGACACAGCAGGAGCGGCAGCAGACTTGGGCGTCCATGTCTCTCCTCATGGATGATTGGCCCCTCTATGGTGACCTCACAGCCCAATCCCCGCCCACTCCTGAACTTTCTCTCTTGAGTACAGCCGGCTTACTCGTCATGTTAATGCATGCTGATAAAAACAAATGGTGTGTGTACGTGTGTGGAAAGGAGTAATGGTTGCATAGATGGAGGGTGAGAAGTAGAGGAAGAGGTGGTATTTTTAGCAGATTTGTTTTTTTCCCCTGGTGCAATCTGTTCTCTGCCGCTTTGGACACCTGGAAGAACGCATTTCTCTACTTCTTCCTCCTCCTTTATTTCTCCCCTCTCTCTCCTTCTTACTTCATCTGTTCTTTCCTAGATGAAAATACATAATTTTACTCAGACTTGTTTTGCAAACTTATTCATTTCATTACATGAATTTGTCCAAAAGAAAACAACTTGTTTGGGATTCATTGGAATATTTTGATAGAAACTCTGCATGCAGCCTAAACTTCTGGGATAAAATGTTACTAAAACTTTGCATTATTGTGTTATAAGTAAAAGTAATAGTAAATGTAAAAAACAACTTTCAGTTTTTCCTTCTTATCTCTTTTTATGGCAGCTTTTAATTATTAAAATAAAACTTCTATTACAAAAAAAAAGAAGTAATTTTTTTATTGATGTTACCTTTACTGTGTAATATGTATATGTAAATATAGTTTACCAGTTCTCTGTTCTTAGTTTTTTTTGTTTGTTCTTTTTTCACATTTAAACTGCAGGTTTAAAGGGAGATTTCTAGAGTTATTTTTTTGTACTCTTGTACTCTTTTGATTTTAAATCAGACTGCAATAACATTTTTGGAACATTCATAGGCCAGTAGACAAAAACATAAATCTTCTTTACATATCCCTCCGGTGGGATGTGCAAGTTATCCCTCACCTGGGAGGTATCCAGGAGGAATCGTAACCATACGCCTGAGACGCCTCAGCTGGCTCCACTCGATGTGGAGGAGCAGCAGCTCTACTCTGAGCTCCTCCCAGAAAGCTGAACATCTCACCCTATACCTAAAGGAGAGCACAGAAATCCTGTGGAGGAAATTCATTCTGTCTGGATGTATTGTTTTTGAACAGTATCTATGGTCAATATACAAATCTTGTGACCATTTTTATCGCATCGTGTTTTCTGCAAAGCGCTTCGTGTGCCTTCACTGTGTATGAACAGTGACGAGCAGTTTGTTAGCTGATGCTCCATACAAGATGGAAAAGCAATCAGAGAGAATAAGTCTGAGGGATATTGGGAAACATTGGATTGACGTTATTGGGTGCAATTTCCTTTCTTCGCTTGTTTCTTTGTTACATTTTTGGCAGCAAAATCTATGTCTGGTTTGAGCTTTTGCTGATGTGAAACTGCATCAGCATGAAAAATACAACTTCTGAACTCTTGAAAAAATGTTAGCCAGGAGCTTTTGCATATATTATGCAGTCCTAATAGAGGCCAGATTTTAAGATTTAAAAAACATCTACCTGTTTATCTGCTTTGCAATACTGAAATCACTTTAACAAGAAATATTGTAGCATTGTTTTATTATGAGATCTCACATAGTTTCTTTCTGTAGTGTGTGGGAAATGCAGACAATGTCCGTCGAAAATGCATTTCTTTCCCCTCAAGTTGCTGCTTTGATTTCTCTCTCAGATTCTTGCATGTTTTTGGTAAATTTTGAGCATGTGTTAGCGTGGGGTGTTTTTTTTTTGGTTTGTCGTTGACCCATCTCCCAGATGGTTGTTCTTCGGGTCCATAGTGCGCCCGTCTCCAAGACAATAACTCTTAACAGTCATTAGGCTCCTCTCCTATACCGCTCAGTGTGTGTGTATCCGAGACAGATGGGTGATGTATTATGTAAAGGAAAATGATTTCAGCACCAGACTATTTAGCTGCCGCTCCCCCTCCAACCATTGTGCATCACACACAGATACATGAAAACAGATTTACACTCATATCCACATACGCAGAGTCCCTAGACATCCTGTCTGTAATCGAACTGTGGAGAGGCTCAGTGGTAGCCACATGTACAGCGCACCCTAGAGAGAGATGCTGGGGGAGTGAAGGAAAGGCTAACTAGGACAGGAGCGCCGAGGGAAGGAGGGTGTGTGGGAGTTAGAGTGGAGGTGGTTCTCTTGTCTTAAGGTTACTCTTGGAAAGCATTTATCTATCAAGGGGATGCAGGGAGGAAGTAAAAAGGAAGGTTTTAACCGAGGAGGAGTATTTTAATATGCTGTCCTTCGTTTTTGTGCCCACACACAGCAGTATAAATAGCTTTGGACACGTATATATGTATAAGCCTCCGGTAGGTGTGGGGTGTTTCTTTTCTTTTTTTTGTAAGAGATGGGAAGGAAGAGAAGGCGTTACATGATTAAACATTTTAAGCAAAATGATGCAAAAATCTCTATATGTGCAAAGAGTTGTGCTAAGAATAAAAAGAGTGGATGGAAGAAACTTTCTGGCTGAATCCAGGATAGAGACCTGAGAGCTTGAGTCACGCTTCAATTTCATTCTAAGTTCTGGATTCAACTTAGAATGTAAATCTAGTTAGGATGCAAAATAAAAAAGAAGACTTAATTTAGACATGTCATATTTTAACATTCTAAAAGTAAGACTTGAGACTTTACTAATAGTAAATATTTAAGACTTGCGTCATACTCAAGCTGTTTTTCAGTCACAATAACAATGCTCAAGACTTGACTTAGACTTGAGTCATGTTTAAGTCACAAAAACAAAAATGCAAGACTCGGCCTAAACCCGTGATGCATTTTTTGCTGCATTATTTTGTTTGGCACAAATATTCCTTTAGCATCTAGTTTTTGTCACATAAACGATCATATATGTTCATGATTTTAGACAGTTCATCGGTGTTAACCTATTTTTACTGTTTGTTTGAACATACATGCATATTTATGTTTCTAATGGATTATTAATTATTTTAACTTATTCACAGCTTTTCATGCTATGGTTTCAGTATTTAAATGTACAATTTTGAAGATGTCTTAAATTAGGTCCAAATAATCAATAGTAAAATGATCTAAATTAACAGTTTGTGCCAATTCAGTTTTACGTGCTGACTAGTTGGAATCCATTTAAAATGTCCGTTTTACTCATAGAGGTTTGACTCGACCTTTGCCCTCCAGTACCTGAGTGAGACCTACTCTAGACTTAAAATGCAAGACTTGAGACTTGATTTGTATTTGTCAATAAAGTGCTTGACACTTAACTTAATGCCAAACCCCAGAGTCTGGACTTATTCTTAGAGTGAAAGACTGGAATTTTATCCATGACTTGCCCCTTATAAGACTTGGGAGTAGGCTTAGATTTAAATTGAAATACCTTACACTCAATTTGGTCTTGACGGGGGAAAACTTGAGACTTTATTAAGAGGAAAACACAAAAAAAAAACATGACTTGGACACTTGTCTTTGGCTGTTAGAAAAGACAAAACGCTTAATACTAATATTCAAATACCTCAGACGTGACTTGGACGTGTCCCTCAAATAACTGAATGGAGTTTTAACGCTGTGTTGGAGCAAAATACTTTAAACTTGGGAAGTGACTTTGGCATTCAACTCAACGACGCAATTCCTGACTTGGACATGGAGGAAAAGGCCGTGGACTTCTCTTTTTTTACCGTTGTATGTGTTTAATCGACAGCTTCGGGGACAAACGAGAATGAGGAGAGGGTGTTCCGCGAGAGGATCGGTCCTCGCCGGCGGCAAGGAGCTGTCCGCAGACGTGTCCACCAAGTCAACGGACACAAGTTCATGGCCACCTACCTGAGACAGCCAACCTACTGCTCACATTGCAGGGATTTTATCTGGTAGGCAACGCGATAAACACCCGTGTTTCACATAATTTGCATCAGAAATTGAGTCTCAGTAACGATGCTCTTGTGTGTGATCTGATAGGGGTGTGCTGGGGAAGCAGGGATACCAGTGTCAGGGTGAGTACTTTTCCCAGACCCTGTCTAAATTTCTCAGATAACACTTCATTTATTATTTAAGCAGGAGAACAAGAGAGCGGATTACATGTTGCTGAGTGACGGATGCGATTTGTGCTAAAGCCAGCAGGTCGAGCCATTCATTATCAGTCATTCAAGACAATGTTTAGCAATCTAACGAGTTTTCGGTGCACATGAAGAAGTGTGTGTCACAAGTCTATAACCAGAATATTCGATAGCTTGTTTGTGGAAATTCTTATCAGTGAAAAGTCGAACCCGACACACCAGAGCGATTGAATCCCACAAGAATTATGTTGAGATTAGAAACTCCAGCAAGGAAGTAATTTGACATTCGATGGGGTTTAAATGCCATCATTAGCAATTCAATCTGGGCTTCCTGGATTTCACATTTACTCACTGATAACTTAAATAGACTTGACTGTTCTATGAAAACTTTCTCTCTATTAATTAAAGTACTTTTGATATGTGTAACAAATAAAGACTGGTTAAAATATCCAAGCATCCTGAAGGAATCTTGCTTATTTAAACAAACAGGCCTCCGTTAGATCCACAGAGCCTTTTCTACAAACCAGTTTGTTTGCGTCTTGATATTAATTGACTGAAGGTCAGTGTAAATATTTTAGATAAAAACAAATTTTGGTCTGTTTTTCCATTATTTTAATAGATTTTTTAATTGCATTGGGATGAGAATTGGAGACATGAAAGCAGAAAATGTAGAAATTTGTTATTATAATTAATTTTTTGTGCTGCGTAGAAGCAAGTTTTATAATAATAATAATAATAATAATATTTTTTTTATAATATATTAGCATAACATAATGTCAGTAGTGAAAAAAATCTACCAATTAGTCTACTACCACTTTCTAAAGCTAATATGTGAAAGTATACTAACACTACTTATTATAATTATAATAATAATAATAATAATAATAATAATATTACGTATTATTATTATTATTATTATCATTATTATTATAATAATTATAATTATTATTATGTATTACCAGTATTTATAGTGGGGTATACAATATCCACTACTTCTACAACCATTACTACCAATTAACATTCATAATCATTATACATATGAACCACAATAAATATTATTAAAATAGAAATTATAAATATTAATTTTGTTGTTTTGCCCATGTTGATTTCTTCTTCTTTTGTATTATTGAAAATAACAAACACAAACAAACTTTTGTTGCTTACCCAACATTTCCAAGATGGTTTAAGACACAATTTGTAATATTTATGGTAATAGCGAAACAAAGCTTATGACAAAAACCAAGTGGAATTAGATGGGCCTGCCTAAAACATTTCTTATTAGATATAACATTTTAGTTTCCTTGGTTGCTTGCTAAAGGTTCAGTGTCTAACAGATATGAATTAGCAACATTAAGGGTAGCATTTTTTTAGTTTTAATGCACTACCCATGTTTTTTTAAACTTCAGCTTAACATCAGCCAGCCGACTGGCAGTGCACATGACCAATGGAAGAGCTACATTGATACACATTTAAAAAGTAAATTACTACTCCACACATTCTACAGCACCTCATAACCTTAATTTTTTTGTGCAGTTTTTTGGTTTTTTTTTTGTCATCGTGCGTGTTCTGCATCCTGATTGGCTAAATATAATGGAGTCAGGACGCAGCAGCACAGTCAAAGAAACGCACCATATTTTTCTGAGTGTTAGTTGCCCCAGGTGCCTTAAAACTTCTGAAAATCGTATGGGCGCCTTATGTGTGTACTGAGTTCCAAAATATGTAAAAAATGTTGTCGTTCAACTTTGTTAAGCTCTCCGTTTGATTGACTGTCTGAACATTTCCTGCCACACCGGGACGTAATACGTACACTTTTAGAGCCCATCTCAAATCTACTGTAAAAAAACAAAGAATTGAAGCAAATTAATTTTTGGGAGTCACGCCTCCAGCCAACAGATGCGCGCGAGCAGAGAGACAAAGGCGGTTCAAGCGAGCGGAGCGAGCAGTTTGTCCCAGTTGAGCTTGTGTCCGAGCAGCTCTGCGCGTGCATGTGTGAGATTTGTGCACACACGCTTAAAATGATTGCTCTTTCAGCAGATCTGAGCTCTTAAATTAGAATCATCTCATCCAGCAAAAAAAAATCACACCATATAAACAAGACATTCAAAGTGAAGGAGCGAGCGGCGTCTTTTAGCACGAGTCTTATAAGTTGCTCACTGTAACTTCGTATTGATGATTCCAATTTATATTTTGAAAAAGTTATTTGTGAGCTAAGTTTGTAACTTGTTAAATAAATGCTTGTTCCTAAAAACAGCTTTTGTTCTTTGGTTTCAGTGCATTGTAGATTATTTAATTGTATAATAATTGTTAAAAATAAAGCAAGGGATCAATGTAACTTTGACCCACTTCAACGGATGTCCATAAACACTATGTCATTTGAAGAACTAAAATCTTAGTTAAGCCAGCAGTTCTTATTCAACAGTTACCAGATGCCACACTCTAATTGTAACAGATATTCGTTGGTGCTTTCAGTGTGTACCTGTGTCGTCCACAAGCGCTGCCATGAGCTCATTATCACCAAGTGTGCTGGGATGAAGAAACAGGACGACACCCCCGAGGAGGTAATGCTTGTGTTTATGTTAGGATCAGTTATGTGTAAATCAACAGCAACATCATTTAGCTGTTTCTGACGCAGGATTTTTACATATTGATGAAGTAAATAAGCATTCAGAGTTTATTACTTTACATGAAACACAACCTAAAAAAATCTATCTCTGTATAATTTCCTCCTGCTGTATGTTTCTGTGGGTGTGTCTCCCTCTGCAGGTGGGTTCACAGCGGTTCAGTGTTAACATGCCCCACAAGTTTAGTATCCACAACTATAAGGTGCCTACCTTCTG
>JAVLVB010000001.1:1147108-1171657 GCA_032876305.1 Orestias chungarensis | reverse complement strand
TATATATATATATATATATATATATATATATATATATATATATATATATATATATATATATATATAGTATATAACAGGTGTTTGGCTATTTTTTGCGTGCTAATTTCAGGGTGCATATATTTATAGGTGTGTTTATAGGATATGTTTAAATCATGTCTAATCTCAGATTTTTCACTTCAGTCTATGACAATGTGTGGACTTGTGGTGCAGAAAAGGAATCAAAGCACTTTCAGAGAATGAGTACTCCACTTTAGTACTAAATGAAGTTCTACAGTGCAGGATTTCAGCTGTTAAGCCTACTTTGGGTTACAGTTAATAAATGATTTCTGTAATTAATATACAGTGAAGGTTATAGAAGATGTTTGCACGGAGACAAATAGATGCTAACAGGTGGAAACGACATGCAAACAAATAAATGATGCTAATTACGAAAAGCTCAGCAAATGCAAAAGGGAAATGCTGTAAGCGATTTCTGTAATCACCGACCTTGGAAGAAAAACTGCTGTAAATTGCAAACACAATAGCAAGTATAAATCACTGCAAACTCAAATGGAAGAGCTACAGACCATCTTTACCCACACGCTCAGTAAAGATTTAACAGTACATTAATCAGAAAGATGCAATCTTTTACAAGATGATATAAAGAGGGATCTGTATCACTTCAGTTTTGTGGACAGTTTTTTCAATATTTTACACTTGCTGTTCTTGCTATTTGCATCTGTTTGATTCGAACTCCGAAACAGGGAATTACAAAAAACAAATGAAAAGAAAAACGCTGCAAATAGAAAATGCAGCTACCACAGACAAGAAAAGCTTCACTTGTCTGTGGTTACTGCATTTTCTTTTGCATTTGTTTGCATCATGGGTTTGCACTTTTCAGCCACCATATGACTGTCAATAGGTTTTGGATACCATGTAAACATGTTATAGGAACCATAGATTTTTAACAAGGTGGATACGAACATAAAAATACATTTTGAGACAGCAGTGACCGAACTCAGGATTTCTATAGTGGGTGGCTGTTGGATTGTTTACTGTACGATTCTGGATCATGTGTGTAAGAGTTTTCTGACTATTCAAGTAAAACATTACCACAATTTAAGACGTGCATGTAGGAAGACTTTTAACAGTTTCTGGCTGCAGGTTCTCGTCGCGTAATTGTGCACTGTAGCTGAGAGTTGTTTGGGACCAAATTGTTTTTGCAGCATGTGGAAATTTCCTCATCTGAAAAACGTCATGCTTTGTTTGTGTAATCAAACATGCTTTCATGCGTTCATGTTGCACACTTTTCGGGACTTGCTATTGATGCTGGTCTAAGAGATCCAATCTGCTGGTTGAGTTGGTGACATAAGGAGGTCATTTTAAGTGAATATCTGAATCATGTCCATACCTGATCTGTGTTTTTTCGTAGTTCCTGGGGTTTAACAAATTAACATGTAATTATTTATTTTAGTTTAGAAGTTAAGTATTCTACATTATAATACAGTGCTTTATTGTATGTTTTCATTTGCACAGCCTGCATTAGAATAATATTCTTTCTTCCAAAGGTCAAACCTGATTCCTTGTATGTGCTTCTGCTGTTTTTGCAGTGTGTAAGATGAATGTGCACAGGCGCTGTGAGACCAATGTAGCTCCTAATTGTGGCGTGGACGCCCGAGGAATCGCCAAGGTGTTGTCTGACCTGGGAGTCACACCTGACAAAATCTCCAACACAGCACAGCGCAGGAGGAAGGTAACTGGACACAACGGAGGACATCATCTGTGGAAATGTACCAGCATTTTCTAAGAGCTGGTGTAGTCACAATAATGTCTGAGAGGTTCACGTTTAAAGACAGAGAAAGGGATAAAAACCAGACATGTTAAATGTTTTTATTTAGTCATGTGCTTACGGTGTTTAGGCTGAGATTGTGACTCATGGTTTTGAACACAGTGTAAGAAATGGTGGCCAAAACTAATGATCACATTGTCTCGCTATGTTTCCAGTTGACTCCAGGGCAGGACCCTCCCCAGTCTCCTCCTGAGCTCTCTCAGACGGAGGACAACAGCTTCAGCCAGCCAGCTGTCCCCACCTCCCCCTCACAGCAAGGTAACGCTCCACACACACTCACTTGTGAGAGAAAGAGAAAAAACAAGCAAGCAGACTTATTAAAACTGCTTTAGGATTGGCTGTGGTCACAGAACACAGTTCTAACTTGCTAATTAAACGAGTGACAGCTACTCATTTGATTCCAGTAACAATATTGTGGCTCATGTTAAGAAATACGTAGAAAGAGGTGTTTGTGTGGATACAGAGACTAGACGTGAATTGTCCCGCACCGCCCACCACCATTTGGTTGTCACAGTTAGTCATTATCACACTTTGCAAGCTGAGAAGTGGAAAGTTAACTTTCTCCTTGTGGACTCACAACTTGATTTTTATAATGTTTTATCCTATGTGTGAACCAAATAGACAAAGATTCCCTCCCAGTAATGACAATGGTAATAACTGTGTTTAATATTTATTACTTTTATAACAAAACAACATAGTTTTTTTTACATATGTTGTTACAGCCCGCGCTACCTTATGACATTATATCACGAGACAGATAATCCGTAAGAAGCTATGAGGCTTATTTGGCTTCTCTCCTTGGTCCTATTGCAGCTTGCACAACTAAACTTCTTACGGTCAGAAACAGCCAATCAGAGCCAACAGATCTTTCCAGGCTGCGCAGGCTTGTAAGCATTGCGGATTAACAACGGTGGCTGCGGTAAACCAGCCATCTTGTGCAGTGCTAACGAGCGTTATTGACAATGCTAAGACCTCATGGCGCTGATTGGTTGCTTTCGACCAGAGGCGCTAGGACCACAGAGAAAAGCCAAATGAGCTTGACATTTATTTTCTGATTATCTTTTTCATATTATGCCCTCAAGACTTACTGAAAGTTTTAACAAGTGTGTAAAAAACATATTTTTTTATTTAACTACTGCAGCTTTGGATAACAAAATAACAAAATAAAAAAAATAATTTATTAATTTTTTTACTTTTGTCTGATGAGCTATTCTGACGACACCCACAGACTTGGCAGAGCTAGATCGCCTGCAGGACACACTGTCGCTAGACCAGCAGGGACCCCAACACTCATCTTCCTCCTCATCTTCCTCCTCCTCCACCAACTCCTCCTCCTCGTCGACGGCGGCCAGAGAGAACGGACAGAGCCAGAGGAGGACTCTAAAGGACTTTAACTTAATCAAAGTCCTCGGCAAAGGCAGCTTTGGCAAGGTATGACGATTATTTGTTTGTTCATTTTAATAAAACATTTTTTTAATTGATAAGCCAGCAGCTGAATGTTTCCTTCAGGTTTCCTTACAGCTCATAGATTACGTTTGCTAAGCCTTACAAGTGTTAGTGATATTAAAACTAAGAACATCCCATGATTTAATTGATTTAGCAACACCGTTTTCAGTAATAACTATTAGTTAATTGTTTTTTTTAAAAGCAGCTGTGTTTAGGCTCCACTACATTTCTGATTAGGAAAAAAACCTTTGAGTTTTTGATTTAATTTTTTTTTTTTTTGGTATGCTTTAACCAGGTGATGTTGGTGGAGCAGAAAGGGACAGACGAGGTTTATGCTGTCAAAGTTTTGAAGAAAGACGTCATTCTTCAGGACGACGACGTCGACTGCACCATGACAGAGAAGCGCATCCTGGCCCTCGCCCGCCGCCACCCCTACCTCACCCAGCTCTACTGCTGCTTCCAGACACGGGTAGGAGCGCAACGAAGGCACGGCGCTGTGAGGCCTCGTCATCTTCTTGTCCTTGTGTAATTCTTCTACCTCCCTGTCGCCTACAGGACCGTTTATTTTTCGTGATGGAGTATGTGAATGGAGGAGACCTGATGTTCCAGATTCAGAGATCCAGGAAGTTCGACGAGCCGCGCTCTCGTTTTTACGCTGCTGAAGTCACATCTGCCCTGATGTTTCTACACAGAAATGGAGTGATCTACAGGTTAATATCTTTAAAGCGTTTACCTAAACATCATTTAATAAATGTTTAAAGCAATTTTCACCTAAACTCCTATACGTCAAGTTAAAAAAGCGTGAACTATGGATTACCAGACATCTACACTGCATGATATAACAGTGTACCGATACAACGTTTTCACTTTTGATGCGATACCGATATTGACCCATTTGGATATCAGCATGAATCATACAGACTTTCATTACGTTGGATGTGTGGAATGTTGAAAAATGCTTGATTAAGTGATTTTAGTTAGAGAACAATAGTAAAAAACAATAGTTAAAAAACTGATCTATTTATTATTAATCAGTTGGTACATGAATAATAAACGTTCTTCAAATAAAGAAGGTTCTACAATAAAGTAAAATAAATACAAGTTTTACAATAGTTGCACAGATCAAACGCTAGATGGACTGCTTGAGATTTTAGATTTAGGCCAATATAATCTGATATTCCTTTTTTTTGCCTGATATCGGACCAATATTAGTGTCCGATCGAGACACTCACATTACGTGGTGCTGTTTGTACAAGGATTAATCTTCTCTAAACTATTTAGGCAAGGATGGTTCTGACTGTCTTCCCTCTATCTGCATACTGTTCTCACAGGGACCTGAAGTTGGATAACATTCTACTAGACGCAGAGGGACACTGCAAACTGGCAGACTTTGGCATGTGCAAGGAGGGTATCATGAACGGGGTGACCACCACCACCTTCTGCGGCACACCTGACTACATTGCTCCTGAGGTGAGATAAAGTTAGTTACATGGAGACTCAGACTTAAATAGTCAAACATGTTTGGAGAGTTCAGTATAATATTCGAACCCTTCTGTTTCAAAAAAGAAAAAGAAAACAAAAGATTTATTATTACCTTGTCTTGAAAAATATTATTTGTAATAATAGATCTGTAAAGAATTTTTGTAATTTAATTCTGTAAGAAATAATCATTCTCACGTTAAAAATCCTTAAAACTAAAGTGGATTTGGAAGCTGATATTAAAATAACATTCTAACATGACAATAATAATATTCTTTGTCTAGTTAATGTTTTATAGAATTACTTTGAGGAAACAGAAAGAAGCATCAGAGGTATAGATAGACATTCAACTTTCAAAGATGAGCAGCTGGTGATGGAGTTTAGAAGATAGTTTGTTAGCAAAAACGAGCAGCAAAAAACCCTGCACCCCTGAAATCTTTGAGAAACATAAGAAAACGAAACAACCCGTTTCTTAATTGATTTAAAGGTGCAGAAGGAAACAGGAGCTAACTCTCTGAATGCACATTATATTTTGTTTACATGGTCAACGATATATTGCTTTGAACAAAAAAAAGAAAAAAGAAAAATGATTAAAAAACACAATCCAATGTTCAGACTTGTACATCCGTCTTGCTTCCAACTTATTTAATTTCAGTGGCAGTGTTGATTATAATTCGTTTTAGGTCATCCTTAAATGTGTTCTGCAGATTTAAAAGATTTCTGGGTTTCAGTAAGCTCTTCTTCATTTATCTTTTTCAGACAAACATAACCTGTCATTAGTATAAGATGTCAGTGTCCTCAGAAAAGTCAAACCTCTTTGATTTTTCTTTAGATTTTTGCATCAAATAAAGACAACATGTAAAAAGCTGCATTGTCCGGATGCAAAGATAGTGCAAATGAACAAGGAAGTACTAACAGTGAAATTAGCCTGGTTTTAACGTAACACTGAGCAAAATTGTTTAGCGAACAAATCCAACTTTTATGCTATTCCATTCTAAAGCAAAGCAAAAATTGTCTAATTATAAACTTTTTTGCATTACAACATCAAACTATTTTATAAACCCAACAAGATAATGCAGAATTGCTTATAAAAACTTATATTTGGCCTTCAGAGATTTTTGCAGGTAAGAATCTGCAATGTGTGGCATGCTTTTTTTTTAACCTGTGATACCATTAGAAATGGTTTTCTTTAGAGATATAAAACCATACCTCGATCTTTAAAAATCTGACCTTTCACTCCATTATTAGAAAATTTTGGCTTGGTGTAGAGATACCAAGGCATGATGGTTTGCATGGGAGAGCATTAATTTAGAGGCACAAGACAGAAATTCAACCCATCCACAAAGGTAAACACGGTGCTGGCAGGATAATGCTGTGTGGATGCGGTTTTCAGGTAGCGACAGGGAAGCTATCTGGCTAATTTCCAGTATTTGTTGAAATGCTAAATCTTTCTGAAAGTAAAGGAAAACAAACAAAAACATTAACTTATAATACAGAACATGATCAAGCAGAAATAATATCAATGTAGCAACATCTACATTTAGAATTAGTGCTACAGGAGGTCAGAGGAGCGGTCGGCTCCAGATATCAGTCCTTCTAGGTGAACTGACTCATCCTGCTGGTTTCAGATCCTGCAGGAGCTTGAGTACGGAGCCTCGGTGGACTGGTGGGCCCTGGGGGTTCTGATGTACGAGATGATGGCCGGGCAGCCGCCGTTCGAGGCCGACAATGAAGACGACTTGTTCGAGTCGATTCTCCATGATGACGTCCTCTATCCGGTGTGGCTCAGCAAGGAGGCTGTGTCTATTCTTCGAGCGGTACGTTTCCTCTGTTATCGTCGTAGATGTGTTATAATGATGAATAGATGTCCATTTATGCATTTGTTAGTGCTTCAATCAATCCATCCATCCATTCATCCATCTGTCATCCATCCATCTATTCATTTTTCAGTTGATTGATCATCCATTAATTTATTCATTCATTATTTAATTAAATGATCATCCATTTCCTCATCCATTCATTTGTCAGTCAGTTTATCCTTCCAACTACCCATCCATCGATCAATTAGTCCATCCATTTGTTGTTCAATCGAATGATCATCTATCCATTCATTAATTTATTTATAAGTTGATCCTTCCAACTATCCATCGATCCATTTATCCATCTATCCACCAATCCATCCATCCATCCATCTATTAATTAATCCAGATATTCATCCATCCATCCATCCATGCAACTAAACATTAATCTACCTGTTCTTAAATCAATTGATCATTCATCCGTGCTTACGTGATAACCAAGACATGTTAAACTTACTGTCGTCATCCTGCTTGGTTATCAGTTCATGACGAAGAACCCGGCCAAGCGTCTGGGCTGCGTGGTGACCCAGGGCTGCGAGGAGGCCATCAAGACCCACGCCTTCTTCAGGGAGATTGACTGGGTTCTACTGGAACAGAGAAAAGTGAAACCACCATTCAAACCCCGGATTGTAAGGAGCTGAAACATTACAGATGAAATTTAATTGTGAATGTAGACAGGAGAGTTAATGTGGTGTCGTTTTGCCTGCACTGAATGCATGTAAAGAATCTATGTGGAAAACAAGAAAGGCGGGAACTCTCTCGAATTTCAGCCGTTAAGGCATTAAGGCAAAAAACATTTTACGTCCTAAAATCATGGTTTTCAAGTCAAAACATCCACCTTAGTCTGAAGTATATTTCAGATTTTAATCCATGTTGCATTATCTATAAAAACCCCTAAAGGTATTGAATTATGCTTTTAAAATAAGATTACACAGCAAAATCCTGTTCTTGATAAATACTATAAAACAAAATAAAAAACAACCTAACACCCCCATCTCTCATCCCAATTATCCCAGGAGAGGGCGACAAACGCACCGAACAAATTGTACAATGTGTCACAACAGATCAGGACATTCAGCAGTTACCTCCAGCCATTGTTTGTGTTTTGAGCTTAATATTACGTTATGACTTTGTGGTCAAACTATTAGTCTCTATGAATTGAATTCCACCTCCCTGATGAGGTGGTTTCCATCATCAGGTGTTTTCTGTCCTCAAAGATGAAGGTGTCTTTGGTAGCCCTCCATGTTTAGATGCAAAATACAGAATTGATCCCACATTATAGGCAAATAGCTTTACAATGCATTCTTTTAAAAGTACAGCCAGTAAATTTATTTTTATTTCCTTAACATGTAAGAAAAAATCCTTCCTCAAAAGATAATTTTAACAACATCAGCTAAAATTTTGAGTGAACATTGAGGTCCGTTTACCTCTCCCAGGGTCTTACAAAATCATTTTTTTTTCTATTTATACTTCTTTGAGTTGATCAGAGTTTGTTAGATATTTAAAAAAAAGTTACCCCTGAACTGTCTCTTTCCGTCACAGTGTCATACTTTTCTTATCCACACTTTCAAGATCAGAAAGCCGAAGGTACAATTTAAGCAAAGCTAAGGTTTGCAGGTAAAAAAAAAAAACAATGCCACAACAAAATAAAAGGACCCGGTAGACCAGAAACGTACCCACTGCTAGGTACACATGTTGCTTCGTCTCCAAGTTATCTGTATCTTGTAAAGTGTAGCTAGCCGTTTTGATCAGAATGAGTCGCTGCGGTTTAATTTCGTAAACATCATTTGTAATGAAGTTTCTTGTTTTATGTTTTTTTTTTTTTACTCCGTTTGTGTGTGCAGAAAACCAAGCGAGACGTAAATAACTTCGACCAGGATTTCACCAAGGAGGACCCGGTGCTGACGCCCACCGAAGAGGCCATCGTCCGACAGATCAATCAGGAGGAGTTCAAGGACTTCTCGTACTGCGCCCCCGAGGAGACGCAGACCTAACACGCAGACGCACCTATCAAACAACACCAACACCTGGCTTGAATACCCACGGCAGAACCAGAACACACACTTTTCCCTCCCTCACCGGCACGGTCAATCGTTTCCTTTTGAGGCTCGTGGTTGTTGTTACTTTTCTGAGCATTATTTACTTGCATTGTGTCGTTGGTGTTGCCTGGGTTTTATTATGAATATGACAATAAATATGAACACGCGCACCGCTCTCACAAAAAACTACACAATCCCACTTAGCTTACTGTTTACACACATGGATACGCTCACACTGCTTCTCCAACCAGCACAAACCCTCACACAGACACACACGGAGTGGCGGTGCAGAGGCTTGTACATAGCCTGTGTCGAGTGGCTGTATCGTGTCGGTATCGTCTGCTAGTAAAGGGGGCGTCGTTGCGCATGGACAAGCACCCTTCCTGTGTTATTACTGTCCTTATCGTGGACCAGTTAGGGCCAAACACCTTTTTTGTGCAATACCATGACTATATATATATATATATATATATATATATATATATATATATATATATATATATATATATATATATATATATATATATAAATCGTTTTTTTTCTTTACAAATCTATTGTTCTGTTCATTTTGGGTGAAATTGCTTTGACTATCACATTCTCTGTCCACCCATCCTATGTATGGCTTTCTGCAAAAGTATTCACGCCCCTTTAGAACTTTCTCAAATTTTTTCCAGATGACAACCATAAATTTCCATGTGGTCAAACTCAAAATAAGTGCAAAATTGTGAAGTGTAAGAAAATATTTATTACAGTTTTTAATCAGCATCACTGTAACACCATCCAACCATCATCTACTGCTTATCCAGGGTACAGTTTTTGAGGCAGGAGCCAAAGCGAAGAGGCTCAAACTTCCCTCTGCCCAAAAACGTGGCTCAGGTCCGCCGAGTTAATCCCAACGCTTTCTTTCGGTCACTTTTCAGAGTCTGCGACCATAGATGAGGGTAGGAATGTAGTTTAATGGATAAATCGAGAGCTTTGCCTTTTTGGCTCAGCTTTGATCCCAACATTCATCCCTATTCCACCTATTGATCTCCTTCTCCATTTTCCTCT
This sequence comes from Orestias chungarensis, assembly GCA_032876305.1. Classification (NCBI taxonomy): domain Eukaryota; kingdom Metazoa; phylum Chordata; class Actinopteri; order Cyprinodontiformes; family Cyprinodontidae; genus Orestias; species Orestias chungarensis. The sequence continues at coordinate 1,161,956 of JAVLVB010000001.1, read as the reverse complement.
AATTTGTAAACAAGAATCTGAGATACTTTTCCTTGTCGCTAACCTTGAAAAAGACAATGTTATGTCCAAAAAGTTCACACAATATTTCAAGACACGGTCCCAACATGATGGTTCAAACAGTTAATTGCAAAACTCACATCACTTCAGTCTTTAATTTTTTTCTTGAGACATTTGTTCAACTGCTTCTGTAGTTTCACTTTTTCCCATGTTCTCAACAAAATCCAACATAAAAATGGACCTGGTGAGCTGGTCAAACACAACAAAAAGGTACAGCGGCCGTATACAGGGTCATCGAAGCTAGTCCTGATATCAAAATAGAAAAAATCCACAAGAATCTACTACTAACTCCGGTAAACCTAGGCCAACATCACAACTAAAAGTAACAAACAAAGCGGGGGGCTTCAGAAGCAGGATGCGTGTGCGCAACGGCATATATATACATCAGGTATTTGGAGGCGTCCTGTTGGCAAAGCGAGTGAGCAAAAGACCAGCCTATTTAAAGTCGGGCGAACATTTAAATAAGATCTATAAACAAAAACTATCTAGAGAATAGGCAAAAATGTACTTTGGACACTCTATCCTTTATTTTGCCATTATGGCTGTAAGTTACTTCGGAGATTTCTTTACCTGCTTTCCACTTTTAGAGGCTGACAATACCCACCGTTCTTCTGTGCAAAACTGCCCATTCATATTACAGCCAAAGTGTCTATGAAACAAAACTTTCAAGTGTTTTAATAGGTCTGGACTAACTGGGCCGTTTTAAGCTTTAATGTAGGTCGTTTCAGTGCAGCTCTATGTTGGAGGTAATTTTGCTGCTGAATAGGAGAAAATTCTTTCTTCAGACATTACCCAATATTTTTGTTCAATCTAAACAAATCGCTGCAGCATGACACTGTCATCGCTAAGTTTCACTCTGGGGTTGGTGAGGGATGTGGAGCATTCGTTTTTTGTTTTTTTGCTTTTTACCACGTTTTACACCAGATAGTTGCACTTTGGTCACATCTGATGAGTGCGTGAGCTCTTCCTGTCTCAAACCCACAGCATGATGCTACCACCACCATGTTTGATGATAGAGATGTTGCATTAAGGGTTATATGCAGAAAAAAATCATTTTGGTGATACTTTATTTATTACTTTGGAAACATCTGAAGCAGTTATCCATATTGCATTTGATTTGGGGATATTATTGCAAAATGTTTTTTTGTGATTTTTAACCTTTTGAATGTTTTGAGAAACCTTTGAACTTTTTCTTCTACTTAACAGAGGTGATACTTTGTGGTTTTCTCTCACCAAGTGAAATACATTGAAAATGGTTGTGAAATGACAAAATGTGGGAACATAAAAGGGGCATGAATGCTTTCTGCAGTGCACTGTGTATGCAGTGAATGTTACAGGCTATTGAACTAATTATCTGGAGCAGAGTGTTACAGGCGGCCTGTGTAGCAGCAAAAATAAACTCTTGTGATTTTAATGCGTCTGTCCTGCCAGCCAGTGTGAATGTGTTGGCCGTTTCTATCTTTTCTTTCTTTCTTTTTTTTCTTCAAGTATTGTGAATGTACATTTTTGTGAGCATGAATGTGTGAACTTTGAACCTCCTCCACGTCCTGTGCAACTTTTTTGTTTTCTGCATTTCCGTATCTATAGCAACTACCAATGTTTGGCCCATCTTCCATTTCGGCAATTCCCCTTTTCCCTTGCTTCTCTATATCTCTCTCAGCCAAAAAAAAAAATACACTCTCATTCTTGCTATTTTTGTTTTTCAAAATGGCTTTTCTTTCTTATTTATCTTTTTTATTATTATGGTAAATAATATTATTATTATTATTGTTATTATTATTGTAAAGTGTATCTGGAGGACAAAAACCTTTATGTGTAAAACTATAACTATACCATTATAGGTCTGTTACAGCCGGCTGTTAGGAAACTTGGTGAACCAGCAGTTGAATTACCTCTTACTTCAAACTACACAGCACTTCCCCTTCCTCCCCTTTCCTCTCTCTGTCTCTCTCTCTCTTTCTCTGAAACACACTTGCAAACACAAACAGGGACGGTTTGTCACAATTCTTGTACAGCGATCTGAAGACGGGCCGGTTTGCTTGTCTGTGCAGTAGTCAGTGTGTAGTGACGCTTCGTGCACCCAGGGGTACGGCTGTTCCTGGTCACTCTTATCTTTTACTCTGTGCCAAAAATGTAGTGCAACAGCCGGGATAGTCCCCCGTCTGCTCTGATTCCAATAAAACACTGAGCTGTCTACATCCACCCTAGATGACTCCATTTGCTTTTCTTCCTTTCTGCAATTTTTTTGTGGTGTTTTCCATTGTTTCACTTTTGGAGACAAAAGTTAAGGGATGCTGCAAAAGTTTGAAAACTTGAGGAGTGGAGCAAGGGAATAACGCGATGATTCTCCTGGGCAGGTGATCAATCACAGCTCTCAGGTATTTGGAGGCTTACTTGAATATTTGCATGCAGGGAGGGGACAAGTGACACGCACTTGAGTTGGTCCAATTCATCTGTGCAGCAGAGGAACCTCTGTTAGCATCATCATCAACCTTCAACCATGTCCCCAGTTAAAGAGCTCCACTGGACGCAATGACAGCAGACAAGGAAAAGAGAAGGTAAACCTTTATTTTCTTATCATTTTTGTGTTTTTTTATGTTGCTTTGTGTAAAAAAAAAGGATAGAAAATAATTATAAAAAATTACGAGTTGGTAAAAGTACGAAGCTACTCTGAAAATCGATAAAAGAGAAGTCCTGTTGAGAAATCTGCTGCAATAGTTTATAAGATGAGGTTAAAAAGTAACACTTTATTAACTTTTTTTTATCGGGCAGGCTAATGTCTTTGCTCAAAGTTTTGGTTCCTTTAATTTATAAGGAGGCTTAGAAGGACTCGCACGTCTTAAAAAGTACACCGAAATAATGACTAAAATATCATGAAAAATTTCATTTAAAATTAAGAATTTGTCTTTTTTTTAAGTATTTCTTTAAATTAGGTTTTTTTATTATATATTTTTGTCAGTTAATTTCAAGTTTAAAAAAAAATGTCACTTACAATAAATTTTTTAATAAATAAATTTTTATCGTTTACTATATTTAAGTTTTATTCTTACAATTTTTATTCTTTCTGAGAATTCAAGTTACTGTTTATTCTTTTTATTGATTAATCATTTTTTCTTAATTTTCAAATTTCTTCATTTTTTATTGTCGTTGTTGACCCAAATTCTTCAAATGTAATATTATTATTTTTATTGACAGTATGAAATCTGATTAAAAATATATTTAGGATATTTCCATACATGTATTTATACTTATTGAGTTTTTCTCTCTGATCTTTGCCATCCGCAGAGCAGTCAGCCGTGAGGCGGCCCGACGGAGGCGGCGAGTGGAGTCGGACGTTTTTGGTGATCTGTCCCGCCTCCTGCCGCTTCAGCCCTCCATCCGGGCTCATCTGGACAAACCTTCCGTCATACGCCTCACGCTCAGCTACATACGAACGCAGGCGCTTCTCAAAGGTGACAATTGACCCCTCCTTTGACCTCATCTGACATCATGACCTACTTTATATCTGGAACTATGATAGGAAACTAACTAAAGTAAAAAATCAGAGCTTGTTAGCAGTCAATTCAAGAAAAATGTCATTTAGCTCAAATGAAACACTGACCAAACATAAAAGCTCAAATACAGGATTCTTCCTGTGTAAGCATTTATTTAAATATGGAAACTAATACATTGTGTTAGGTGTCAGACAGAGGAAGGAAGTACTATTTTACACCTGGAACAGACTATACATGTGAGCATTAACAAAAGACACCACATCCTTTGTTCTGCTGCTTGCAATTGTTCCCACAAACTTTCTTAAAAGTCACTCAACAATCTTCAATTCTGTGCTATAAAACAGAAACTGCCGGGTCAAACTCTGAGCTCGGACTCGCCGTGAGATACCACCGTGGAGCAGATGCGGGGGAGGGACGTCGGTTAGAGTTGGAGAAAGAGACGGAAGAACTGAACCCCCTGGATGAAACCAACATGTACCTGAAGATCCTGGAGGGATTCATCATGGTCCTGTCCACGACAGGAGACATGATCTTCTTATCGGACAACGTCAGCAAATACATGGGCTTGAGCCAGGTGAGTCTGCAAAGGTTTACAACATTTGTGCTTTAAGGTTGTTGTTTTTTTTAATAGCTCTTTATTTTCTGGCAGACTGAGCTGATGGGACACAACATCTTTGAATATACTCACCCGTGTGATCATGAGGAAATCAGACATAATCTACGTCTGACTGCAGGTCGATGTGTTTGCTTTCACTCGTTTCAGTACGTTTATCACTAAGAAAGAATAAATTAAAAGCCGAAACCAGGTTTCTCAAAGAATATGTACATAAGAAGCTAACTGCTCAGTTATTCAAGTAACTAATAGAAGGTTTACTAGATGAAAAAAGTGTCGTAAAAAAGGGTCACAGCCTTAACTGCACCTGGAGTCAGAGCTTCGATATCAGACACACGAACCTGTCCAGGACATGGGCTACAAACATATGCTTTCCTTCTATTGCCTCAGCAAACTGAAGATATCTATAGCGTTATCTCATCTACACTGAAGATAAAAAGGAGAGTCAGGAAACCAAGTTTTTACAGTCAGTAATGTTTTGAAGAGCCATGTCATCTTGTGCTGTTGGTTCACTGAGCTTTATTAAGACTACAGTCAGGGCAGCAGTTACCTTTGCAAATTTTAGAGCACTTTTATGCTTCCTTCGCTGTTAAGAGGCCCTTTTAATGAGCATGCTGTCAGTGTGCTGGATTCTGTCACAACAGGTGCATGTTATACATGTTTTTTACTCAGCCACCCCCTCCCGTCCAAAACAGAGGAACGTTCTGTTTATTTAGGTCTTCTGCAGTGAACTGTAATAATAAATCAAAAGCGAAGGAACATTAACCCTTTTATGGTTGCTTTTCTAGCAGATGAATGTGGCCGTACGACTTGCATGCTAAGGAACAGGTACTGTGTGGCGAGTGTGGAAACCTTAGGAGTTTAAGTGAAAAACGGATGACTAGTATGATAATTGTGAGAGTTTATGATTCACAGGGGTGTTATAGTGGGTAATTAATCTGGACACTCGTGAAATTAAGGAGGGTTAGCTAAGCATGCAATAATTGTTTTTTATGTAAAGTAAAACATGTCTTTAGTGTAGTGCCTCTCAATGAGTATTTCACCTTTTCTCACTGGATCAAATTGATAAATTCACTAGAAGATCATTTACTCTATGAGAACCTCTTAATTTGACTGTCCAATCTGTCTTGATCTTTGCTGGAGGAGTGATATTTGATATTTGATTTTGCAGTCTTTGTGCAGCTGCAGATCCCCCTTGCTGTGGGTTTCTGTGACTCTTTGTTTATGGTTTATTAGTCTTCTGATGTTTCTTTAGACCATATTTCATTTCTGTTATCAGAATATCATAACTTTTCAAGAAGCCGTAAACCATAGAAATCAAAATTACCGGTAATAAATGCTTAAAATGTATCCTTATGTGTGTAAAGAATGATTTTTAGTTTTAAAATTGATTCAAAAAGTGATAATTTACTGAGATCTTTATGTTTGTTTCTCTTAAGAACTTGGATTCAGTCAGAAAAGGGACTTCATCATGAGGATAAAAAGCGCTCTGACAAACAGGGGCAGAGTTGGCAACCTAAAGTCAATCACCTGGAAGGTTGGTGGGAAAACGCTGAATCTTCGCACCATGAACGTTTGTTTTCTGGCGCTGTCCTAATCCGACATTCGTGACTATAGGTTCTCCAGTGTCAGGGCAGGGTGAAGCTGGGCGCAGCCTCGTCTTCAGTGTCCTGTCTGCTGCTGACCTGCAGACCTCTGCCGCTCTCGCACACGCTGCTCAGCACACACACCTTCACCAGCCAGCACAGCATGGACATGCGGTTCACATACTGCGACCAGAGGTGCACAAACTCAGTTTCTTATGTTTCAGTTTTCGAGAGCTATCTAACATCAACAGCTATGGCCCATTAAGAGGCTTTGTTATGGTGGCTCTAGAAATGTCTGTTTTCAAGCTATTTATGGTTTGTGGGAGATTTAACCACTTTGGAACCTCACATTTAGAGAATGATATTTGAATATCTTTACACCATAAAGAGATGCTAAGAGAGGGTAATATGAGATTGCTTGTCCGGTTCTTCATCTAATAAATTTTGCCCAAACAGCTTTCAAATTAGATCTTTTAGTCGAATCACAGCCTAAGACAGATCAGATAGATCTGTGACATATAATGTATAATTAATGAGCAAATCTACCAAGAAATACAAGGATGGATTTAGGTATTATTAAAGGCCCAGTGAAGATTGTTTGAACCAACTAAAGACAATTAAACTGAGGATGTTTCATGACTATTTGAGGCCCCCACTTCACGATTTTGTTCACATTTGCAAAGAATAGCGTGCTAGTTATCTCTTGGAGTCGCATAACTTATAGTTTATGGCTAATTTAATAACTTCCTAAAGAGAAAACAAAAGATAAACAGTAAATGTGATGGAAAGGGTGTTTCATTTAAAAGATAAACAAAGAAAAGCAGAAATGAAACATGGAGCGCATCCATTGTTTTAGCGTTTAGCGTAATCCAAGAGAAAAAGAAAAACAGATCTCCCATCTGTTCAGAAATGCTTGTGATGCTGCGTTGTTAATAGTAGAGGTGGGTGAAATTATTTTAATTATATCACCATATCTTGTGGTACTATCATCGTAGAAATAACAAACAAAAGTATACTAGTTAAATAAGATACCAGTTTAAAATAGGCTTCTTTAGATCACCAGTTATATTGAGAAGTGTGATTTCTATCACTAAACTGGACACAGTAACTGCATGTAATCATGTTTGTTTTTTTAATCAATGATTTAATGTAACACACAGTTAGGAAAATTCGAAAATAATAATTCAGTTTTTGGAGTTTTTAGATTTCTTTCACCCTTTGTGACGATAAATCACAATCATGACGAAAGCTTTTTATTTCATTTTAACAATAAAGGACACAATAATTCCCTCCACTTATTAAAACGTTAAACAATCTTTAAGGGTTTATTTTTTTAATGTATTTTGAAGAATAGAAGGTATGCAACACAGTTATTGTTTTATTTGTAAGATATTATTTAAAGAAGTGTTTGGAGTGAGTAATGAATTGATTTCAGTCTTTAACAGTTGAGTCTTGATACAGAATCAACACAGCATTTGAATGTTGTCCTCTTTGTTCTGAATCCCATTCTTCCTATTATATGCAGCTGGCACTGCTTCTGCTGTTTCTTCGACAGCTGATGTTTCCATGCTTATTCTGAAATATTAATATCAGCTCTTTACACCTACCTGTACTATTGTTTACTTTATTTAAAGATCGCTAAGTTACATGTTCTCATGTAATTTGTAGTGATGCGACGTCATTATAGAAATTAATCTCTAACAAAATTGAGGCTCTGTTATTAATCTTTAAAAAATGTCATTACCATCAAAAATACTTTTTAGTCAAAAATATTTTAACTGTTTTAGTTAGCATTAGCTGGTGTGTTCTTGCTTGCTGCAACATATTTTGCATTGTTGCTTAAAAGGAGCATCAAAAAGTAACCTCTTTAATAAACCAACAAGCAGCCTATTATAAAAGTGTTTTGGTTTCCTTAAAAGAAGCAACTATGCAAATGCTGTTGGACCCAAAAGCATCCTTACAGGTTCTACTGAGGATTGGACCTCCCATCTTATTTAATGAAAGTCATAGAACAATAGTAAAAATAAAATATATGAACGCAGAACTAAATGTGTAAATGTGAAGGTAATTACAAATATTATTGTGCACGAATAAAACTGGAAATAAAGAAATAGACAGAGAGAGCTTGTCCTATATTAATCTAACCACTAAAATGTAAACCATGATACAGGTTGGCCTCCTCTTCTAAAACTCTAGTGTAGCGTTTGGGTAATTTCCTGTTTTTGTAAGATGTCAAACCAGACTCTACCACCAAGCAGTGGGTCTGACTAAGAACCACTGAAAAAAAAAGCATGTCCAGAAGTTAAATCAAAGCCACATCTTGCATCAATGTACTGGATTAATCTTAATTACACTAAAACAACACAATATGATATTTAGGAGAAATTAAAACCTGTGCCAAAATCTGTAAAAGTAGTCAAATTTATGTGAAAAACTGTTTTTTACACTTGCTCTTCATTTATGTGTACACTTGTGAAGCATTAAATGATTCAAAGGCAGTTAAAGAGCACCCTGAAAGTGATAATAGGCATCTAATACGTATACATAAAATAATTTAATGCAAACGGAAACGGCATGTTTGTTAAATAATTCCTTCATGTTTGGCTGTAATGCATTCAAATCATAGACCATCATGACCAAAAAAGCACCAGTTTTGTTATAAACACTATGCAGATACTCCCGGCATTAATGAAGATTCAATCACCTGATTTAAATGAACTGGCTTCAGCTAAAAGGCGACGTTGCTGCCAACCATTTTAATAGTATTTTTCTTTTTTAGTTCATTAATTCAAGCTGAAACTCACACTTTATTTAGATTACAGATCGTTAGTGATCCTGACTTTGGGAATTATTTTGTGATCATCAGCTCCCAAAGCAAAGCATGGAGGACCAAAGGGGCACATTTAAATAAATAATGAAATAAATAACTGTATTATTAAATTTCTCATCAAATAATGTAAAATACTTTTAAATGATGAAATTAGATAGTAAATAAATGTAATCTTTATTGGATAAACAGATTTAAAAATATAAATAGTAAACAATATGTATTGTAAAATTATTTCATTCTATATTCCTTTTAAAATAAATATGAATAAATAATTACATTTAATTCGGGAGGTCTTCATTCTCTGTCAAAGTGTTTATGAAGGTCAGTATGACTACGAATGTTTTTGAAACCTTTGCTTTTTACGTTATCTTAAAATATGGACTGAGGTTGACTGAGTACCACAGTAGTTAAGTAGCATGAATGAAGCATTATTGTGGCAGAACTAATCCAAATTTGTCCAAAGAAATAGGAAATTCCCTTCGGCGTGCAACTACAGGTAGGAGAGGGGAACCAGTGACTCTACGTGACAAGCTGCAACCACGAAGAAAACTCCAGTCACTCCTGCTTGTTTTGGTTCAAACCAGTAAAAGAACCTGACAGAAACTGTTACTGGTTTAAAAAATTACTTTTTTTAAAACCTCTGATATAGAAACCACAAATTGTTTTTTGCAGCACATGACTAAAGTTAGCGAGCAACAAAGTACGCAACAAATTAAGTGATGGAATCGAATCATACCATGAAAAACGTCCACGTATTTTATAGGGATTTTTTTTATTCATTTTAACAGACAAACAGAAACTAGTGCCTATTTAAGAGGTGGGAGGTACATGTTCCATTTGTGATCAAACCATTTTAATTTTGTACCTCAAAATAAAATCCGGTGCAAGCAGTTGTGGTCACCTAGTTAGCAAATGGAGTCAGTATAGCATGGATTTTAATCCTAGTGTAGATCCAGTTGATCTGTAAAGATGTTAGATGTTCGTTAGAGAAATGTGGAGAGCAAACGTCATCATGAAGACCAAGGAACAAAGCAAATGCGTTGAGATGTTTTAAAGCAGATTTAAACTATAAAACATCAATCCTAACTTTTGAACATCTCACAGACAGAGAAAGAAAGAGGATCCCCAACTCCAAACCTACCAAGAAAAAAAATAGGCATCCCAACAGCAGTTAGAGCCTAGGAAATATGTTGACAGGGGCAAATTAATGAGAGAAAGCTACAATATTCAAGTTTTCATTTGTTAATAATATAAGTACATGAAATTATTTTGGTTTGTCATTTGAAATCCCATTAAAACATTGGAATCTGTGAAATTTTTTATATCTAAACACTTTTGCAAGGTATTTAAATCATTAATAGATACAAAAAGATCAGTTAAAGTGGTAAAGAAGATTTGAAAATAGTGGTTTGTTTCGTTTTTCAAAGAAAGTTTAGTTTTCACCTCTCTAAACCATAATTACTCAGTTGTTTTATTTCAAAATAGAGATGGCAGATGTCATTATACTTGTGTAATTAAACAGACCTAATCTTTCCTTACTCAAAGTTGAACGTGATGAAAAACAGGAAGGAGAATTATTTTTTTGAAGTGTAACATGTCTGTGTTATTTTTTTAAGGTGTTTCCTTCTTGATTAAGTCCATCGGGTTGCTTATTGCAGACATTACGAGTTGAATCTGCTCATTCTATAATGCTTATTTTTTTAATAGTTTTGGTGATGATATTGTTAATTATAGAGAATGGTTTTCTATTCTCCACAAATTTGCAACTTTCTGTTATTCTAATAGACGTCTATAAGCGGGATCTTCAGATTTTTTCCTACAAAAATAAAGACCTTTATTGTTACATGAACAATTAAATCGTATAAAGAGAATCGTAGAGATTTCATCTTAATATGTCTGATCTGGATTTAGAAAAATCGTATTAGCTCCCTAATTCCTCCCATTTCTGCTCCTTAGGTCTTGTTTTAAAGCTTTTAATGAAAACGTAAAAGTTAAACACAAACATCTGAAAGTTGCTATTTTGTGAAATGCATGTTTTTTTTGTGTTTGTTTTGCCAGGGTGACTTCTCTTCTGGGTTACATGCCTGAGGAGCTGCTGGGTCGATCCATCTACGATCTCTGTCACACGCTGGACACAAACTGCCTGAACAAAAACCACCTGAACTGTAGGCACTCTCACACAGACACGCATTAACCCACACTCAGTTACAGTCTTGTGATTGTCTCGTCTGTTCCTGTAGTGTGTCTGAAGTGTCAGTCTGTCAGCGGTCAGTACCGAATGCTGGTGAGAAGCGGCGGCTATGTGTGGGTGGAGAGTCACAGCGCCGTCATCCCGGGCGTCCAGCAGTCCAGGTCCAGACCCAACCCCAGTCAGCCGCTCTGCATCCTTAGTGTCACCTACATTCTCAGGTGTGTGCGTGAAACATAAAAACTGATTCCTCACCATATAGTGTGATACATGCTGTGCCTTGCATCCAGGTAAATTCAACATACCTGAAAGACATCAACGTATTTCCGGATTCAGTTCAGAATGTAAAACTCAAGTATTATATAGTATCCATTTCCCTTAATTTTCATTCCCATGTCTAACAGACACAAAAATACATTACATTTGGTTTATAAGACCCATAAAATCATATTTTCATGTAGACATGTTATGTTGGAGACAATCACAAGACAGACAGCTGACCTCTAAAGAGTTCCTTTTTCCAGGCAAGCTGACTGTTCACAAAGTGCTGTGTGTAAAGTCTCACTGGAAAGTTAAGTGGATGGAAAAAAAGATCAACAGGCAATGGACATACATTCAAGAGATCAACCTATAGCTTTGCTGAGCAGTCATAAAAAGAGAAAAGTAAGCAAGTTCCTTTCATTAACAGTCATCGTCTTCCTCTAGAAACAACTCGACACATTATCTGAGTTGTTAAAGCATTAAGTGTGCCAACATTGCTTTATCGGCTTTGGAGAGCGAACCATCTGCAGCCAATGGCTTAAATCGTTGATCTTAAATCGGCCAGTTAGATTTGGTGGCACTTCACCCTTTCTCCAGGCGCTGCGTGTTGGAAGAACAAGTGCACCATGTGTTGTAATGGGTTCAATTCAAATCCCTGTTTTTACCTCCCTTTATACCGTATTTGCTGTCAATTTACTATTCAGCAAAGGCCACTAGTGCCAAAACAATCCTTAAAAAAAGGGAATCAAAGTTTAGTTTTAGTTTAAAACAGGAACTTGCTAGAGTTCAGCTGTTGGTTGTGTGCTGCATGTTTCCTTCCACTGAACTTTCCATTAACTTTTGTGGCTTCTAGTAAAACTGTGAGATTAGTAGTGTTCTTTCTGCATGTGTAGATTAAAACATTTCTGAATATAAAACCAGATTTTTGGTCTTTTTAAAGGAAACAAAAGGCTCATTTATATAAAAAAAACAAAAACAAACAATTATCAGCCTAAAATGGATTTTGCCTTAACTAATGTCAGCTCTGTGTGTCACAGTGGAGTAGAGGAGCCTTCTCTGCAGCTCTCTTTGGACCAGACTTACCAGAGATATTTGAGATGAAATCAGAGGTTGAAGAAACACCTGCAGGGACCCAAGCACTGCATTCTTTTATGATTTTTTTTCTCTGTATTATTTCCCCTTATCTGATGTAAAATAAATTTTAATTTTATCTCCCGAATAAGATGTGTGCTTTGTTCTTTTGCTTCTCCTTGTGATTTTTTCGACGCAGATTAAAAGTTATGACGCACGGCAAGGTTGTGTTGTTACATGAAGTTCAATAGCAGTTCACGCAAAACCTACAACTTCTCAGTTTGGTGTTGTAGTTTCATAATCATTTCTGCCGACTGTGGTTGTCAGGCAGTTGACGGGGGGGAGTCGGCACACGAAACGTGTCGACAAAAACAGCTCGTTTGACTTCTCCTTGACCCCCCCACGGGTCTGACCATGCTTCCTATGGGTTTGGCTTCTGGGCCACCTGACACGTGGGGTGCATGCAGGCAGATGCTCACTCTGCTGATGAGGAGATGTGAGTAGATGCAAGTCAAAGCCACAGCTTCCTGAATAGAGACAGTCGACAGGAAAGTTCTCGTGGGAACTTCGTAAACTTTTTACCTCTCGACCTCTGAGGGCACGCCAAGTTTCAGTGTAACCGACTGCGATGCTGACGACTTAATAAAAAAAAAAAAAAAAAGAGCATCTGAATGAAATGCATGGAAGAAGTTTTTAATAAAATAAATATCATAGCAAGTGATCTAAATTAGCTTTTGTGACTTTGTCCTAGACAGAAGTCTTATCTCCACCGCACCTCGTTTAGCTCTTTAGTAAACGGAGGCAAGCTGATCAACAGCAGGTATTTTTAGATCAAGGTAAATTGGCGCCAAGCCAAATGGGGTTGACAAATGAAGTCTCTTTTGTCAGGCAGAATAAAGCATGCCTTAAATGTTTCCGTGACTATGCTGTAGAGCAAATATAAAATCAGAAATCTGTAATAATTCCAAGTAATTGTAATTTACGTTCTTCTAGCTGGTTTTATTGATTTAATTTTTTATATTAAAAAAAATGTTTTTTTATCTGATATCTAAAGCCGCTAACCTTAATCCTAATCCAGGGATATGCAAACTGTTCAGCTTCTGAATTTTAACAGAGAATAATTAGAAAGACCTAACTTTCACTCTTTTTGTGATTGTAAAACCTGCTTCCAAAGAGAATCTGAAAAGTCTGTCCTCCTCTATCCCCCAAAATGAAAACCCAGCTATTTCCTTAAAATACTTAATTTGTCTATCGTTAAATATCTTATACTAAGGAAGTAATCTTTATTTATAGAGCTCTTTAAACAGAACATAGCTGTACCAAAGTGCTGTGCATTATGTGGAGTCTTCAGTAGTGTGTTGGAGGCCAGGAAGAAAGATTAATCAATCAATCACTCAACAATCAATCAATCAAAAATACTTTCTTTATACTAAAGGGAACTTAAATGATAATATAAAACTGAACTCAAATAAAAAAGAACACTTTTCAGTCGATCATATGAAAACAGAAAGAGTCCAAACCTGGAAAGATTTCATTTCCCCTAACTGAGCAATAATCAGTGACATTGCCAGGAGGGTTGCTCTAGAGAAGGGTCTACTGCTCAAGTGTGAGAATCTGTTAAAATGTGTTATATGAGCATTTCACGAATTTGGTCTCAGTGGAAAAGTGGTTAAATTGTTGGGGGGGGGGGACTGAAGTTATTCCATCTATTCTTTGTTTGAAGCTGCTTGGCCATGCATGAGGGGCCTGGTGTCTCAGAACACAGAGCTAAAGACAATTATTAGAGACAAGTTAAGTTCCCGGTCAGAGTCTGGAATATTAGAACAGAATCTCCGCACAGAAATACTTCAAGCTTGGATTTGAAACCAGGAACCTTTTTGCTGCAAGGCAACAAGGCAACAGACCCTTGATTGCGGCATAAAACTAGCAGCTTGAATTTAAATTGTAGATATGTTAAAAAGGCATAGTCAAAGTCCAGACCTAAATCTATTTAAGAATGTTCAGCAAGGTTTGCAAGCTGCTGTTCACAGGGTGTGACTGAGCCAGTCAGCGAAATGAAAGTGTTTGTAAAAAAAAGAGAAGTTTAAGGTGTGAAAATATGTTTACAAATTACAGTTTTAGCAAACAAATTCCGTTAATTTATTACTACTCACTTTATTCCTTGTTATTGGGTAATGGGAGATAAAAAAAAACAAAAAACAACGAACAGCAAGGAATCTTTCCAGGAGGGAGCAGCAGATCTCAGTGTATGTGTGAGCCTTTAATGGTAAAGGGATTGAATTAAAATTCTGAATCAGATATCTTGCTGAAATCTTATTTGGGTTTTACAAAGAGCTTCCTCTTAAATGAATTACAGCAAAAGTGTAATATGAAGCTTAAAAACAGTTTAAATAAGCAAAGCAATGATGCAAACCTCACCTAAAATAACAACGCTCACTCTTTGAAATGAAACTTACTGAAAGATTTGTGTATTCACTGCATTACAGACTTGGGGCGACAAAAGTCAGGGAAAAACAAAGCATCCAGAAATGTCTAGGGGCATCTTTTTACAACATGCTTTAAGGAAGTAAAAAAAAAAGCCTTGTTGAATTGATTCTTTCATTTGGCCAGCTCAGCAAAAAGGTCACAAATGTCGCTGTCCACTGCTGCCACTTTCTTTCTCAGGAAGAGGGACCCTAATTATCTCAATGCTTTTAGCTGGGCTTTCTTAGAGCCATCCATGTCCCGGGGAGGGGGTCTCCAGCTGTC
>JAVLVB010000001.1:1133430-1147008 GCA_032876305.1 Orestias chungarensis | reverse complement strand
CACACACACACACACACACACACACACACACACACACACACACACACACACACACACACACACACACACACACACACACACACACACACACACACACACACACACACACACACACACACACCTGAAGACAATTTAGTGCAGATAATCAATTTAGCCTAACAATCATGTTTTTGAACTATGGAAGGAAGCCGGAGTAGCCGGAATTGAACCCAGAGCCTTCTTGCTGCAAGGCAACAGTGCCATGGTTATTCACTCAATCTGTTAATAGAAAATGCTGTTGGAGCTATTTATTCTTTATTTCTTTATCCATTTGAATTTTGTTAGTTTATTCTTAAATTTCTATATTTTGTATTATTTACAGAGTTTATTTGCAGGTTAATTATTGTTGATTTTATTAACTGTTGTTGTTTTCTTATTTTTCTTATTTATGTTCTGTTTTCCTTCTAAGTCAGATAGGAAGTAATGTGCGTCAATCCACTTTCTGTAATTGTAGGGGCCTGTTAAAGGACCAGCAGGCTTTTGGGTTTGGGGCCTATGGTTTTTACCAGTGCAAGAGAGGTAGATAGGAGAACAAAGGAAAGTTTGAACCTTGTAATTGTTTGCTGAAAAGGAAAATAAAAGCAACCAAGACAGTCAACAAGTTTGGACCTTAAATTTCTTTTGCCTATGTGAAGAATCTTGACCCCAGTGTCTTATAGTGGCTGATGGAACTTTTTTTGGGATGTTTGGTTTGACAAACAATCGCCACTACAAATGCCTTTTTAAAATGACGTGTCTAGAAGCACTGCTTTATCAATATATACACGGTATTTTTATATTAGTTTTGCTTAGTTTTTTAAGTATAGAAATGAATAAGTGGAATCAAGTTTTACTGCCCCGCAGTTACATGGATTTACAGTTATTCATCACAACTGCAATGATCTAGCTCCACCTAGTGGTTAGATTAAGCTACTGAAGACAACATCCTGGGTTTCTGTATCATAAAGGCTTCCTGGAGAAGTAGAATTAGATCATTTAATATGATTTTAAGTTATTAATCTATTAATTATAAATAGATGATAAATGAGACAGTTTAGTTTAGGCTTAGTTGTGATCATCATAACCACATTTTTGTATTTCAGAATAAACCTGTATTTTTAGGGGAATGTGTCACATCTCCATCTCTGTCCTGTTTATGAGTTCTGTAAAGGTCTGTTCTACCCTTAAAAAAAGGAAGTCAGTCTTCTGTTACTTCTATATTGTTTTCATTCATTTAGAAAAACAGAAAATAAAAAATAGCTTTGAACTTTACGCACCAGTTGGAATAGTGAAACAATTTTGCTAAAACATATGAAGACACAAAACACAATCCAATGTGTGAAACAGGCTCTTAGGAAGATTTAAAGCTGTTAATGCTGTTTAAATTATAGGAGTAAGAATATCTGGAGGATGGCCCTGAATGATAAAGCACTCTGAATGTTTTAGAAAATGGTAAATCCAGCAGAGGGAGATGAAGGAACCCTTATGCCAGGAATAATCAATCCAAGGGATGTATCACCAACAGATACCTGAAGTGACTGAGATTGTATCATACCAATGGCTAGGGGGGGCCGGAATAAAGCTCTACACAGAGTCAGTGATCATGATAACACAGGAGCAATAGAGGCGCAGATCTGGAATACCAGGCAAAATCCCAGGAGGAGGCTGTGAAAAGAGACCCTAGAAATCTAGCGTCTCATATCAGGGTGTAAAATACTAGCATGAAAGGAATACATGCAAGTGGCTGGTATACCGTATGGAAATATCTCAACTGGAGACCCCACGTCAAAGTGCGAATCCCCTCCCAATCTTTGGGAGGGGATACGCACTTTCGCACTTTGGGAACAATTGTGCTAAGATCCTGTAAGACATCCTGATTCAAACAGGCAAAATGGTGATGGTAACCGAACCTGACACTTTGTTCATTAATTAGCAGCACAGAACAACAATGTGATCAATGTGACCATACTAAATGATGAGAAAACATTAGGAAAAAGAAACACAACTGTGGAAATACCAAGGGGTCCTAGAGGAGAAACATGTGTAGTTCTTGGAACAGCTAAGAAACTCCGAAGAACTTTAAACAATGTCATGTCAGCAGTTTTTTTGAGCTGTTTATGCTATATTGTGACCACGGCATCATAATCCTTGTTTTCATGTGGGCCTCCATTAGCTTTAAACCAACTATCCAAATTAACACAAAGAAAAAAAAAGTATGTTTAAAACACATAAAAAACTCTTTTGAATTGTGTTTGTGTTTTTGAATTAAATTACTGGAGTAAAATAAACCATTGTTGACTTTGAAATGTATTGAAGTGCACATGTAAAAAGATAAGTCAATCTTTTTATTATTATTTTTTTGTTGCTTTTTTCCACACTTTTTTCATATGAACTATTGAAACTATTGCTCTGTTTCGCCGACCTTAATGATTTATCATCTAGATAGTTAACGCCAGAATACTATCATACATTAAAGAGACGTGTGATGGCTATCTTTTTGCTCTTTGGCTTTTGTTGTTCAGCATTTAATGAAGCAACATAAAGCCATAAACCTAAATTGGAGGCCTATTTAAAAATAATCTGTGATTAAAGCTTTGGTCAGGATACTCTGGATTTTTTTGCAAGTTTTTGCAAAACGGTCATCTAGAAACTACAAACTTGTAGGAGTGTATTCTGCAGTCGTGCATTTTAACAATTACCTCAAAACTCAAAGTAACCTAAATGTAAACTATCTCATCTGCATGAAAGGAACTGTCAGTGTGGAAAGTGTCAGTAACAGATGAGGAAGGTGATTTTAGTGATGATTGCTGCGACTGCTTTAGGATGTGAAACCGAAAGAATAAAGGGCCAACATGAGCAGATTTGGACACAAAAGCCATTATTAAGCAAAAAATACACATACAGTTCAGTAGAGCAGGCCTCTGTTTTATCGTTCCCACAACCAATCACCTGTTTTTATCCTGTCACACCCTCCTGGTTGGGTGGGAGTTGTCAGGCTGTCAGCCAATGAGAGGATGGCTTTCAAACTTTAACTTGAACCCTGATAAGTCAAAATGTGCTGGTGTGAGAAAAACCGAGAGAGGAAGTGAGTGATAAGATTAAAACCAGAGCACCTAAAGAGTAGGTCGGTATGCTGCTTTAGAGATTGTTGCTCTGACTATCTGACTATGGAAACCATTGATCTGTTTAAGTAAGCACGTTTAAATCCTTGTCAGACTCTTCCTGAGTTCAAACTTTCTATCAGTTATTTTAAATGTAAATGAACAGAAACAATCTCAGCTGCTACGCTTACATTGTTCACTTTCTGATTTTTGCTAGAGCCAGCATTTACCAGCAATAAAAATAGTGTTTATTAGCTATATAAAATGTTGGACTAAAGTGACATAAACCCCCCCCCAGAAATTTGTCCAGAACTCCTGACAAACAAGACAGAAAGTAGTTTAGAGTTGAGTCTACTGTATTCTCTATATGTCTGAAGCAGAGGACTGGAGCCACAAGTGACTCTTAGGAGCTTCCACAATGACTCCCCATAATGCTATTGCTTTAAATATGATGTAAAAAACTAATGCTGGTTTTTTAGCTGTTTTATCCATTAAATAAACTGATTTTCCATGACAGAATGACACTAAAAATCCCAGCAAAATTTTTTCAAATCACATTTTTTGGGCCATTATCTTGAAACTGTGTGCCTCCACCCCCCTTATATTTTTACTTCACAAAGAAGAAAATGTATACATCTTCTTTTATGTGAAAATTTTATGTTATTCTTCAATCTTAAATAATAAGATATAAAGAGATAAGATATAAAATGCTATTCTTTAAAATTGGCAACTGATTTTCCTAAGTTGTTGTTTCTTTCTGAAAAGTCATGTATTATTTGCAGCTTTAACCACGTTTGAGTTAGGTGGACCAAGCGCAAATATGGGTCATGGGATTGTATTGGTTGCAGATTTGATTCCTGGTGTAGAGTACGAGGTACGGTTGCTGGACAGGAGGAAAACACTCAGGCCTGGATAAAATGTTAGCATAAACTAAACACCCTACCCAAAGAGAAACATGGTATGTAAATGACAGAAGTGAGGGTTTCATGTGAGCTGTTTGGGATTATGAGTAATATTAGTCAGTATTTATGCAAAAAATTAGTTGTCTCATAAAAAGCTGAAGAAAAGTTTCATTTTTTTTATCATTGCATTGAGTCTAAGGATCATTAAAAAAAACCCACAAAGCTGGGGTCTTTAATGGTCGGGTGTCCTGTGTGTTTTACATATGTCTTCTTCTTCAACAGATCTGTGAAATAATCAGGTCATTAGCAGGACTCCATAGAACCTGACTGATACTGAGGAAGTGATTTATTGTGTTAAACAAATATATACTACAAATACAGTTTGGGAATGGACTAAATAGGAGAAAAATGTTTGATACATTTAGAGAACCCGTTTAGGGAAAAGCAGGCTCATATTTTTAAGTCTAGATGTGGGAGGCTGATTATTTCCAACTGAAGGGGGCTGAAGGCTGAAAATAAAAACTAAAAAAATGTTGTAAAGAGGCATTAACAAAATACACCTATGAAAACAGGTTGGTACAGTTCATCATTGATTCATTGATTTTACTTCCAATAGATCAGCTTGATATTTTAGCAAAAATCTGAAGGATAAAAATATCGTTGCATAAATAAAAACACTTAGTCGAGGCCTCTAAGATGGTGAATTCAAACACCTTAAAAATTTGAAGTTATCATGAAAAACCTGCCCCTGCTAAATGTATGTATACTTCCCACATCTGCTTGATGACGGCCTTCTGCATAGTATCCGCTGCTTCTTTACATTTCTGCAGAATTCATCCACCTTTCTCTTTCCTTTACACGCTGATTTGTCCGGCACCTTATCTTTTCTGCTGTTTTCTTATATGCTTCAAAGCACAGAGTGAAAAAACACATGAATGTCTGAAATCAATGTACTTTCTCCCTTGTTTTTTATTTTAAAAAATGGTTAATTGTGTGATTGTTTCATCTCCATATAAAGTCAGGATATCTCGTTTTAGAGCTGATAAAGTTTATGGCCGCTTGCAAGGGAGATAAGCTCTTGCATTATTGCAATAATTTAATGAAAGATTTATTTGTATATGAACAACGGGCACATAAAAGACTACCGTTATTTACAATCTCTTCAAACAAAATATTCTAAATATCAGTTCTGCAAATAAAATCCCCCAGCTGAGTCACTGAAACTCTTGCTTCTCATACTGTATTGTATTATCCAGCACTTCTTCTCCTGTTTAGCTAAATGAATTGATATTTGCTCTTGCTGTCCCAGGAAATTAATCTAATCTTATTGAGTGTGCAGAGTCCACAGGTGCTGGTGTAGAGTTCAGGGCCTCATACAGACAAGCTCAACACTCAGCGCCATGATGACCAGTTGACAGCTTGTGTACGGATGTGTGTGCTTCAGTCTGAATGAATAAACTCTTGATGAGCAACATGCAGGCACTATCTGTCCATACACTGATGAATAATGCAGGCAAGTGTATTATGCTGTCGCACACTGAGGGCTGTTTCTGTTTCAGATAGGTGACTAAAGATTTACAGGCCGGCCTAAACAAATGACCCCTATCTACAGTTTATTTTTACCTCGTAAAACTCTTACAGACTATTTTCTCTGTTTGGGTGTGCTGGAGAGACCAACCTTGCAATAATAGAGCCAGACATGCTCAACTGGTTGTCTTGTAGCAACACAACATATTCTGTTAAAACAAAAGGAAGCAGCCCCTCCCCATTATCAGCAACAGTGAACGAAGAAGATCCCTCCCTGTTTTTAGCCTCATAGCTCTGGTTTCATGTTTGCCATTGTTTTCCACCCTGAAGTTCTTCACGGCCTCTTCAACTCTGACCTGCTACCCTGTCCCCACCTAGAGAAAAGCATTTCCACAGCTGATCCAGCTTATTTCACTGTAGAGGTTTCCGGTTAGTTTTTCACCACATACAGTGTTTTTCATGAAAGCCAAAGCGTTCATTGTTCTTGTCATCTAAAGAGAGCATGTTTTCTTTTGAAACTTTGAAATGTTCCTATTAACAGTAGGGTATGGTTTGGGAAGGTCAATTTTTATTTTTGTTCCTATGATCAATATTATTTATTTTTTTAGCATTCGTGACCTTAAACTGAACCAGATCGCTGTGTGAAGTAGTGAGAATGACAGTTGGCGCTGCGTAATCTGAGGAGAGGACTTTCTGTTTAAAAAGAAAAATGCATTTTTGAAGACTGTCTCATTCTCAAGAGGAAGATTTGCATTATCTTGGTGTCTTTTTGCTGATTCTTGTCAAGATGAACAGGAGATGCACTGATGCTGACGGTGCTCTGTTCCTAAAGAGTCAGAAAGTAACACTATTGATTTTTTGATCTGTCAATGCTTCAACTCCCACCTGAAGTCATAAGATTTGGATCAGGAGGTGAAGAATGAGGTCCTGGATAAAGATGGCTGTCCTTCATAAGGTGGTTGAGCTCACATTTTGAATTATGTTGCAGAGGTGGAGGTCAAAGTAAAGTTGCAGTTTCTCTACTGCAAATTGAAGATCAAAATATGGATGTTGGGCCATTTAATAAATATCTCCCTTAGATGCTTCCGCTTGAGGTTTTCCAAACAGGTCATGCTGAGTAGAAGTGGGGGACCTGTGCCTACCATGGGACTCCCAAGAATGAACTGGAGTGAGCTTTTCCTTTTCCAATCGTTGGTCTCAAACCTAGCATTGTGTCTTTTTTCATAAACCTTTGTGCTCCTACAAGTTAAAACATTTGGCCAGTATGGACACTGTGTCCTCTCAGTAGGCATATACATAGGGAAAGCAGATCTCACCCCATCAGAAAGAACGGACACCTGTTCAGCTCCTTCAGTAATCGTTTGTGCTAAGGAGAAAGTTAATGACTGATGAGAAAGGACTGGACCTTCTCCGCAAATCGTATCTAGCTGTGTCATTCACCCAGCAGATCAGGGAAATGCTGATGAAAGCAGGCAGAGACCCTTTGGTCAAACCACAAAGTACAAAACTGTTGCCCTGTTGTTGCAGCTAGGAAGCTAATCAGTGGACTGGCCAGAGTTCATATGGTAGCAGACGGTTTTTGCCAACAAATATCCTATTCGTATGCTATTTATCTATAAAATGGAGTATTCATGTCTACATATTCATTTATTCAATGTATTAGTCATTTTCAGTAATATGATAAAATATAATTTATTAATGCTATGAAATTGGAAATACTAGAAATAATAATTGAAATATTATTATGACC
This sequence comes from Orestias chungarensis, assembly GCA_032876305.1. Lineage (NCBI taxonomy): Eukaryota > Metazoa > Chordata > Actinopteri > Cyprinodontiformes > Cyprinodontidae > Orestias > Orestias chungarensis. The sequence continues at coordinate 1,139,710 of JAVLVB010000001.1, read as the reverse complement.
GTCAGCCTGTGTATTTAATCTAAAAACAGCCATGATTCATTTACTGGAAGCACCCAGAAATGCCATAAAAAGCATAAACAAATTAAATCCACTGCTGATCTTCAACTATTTGGAATATATGCAAGCATTTTGAATCTTTTCAGTCACATATGTTGTATCTGTAATCATGATGTATCTTTTAAGCTTGTAAAACACATACTGTATAAATTGGAAATTGTTCACTTTTTATTTTATCCTAATTGTTTACTTTTTATATGTAACCAAACATTGAGTGTTGAATTTCTTGAGTGAAACTTTAATAAAGCTGTCCAATCACGTTTTGTTGACTTACATTTCAAGTTTGATAAAAACAAAATACACGTCTTTGTGCGTTGATTTCCAGGCCTTTTCAAAACTCATTTATTACATTTGGATTCTCCTGAAAAACAAACTCCAAAAGCTGTAATTCCTCAATAATACAACATACAGCATTCAAGGAAAGCCTAAATGAAATCTGACACGTATGGGAGTCCCCTTCTACGACATATATCAAAGACAGTTTGACTTAATTGTAATTTGTATGCTAATACATCACAGTAATTACACCGTTGTACACTGCAAGAAAAAAGTCCAAAAAAAGCTTTTTTATTGTAATTCTGCTGCTATAAAACTAGTTAAATCAGTGACTAAGTTCATGCTTCTGAAAATCTATATAAAAAAACAAAAATGTTTCAAAAGACCAGACAACCTTCTTTTAATTCTCTGTGGTTCAGTCCTGATGCTTTTGTGCTGGTTGCAGGTGTTTTGAATAGTGGAAAAGGGTTAGCGTGAATGCGTCGAATGCTCTGCAACTGCCAGCTGTAAAGCCTTGTATATTCTATCTATTTCTATCAGAACCCGTGAGGTTGTTGTTTAGTGTTTTTTGAAATAGCAGCATCTGGATCAGATCACACGGGCCAGGCTCCTGACTCCACATGCATCAATGACCCTTTTACTTTCTTAATGCTGTTCCTGCCTTTGTAAAACCACTTTTAGTTCGCAAACCGGCTGCAGTACTGGGGCAAGGAAAACCAAGCTATAAAAGGGCTCTATTCAAACCCAAGTTAAAACACAAGCCAACATTAGAAAACACAGAAACTTAGAAACCACAAGAGATGGTAAATTGAAAACATTTTGAAAACAGTGGACAAAATGAACCAGACTCCCAAAATAAAACTGGAACCGAGATGTATAGACGGAAAGGTTCATTTAAAACTACAGCTCCTTTTGCAATCTCAATATATGAAACATCTTAAGGACAAACACAAGTAGACAAGTAAGCGCAGAAAACACAGGAGTAAGACAAATACAACATTATAACATAACACACTTCCAGCTTATCACAATAAAGCAGTTTCTGTTTAAACTTTTTCATTTAGTTATTCCAAATTGTCTTCCTCAGTAAATCATAGTAAGATGTGTTAACTGGAAAATGTTTAAATTCAGATAGGAGTATATTCTATTTATACTTCATCAATTTTTCCAACTGAAAAACAGCTTATTTAGTGTCCTTTTCTTGTTTAATCATTGCATATACATTGGAAGATAGTTGTTAAGCAGTCCTGTATTAAAGCATGGATAAAAAGAACAGTGCATAACGTAGTGTTAAAGGTGAACTACATGCATATTTTAATATTTGATAACAAAATGGAAATGTCTCAATCCTCATAGCTGTTTAAAAACAGTAAAATCATACAATTGATGCTAAGGATACTGAGGTTCTACTTGCAGGGATGAGCAATAATGGTTTTAAAAATAAGCATTTTGTGACTCTTAAGAAAGTACTTCTTTATTGCAGATTACTTTTTGTTCTGTGTGGGACTTTTTTTTGGGTGAGTTCTTGAAGATCGGCGGGAGCGCGCGGTGTCAGTGGTGGGCGCGTGCCTGTGTTCCGCGTGCGCCTGTGGGTCCGTGCCCTCGCGGCTAGCGCTGCCTTTTAAAGCAAACGCGCTCAGCATGCTATTCCCCACTCGTCCAGCAGCAGGGACACGGAGCGGAGCTGCCCTTTTTCACTCTCTACCCCCTTTCCTGTCGTCAACCCCCTCCATCGTCTTCGTCGTCTAGTATTTTTACTGTTTAACGGTTAGTTTACACGGTTAGTTTGTTGCAGTCATGTATCGGTATTTCGGAGAGCTGCTGAGCCGCTCGGCGGGAAGCGCCCTGGCCTCGGGATGCGTCGACTCGGCTCTCCCGGTGTCGTCGTCCCTGATGCGGTTCCGCCGCTACGCCGACGTGGCCGAGCAGCCCGACGACCCCAACTTCTTCAAGATGGTCGAGGGCTTCTTTGACCGCGGTGCGACGATCGTAGAGGACAAGTTGGTGGAGGACCTGAAGACCAGGGAGACCTCGGAGCAGAAGAGACACCGTGTCCGCGGGATCCTGCGCATCATCAAGCCCTGCAATCACGTCCTGAGCGTGTCGTTCCCCATCAAGAGGGACAACGGAGAGTGGGAGGTGGTGGAGGGGTACCGCGCCCAGCACAGCCAGCACAGGACCCCCTGCAAAGGCGGTAAGACCCGGATCGGGACCCCGGTCCTTCTGCAGGTGCCGTTAACGGACGGACGGCTAGCTTTAGCATGCTATCTAGCACTAGCTAGCATTGATGTTGGCTTGTTAAAGTAACTTAAACAAAATCCAGCAGGTGTCCAAACGGCTTCATTAATTGAGATAATTGGACATATTTGTATTTTTTTAAGGTAACGACGAACAATTAACTTGTTTTTCAGGACAATAGTTTACACAGCGACCTTCCTGTTTACCTGTTGCAGTGAATGGTAAACAAAAAACCTGTTAGGAGAACAAAAAAGCCAACAAACAAAATCTAATAAAGGAGTTACTGGATCTGTTTCAATCACACATAAAAATACATTTCAATTCATACCAACTTAATTTAAGTTGACCAATCAAGCATTTTTCAATGTCACATAATTCTTGGATCATTTATATATTTACTTAATATTATCTGTGTTATAAGCTGTGTCCCAAAACTGGATGTTTGTCACTTGAAAAAACGGCCTAATATCAATATGGCATGACATTTATAGCCAAATATTTTACACCAGTAAGAGGATCCATAGTTTAAGTAATTTTTTTCTCAAGCAAGTAAAGAGTAGCAATCAAAGAAGTCATTTCAGGTGAAGTAAGAAAACAAAAACCAATGGACGAAAAAGGTTGATAATCATGGTTTAATTTGAAATTATATAACACAAAGTTATGTGCAAAGTCTTGGATTTATAGGGTTTAATAAAAGATCACTTAAAAAAAAAAGCTTTTGAATAAAATCATTTTCTTATTTTTTTAAGTTTAAATGGAGCAGTTTTCATACAGTCAACCCTGAAATTAAAACTTTCAACAACTAAAATATATGTTGCAGCAGTGCAAAGTATTTCCATTGACAGTAGCTCCCATTTACTGTATATTCACTTGACCTTCAAATGGCAAGACGGGATCAACAGACTGAAAATGACATTAGGAAAACAATGTTTGTAAACAAATATAAAAAGTCTCACTGTAACAAACTGCACTGTAAGCTGCGCATGTAAGTGTGGTGTATTTTTCCCCCCTAAGTTAGAGTATCACAGATGTGTATGCAAGCGTTGAAATGATATTACTCTGAAGTAAACGGTAGGAAAAAAAACTACTCCATCTGGGGTAGTAGGAGTAGCTTTCAAAATGTTTTACAAAAATTTGCTCACGTAATGGCCTGTTTGTTAAGAGATGTGACGGAATAAATATCAATTTACTTGGCTTCTAATAGTCTTTTATTGAACTCAAAGGTTCAGTTTGTTGGAGTTCAGCAATTGGATTTGACTTAAATTCTCTTTTACAAAATTTCCTTCTTTTAAAAAAAGACAAATTTCAACTTTTTGGTTGAATTTGGGAAATTAGGGTTACCTTCTGCTTAATGTGTTTATTTTTAGTTAATGGCTTAAAAACCTTTCAATGAAATAGTCGTCTGACTGGAGGTCTTTGAAGGCGAGAGTGATTCTATACTGCTTGTCGGGTGGTAAATAAAACTCTAGCACACATTTACCTCTCTTGCAAAAAAAAGAGAAAGTCCATTTAGAAACGTTTCCAGTTGCAAAAAGACGGCCGGCCATTGTGTTTAAACGAAACAAAAACTGCCTCAAATACAGTTTGTTTAAAATATTTTAAGCTCCAGGCTTGAGAGAATATACAGTTATTTTATCAATAGAAAGAAGGAAATTAATGTAAACTAAGGTTGCTTGTTTTACTGCAGCTGTAGGTTGTTCCCATCTTTATACGCCTCCCCAGGTCTGTAAAATCGTGGCGCATGACTGTGCATTTCAACACTATGCTTTTTTCCCATCCTAACACATGAGCCAAATTTAAGTTATGCTAATATCCAAAGTAGCTGCTTTTGTTTATATTTAGACTTACAAATGCTTTGTGAGTTGAAGTTTGAGTTATAAACCGGCAGAAATTCGAGCTAGACTAATTGCAAAGAAGAGAGACACAATGACGTATGGAGCAAGATGAGGCTTGCTTGTTTGCTGAGCGGGGCGGGTGTTTATATAGGCACTGCTATTTGTCAGGAGTATAAGCGGAAGGGAGGGACACACCTTTCTGTTTGTTGGCCTTTCAGAGTACTAGTTTCATTGCCAAGGAGTGGAAGTAGGGTGGTGGAAACTTTTTGACTTTCTCCTATTGGACCTACTTGGTCTAGACATATCAAAACATCATAATATGCTCCATGCATATTCAATAATTTGTTTGATGAGAAATAATTTCTGTTAAAGCCTTTTTTATGAAATTGCCATTAATTATTAAAGCAACATAAATCTATTGCATTTTTCACCACTACTTGACAGAACACTAATGGATATAAAAAATAACCCTTTTTTCTGTCTGCATCACACAAAAAAAGTAGTGAGCTGGTAGTGACAAGATCTTATTTTATATTAAGCATGTATAGTTTCGAAACATGTGTTTTCCTGTTTCCCATGTGTGCCAATGTACTTGATAAGCTAAACGTTAATGGTTACAGAGGATGGTCACTGAGTGTTAGCCTGTTCCCCAAGATTATTCAGTGTGGGAGACTCGAAGTTAGAAATTTTCAGTTTTGGCTATAAATAAGGAGTTTTAAAAAAGAATCTTGAACAAGTATAAAGATGTGAATATACATATGAGGACACTTCTGTGATAATTTTTTTTCAGGCTGCTCTTTATAGAGCTAGCCTTACTTGATTAGTTAACCTCAACCCTATATGAGTTACAGGAAATAATTCAAAAAACATTATTGATGACAAAGTTGTTACTGAGTGGAGACTCTTGGTTTTCTGTTCTTACTATCAAAAAGGAAGTCTGAGGTAGAGCGGAGATGGGCGAAATCTAAAATTGAACTTTGTTTTCTACAACATTTCTACATTCAAATATTTTTGGAATTCATTCAGGCTAGAATAAAGCTAGCGAGAGTAAGACTTTTAATGGATAACAGAAATGCTGGGAAGGGTGAAGAAAAGGTGCTCAGTAACAAAGCTTTTATTTTGTCTACTGAATACTCATAAATCATCTTTTAAGGACGCTTAATAGTTGATATAAGATGCTAATGACAGGTTAGAAATTATGTAATTTATAAGTTTTATGCACCTAAAATCTGGAACAGTCTTCCTGAAGAGGTGAGAGAGGTTTCAACTTTGCCGTTGTTTAAATCCAGGCTGAAAACAGCCTTATTTAACCGTGCATATAGCAACTGAGAATATTATTACTATTATTATAATTTCTTTTAAATTCAAAGCTGATTTTGTTTCATTTTCTTATCTTTTTTCCTATGTAAAGCACTTTGAATTATCTTGTACACCAAAATATGCTATACAAATAAACTTGCCTTGCCTTTGTTTTTTTAAATGAAAGAAAAACTAAGTAGTTAAGTCTTTCATTTTAGCTCTATAGGATGGCAGGAAGGCTCGCTTTTGATGAAACCTTCATTAAAAATGTTTCTGTGTATGTAAGAATTACAAAACAGCGTAACACTCAAGAAGTTTGGAGTAAAATAATGAACTCAACTTGTTCCACTGTCCGTTTTACAAAAAACAGCAAATACCAAACCATAGCAACAACTAGAAAGAAAATCCCATGTATAGATTAAACGGGACATCAGATTTAAGTGATTAAGTTTATTGTTTTTGCTTTCTGGGTTATAAAGGTTGGGCACAATAGCAAGATCGTCAGACCAGATCTGATGATCGTAAGAACATAAGCTACAGCTGTTATCTTTTGTGTGGTTCAAGAATTGATGCAA
>JAVLVB010000001.1:1117548-1133330 GCA_032876305.1 Orestias chungarensis | reverse complement strand
GTGTGTGTGTGTGTGTGTGTGTGTGTGTGTGTGTGTGTGTGTGTGTGTGTGTGTGTGTATGTGTGTAATCCTAGATGTCAAACTGCACAAACCTGCTTTTTGTTTCAAATGTGCTTGTGAAAGGAAATGTAGGTTCATGCAAATAGTGATAAAGGTACGAATGTGGACTGCATTTATGGGGCTAAAGGTTCATCCTTGCGTAGTGAAAATGCAGAGATTCATGCATAGATTTACCGCTCTCAGCTACAGATGCACCAAAAATAAAATTTTACCAATTTCACCCATATAAGCAAGTAAATCCTGAAACATGTTTTGCCTTAAAGAAGCTAATAAAGACATATTTGTCTTATGTGTTTCACTCAACACAGAAAATCCTTCTCTACCTACCTGTTAAATCAAAGGCTGTCTTGGAGAAGTTTTATCTTTTTCAGTTATTTTATTATCGTATATAATTTCCATATGTTTTCAAATATGTTTTCCAAAGACACATAACAGTTGCCTAATTTTTTAAATTTTTATTAAAAAAATCTAAATGTCCACAACAAGAAACATCAGAGCAACACCCACAGCAGTAGACAATATAAATGTCTTCTATAGGGATTAATTACATCAAAAACATTCCAAAGAAACATAAAAGCAATGTTAAACAACAGCATAGGAAAGAAGTCCCTTCATAGAAATACTTTGTTGTTGGCATGAGTCGTAAAAGTGTATTTAAATGTGTTAATTAGTCTTTTCGTCTTCTGTTTGTGAGTTTTGCTTTCTGTGTTGTCGATAATTGTCAGGAAACCTAGAGACTAAAACAGGGCAGGGAGATAATTTGGCACTGCAAAGTCTTGCAGGCATTAGTCGTTGGATTGCTTTCAGTTAGGGAGAATCTTTGGTAGCAGCCCGTTGCCTGAAGCCTCTCTCTGAAGACACAACAATCAAGTGTTTGGGCTTTTTTATAAGGAATCCTTCTTTGCAACATCTTATCCAGACGATGTGTTGGCGTCATGTATGTTGAGCTGTCAGGCTCTTACTATAGAAAAGTAAGGTCCTTCAAACTTTGAAGCATTAAATAACTATCCAGATTAATTTTTCCTTGTCAGAATAATGTGTTTTTAGATCCATTTTGGTATCTGTTGAAGTATTGGATCTGTAGAAGGAAGTTGTCGTGGCAGCTTTTCTTTATTTTTTTTTCTCTTCATTTATTTTGATCAGCAAGTTTTAAGTTGTCTTCTTTCCTGGGTCAACTAGGCTGATCTTAGGATGAAAGAGGGAGAGTCTCAGCTGCTTTGTATTGTTTTCCAATAATGAAAGGCAGCTCCTGCAGTAACGCACACATATGAGTATTTGAAGCTTCTTTTTTCTGCGTCCTCCTCAAAGCTGAACACATAACTGTCTCTTTAATCCTAATAAAACGACGCTGTGCCTCGACGGCCTTGGGTTTCTCTGATGGCTCCTGTTCTGTGTGTGCTATTTTTGTAGCTGCTGTTAAATTACACTCACACAGGCAATGTTCCAAAAAGATGGAGTAGTTCAAAACGCACACCCTGTCGTTTGTCTTTTTTTTTTTTATGATCTCATTACAGTGCATATGTTGCGGTGGTAACAGTAGTAAACGCCAAAACAACAGGAAGTGACGGCTGAAGAGGGATGGGTGCCGAACAGAGGGCTTTGATTGGTTCCCTCGTTCTCCACCCGTGTACCTAAGTTCACTTTTGTGTTGAGTGATTTTAGACCCCTGTTTGAAGCACAGTGTCCGGTTTTCTATCATTACAGTTTCCTTTCTTATCTGCTGTGCTGCATTAATAAGAAACTTTTCAGAAAAGATCAAGTACATTAAGCAAAACTAATATTTGTCAGTCTTAAGTAATTTTTTTTGTGTTGCCAGGTTTTCTCTGTCTAAACTGCTCCTCTCTGTTGTTTTTTACTGCAGGTATCCGTTACAGCCCCGATGTGTCTGTGGATGAGGTGAAAGCCCTGGCATCTCTGATGACCTACAAGTGTGCCGTCGTTGGTAAGATTTCAGTTTTGTTGTTTATCACCCAAAGCTCCAAAACTACTTTTTTACAAGCTTACATCTTTAGTTGTCTTAATTGCTGCTTAGTGATAAACATACACATGATTCTAGACTAACTTTTTTGCACAGACGCACATATTTTTTTCTTAGTTGCTGTAGAAGACTAAATGTACGATAGTTTTAAGTACAGCTGCAACAATCGATCAACCTTATGTCGACACTCATTTTTCTCATTATCGACAATTGCCTTAACAGATTTATTTATATCAAAAACAGTCAAGTTTTGAATTATTAATTGACTTTTTTTGTTGCTTTTTTTTCTGGGCTGCCAATGTGTTTTGTTGCACCACAGTTTGCAACAGGAACTTTTAGCATCCACTTTTTAGAGTTTAGAGCAAGATCTAAATATTCAAAAGCATGGATGCAAAAAAAAGAAAAGGGAGCCTACAAGTCAACTGACTTGTAGTCTAAACAAAGTCTACCTTGCTCATCACGGCACCACTCAGCTCCTGAAACGCAACATGCTGTTGCACTGTTTAATTAAATTCCTTAGTTTCTGTTGTGCCAATTACACTCGAGGCACTTAACTAAAAATGTTTTCCTTCCAATCAAACATATATTCAAATGGATCCTAGGCATGCTGATTTTAGTTTTGTGTATGGTAAAACACACAAATTAAGTTTAAACTGTTCCTAATACAGAGAAAAACAAATTATTCTGGGCATAAAGACCATGGAAAGATCTATTTTATGGGCCTCATTCTGATATCCTCTCAGTACCGGAGCTTTAAATAACCTGCAAGGTTGATGGTTTTGTTCCAGAACATTTTAAGTTTTTTTTGTTTTTTTTGATGGCTTGAACTAAACTCTTCCAAATTTTCTCTCGTCATCTGCAAAGCATCCATTATATGTATCTGCTTTACTTACCTCTGAGTGCAGCACACGAAATTACATAATATAGCTGGACCTCAGCCAGTCAGAGGAGTCATCCCACCCGTCACTATTTCTGATTGGTTCATGTGTGTCTTCTTCTTTTTTCCCTTTATTGACTGGTTGCGCCAGTGCAGCCTTTTTTTTTTTCTACACGCATCATTAAGAAATCATGTTGCAGTTATGACCACTTTGGTCGAACTGTAGAGACCTTGTTGCATGCTCTGGTTTGTTTCTCACTATTTACAGGGGGTAATGTAATTATGCTCATACCCGTTACACACGTTTGCTCTCCTTTTCCAGATGTGCCATTCGGAGGTGCCAAAGCTGGAGTAAAGATCAACACAAGGAACTACTCTGTAAGACTTCTAGTGTTAGTCCTTTTCTCTTTTCTAAAAAGACAAACATGGCGTATCTCTAAATCTGAAAAGTTATTTCATGTTTGAAACATGGAAGTCATTGTTCATGGGACAAAACAATTTATATTCAAGGCAAAATAATGAAAGTCTCTGTTGGTGGATTATTTTATCTATTCTCCAGCTCAAAGGCTCGTGATAAACCCCATCGTTGGCAATGCTGCCATTCTTGTCTTTATTCTGACCTACTTTATTACTCAGAAATCTATGGAAGTGCATCAGAACCATTTCTATTGGAACAACTGTGTCGCCATAACATACAATATTGCTGTTTCACATTGAAAACACAAATCTGTTTTTACTCAAATTATTTATGGAAAATCCAACTAGGGTTTAATTTTACTTGGCAATGATTTGCTTTACTCGTCAGAGCTCCTGCTAAGATAGTTTAAACTATGCGTATGAATGCATGCTATGGTATAATTAGGGTTTAAATAAAAATATGTACTTTATTATACAAGTTTGATTGAGAATAAACATGTTGATTCCTGAAAACAATGTCAATGTAACATTTTGTTTTAGGATAATGAGCTAGAGAAGATAACGAGGAGGTTCACCATTGAACTGGCCAAGAAGGGTTTTATTGGTGAGTTTTTAAAAGCTTTGACTTTGGAATAAGATTAAAATCTTGGAGATGGAAAAAAGGTGAATTATCTCTGTTGATTCTGTTTAAAGTCAAATTGTCGCAGAGTGCCAAATGTTTAATTGTGTTAAATATTATTAAAAACTTAGTTCAGTTTTTCAGAAAATTTGCATGAGCTCATTCTAAATTATTTGTGGAACATAAATGTAGGCTTGCTAAAAAGCATGTGCATGTTCAGCCAATTAGGTTCCTTTTGCATGATTTACTGCCATGGAGCAGCGTAGTGTGACAGAGAGGCACTGATGTCTAATCTCCTTGATTGGGTTTGATCTCTCTTTTTATTTTATTTTATTATAAATATTATTTATGTGAGGTTTAAATCAGACTTGTTAGTTGGCTCATCAAGCACAATGATGCAATTGTGGCCTATCAAAAGGATGCCAAATCATGGGAAATAAAACTGTAATGTGGAGTTTTGTGGTCTGGCATACAGTTGAGTGACAGTACATTAAAGAAATTTGTATTTTAAGATGTAGCTGTACATATTTTTGCATGTTAAATTAGCCCTAGTCAAAGTGGATGCAAGCAAGTATGTGATGTGTCCAGTTTAAACCTCTTTCCCATGCCATGTTTGCCTCTGTAAATCCAAGCCATCCTGAACCGTTTACTTAAACTGCCCTCGTCCTTCCCTCCCTTCCTTCCTTCCCTCTTTGTCTCTTTGTTTGCTAGGCCCTGGCATCGATGTCCCGGCGCCAGACATGAGCACCGGAGAAAGGGAAATGTCCTGGATCGCCGACACTTATGCCAACACCATCGCACACACTGTGAGTCACCGAGCATGCAGAACCGATTTCGTCTGACTTGGTTACAGAGAGTATACATGAACAGGCCAAATTAAAAAGAAGAAATGAGTCACATGTAAACCACGAGGGCTAACTTCCTGCCGCTCCCTTCCCAGCTCACCAAAAAGGCATTCCTTCTTTATTTTTCCTCCCTTAAAGCAGTTTTGAAACTGAAGCCAGAGCTATTTTTGTTGTTTCTTAATCAATGTCTCATCAGAACACATAAAAAAACATTTCTCTTCTGTTTTCATATGCTTTCATAACAGTTAATAGTTAACGAGATGGTACTAAAAATCTTAGAACAGTTACGTTTAGGGGAGTGAATAAAGGGAGTTTCTGATTATGTATGAAGCTGCAGCGTTTTAGGTTGGTGAAGTTGGGAGGTTAAATATTTGCAGCCAAGCTAACCTCTTCTATTTTCAGAAGTTGAGTTTTAAAACTGTTTTGGGAATATAAACTTTTATTTTAATCAGATGCAAAACAGAGCACCAGATTATTGTTATTAAGCAACTCTGTTAAGTAGTTATCTTTCTGCTGTTTCACAGATGACCATAACAGGCTGAGATACAGTAATGCGATATGAAGAAGAGAAAGTTCACATATTCTATCTCAGCATATTCTTTCTTTGTCCATATAAATGTTAACAGAAATATCCATGTGCATCAAGCACAGGATTTTAAAGCTTAGATGAAAACAAAATTGTTTAATGCTTTGCTTTAAAGAATGAAGCTTGTTCGCCTTGATCCCGGAAACCCCAGCCTGAGATTTGTAAACTGTGACAGATATCCTGGGCGGGGTTGTAAAGAGCAGAGGGCTGTGGGTACTTTCTATTGATGTTTGTTAGGCTTTACACTTTCTCAACAGATGGCCGTGCATGACATTTTGCAGCAGTCGCTGTATGCCAAGCATGCTGGAGTAAAGCCAGAGACTCCCACAATGCAAAGAACCCCCCCCACACCCCCAAATAGCTTTTTTTTTTTTTTTTTTTTTTCAGTCCGTCTAACCAACTCAAGCCGTTTATGTCACCTATGTGAGCTGTAATCATGTATGTGAAACTGCACATGTAATCCGACCTCCCTTGCGTGTCTTCCCAGGACATCAACGCCCATGCATGTGTGACTGGAAAACCCATCAGTCAGGGAGGAATCCATGGCCGCATCTCTGCCACCGGCCGTGGGGTTTTCCACGGCATTGAAAACTTCATCAATGAGGCGTCCTACATGAGCATGGTGGGTCTCACACCGGGCTTCCAGGACAAGACCTTCGTCATCCAGGTACACTGATACACACTGTTTTGTTTTATCCCCTTCACTGCTGCCCCACACAGAAACGTTTATCTAAACTCATTATTTAGTCGCCTCAAAACTGTGGTTAAACAAACCCCGTTAAATGTTTCACAGGATTTGTTTTTAACGTGTTTTTGCTACAAACTTTATGTGGATTTTATGTTATTAAACATAACACACAGTAGTGCATGGTTTAGAAGTTGAATATAAGAAAAAAGAGAGATTATTACAAAAAAATATTTAGCTACTTTTACTCTGAGAGTGAATAATAAAATGTAGTTTATATGCCAAGTTCCTTCAGAAGTCTGAGTTTTGTTAAGAGAACAGCAATCAACAAGAAACAATGTCAACACTCAGAACAGTGTGGGTGTGGAAGATGTCTTCTCCCCACATCTCCTTGTATTTGGAGACATCCACACTCACACTTTTTTCGAGTTGGACGTTTAAACAATTTCTCTTTTCCCCAGTTTTGGTAAAAAAACAACAACAAAAAATACTGATGCACTTTCACTTTGGTCCATCCCATATTTCACTGCTGATCATTTTGGTAGTATATCTGTGCTCCTATCCAGAGAGTAAAGCACACACTGTATATGTATGTTTCCAAACAAAATGTGTCATGTGTACATTTAAATCTGACTCAGAATCCGTTTTTTCACGCTCAACTCCAACGAACCACTAATTATCTAACCACACTCTTTCTAATGCAGATTAATACAGATTTTTAATCGGACCTAGTTCATAAGATTCCCAAACCATTTTTTCGGTCTTGAGCTTTATTCAAGGTATCATTAAAAGGCTTTTAATAGTTAAGTTTGACTTGCTGAAATCTGCAGACACCATGTTATGTGTTGTAAAACACTTTGAGCTAAACGTGGTTCTACATAATCTTAACACAAATGCACAACTCCGTTCACGATTTCATTTTGAAAATATTTGAATTGTCACATCCATTTCCTTCCATTTCAACACCATTTTGTGCTTCATGTTATTTAAAGGTATAGAAGAGGATCTTTAGCTGATTCTCATTTTCGCATCACTGCGCATGCGCCACCTCATCTCCAGTAAAGGCCCCTGATATCGGGAGCGCGCACGTTCTCAGCACATGCAGTCTGCTTACATCTGCGGGACCACAGCCTCTGGCGCCGCATCGGACTTATTACAGAGTTGATTACTTTTACAGCAATGAATTAGCTACCAAAAGGTTATTTGTTTAGGAAAACGCTTGTAGAAGAACATTTGACAGTAATTCATGATTATCAGTGATAAATAATCACGCCATTGGGTAGTAATTCCACATAAAGGCTGCACAGCTAGCGTTTTCTGACGGACCCTGAGGAGCGATTACAACACTTGTGTCAAATCATCCTAAATGAGCAGGTATAAGCACATTGCCTGTCTAGCAGATACTCCGCGACGAGTTGATCGGTTTTGAATCCCTTTTCGGCTTTAAATGCCCGCCACCGCACAAAGCAGGAATCTCAGAGAAAAACTCGTGTTTTGTTCATCTCTGCAGCCGTCTTTCTTTTTTTCTCAGCGACTTCGAACACGGTTTTTCTCTTGCGTGCTTCCATTTTCGCTGCCGTACGGGGAGAACCTCTCTTCAGTGGTGAATGATGTCTTGTCCGTCCCGTTTTACTTCCTAAACAACAATCTGCGCATGGGCGAATTCAAACATGAGCGCGCATTGTACCGGTCGGGTGGGTGGGGACATTGGTGATATACGTCATCGCGTAAATTTTATTTCCGCATTGACGGCCAGTTACTTTTCACCACCGGTCGTTTTTGATTAGCTGTCATTTTCTATGGGATTTTCCATTGAAAATTTTCTACTGAAAAGATCCTCTCCTATACCTTTAAACTTCCTCAATAGTAACGGGACGAAATGTGTTGAGGTTCATGGAGAACGAATGCTGCTCCAGCGCGCTGCAGCCTTGCTCTGATGGCTTTAAACTACAGACAGAAGTGAGCTGAAGTTTCCCTTCCCTGTTCATGGAAAACGATGACTCAGTAAGAGAGGAATGCGTAAACACAAGGAAGAGCCACGCTCTAAAACGTTCTGAACTTCAATTTAAAATAGAAAAATAAGCCTTCGATTAATAGTTATCAGGTTTAAAAAGCCTTCCATAAAGTTTTCTGTGTTTTATAAAACTCAACTGATTGTATTCGGCGTGAAGGGAGTGCTTCTGCAGATGCAACCCGTGAAAGAGCAGCATTCTCCATGAATTGCACTTTTATTCGGCTATAATGAGCTTTTCTCCTTACAAGCTTGTACACAGACCCACTCAAACATTAACACATGGACAGAGAACCCCTTAGCTGTGGCCTCTGCTGTTTTCCCGGAATGCTTTCTATAATTATTGCTTCTCCACACAACAGTGCAACGTGATACGCTTCCCTGATGCATTTCACTCCGTGCCAGTCAAGCAGCTGCAGCTTTAGTTTGTCCCCACAAGCTGCAGCATTCATTTAAATATGAGTTATTTAGTTAATAGATTTAACAATAGTATTATTTTATTTTTTTACAGCAACAGTGCTGTAGTATGGTGGGTGGAGAGTTTCAGTGAGGAATAATATAGAAGGGTCTTAGGGGAGATAACAGCTGAGTCCTGATGTGGATTTTTTAAAACCTAATCCTCGGGTTTGCGTTTGAGGATTACTTTGCTCTTAGATTAGTTTTCCTAGAGATTTGCTGTCAGATTAGACATCGTAAGTGTCTTGTTGTGTATAAAAGGCATGGTTTTCTTTGTCCTCATTGTTAATTTTCCTTGCTTTTATCATTTTTGGTTGTTTTTTTTCCCCCTGCCTGTTCTTAATGCCTCAGTTTCTCAGAAGTAATAAATGCTGCACAGGGAAAATAATATACATTTATGATTATTTAGTGCTAGTATCACAGACACTTTTGCCTACTGAGAAGTGAATCACCTCATTCTGTTTATAGTAATAGAAAAGTGTTTTATGAAAACTGTTAATTGAAACACGCTAAACAAAAAAACTACTAAATGACACTACTAGTATTGATGATACGTCGTTTATTTGTCGAACTTCAGTGCAAGAAAACAAGTAGAACTTCTAAAACCTGAATTTGTTTTGCGTGTGTTCAAAAACATAGTTGGTTTTCAAGTTTTTTGGAGCCATTGTTGAACATTCGACGAGCCACTCACGGCTCTGGAGACGCAGGATGTAAACGTTTAAATTTAGTGAAACAAACGTTGTTAATTTTGATTTATCATTGTGATGATGAATCATAATTTAAATGATGAAAAGCAATTGATCACAATAAAGATAAACCGTATAATAGTGCACAGAGTTGGCTGGATAAAAAACAAAAACACGATATAATACAATATTCTAATTTACTGAGATTTATCTTATATTGAAATATTTTTTACATTGTAGCATAAAATGAAATAAAAACAAACTGCCTATAAGTCTGCAAGTTGTTTTTAAATGCTGAAACAGGAAGTATAACTGCTTTCCCGAGGAAAACCATGTTGTTTTAATCTCTTCCGTCCACAAGAGGGCACCAAAGTATGTTTTGTATTTGCAGCGAATGAGGATAATTGTGCTTTATGCTGCTAAAAGTGAACTTTTTTTGTTGTTGTCAGTAATATTTATAAACATGTAAACAGTTTTCTTGTTGTTTTGTTTTTAATGCATGTTTTTTTTTTTTTTTATGTTTGCATTTTTATTTATTTTTTTATTCCCCAGGGATTTGGTAATGTGGGTCTCCACTCCATGAGGTACCTTCACCGGTTCGGTGCCAAGTGTGTTGGCGTTGGTGAGATTGATGGATCCATCTACAACCCAGACGGTATCGACCCAAAACAACTGGAGGATTACAAACTGGTACCAGAACAGCTGCCGTACCTTCCCTGTTTCCTCTTTGTGAGTAAGTGTTGCGTTACATTTGTTCTATCATCTTGGTCCCTGTCTGCAGCAACACGGCACCATTGTGGGTTTCCCTGGAGCCAAGCCCTATGAAGGAAGAATTTTGGAGGCCGATTGCCACATCCTGATTCCAGCTGCCGGAGAAAAGCAGCTCACCCGCAACAATGCTCGCAGGATCAAGGCTAAGGTAAGCACTTGGATCCAGTAAGACATGATTAATATTTAAAGTTCCCTTTTGAATTTGCTTTAAAGATGAGCTTGTGTTTCTGTCAGATCATTGCTGAGGGTGCAAATGGACCCACCACCCCAGATGCAGACAAGATCTTCCTGGAGAACAACGTCATGGTTATTCCTGTGAGTGGACTTTAAAACCTGATGCGTTCTTACACAAAGTCAATATTTTTTACGACAAACTTTAGTCGGGTTCTGTCATTCAGGCAAAACCATTGTTAGACCTTTTGGTTTTATTTCAACCACAGATGAATTATTTTTACACTTTTTGACCTTTTAAATAATGTAGAACTGAGTCCATAAATCACAGACCGATGACAAATTTTTTCTGGATTCAGATCGTTTTATGTTAATTATACTAAACTGTACACATATTACATCTGAGTAAAAACAGAGAAAAGTTAAATTAAAAACTCTGAATGAACTGAAAGCTACCAAAAAAGATTTTTGCTCAGACTGAAAAAGGTAATATTGTCTTTTATGGAGTATAAATATATATTGATATATTTTTCAGTCAGAGAAGATTTTAACAGAGCTGCTATAAAGATAAAGATTTTTAAGAATGAATTTATTGAAATCTCAGATTTTTGTATTTATTTTGTTGGAATTTATCTTTGAATCTTCATTTTGTTACCAAAGAAAGTCTTTTTTGTAGCTGTTAAATATTTATTTGAAAGTACAGTAGTGGAAACAATCCCTTTACCTAATATATTGTGTGCTATGTAAAGCTCTTTCAAATATACAAATGTAAAAATAATTGCTAACCTTGTTTATATATATATATATATATATATATATATATATATATATATATATATTTAAGCAGAGGCAGATAGACTTTTTCACAACACGTATTGAAGCTCAAGACTACATGATGTTCTTCCTTCCTTTGCAGGACATGTACTTGAATGCCGGTGGTGTGACTGTGTCGTATTTTGAGTGGCTGAAGAATCTGAATCATGTCAGTTATGGAAGACTGACCTTCAAGTATGAGAGGGACTCAAACTACCACCTTCTGAGTGAGTACAAAAAGCCCGCTGTCCTACCAAAACCTCCCAAACGTGATTGTGAAAAGAAAAAAAGGCGGATTTTTATAAGAAATGTGCCCCAGGGATGGGTGACCGGATTTACCATTTTGTGTCTTTAAACTGCAGTTTGGTCCACGCCTGTCATCCCAAAAATAAAATAGAAAAGATGACAAACATTTTTAATAATCGATGTTTTTACCTTTAAAATCGCAGAACAGATTTTCCTTTAGCTCTGTAGTACACAGGTACTACAGGTCAATTTTTCTTTATATGCAAATGCTGCATCTTTGTTAATTTCCAACCTCCAGCGTTGTTATCGTGTCCAATATGCCATTCCTGTAGTGACGGCTTCAAGTAAATGATCTAAAACTATTCCTCACCTCTACCGTCCCTCCTTCCTCCCCCAGTGTCTGTCCAGGAGAGTGTTGAGAGGAAGTTCGGGAAGCAGGGAGGACCCATTCCCATTGTTCCTACCGCTGACTTCCAGGCCAGAATTGCTGTGAGTACCATTTGCTCTCCTAAATTAAAGCAACATAGATCATTTATAACATCTGCACCAGAGAATGCTTTTCTTGGTATTTGTTTCTTACAGATTTGAGTCTTTTGTTACAAGTTTTATGAACTATCACTGCATTTATTAGTTGGAAGTTTCAAAAACTGCCTGTTTTTTTAAAAACGTTTGTTAATTTTTTTTAATGTTTCCGCATGGCTGATGTTAATAGTGATGCTTTTTTGCAGGGCGCCTCAGAGAAGGACATCGTTCACTCCGGTCTGGCCTACACCATGGAGCGATCTGCACGGGTAAGTTTGCACCTCACTCAGCGTTTCAGGAAAACAACTAAAATATTATTTAAATGTTTGGTTGCAACTCCAAAAACCCTTAAAGAACTGAAATGTACTTATTTTGATAGATTTTAGCTGTTTATGAGTATGAAATGAAGTTAAATATAGGGTAGGAGTGAAAATGTTTAATCTAATTTACCCTAAACACAAATCCAGGATTAGGTCTGTAAAGTTTGAACTGAATGTTTTATCCACAAACCTCACAAGACAAATACGCCCCCTACTGGTCTCTACACGAAAGTTTGTGCACCATGGTTGGCTGTGTAAGCTCTAAGCAGAGTCACGCATAGTTTAACATTTTAAAAATAACTAATGTAAACCATCATGAAATTTTAAATTTAATATTTTTAAAATGAACCCATAAAAAGCTGAAGACTCTGGAGATTTAGGTCTGTGACTTCAATTTAGTAATCTAAACTGTTTTCCACACACATGCTTGGCTGAGTCCATGTTCTAGTCTTAACCTGTCTGCTTTTTTCTAGTACAAGGGAACCTTTTTTTTAAATGTTTTTATTTTTTCTTAATAGTTTCTGAATTCCTTGTCTCTTGTCAGTTTTGTACGAATTAAAACAATAGAAAACGAAATAGAGAAATTTGTGAGCTCTTCTAACTCTGACCTTTGTCCGACCTTGCAGCAAATCATGCGCACAGCAAACAAATACAACCTGGGTCTGGACCTGCGGACAGCCGCCTACGTCAACGCCATCGAGAAGGTCTTCAAGGTCTACAACGAAGCCGGGCTGACCATCACATAAACGAGGCGTCCTACATGGACCCGCACGCCTCTTCTTTCCTCCACTCTTCCTGCTAACTCATCCATCTCTCCGGTGTCCCAATACCTCCTGAACATATCACACTTTACTCTGGTTACCCACTCATGCCTTGAATTTACCCCCTACGATGTTTGTGCGGCCGTAATTAACAAAATTAACAAAGATGTTTGTTTGTTCCTGCCCCGTTCTTGTTCTTGTTTCTGGACGAAGTTAGAGCGGAGTTTTAAGTTTATAGAGAGCCCGAAGGACTGACCCTAACCCTCTGCAGTCATAAAAATGTTTATATTGTGGCGGCCATATTCACGGGGTTCCTATCGTAGTTGCTAAACCTTCGTGTTGCAGCTACCCTTGTCGCCAGCACTGTTGATGCCTTATTTCATGGAGCGGTCAGACCTTCAAGGAGCCGACCTCTTCAATCTAAAATTGATTAAAAGGGGTTTAGATTAAACTCAGAGTGAACTAGTACGATTATTTGTTTATTCTCTTACAGTTTAAGGATTAGCGATAAAGATTAAAAATTTTAGGGGTTTATTTTTTCACAGGTTTTTACCGTCCTGCTCTTCGTTCTTATGCTTTCACTGTTGCTTTAGCTTAAAAACAGCTTCTGTAAACTCCTAGGCTAAAGAGGAGCAGAGTCGGGCGAGTCGTTACTGTGATCACCATTTTCAGTTTTCCTCCGTTTAACCGTCGTGTTCTACTGCGCTGAGACATGTTTTCGAGGAAATTGGTCTTTATTTTTATTGTATTCAAGTTTTATTTTTTATTTTTCGAAACAACAAATAAAATGATCTTACAAATGCAAGTGTTTCTTCTTTACACATTCGTCTCTTAGGCAGCCTTTTAGAGGAAGTCTGCTGTTGAACATGTACAAAAGGTTCTGGAGTGTTTGCCTTTATGTGGTAATTTTCTGTAGATACTCTGGTTTTAATATAAATAAAAGTAATTAGCTTTTAAAATTCTCAGATTAAGCCTAGAAAAATGTGGATTTTCCCTGTGTTTTATAACACAAAATACTAAAATATTAAGTTGTTACCTTTGATAAGATAATAAATATGTTTGCATCACAACTAATTGCTATTGTAAAGAAACCTCATTATGTAAAAGGGTTATTTATGATATAAGAAATAAATTTTCCTTGGTTTGCGTCGTAATTTATTTTAGAGTTTTTTTTTTTAAATTATAACATGAAACAACCCTCAGAGTTTAGGGAATATATGCTCTAATAATCTAACTGCATTATTCATGTCATTAGGAGCTTGCGAATGGTTCTATGGTTAGGATTAGATTATAGCATGTCATTTGTTTCTGTATAATCAACACAAATGCTAATTTAGGTACCTGTCTGTAGACATTACTGTTGAGGCTAACCTTTTGGATTTCAAACATACGAGCTATGTTGTGAAAGTTTGTATAACTGAATACTGCAAATTTGTAGTGGTGCTTAATACTTGTTTAATGTCGTTCTTTATTTATTTTAACCTGCTAAAAAATGGATCTCTATGACAGACTGCAGTGTTGTTCAGCCTTTAATAGGTTTGATTCCATCATAGAGCTTTTTTTAACCCACAAAAATGTTTGCATCTGCTCTAAGAACTGAAGTGTTTTACCTGATCATCCATGTTTGCTTTTTCTCCCCACATGGTTTGTTGTAAAAGTGCAGATACGACTTCCTTGAGTTTTAGATCCCCTCAGCTCTACCAGAGTTACCACCTGATTAACTCTCTGCCTGCCGGGGCAAATTAAACACCCTTCAAGTCAACTTAATTAACATCCGCCTTTCTTGCTCTACACCAAATAAAGAAAACACCACAGTTGGATTTCAACAAAACCTTTTATTTTCACATCTACCGTTTATAAAATCAGCAAGTTGGTTGGATATGATGCCAACTTAAACACAGAGCGTGACTGGGGTTAGTTGTGTGTCATGTGTTGGGTTTGTGTTTTGTTTTTCTTTTAAGTGTTTGTGTGTCAATCTGTAAGGCAACATGCATTCGTCAGCTTCGGTCGACCTCAAGTAAAAAAAATGAATAAATCACACGCTTCTCTGGCTGGACGTCCTGTAGTTTAACGCACACACAGACAATCGTAAAGCGACGATGATTCTGCACGGATACTTGATGGTTGAATGCTGATCTGCAGGGGAAGGGACAACCTGATTAGCCTAGACAGCAGAGAGGGGAGACATTAAGCGTAGATGACACACACAGCTTAGCTAAAACAAAACTTAAGCCTTCATTCCTTTCTCTTTCGTCAAACTGGTATATTTTCAGAGCTACACCCAAAAATTCACTTGCATGTCTCCTGCGATTGCACAGTTTTTTCGCACATGAGAAAACAAATCCCCATTTTATTTATCTTAAATTCTGTTGCATAACTCATGCAAAATCTTTTTTCAGTAAGCTAGACTTCTTTATTTGTTTGTTTATTTATTAAATATGTTTAATCCGTCATCCAAAATGTTAAATATGAAAATTAATGAAAGAAATGGGCTTGCTTAAAAGCTGCAGTCAGAAGATTTTCAATAATAGGTTGCTTAAGGTAACTAATGGGGCCACTGAGGTCACATGGTTCAGTGTGGCAATCTTAGATGGCACATCTGTGCTTTCAAGCTACAACACCATCTATGTAAGTTGCTCTGGTCACAAGCCCCAAGGTGTAAACTGCTGGGAGTAAACAATTCTATATTGAAAGAGATTGCTAAAGAGATTTAAAGTAATTAAGATATTTTGGGCACCGTGATTTTCATGTATTTCCAGATGCTTGCTACTAACACAAACTTGATGGTTTTTATTACATTAAATGTCTCCGAAGATCAGATGGAGATCCTCCAGTTGTCTGAACAAGCTGTAGGGAAGTTTCCTCTTCAACTAAATCCAACCAAACCAACAGTAACGGATTGTTGAACGCTCAAAGGTCTTTCTTCCTACCCCGACTTTGAAGACACAAACAGGTCAC
>JAVLVB010000001.1:1063022-1117448 GCA_032876305.1 Orestias chungarensis | reverse complement strand
ACACACACACACACACACACACACACACACACACACACACACACACACACACACACACACACACACACACACACACACACACACACACACACACACACAAAGTTTGCAACACATAACAGCCGCCCTATAGAGAACACCATGGGGAACATCTGCTCATGCATTCTACTGTCACAAACTGAAGCGTAGCTCTTTGATGCATGGATCCCTGCTAAGAACGCATGCACACAAGCTTGAATATGAACACATGGCCTGTAGCACACGCCCTCTCATGCAGCTCTTTCAGTTTCACAATGGCTTCAATTTCTTCTTTCCTTTGTAATCTCCTACAGTTACTTGTTTGCCCTGTGTGTGGTCTGCTGGTATTAATGGCATGTACTGTTTGTAGGTGTCTCATGCTGGCGCTTTATTGAGGTGTGTCTCTCTGTCTACGTGTTTGAAAAAGACTGTTTATCGGGTGGCAACAACACTGGGGGTTATCTACACGAACACATAGGTGAGGCTGGGGCTATGGCAGGAAGCAGAGGGAAAGCTATGGCCAGCAGGGGGTTAGACGGTGAGGGGACATAAGTGTCTTTTCTGATTTTGGTTTCCGAAAAGTCACAAAGAAATATGCTGAACATCTGAAGTCTGGTACGGCGAGGCGAGGAAGGCGAGGGGCATCTGGAGCGTTTTGATGAAGACTAGTAACCCTAAAAGAGAGAATACATCAAATAGGGAATGTCATTTAATCAGCACGTTTACATGAAAAAAAGATAACGCCATAACCATTGGGAGCAGCAAACAATTATTAGACCTTTAAAACAGTTTCAGAAAAACTAAAATTTCAAATACAATCTCCAAAATCGGTACCATTAATCATGAAAATAATTACTCAGTCAGCCAGGTATAAATATATGTTTTTTTAGCCCTGGCTTAAAGGAGCTAAGTTTTTCTGCAGTTTTCTGACAGTGTGTTCCAGATTAGAGGAGCATTAGGACTGAATGCTGCTCCTCAATGTGTAGTTCTGCATATAAGGATGTATAGTTGACTTGAACCAGAAGACTTGAGTTATCTGGAAGGTTGACATGAAAACTAAGCCATTCAGTGGTTTATAAACTAACAAAATTATTGAAAGTGTATTCTCTGAGCTACGATAGCCAGTGTAGCGGTTTCAGAGCTGGGACAATGTGTAAATGTTCCTAAGGTGACAGAAGACCATCTTTGTATTTGTCTTTATGTGTTTCTGAAGGTTCAAGCCTGAATAAATCACTACACTCATATTTCTGCCCTGAAGAGTTTCTAGCTGTAAAGAAAGACAACTACTATTAGAAGCAGGTCAGTTTTTTTTTCATCCAACAAATGTTCCAAATGTTTATGGAATTCCTCTTTTCCTTTTCAATTTGATCACTTTTTAGGGCATTTTTATTTTCAAAGTCTTTCTATGTCATGAGTCTTCAAATCCAAAGTTTGAGGCCAGATGTCCTTGAGCTTTTAGATACGTCTCTGCTTCAATACGTCTCAGTTAAATAATCAGGTGACACTGTAGTAGTAGTCCGGAGAATCTGACAGCAGACAGAGGAGTTGATTTAGCCCTAAAACTACAATTCAGTGAGTTCTGTGGAAAACAACTCCTGTTGATGTTTAAAGAGAAAACCTAGCTGCTGTCACTTTTGATTAGTAACCAATAATTAACAGACTAAAATGCTATTTAGTACCATCTTAAGTCTTCGTTCAGGTAAAGATGTCATTCTCTTCAAACTGGAACTTCACACAGCATTATCTTATCATTGGCAAGCAAATAATTTAGCATATTATCCATAAAAACGTCTATTCCTCATGAAAGACTTCCTGCTGAGTCTGCATTGTTGCTCATAATTTGATTTGCATGTTTTCTTACCTGTCCTCCTTCCCCACCTTGCTCCATTCCTCCATATTCTCCCTGTTGCAGAAAAAGAACAGGAATCATAATAAAAAATTATGAATTAGTTTGAATGAAGAAAGAAAACATGCTGAGAGGAATAAATCAGCACTCAGAAACATGCTTGAAAATATTTAAGCAGTTATTTTGTTTTTTAGTTGGTGAACATGAAGCCAAAGTTGGGGAAAAAAGAGTATTGAATATTTTACAGTGTAAGTATCAAATGCTGCCTCTTCTGGTTAGCCGGAGAGGAGATAGATGATTTGAAATAAAATATATTATTTAGTATATTTTAGTAAAATGTTATCTTATCCCAAAGTGAGCAGCAGAAGGGAAAGTGACAGAAGCTTAACGTAGTGCCTTGTAAATGTATTTATGTGACTGTAAGGATGCTAGACAGGTTAACTTTAATTAGCTTCCACATACAAATAAGAATCTGAAAAGTGTGCCATACATTTGTGTGTGGAAAGTTTGGAAACATCTTTTGGGGTAATTTTTAATCCAACTTTTTAAAGTTCACAGTTCACATTTGAGGTCTGTTCCAGAGAATCAAATCCTGGACTACTGCTCCACATGGAAATGTTTAATAGCAAGTCCGACCCTAGTTGGAGTGATAAATTAAGTTAAAATAAACATGGGTGGTATCAATATGGTTGGATTTAGCAAATAACCTTCTGATACATCCTGTTTGTTTTGTATTTTAGCATAAGTTCATGTTCATTATTGGTGATTTAGGGTTAGGGTAGCTAACTGTTTAGTTAGAAGTGCAAATCCTTCCCAGTCTCATGTACACATTATGCAGCCTCTGGCAGGTTTTCTTCCAGGCTTTTCCTTTTATGCATCTGCATCCATCTTATAATTAACTCCTCCAGAGAATAATCCTCCCACCATTTTGCATGACGTGCTGCTCTCCAATAATTACCATTCTTGTTGAATGCATCATTTACAGTATGTTTGTTCTATAAACAGGTTGTTCCACTTGAGGTTTTCACCTATGTGAACTTGTATTTAGTCTAAAGTAAAAGTTGGATCCTATTAACTTGTTAAGTGACTTTTGATTGTTTTTATTTTTATTTTTTTTATTTATTTTTTTTTTTTTGCATTTCATTTGATTGTATCAGATTAAAGTCGGATGAAGGCATATACAATGAAACGTGTTGCCGTAACACGACAAAAATAAGAGTAGGGTCAGTTGTTTGGTTACTTTTAGAAGGCACTTAAAGCTCAATCCTATGTAATTTGGTTATTTTTTCATCCTTTCAAGCTTTACAATTTGTCTCTGACACAGGTGTGTTTCGTTGTTATTTTATATTTCTAAATGCAAACAAATTTTCAATGATCCCTCCTGATGCTCATCCATGTTGCTGCATACCAGCAATAAACCATAGATTTAAAATATGTTATGTAATAAATTAATCAGAATAATAAAGCAGCTCTTATTTAACATGCGAGACCCTCCCTTACTTATCACCCAACCTTTGCCAAAAAAATGTTAGATACCTCATATGTGGGCTCCTCCTATCGGGGAAACACAAATGAAACACAAACAGCGAAAAAGAAAAACAAGAAAAATGAGAACAACACAGAAACAACAGTTGCTGGTCATTCCGAACTTTTACTATTTGTTATATTTTCAGTTTTAGATGTTTTGTACCCAATGTGTCAGCCATCTATCCAGAATTTTAGCTTTGATCAATTATTACCAAATTATTAGCCAAAAAAGAAAATGCTAGCAAAATAATGCTAGCAAAATAATAATTTTAAAAACAGTATTCATAGGATTTCAAAAATGATAAAGATTATCATTAGTAAATGTCAATAGTTACAAAGCAAAAGAAATCTTCTTTGCATCTACATTATGAACAAAGGAGGAGAAAATGGCAAGTAGTGGGTACAAAACAGGAGATAGAATTGGCAAAAGAGCGAATTGACCTGAAGTAAGCACACAAGACAAGACAGAAGCACAGACTCCAGAAAGCACCAACAACAAAACTCTCACATTCAAGCTCAAATGTCACAACAGTTAAATGTGAGAACATTTAACATTCAACACAGACGTTAACCGAAAACAGCAGAGGGAGGGTAGCTGGATGACAAAAGTGATCCTTTGTTCTTTAATAAATATAAAAATAGCACAAAGTTACATTTTAAAATTACTCATAAAATTTAGAAAACAACAAACATTTTGTTGCATTATTCAGATTAACTGGATATTCTTTTTAGAGAAAACATATTTTACATAACATATTTAAAAACGATAAATGTGTTACGTTGTTACACTTGCTAAAAAAGAAACTGAAAGAGCTGCTTGAAAAAAAAGTTATTTTTGAGTAATTAAGTTCCAAAATAAATAAGTAAATAAATAAATTGTATACAATATAGATTGTTTCTGCACTTTTTCGGGGACTCTGGTTTATAAGTTTTAAAAAACCAAACTCATTAATGTCTTTGTTGCTAAACCTTTTCCTTCCACTTAACTTTTCATTAACAGGCTAGGATTTAGCAGCTTTCTTCATATTTTTCAAGGTCATATCTTAACATATCTGCATTACAGACCCTTTTTATATTGGTCTTATGTACTATTATACGTGCTAAAAAAGAGAAGTTTGAGCTTTCATTTACTGTAGAGCGTAATCCTTTAAAATGAACAGGAATACAATTTTGAAATAAATCTCTCTTCAGGTAACAAATCCGTGTCACAACTGGGTTTTGCTTTTTGATTGTAAATAGCCTTGTTGATAGCAAATAGTTATTGAAGAGTTTATTACTTTCCTATGCAAAAACGAAAAAGAAAACTGCTCTTAAATTAATTAAACTATTAATTTAAGCATGGTTACTAAATTTATTTAATTAAGCACATAATACTGCAATATCTTCGCAGCCATAAAAAACCATAAAAATCTGTTCTTTGTTGAATGTTTTGTGAACTAAATAGCTTCATCTAGTGGCTAAAGACCAAGTAGCAGTCAATATTGTCCAATAGAACTCTGAGGGTCTCTCTTCAGGTTGATCCCACTCCATACCGGATGCGGTGCCACCTTGTGTGACGTCAAAACGATAACTGACCTGACCGACGAGCCCGGTTGATGCAGCAACGTTCTCGACCCCCTCGATGGTCGCCTGTGAAACCTCGTTGGCCCCGGCGACTGCCGTGTCCCCAACGATGTTGGCCTGGTCCACGGTCCTGTTGGCCACTAACAGAGAGGGATGACGCAGGTCAGTACAACTGAATATCCCTTATATTTAACTGGAAAATGATTTAACCTTTTAAATTGTCGTTTAGATTTTTTTTTTGCGTCCATGGGAGTCCAGGGATCAGCAACCTTTACAAACCCATTTATTTTTTAATTGTTTGTGTTTAATAGACATCCATCTTTGCATTTGAACAAGGGTTTCCTGGAGAGGGTTATCAAATGCTGGGGCTCCAAACCTCAATCCAGGGAGATAATTTGAAAACTGAAAATGTAATAGTTTTATCTGTTGATATCAATATTTATGATAAAAAGTGGTGTATTGAAAAAGGTTTTTATACAAATTAAGAATATGAGTAAATGAAAAGCATTCTTCATTGGGTGAGTATTGGTCAAATATGTTAAATCAATTAAATGATTTGGAATTTACTGGACGCTATTACTAATTGAATGAGTGTTGGTTAAGAAGGTAACACAGTCTGTGAAACACCTCCATTTCCCACCTGTTCAACAATTTTTGGAGCAAAGCTTAAGTTGTATCAGCTGTAGGTGATTACTGTTCCAGACTAGTTTTGGAGAACCTTCTGCAAATTTTCAAGGAAATTTAAAATCTGGAAAAACATTTAACCGCCTTTAAGAGCTGTTCTGTTGGAAGAAACCATAAGCTAACCCTCCCCAAAACTGACCAAGTTTACGTCATGTTTATCTTTTTCTGATCTTTTATTTTGAAGGCCAATTTGTCCCTCTGCAAAAACAAAGTCAATGTGACTCAACAAAAAGCTCAATATCCGTCTCGTCAGTCTGAAGCACGATCCTGTCAGCATTTATTTTGCTGAATTTCAGTCTGGTTTTCTTTGAAATGGGGGGAGCCATGGTCATTGTGGTACAACATGGATGCTGCAGTCATATTAAAGCCTACCTTAACCTTTTTTTTTAATGTTTTCTATCCATCTGAGAAAGCTGTATTTGGGTCCATGTGTTGGGAATGTGGCTACCATCGCATAAACCTTACCAGCAGCATGAAGCAGCAATTTACATAAATTTTGCTC
Organism: Orestias chungarensis; assembly: GCA_032876305.1. Lineage (NCBI taxonomy): Eukaryota > Metazoa > Chordata > Actinopteri > Cyprinodontiformes > Cyprinodontidae > Orestias > Orestias chungarensis. The sequence goes on along the minus strand of JAVLVB010000001.1, from coordinate 1,111,311 downwards.
CTAGCATCCCTCACTTCTGCTTCATCTGGTCCATGCTCCGTCTGGTTCCTTCATAGTTTTAAAAGCTTAAGATGATCAAAGAAGTAAGAACTTTTGGGATGAAGGATGATGGCCTGTAAATCCACCAAAAATCTGTTAAAGTCCTTTTTTACCCAGCCAAGCTCTGAAATGATTTGCTTTCACAAAGATTGTATGTGTTTGTATGAGAACAGTTATACAATCGTATTTTTTCCAGCTTTTGTTTATTTTTGCAAAAAACTTAAAACACTCTTAGTACAGCTCAAGAATGGCTCCTGCAGATTTATTTTAAGGGTTTGTGTCACTAATTATTATTTTCCATGTTCAGCTCTCACAGATTATCTGTTAGGTAGGGAATGTGCTTACTACTTTCTCTGTTTTTAAACAGCAAAGACATTGCGGACTTCTGTTTTGAACTACTTAAAAACATACAATATGCAAATATTTGAATGCTTTTGTTTTTGTTTTGTTCTTTTCTACCAAAGAACCTGGAAAATATTCCATCTTTCATTATCAGTGGTTGTTTCATACTTTGCAGTGTTTAAAATAGTTTTTTCTTTTCCTCTTACCTGTGTTTACTGACGACACAACTCCTTCCTTTGTCTTGCTCCCTGCAAACACAAAGAAAAACAAAAATTACATTCTTCTGTAACAGATTTCCCCCTTTGCTGTTTTTTTTTTTTCCAACAAGTATTTTTTTTTTTCCTTTTCTTTTCTTTAAAAAACAAAAAAACTGCTGTAAAACCAACTGTAACTGCTGGTACAGCTGAAAATCTTTTAGAGTTTGTCTCCAGCAGCTTTGCACTTCTCCGGACTTGAAATATAGGAAAAGATCTGTAAGAGTAGATGGAAGGGAATGTGAGTTTTTTTAAAGGGTTTTTCCTACAGATTGTCCTTTAGATTTGGATCAAGGCCTGATCCATCCCATCATAGATCTAGCTTGATGTTTACAGTTGTTGTTCTGCTGGAAGGTGAACCTCTGCTACAGTAGTGTCTTCTTTAGCCTCCAACATCTCCTCTTACAGGATTGGCTTGTATTCCATCCATCCATTGTCTGTACACCCTTGTCCCTATTGGGGTCGGGTGGGTCTGCTGGCGCCTATCTGCAGCTTACAACTGGCGAGAGGCAGGGGTACACCCTGGATAGATCGCCAGTCCATCACACGGCAACACAGAGACATACAGGACAAAAGAAAACACACATACCAACACTCACACCTAAAGACAATTTAGAGAGTCAAATCAGCCTAACAGTCATCTTTTTGGACTGTGGGAAGAAGCCTGAGTACCCGGAGAGAACTCACGCATGCACAGGGAGAACATGCAAACTCCTTGCAGAAAGACCCAAGGTGGAATTGAACGCAGAGCCTTCTAACTACATGGCAACAGTGCTACCCAGTGTTCCATTGTGCAGCCTTGGCTTGTTTTCAAGTATAATTCTTCCTATATCCACTCTCTCCTACTTCCCTGTTCCCCCTAAACAAGAACACTCCCACTGCATGATGCTGACACCACCGTGTGTCATAAAGCAGATCGGAAAGATCCTACTTGGTCTCATCTGACCAGATTGCCTTCATCCACATTTGCTGTTTCCTCCAAATGGTGGCAAACTGGAATCTTGGCTTGTTACACTCTCATTTAGAATTGTTTTTCTTGTTGGTGATCTTCTGAAAAGGCCAGCTTGTTATTGAAAACAACCAACAGTTGTCCTGTAAACACAATCTAACACATGAGCAGCAGGTCCCTGCAGCTCCCCCAGAGTTACCATGAGGCAAATTTTCTCTGGATTTTATTTAGGGTTTGCAAGATTAAAAATTAATCAAAAACCACCCCACCCCTTCTCCCCAGCCCTGTGCTCACTGCATCATGATCCTGGACAGATTAACATGCATTTATATAATCCGCTGTAGTGTAGAGTGGATGGGGGGGGGGTCTGCACTAAAAGATTGGCCTCAACAGTTGAAAGGAAAAGGACATCATTGGTAACATCAAACTGAGACTCTTTTCTCTGTGGACTGTCAGAACAGATGCCGAAGCAGTGATTTGCTGCCTCATGTATCCAAAGCACGTTCCCCCTGCCTCCTGCTCCCCATGTGGCATGCTCTCCAAGGTACGCCATCCACGTGCCTGAGTACAGCAGAGCATGGCAGGACCCAACGCACAGACAGGCGTTTTTATTTTTACCCATATATAGGTTGTTGCATTGACTTGTATACATTTTGGTTATTGGATTCATGTCAAACCCAAACATTTAAACTAAACTGAACCATTACCTGTTTATGGCTAAACCTAAGTCTAATATAAACTTGTTTCATGTTAGCCCTAGATTCATAGCGTAGAGCATATCTTCTTTCGAAGTCCACACTTTCAACCATAAAGGAAGCAATGTGTTGTTTCTAGTAAGATTTGTTGGAAAAATGCACCTTAATAAAGTGAAAAATTCAGATGGCTCAGACTTTTAATTATTAAACAAGAACTGCATCTCAGGAGAAGGTGACACACTGGACATGACTGATCAGTGCAAGAAATTATCCTGGCCATAAATGATAATCCCAATCTAGATCTTGCCCGAATAAATTAAGATTGCTTGGATTAGAGAGACTACTTCATTAAATATTAATCTAATCTCTAATAATTTTTTTCCAGCTAAGGATTTGCCCTTTAGTGACCCTGATTTGATGAAAGCAGTGTTAGGTTCAACAGAACACGATTTTCAGGAAAAAAATTAAATATTGTAGCGTTTTTACACAAGAGCCCTTGGCAGAAAGCCAATATAGACAATTATTGCATTTATGTTTAACTAAAGATATACTTATAGACTGTGCTTTAATATGATCCTAAGATTATATTTATAGCTGCATAGTGGAACAGTGGGTAGCACTGCTGCCATGCAGCAAGAAGGCTCTGGGTTCAATTCCACCTTGGGTCTTGGCTCTTTCTGCAAGGAGTTTGCGTTTTCTCCCTGTGACTTTTCTCCGGCCACTCTGGCTTCCTCCCACAGTAAAAATAACCCATAACTGTTAGGCTAATTGGGCACTCTAAACTGTCTGTAGGTGTGTATGAGTGGTTGTTTTTCCTGTATGTCTCTGTATTGCCGCGGCAACCTTTCCAGGGTGTACGCCTGCCTCTCGCATATTGTAAGCTGGATATAGGTGCCAGCAGACACACCCGACCCCAACAGGGACAAGGGTGTACAGAAAATGGATGGATGTTTCAGATCAGGCCATGTTAGGAGTAGCTTTGCAAAAAAAATTGTTATGCAAGTGTAAAGGTGAGGAAAAAATGGATGTAGTGATACCTAGAGCCCTGACACCTTTGAAATATGTGTATGTATAGTGCATGCATACTAGGATTAAAAGTGCGGAATTTGCAAGTGCACTCGACTGCAGACGGATACTGTCGTCTTCATCAGAGAAATTGACTCTCTTCAGTTCTGCGAGCACATCTTTCCCCTCTCACTTTTTTTCCATCCGCTAAAATACATATTTATTTGGATGTACTTTTTTTCCCTCCCAAGCTGCTACATCATCCTATTATTCTCTTCTAGGAGCAAGTTTGCAAATAAATCTGAGCCCTGCTTAAATACAATGCAAAATTAAGACAAGCTTGAGGAAACAGTAGGAAGCTGCAGTGTAAAACCTGCCCTTTCAGCTCAGCTTTTTCTTTCTCCTCCTGACATTGAACCCTGCATGCTCCCGTCTCAGGACACCGCCATTAAGGTTTTGCAGCAGCAACCTTGACGTCAAAGACGACGTGGTTTGGTCAGACTGCGGCCCACAGCTGAGACTACCAGTCACCAACCGCTGGTTTACCACCCCTCTTTCTTATCTTCATCCCCCTCCTCCTCCTCAGGTGGTAACCTTGAGATGTGATGCAGTCTCTGCTGGAGCTAAAATTAAAAGCCCGGAAAACAGCAGCAAGAGGAAAAAAATTAGGTAGATTTTGTTTTTCTGAAGTAGTTTTGTAGGATAAGCTTCATTCAGTGTTTATCGACCATTTAAAATCCCACAGCAGCCGGTTTCACTTGATTGATCGTGAACACTGGAGACGTGATAAAAGCCTGCAGCACCGTCCTGGGACTGTGCCATATCCTCTTTGTTTTCTGTCCAAACCTCTTTCAAATGTTTTATCTCTGCCTAACATATCTCAGTTGTCCACCTCCTCCTGTGCAGCTACAACTTCTTTACGCCATCTGATTCTTTTGTCATCACTTTTTCAGAGCCCCACACCCTGTGTCCTGCAGCAGTTCTGCAGCAGTGTCCTGACGGCGCTCACTTCTCCCTCCTCCTCCTCGTCCTCCCTATGTTTCTGTCACTTGTTTTCATTGGGATAGAAAAACCAAACATATTGGCAATAAATAAATGTTAGAAATGCTGAAAATAAAACAAAAAATCCAGCCAATCACATTCCCCAATCCGCTTTCGTTCTTGATGTTACTTACCTACATACATCACCCCTTCTTTGGTCTTGGCTGCTGCCTCCTCCATCCCTGCTTTGGTCTTCTCTGCAGCGGCCACCACCCCCTCCTTGGCCATGGAGAAACCTTTCATCAGTACATCCATGGTGGGCGATGAATCAGCTCGGCTCCCCTGCTCTGAACAGGCCTGGCTGGTGCTTACAGGGAGCGTGAAGAAGAGAGGATGAGGACGATGATGTTAAGGTGGGATGTCAGAGAGTGTGTGTGCGTGCCTGTTTTAGCTCCTCCTCTTGTTGGTGCTATGACAGAGCTCTAATGGCGGTGCACAGCAGGACCACAGCGCGCAGACTGGAGGAGAGAAGGGAGGAGGAAAGCGCAGATATCAACGGGATGGAGAGAAGAAGAGGAGGAGGAGCAGAAATGGCTGGATGCTGCAGCGCTTTCCCTCAAATAGCATCCCCGCCTCTCTTTCGTCATCCTAGAGTTATGAGCAGCTCAGACTCCCTGGTTGCATTTTTATACCGAGTCTGGTCTGGATGCAAACCTCATTATGTAACCTGCCAAGCAGTTGAGATTTTGTCATGTAATCCCAACATGTGATGTCATTTCCTCTTCTTTCACGTCAGGTTGTGCAACAATTAGTGCTGTTTCCAGACTCTTTTCAACAATTCATGCAAATACAAAAAGCAAAAGGAGCCATTTTGTTGTTGTAATTGGATCCAAAAAAAAAAAAAAAAAAATGCTTCGTCATTCCCACCTGAGTGAGTCACAGCCACCTTCCTCCTTCTCTGTTTCATCCCGACATGCTGACTCAACAGCATATAAGACAGTAATGCAACGGATCAGGTTTTATGTTGTCAGGTTTGAAGATTTAGTGGTTTAAAAAAAAAAAAAAGCTGATTAAAATTGACCTCTGAGCCATAGTGTTTTCTGCTCTTGGTGATTTCTTGTTTTTTTACCTGATTAAACTGAGTATAACTACCACACACCTTCTTGTTTTTACATCCATCATGACACATCATTGGGGTATTAAGATAAAGAAACTTTTGTTATTTAAATAATACCCTGGACTTTTCACATTCAGTCACTTTAAAATCGCAACTTTAATGTAACTATGTTTTTTTGTGGATACATAAAAAAACTAACTCATAATTTTAATAGAAAACAATACATAGTTTTTTTAACCTTGTGAATTAAAATTATAAGTATCGTTATTGTGATAAATTTCTTGTTTTAAGCCTATACAAGCCTAAACAAATATGTATTTTTTCATAATGTTTTAATGATGTTTTAAATCTCCCAAAATATCTGAACAGTTTTTTTCTTCTGTCTGCTCCTTTCCAGCCTTAGTACATAAAAAATGTATTCTTTAATACACTTATTGTGTACAATTTAATCATTAAGGACAAACCTGTTCACGTCAGTGAGGGTTTAAAGAAACCTATTTTAAATTGATCTGTTATTCAAGAGCAGTATTTGATTTTTAATTTCCCAATTTAATTTTTAATTTTTATTTCATTATAGTTCAACAAGATATGGTGATACAGTTTTAATCCATATGTTTATGTACTGTTTAGTTTAGTTATTGTTCACAGACACCCCAAACTATTTGATTTGAGTGTTAATTTATTTCTAGAATGCATAGGCTTTCTATCTTTTTACACAAAAACTCCAGACATCATCTCTCCTGATAGCTGCAGTGTATGGCCAAGCCAGCCAGAGGTTTTAAAAGGTTATAAAAGTAATTTTTATAAAAACAGATTTTTAGAGCTGTAAGCACCTGAGATTAACATTGCATGCAAATAAAACTCCAAATTTCTTCTGTGGCTGATAGATCCCAAAGTCCCAGTAGCATGACGCTACCACCACCATGTTTTATATAGGGAGTGGTACTTTAAACGTTTTGTATGTAGACCACACATTTTCTGTTTTAATCTTGACTGACCTGACTCCTGTGTCCCCACTGGCTTGTTGCACACTTTGAAAGTGACTTTTAATTGGTTAAGCAGTGGCTTTCTATTTGCAGCTCTTCCATAAAATCTTATTTGTGGTCTGGACAGTTACGCTTTACCTCAACTGTATTGTTTTTGCTCCTCAGTTGTGAAACTAACTCCATGATAACTTAACCGTTGCAAAAAATTTCTTTAATTCTTTTAAATTTTTTTTTACCATGAAGTAGATGTTACTATTATTTCTTCATTACCATGAAGTAGATGTTACTATTATTTCTCATGCATAATTTCAAAAATAAGAACAATCAAGCTTTGGTGCTCACTAAATAAGGCATTAACTATCACATATTGATCCAAGGTACTCTTTTAATCTCATTTTCTCACACACACCATTTTAAAACATCCGATCCGTATAGATTTAATAAAACATTTAATCACATTGATATCAATACATTTCTGAGTGCCTTTTTACATACCGTACTTGTGCATAAAGATAAACTGTGTATTTCTCTTGCGGTCACATCTGACAAACATGCTCATTTCGTTTTTTTTGTTTTTTTTAATCCATACATATGCAATTTATCTCCAGCAACAACAAAAAGGAAAGATTACTGTAGTTTCTCTTGAATATTTGTATTTCTTTGTACATTTTCTCTTTAATTTAAGAGAACCCCAATAATTAGACAATGAAAAGGAAGGAACCTAAATATGGGAGCAGGTCTAAATAGGAGACAGATATAATTGACACTTTAACTTATAAATACATAGCGTTCTCATACTAACATAAAGTAATACACTTTCTACTACTCTAGGCAACAACTTTAGCTCACTTTCTTGAGGAGTTTCCTCCACCATAGGTTCATTTTGTCTCATAATTTATCCCCACTTCCTGTTCACTCCTTTGCCTCTCCCCATGTTTATATGTCCTCCTTCCCTCTGCGACTTTTCCTTTTATTCTTTGAATATCCGTCTTCTCTTTTATTCCTGGATGTTGAGGATCTGTGCAGATAATCCGTGGTGCCAGTTCTTTAACTTGGCAAAGCGCGGCCCCTTGACCTCTAACTCAAACCGGTCTCTGAAAGGATGAGAGGACAAGGTGGTCGATTAAGGCTCAGCAGCTTACTTTAGCATTATTTTCTAAAAAACAAACCAAAAAAAAAACAAACTGCATCCCTTTGTTCTAATTTGCCTTTGAATCCTTATTTTCATGGAATGTATTCACTACAAAAATTGTTGTGGTGTTTGGGAAGCCTTAATGTGTCCTAATTGTCTTGAAATACTGAGAGAGAAGTAACATTACAACTTTACAACTTTACAACTGATAGTAAATCCTTGACCAGTCGTGTTGGTACAGTTCATTTAATTATTTAATTATGACCAGAAACATCAGAAATAACCCATCTGCGTTAAATCAGACTAAATCTTTCTTGTTTTATGCGAGTCACTGTTAATTACAATTATGGCATCAGCCATGTTTTTATCAATGCTTTTTAATGCACATCCCTAAATATTGCATTAGAAAGGATTAATGCCAAAATTCTAAAATAATGACTTTGGAAAATGGTTTGTATACACACAGTCTGTTTGAAATGTAAATAGCTCTTTTACCTCGATTTTTTCAGTGCCTCTTCATCTGGATCTTGCACTGTGTGGAGAAAAGTTTAGTAGTGTTTTTAGTAATTAGGGCTCAGCAATAATCAGAAATGAGAAGTAGAAAAGAAAGAGATATCAGAGAGGAACCAGGGTACTGACTGTATTCGGTGCCAGTGATATGAGCCAGGATCCTGAAGCTTTTCGACTGCAAGTTGGCAGCACGACGAGCCCACTCGGACATGTCCTGGTTTGTGTCTAGTGTCCTGATCACCGCTTGGTACACGGGGGATGCACAGTCCACCACAGGCTCCTTGATTGGGAGAACTCCACTGCAAGTGAGAACAAACACTCAGTCCTTAGTTATACAGAGATGCAAAGTCTAAAGAAAATGAATTAAAATATCTTGTTTCAACATCTCTCAAATCAAGAAGAAGCTCTTCTTAAAATTGGTTTAATCTTTTTGTTGTTTTGGGATACTTCACATTTTAAGTACAGCTATTGGGGGGTAGTAATGAGACATATGCATCACAAGAACAGTTTCAAATAAAAAGCATGACTAATGCAGTTTAATATCCTTTATATTAGGGTAAAAATACAATTTGAAAAAATCCAAGAAACCTTTTATTCAACAAATTAAAGATAAAATCAGACATGTAATGCCATATTTTATAATTTTAATTCATAATTTACACTTTAAAAGTCATAATTGAAGAATAAGGACATATAAACCTTTGAACCTTATCTAACTTTTAGACTAATAATTATAACAACATTTTAAAACAAATGCTGCTGTCTCACACATCGCCCGAAGTACCTGGAAGTACTTCTCAATATTAAAGTGTCCGTAAAATGGTCACAGTTAAACAGTTTGTCCTTTAAACACAGTGATGTAACCAATTATTTACACATACGTGTACAAACGTGTCTATGTGAGGCATCTGGGGCGATGCACAAGCTTGTTACGGTGAAAAGTAGCCATGAGTCTGAGGAGAATGGAAAAGTGAAAGTTCTGTACTCACGCCAAAGGAGAGTTGGCCTCCTCGCTGCAGTCACATTCAGGAAGGAAGGATGGGGTGGGATGGGTGGAGGACAGATCGCGTGTGCGGTTGGTTTGTAGGATGGAATGACAGGAAAGTGTGTAAAGTGGAATACATGGCACAGACAATGACAAGCCAAAGACGAAAAGCCAATTATCCTCTACTGTTGGCGTACTATTTGCAGTAGCTTTAAGAGGCAAAACATAAACTGTAATAGCGTTTTAAACATCATTTTTATAATTGCAATATATTTACCATCGTTTGTAGAGCTCATATTAATCATCCGAATGTCTAAACATGTCTATGCTGAAACGTCTAATGTTGTGAAAGCCTAACCATTTGTCTGTTAAGATGATATAAAGTTAAAAATCATTTAATAATTACACGGGCAGCAGAGGAGTACCACAGCATGGTGTCGTCATCATCATGATTTGCTTTTGATAGAATGTTCTTGGATTCAAAATGATCAATTCAAACCCAAGATAATTAAACTTAAGCTTCTGACTGGAGCAGTATTTGCATTTTCCTTGGGGAGAGGTTTACTCATAATAACCTGCTATAAACTGGACATTTCCAACGTATCAGGTCAGAAACTTTGGATGCGAGTCTTGACAGATACAGAAGCTAAGGCAGAATGTTGTAAATAGACATCTATCACATTTGCAAACTCAATGTAGAAGGTGGATTTATGCATCAAAGGTTTCAGCTGTAAAAAAAAAAAGCACCTTTATCATAGGGATTTTTTTTAACATAAAAATATTGAAACTTAACTCATCTTCACACCCCTTAAAACCTGCATGTGAGCAAAACAGAGACTATTTGGCATTCACTTAAAAGCGCCACTGCTTAATTTAAAGGGCCAGTTCACTCAAATTGTAAAAATTGAGGCATCGGACTTTTGACATCAACAAAGCAGGACACATGATGATTAGTTCTTTATGACAATATCAGTAAAATAATAACATTGTCAAAATAAGAGAAACTGCTGCTTAAAAAAATTACATAACAGTTCTTTAGGTTCTCTCCTTGTTTGATAGAAATGTGATTTATTCCTTAATCTGATTTGACTTTGTGGCTAGATACTTTTCATTTGGCTTTCTCTAATTTGGATGAACTGACCAAACATAATGAAAATATCAAATTAACAAATGGAAATGGTGAAATGTAAGAATGAGGTAGGATTCATTTTGGATTTTGCTCTAACCTGTCGTGTCCTTTGCCCTGCGACTGTCCTGCAATGGCGTCCATGATGGCGTCCTGCGAGTACATGCTGATTGGTGTGTTGTACTGAGCGTGAACGATGGTGGCCTTTCCTCCCGGGCCTCTCACTTCGATGGGTTTGTGGGTGGACAGGGCTGAGTCTTTCAAAGCTATGGGGTTGAAGCTGGGGGTGTACTCCATACTGTCAGGTCAGAGGGACGTGTGAGAACAGGGTGACCGATCAGGTTCAGTGGGAGAAATTCAAGGAACAGGAGGTACTGGTCATTATTTGACTTTAGAGGTCATCCATCCTACACGTGCACACTAAAAATAGAAAGACGTTCTAACATGCCTGTAAGCAAATAAAATTTAACAGGCCAGCTAAACAGATTAAAACATGCAGAATTAAGACCACAAAACAAAATCACATCATAAAAGTAATTAAAAGAATATGCTTAAAACATTAATTTATTTCAATAAATCAGGCAAAAAGTGACATTTATTTATAAATCATTCAAATTATTGTAGATTTCAGGTACAAATTGTCAGAATTTTAATGCTTATGATTTACAGCTTATTTTTTCTTTAGAAAATTGTGATTGCACTAGAGCAAGAAAAATTGATTTTAGGAAATTAATTCTAAAAATCTCTGACATTTTCTCACATTGCTCATTTTCTCACATTACTGAATTTAGAAAAAGAAAAATAACTTGGAGGTTTGGTCTGATTTAACTTCAGACCAATTATATGTACAATACGTAAACATCCGGTTTCAACTGTATGTCTCTGTTTGTTAACTCTTAGACCACACACTCCAGCTGGAGTCCATACCTCATGAATGAGCTCTCAATACTGTGAAAACTTTAGGTATACTTAATGCTGTTGCTTTTTTTCCTTCCAAATAACTTTCCATATGCCTCGGATACAGCACTAAGACGTGTATGGCTAAACCGCCTCGTAGAGGGTTCTAGTGACTGTCAGTTTTCCATATGATGCCGCGGGCCTTAAAATACAATTTTTGTTGCAAACAACTTTTTTTTGCAATAGCCTGATTTTTTTAACATTTAAATATAGGTTTTTATTAGTTGATCAAAAGGAACAAAACTACATCCTACTAATACATATTACTGGCTTTGTAAATAATCTATTTAATAAATAACTTAAACTTTTTGAATTGAACTAATTAAATCCATAAGCTTTTTAATTACATTCAAAATTATTGAGGTGCATCTATTTTATAGGCCTTAAATGTATTCATTAGTCTTTTTTCCATACATGAAAAAAAAAGTTATGGCAATGGTGACGATATTTTCACACCAACAATATATCTGACAGTAACTCAGTCTCTAATTGATTTTACTTCATGCTCTTAAAACATAGAAACAAGGGAATACTGAAATACTCACGTTGCAGCTGTGTTTGCAATAACCTGAAACACATCAGAGTAACAAACAGACAAACAAACGAACAGAAAAAAGAGCAGAATGTCAGAGAATGTGACAAGATCACCACATGTTTGCTATCCAACAATGTCCGACTGCATTTCCTTGTTCAGGTGAGAGTAGCAAGCCATTTATCAATAGGCCTGATGATGACTATCTGCTCCTATTTTATTTTATCACCGGGAATGACTGACAGGAACAGAAATGACTCAGTCACATGACGCGGGACACCTTTAGCACAGAAGACACAGAAATACACACAAACGTAGAACAAACCACCAGATCAGTTTATGTCAGAGCTGGAAATGAATTCTGCCGTATTAAAGATGCGCTGTCTCTCTACAAAAGTAATTTGAAAGTATTCTTTCAATCAAATCAGTCAATCAAAAATACTATATTGATTGATCGACTCTTGATGAACTATCACTGCCAGTCAAACACTAAAGTAGAAAACAAGTCAAAGTTAGTTTTAGTTTTTTGGCTGGTGATCTATGGATACTTTTTCTTCAACCACTTTAGCAAATCAAACTCTGATAAGTTTGGTTTAAATTGTAAGATTTCCTTTCAGCACATACAAATCTTTTGGTCTCATCTCATTGTGAGCTATCCTCACCAGTTTACGGTTTATTATTGTAAAGCTCAAATAAATTTCTTAAAAACTCTAAAGACTCAACATCTAACCATACTATATTTAATTTAAATACCAGTTCTTCTTTTCGACTGATGACTTTGCTCTTTCTGGACTTTCGGTCCAGATTTGATAATATAAGTGGTGATTATTGCCCAATATTTGACTGTAAAAATTATTTTGAGGATTTTTTTTTCACCAATCTAAAAATCTATAATCCCATTATAATACACAGAGGAGAAACTTAATGCATTATTAGAAAACATCTTCCTAATAAAAGGCTGTCCTAAAAACTCACAGTCGTTCAAGACAGGACTATAATTCGAGTTAAACCCATGTTTTAATAGGGGTATGAATATGGTTTAAAGTTAAAAGTTTTGTCAGTATGATCCTTCATCTCAGAAAATTTTAGGTTAGTATCTAGTGTTTAATTAAACTGAACAAAATAAATATCTTGGTGTGTTAAGACATTTGAAATTCCAAAGAAAAAACAAAAACATCGTGGATCACTCTAGTTATGTAGTCATAAACATTTATATTTTGTGTTTAATGGATTGGAAAACATCCATCTTAGAAGATTTGATCCTTACTCTTTTCAGTTTCTACAGCATCTGTATTTTAGGCAATTAAACATCCTTAATGGACACTGATGAAATAGATTTGAGCCATGCAACAGATTATTGCAGGTTAAAAGGAACACTTTGTGCCAAATGCATTTACTTGGGCAAAGCTTGGTAACTAAACTGATTCGCATATGTAGAGTTTGGAATAACTCAGTGTAAAGTAGAAAAATCTCATACATGAGACATCTCCCTACAGACTGGGGGTGCCCTATCTTGGGTTTGGCATGCAAGGGACTCGGGATGATGATTTGAAACCAAGTGGAAAGTTCCATTACCAAGCTCAACAGCTGCTCTGAGCTGTCAGTGTGTGAATATGTGTGTGTGTCCCTGTCGTCTAAGAGGTGCAGCCTCTGGTATGAATGAGATCACCGTCTCTAGCTCTGACTCCTGACACTCCTGTCACCGTAAACAAGCTCAGCTCCAGAAGGGAAGCACATTAACAGGGACTGATACATGGATGTGAAGTGTTAGAGGGTCCACACATAAAAAACCTCTAAAGGTATTCTAGAGCAGCTGTATCTATACTTTAGTCCGACAGAGTTTCAACAGGAACTCTTCATAGTCCTTAACATTTTCACGTTCATTTATTTCATTCAGATTTTGTGTCTGAAACCAATAGTAGTTGTGAAGTGAGTTCATCTCTTAAAAATTAAAGATTTATTAGAGAACATTAGCAAACAAACAGCACCTTTAAAAATAAGTACCAAAGCAGAGAAATCTGGGATAAAGCTTTGAGTACCATCAATCAGAGAAGCAACCAAAATGCTCATAGGATCATGAAACAAACTTCAGTGTTAAGGTGGGAGAGTCTGTCACAAGGGAGTACATAGTTGTGTACTCCATAAATCCTGAATTTGTTTGAAGATTGGCAAGAAGACCTGTAGAATAGTGCCAGTTGGAATTTGCAGCAAAGTTTGGAGGACACAGGGAATATTTAAAGTTTTCTGGAACAAAAATGCATTTATTGGCCAAGATGGAGAGATGGTGCCATCATCATGCTTTTGGGATGATGCTCTTCACTGTGGAAATGTAGGGCCGTAGCGATTAGGAACAGGCTTCAGGCTTAAGGTTTTACGAAATGCGAAGTGGAAAACATTTAAATCCTTTTGTATTCTCTTAAAGCCAGCACAAGTCCAGTATAAGCACACGGCTATACCCTGAAGAGGAACGAAGAGGAATGAAATGACATCCTCCGTTTAACCACGCATGAACTGGTCTATTAGAAGAAAATGTTCCCTGAAGTTTCCAAACTTGTCGCAGAGTTCATTCCTCCCACATGTGACACTATTTCAAGATGGTATACAGAAACATATCTGGCCTTAAACTCGGTAACAGAATAGCAGCGGATTGAACTACAGAGTCAAGCTGGGATCAGTAGTACGAACCTATCTGAGACTTCATGCTAAAAGTTAAACATCCAAGCTATGGCTTGGATGTTTAACTTTTAGTGTTGAATTTATATTTCAAATATTGTCACTTATTACAACATTTTATTAGTGTCCTTTCTTGTATTACGTGAGCTTGAACTAAACCAAGAGCAAAATATATCTGTCCTTGGTATTAATACATACAGTCTTGCTAAGATAAAAAAAAAATCTAAAAAAATTGTCAGTCAGAAAAAAAATATTTTCTATGCTAAAGCTTTTGAAAGATTTGAGTTTTGCTATTCAAAATTTCTTTTACATGAGATTTTATAACAGAGGACGCCACAAAAACATTGCTTTTCAATTTTTAGAATTTGTTTTAAAATCCTTAAATTGCTGGATAATATCAAGATATAGAGATAGAAAACGCCATTTGAGTTTGACTAAATATGGCAACTCGTCTTCTGTTTGTGTTTGCTGATCTCTGACCTCCCTGCTGTACATTTTACATGGTGCGGTACACATTTCCAACACTGGAAGGCAGCATTACCCTGATGAGACAGAGCAGTTCCCTGATGTTCACATTAAGACACGAACTCACATTTTTAATCAAACCACAAATACCTCGTTGATGTATCAGTTTGTTTCTTTATCTACAGTGTGGGTGTGTTTTATACCTTCTGGTGTGGGATGACCGGCATGGGCGAGTCCATTCTTGGAGCTGTCGTGGGAACTGGAACAGGACGTCTGGATCTACAGAAGCACAACAAAAAGTTTTATTCAACAGTTTTTGACTTAACTTACAATCTTGTTTCCCTTCTGACTTCTGTACGTTTGACCTGCAGCCAGGAAATGAAAGCAACAATTGTTTTACCTGAATGTTTGAAATTAACTGTAAGGAGCTTTCAAGTACTTTAAAGCCAATAATGGAGCCAGTCAAACATTTACAAAGAAAAGTAACTACAATAATAAAGGAATAAATAAATGAATAAATGCCTAATTGTACACAATAAGATTGCGTCCATATTGTAAATGGCAAAAAGCGGCGCAAGACCGTCCTGTCAACAACACTGAGAATTTGAAGCACATGTAGTTGAAAGCAGATGTTGATATGCAGTTCAGTTCATTTATATAAAACTAATTGAATGAAAAAAGGCATCTTAGTTAAGTTCCATCATACATAAATACATCTCAATTAATTATACTTTTCAAACATTACATTTTATTTCATTATTCAAATCAGTTTAAAACGTTGCCAATCTAAGGCCATGTTCACCCAGCAGTCAAATGCAGTTTAACTTTGATTTTGAACCCATTTGATACCCATAATGGTCCAAATCCGATCTTTTCAAGCCTTTATGTTACGTCTTTCCTCTTGTTTTGAACTTCTAGCAATACCATCAGTTCTCATTGCTCAACATCTTCAAAATCGGTTCCACGGAAAGAGGCACTTTCTTCTTCTATACATACGGGTGGCTTTGGGGTTAGAAACTGAAGTCTGAAGTCGTATTTAATTAATAGTCTCAACATCTACACATAGAAAATCAGATTTCAGCGACAGAGCATCACGACCTGGGTAAACATAACCAAGCGAAACCTAGCAGAGTCCATAGAGTCATTGACTTGCAGCATTCACTGTGTGGAGTCTTAAAACAGAAAGAAACCTCCAGCAGAGCATGGCTAAGTACAAGTCACTGTCATAAAGCAAGAGGGAGACAGAGTCAACGAGAACCATTTTACTCTAGTAAATTTATACTGGATTGTTCTGGACACAATACCATCCTAATCATCATATAACTGGGGCAAATATAACCTTGTTTTAAACTATAAGCTTTAGCAAAACAAAATGCCTACTCTTAAAACTAGACGGGGCGTCTGCGTCACTGAGTAAAACTGGGAGCTTGTTTCACGGGAGCAAAGTCTGAGAAGTAAGAGATCTGCCTCCCATTCTACTGTTAGAAGTTCTAGGAACCACCAGCAACACTGCAGTCTGACTGGGAAGTGCTCTGTGAGGAACGTATGCAGTAATCATAACTCTGATGTATGTTGGAGATTGAATATTGAGGGCTTTTTGTGTGAGAAGGACAACATTAAATTGAAACGAAAAGAAGAACTCCGGAACTCTTCCTGGTTCATTTCTTAACAGCATTTTGTGGTTTATCTGATACTTAAGATCTATAGAAGTCAAGGCCTGAAGTAACAACAGCGTGAAACCATTTTACATGTTTTTAATTAACAGAACTTAATTTGGTAATCAAATTTGCATATATTTGTATATATTGTAGACAGCTTTATGGTTTTGAATGTGTACTAATGCACCCCAATCCAGTCAAAAGTAGGGAATTTTTTTTATTTTATGCTTCTACATACACTACTTATTTGGATGGCAGCAAAGCCAGCAAAGTGTCTACACATAATAACACCAGTAAACTATCAGCACAGGCTCCTTGCTACTCATCATATACCAGACTGCCATCAGTACCCTATCATTTTATGTTATTTCTGTAAGAGGAAAATCAAACTTGGATTTTAAGGACCTTTTAAACAAATTACAAATACTGAAATTGACTTTGCAAAAGCTGTACCAAACAAGATTGCCATTTACAGTTTGTAAAATAAAGGTTTTTAGATAGAGACCAAACTTTTTTTCATATCATCTCAAAAATGGCCAAGTAAGACAGATATTGAACTTGTTCAAGTGTTTTGACTTCTCTCTTAGATTTCTGACCTGATTCATCACCACACACCTTTCTTAACTGAACTGGTTCATCTACAGTAATTTGATTGGTTGCTTTAGGTTTCGCAGGTGTGCTGCTTGCTTACTTCTGCATGGTGAGCGTAAGTTTGTTGACCGCCGACTTAATCTTGTTCTGGGCATCCATGTGACTCATCCCATCGGTGCTGACCCCGTCGATGGCTGAGATGATGTCGCCCTGGGTCAGACTGCCCCCTGCGGCATTGCTGCCAGGAGTTATCTGTAAAAGAAGAATAAACTTCACATCCGTGCAAGGATTTTCTGGCATAATATTTGTTTCTAATGAACTTGTTACTAGCCTTACTAGCCTTTAATAGCCTTTTACCCTCTGTTGAAGGATTACAAGGACGGTTTTGTTATTGTTAAGAATGGTAAGACTATTTTCTAACATTTGTCTTTATTAGGGAAATACATCTATAAATAAAATGTTAAAGTTTTTATGAAAAAGATGTGGCGTGTCAATGATAAATTTTGGGTACAAGCGTTTACACCATGGTTTTTTTTTTTCTTGTTTAATTCCCCATTTTCTTTGTAGTATGAATTGCAGAGGTTTTTTTCTATTCCTATTTTAGTTTAGTTTATTTAAAACAGAAATTTAAAAAAGGGAAATATGAACCAGCCTTAGCTTTAACTAGTTTCCACTAACGGGATTTCTATTTGGTAAATATCAGAATGAATTTTCTTTCTTTCTTTCTTACGTTTTTATGAATGTCCTATTTCCTAATTAAGATACAGAACTTTAGTTGTGATTATGATCATGGCTTAATAGTCATCTGTTGGGTTAATGAATATATTTATTTATTTTATGTGCCGTGCATCTCTTTAAAGCAACACTGAAGAAGTTTCAGTTTTGGTCGATTTTGGCAGCCAGTGGATAAAAGCGGTAGTGTTTTGCATGAGGGGAAAAAAAATCCTGATATCCCGGTCACCTGCAGTTGGACTGAAGTACTTTTCTGTTTCCAGTAGCTGTATGAGGGATGATTAGCAAGGAGGTAATACATCTGATTGTGGCAAAAAAAACGTCATATGATAATGTTGAAAAAAAGAAAAGGGTTAGGATTATGTATACCGTAAAGCAGGCAGCACATTTGTAGTTGTTTTGTGTGGCAGGGTTCCTGCCACCCTCCTCAAAGTTGCTTAGTGTTGGTTAAAGTGATACAAACCCCCTCGGGCCATGACAGAGGTGTCATTCAACGAGCTGTAAGTGGATGTAAAATCCCAAAAGTAATGCAAGTATTTTATCAAGGTCAAAAAGCAGACAGAAATACAACCAGGTCACAGCTAGGTTAAGCTGTTATGCCACATGATGAAAACCCCATAAAGACTGAGATCAGAAGAGAAAGAAACAGATGTCCGCAGCTCTGATCGGTGCCTGAAGAAGATGGAGGTAGTAGAGAAGGAAAAGAATTGGCCCGCCTTCAGGTGAGCATTCCACCTTCATTGTCTCACTCCCTTCCCCCTATCTGGTCTTCCACAAGTACATCCAGAGACTGAACATGAAACTGACGAACAGAAACGAATTAAGCTTACTAAAGGTAACACAAGCTCTCAATAGCCTCCAGGCACTCCTTACTTCTTTTCCGCCCCTTCCATCCATCTCCCCTCTCGGGCTATTTAAAGCCAATGCTGTTAATACGGCAGCAGTCATGCGAAAGAGGGGCCAAAGTCCTACTTAACCGGGATGGGCTACCTTAAATTATAAGTTTAAACTCGATTTCTGGTTACTGTGGCATGTTTTGTTAAGTGCACAATGGATCACTACTGAAGGTGCCAAAATCAGGGATGTGGCAAAGAGAGGAATTAAACGATAACCACCAGTTTTGCACCAAATGAGTTTTCTATAGTTTTTTAACTTCCTCTTTTTTTATGTGCCCTGTGTAAATATTGTTCATTGTCTGGCTAGTGAAATGCAACTTTCTCAGTTGCTTTCAGCTCCCAATCACAGGGAAGATGTTGAGAAGTCTTGACTGCATTCCATAATTTCTAATTACAAAATACACTGACTGATTTATCTTCCAAGAGTTCAGAACCATACATCAAATGGATGAATAGTTTTAGCGTACAGAAAGAAAATCTTACACTGGGAATATGGAAAGTTCAGATAAACAAAAATAAATAAAAAAACCATCACAAACTTCAAAATAGTTGCTGACTAAAATGTAAAATCTATTTTGTAGTAAACTGTACATTTTGTAATTTAGTTTGGTAATTGGAATATTTGGTAGATTTTATTTCCATGCCATACATTCAAACTCCAACCAGGTAGACTTTTTATGCTCACATTTGAATAGATTTTAGTGACCAGGATGCTAACGCTTGCCAAAAATCTTGATGATGGTAAAGAAATAGACGGGTAAGGAAAATATTGGCTAATTGTATCATCCAACACAATTTTGACCAATCATAATGGAGCTAAATGTTTTCCTAATACCCCACCCCATTTAGAAGAGAGAAATCCAACCACAGCGGGGTTGCGTCAAACTGTAATGCCACTCTAAGCAGTCATGTCAAGCAACAGTGTTTTATGTTACGTTAACCTGTTGGGGTCCATAACAACCAGACGGGAGGTGGTAAAAACACACTGGTGACTCGACTTCTCATGGCCAATCAGTGGTACTTAGTAAATCTTACAGCTTTGCAGAGAAACTTAACATCTTTCTATGTATATTTATTCATCTCTCTGAAAACTATTTATGACTTTCAATGGTGGTGTTGTATTCTGTAAATCTTTCCTAAAATTACATCAGAGCCTCCGTGCCATCATCCTATAGTGTAACATTATGTAATCACTGGCTGCCACCATCTCCTTGATACGCAAATCACACCTAATGAACATCCCTAACTTTGAGCCACAAATACTTACATGAATGCAAACTTGGATTTAGCATATTGAACTTCCAAGTTCAATGTTGTAAGTTGTTAGTAGATTATCTTGATGGACATGATTGGTTTTCAATTGAAACCAAACATAGTGAGGACAAACCACATTTGAAGAAAAATCTTTTTTAAATCAATGCTTTATGTCGGAGTTAACAATGCATACTTTCTGCTTTCTTTTTCTCCTTTTATTTGCAATCCTCAGGCTGACAGGCTCTCTCATCTTACCCTGGAGATAGTGAGGGGCATGTTGAAGTCTTTTCCTCCCTGTAGTCTGAAGCCATACGGAGCCGGGCCGTTCAGCGTCACTGTGTATGTACTCATCTTCTGTTGAATGTCAGCACTCCTCCTGTTAACAGCTCCTACAGTCAGTGCACTTTCTCCCCCTTATGCCTTGCTCCTGGTTATCCTTTCCGTCCCAGTCTTCAGTGCCCTGGTGGATGCTGGCTCCTGTACCGTCGGTTACTGGGTTCACAGCCGTTCCTCTTCGTCTGAGTCCAGCTCTCAGGACAAACACCACAGAGGGGCGGTGGAGGTGGGTGGATCAGGTGCTGTGGAGCCTCTTGAGACACACAAAATGGACACACACACAAACACACAGCATGCACACAAACACCCACACACAGACCCAGAGTGAGCAGCAAAGCTGAGCTGCAGCAGATAAACAAAGTCTGGCCTTGAAGCCAAAAAATATCAAGAAACATTAAATCTGTGAGAACTGAAAGCTTTAAAAGTTATGTTTTATTTCAAAATTTAGATGGAGAAGAATTTTTTTGACTGCAACGTTGGTGAGGTTGAGCGACACACAGGCTAAGAATAGCAAAGAGCAAAAGAGACACGGGGTCCCTAGCCCCATATAAGGTCTGTAACACGAGGCCCCAGAATGCTTCACTGTCCGATTCAGGTCGCTAATATAGACCCCACTTACTGCAACACATTCTTTCTCTCTCTATCTCTCTTACTGGTGACCCTCTACTCTTCCAGCACCCTTATTATCTCTATTCCCATTTTTTTTTTGTTTGTTAATGTTTTCCGATTGAAATTGAAAAAACAACAACAGAACAAACAAACAAACAAACAAAAACTACCAGGGGCCTACTCCCTGGACAATGAACCCACCAGGCTTACGTGACCGCCTGTTCTCCGTGGCCCTGTGGGTGTGTGTTGTTTGGACGGGTTTAATTAGCAGCCAACCACAGCTGTTAAGGTTAAATGAAGAGAAACCGCACAGAATTTTTTTTTTAACGGGTGGTTTCAGGCTACCCTTTTCTAAATGTCACATCCAGATATGTCTGGGATTCAGTCGTCTGCACCCACAGGTTCCAAATCAAAGGTCGTGCGCAGGTGTGATGTCAATAATCTGATTTTTTGTGCTTTTCATTTTTAACTATAATAACATTTTCACTAGGAAAAAAAGAGTAATACTTTTTTTTATGAAATGTCCAATGTTCTGGAAACTTAATTCATGCTACTGAATACTGTCTAGACTGAAGTACATACTGACCTGCATTACGGTTTGTTGCTTTGAACCTTTAACACCAAACATAATACGTTTTATGCCCATGGTTATACTCTCTGCATAAAAGACAGGATCTTTTTGCAGAAGCCTGCTGTTTGACATCTTATGTCTTCCTTTCATATCTTCTAGTGAACAGGATTACAGAGAACAGAAATAATAGATAGCTAATAATTTCAGGCAGAAGATATTTTCTGTCGTAAAACCAATGTCAGCCACCAGGAGAAGTTGTAGCTATATCAAGTCGGGGCTCCATGAACCGATAACGACAAACACAAAACCAATAGAATAGTTATGTAAAGCACAACTAAAGCATATGCTGTATTTTATGAGGTGCTTTTCTCTCTAATGCACTCTGGGTAACGACCTTAATAGTTCATATCTCTTTTTTACTTACAGATTTGAATATAAATAAGTCTCAAAGATGATAAAGTGTTATCTATACATAAAGACTTCAACAACGCTATAGACTTTGGTATATCTTTCTTTTTAATAGAAAAATAAATAGAAACAACACAAACATTTTGTGCAAAGACAACAAAAACTACAGAAACCATCACTTTAATAAATCAGAATTAAAATTCAGCACATCTAAAATAGTAATACATCATCTGACAGTAATTTACCAGGATTGTTCGTAGTATATGTAATTTTTACAAATAAAAAAACAACAAATGGGATTTACATTTTGATCATTGTTTCACCACAGTTTCAACATCGTGTCCGATTTTCCTTTGAGGTGTCAAGAAAACAATAATACAATCATAGTCAATGAGGCAGCAATCACAGAAATCTACAATTAGCTTTAGTGAGTCAAAACTGAGGACAATCAAACTAATGTGAAAACTCAAATGTAGAAAATCATTTAGGTAATTGCACAAGTTTGGTCTCACAGAGAAGGTAAATATACAGTGCCGAGTCCTTTTCAGCATTCTCTCAAGCCTGATGTGAGCTTTAAAATAATTTACTATAGTTTAAACTAGAGTTTATATTCCTTTATGAAATTTCAATAATTATTCAAAGATTTTTTTTACATTCTAGTGACAAAGTAGGGACACAAAAGTGAAGAAGAGAATTGGGACTTAGAAATGTATGATCTGTATTTTGTGATGCTATATGTTTTAAAAACTCAACGGAGTTCTAAAGCCGTAATCCACCAGCAAATATCACAACAACCTTTCCTATGCAAAGAGAATGATTTCACATTTTTGTCTTTTAAAGTTTATCCTGACTTGTTAAACATTATTGACACTATAAGCCAGTTCCAGTAAGCAGCATGAGAGGATATTTAATTCCCTGCCATAAATTACATAATTATTTGACAGTTCTTTATACAGTAATAATTCATTTTAGATAGCTGATTACTGTAAAAAGGCTATTTTTAATTAAACAGTCTCTTTTATATAGTGCCGATTCACTTTAAATCACATCACGAGGGATTTTACAAAAGTAAAAAAAAACAAAAAACGGTCCAATCCTAGGGCAAGATGTGAAGTTGGTTAGACTGAGTTCAATTATATTCAGCAAAAAAAAGTATAGTAGACTTGTTCACTAATCCAATAGGTTAAATGTTTTCTACTAAGGAAGCTCAGCTGACTTCATGGAGTCACAGACTTTGCAGTAATTTTTACCAAATTAATGTGGCAACATATATATTCTAACTAACCCCACAAATGTATTTACGAAAAGTCTAAATGTGTAAGTAAATATCTATATAGTAGGTCATCACAACTAAAAGTTTGGCTTTAAAACCTCAACCACTTTCAGGAGCTAGATAATATTTGTCTTTTTATTCACCTCAGTCTGAAATCGCTGCACAAATATTTCCGTTTGTGTTTTCTATCAAAATACATCCAAGAGGAACAAACGTTTTACCAACACCTCAGTTTATACACAGGGAAAAAAAAGACGAATCAACAAATGAACCTAAAGGTGAAATAGTAGAAAACCCGCCCATGGTTTTCAAACATGTGTTTTATAATCCTTGTACAGTGATTTTAAGGCTTTTTTGTTCCTCTCTGCTTTGAGGTAAATCATCTTTAAAGACAATGATATGAAAATCCTCATCCTGTAAACTAGGCATAGGCCAGTGTGTGATTCTGGCAATACTATAAAGAAGCAAAACTACAACACTTTTGTTAGAGGATTCAAATAAAACAACAAAACAAAAATGAATGTGTAAAATTGCAGCTGTAGAAATGACAGAATGATACAATAATATTCAATAAACTACATTACGGGTTCTGATCAGTGGTGCAGTAAACAGGGGAGCTAATTCTTCAGTTGAATAACGTTCAACATATGTGTTGAATTTTTGGTTTTTAAGAGATTAAAGTGTATTTTAATGCTCTTATGTTAAAGTTTAGGGTAAAGAATTATTGAAAATTCTGATGTAAAGATTTTTGTTCATCAGCGTTTGCGGAAAAAATATTTATGATTATTGTTTTACTAACCGTAAAACAATAATCATAAATATCTAATTAACTTTTATAGTATAGGTGCTTGCAACTGGTTCAGATGAAGGTGGCTATTAAAAATAGACACCTTTAAGCCGGTATCAAACATACTTTTCATAAAGTCTGCATGTCTCCAGTAAGTTAATTTTAATGGTTTGATTTTACATTCTAATCCTAAATATTTGTATTAGTTTAAAAAAGAAATTAAGTTAATTAAAAGAAATAAGGCTTAAAACCTCTGTCTGCACTCCATTAAACTCTATATTTGTGTATTCACTGGAAAAAAAACACATAAACAATGTGACTGTAGATTTAATAGTAACATGTATAAAATGTCATAAATATTATTTTTAGATTCACTTTTATCAAAACCAACTTTTCAGATTATAATTTGATTGTTTTTATAAAATTTTTTAAATGTTTTAATAAAAACTATGCAAACTGTCTCTCTGCAGGCATCTGTTGATGGCTGATTTATGTAACCAGTAGACATGGTTTGTTTAGGACGGTGTTATTTTAATACCATTGGTCGGTTAGTCAGGTCTTATCTACCAGCAAAACAAGGTCAAAAAGCTGACTTTGTTTGTAGAAAAATCTGGAGGTTAATTTTCCCGCTTCATCTATCAAACAACAGCTGGAAGAGGGCGAGACAGCTGCTCAGGCATCATAAAAGTCTCCACACTATTTGGTGTCTCTATAAAAACGTTAAAACACAGAGTTTTGTGACTTAAAAAAAACCCGTGGCATTTATTAATTACTATTAGAAACTGGCCCATGCCTAATGCTTAAACACACATCACCTAAATCTCCTTGGTATTCAGGCTAACATACATTTTCATTGCATGCAAAAAGTTACCAGAGTTACCATGACGATTAAACAGCATGCTGGTACAGATTACTCCCCAGAAGAGAGACACGGTGACACAGTAGTAAACTTTACTGCAAGCTGTTCAAGGTAACGTCGTCGTTTCCAGTCTGGCGATGTCGAGCAGCTCCTTACTAACCGGAGTGACGGTTTTGGCCACTTTGAGGCTGCCGTGGAAACCAGGAGGACTGTGCAATATGGACGGGGTGGATATGGAGGTGACAATGATGGATGATGGGTTCTTCTCCATCGTCTTTGGTCTGGGCTCCCTCATCATGCTATCCAGCTGTGGCAGAAGAGAGAAGGATGTTGGGGTGCTGAGAGGCGAACTTAACATTGTGTTACTGAGAAGGTGATCATTTGAATTTCGCATGTAAAGACAATGAACCACATGTGAAATAATGTGAGTCACATGACAAACAAATGTGGATTTGAAATATGGTTAAAAACAAAATTAGAGTAGCTTAAAAGTATCATTGATCTTTTACAAATGAATCAATCAGCAGATTGTGTGTTTTCTAAAAAAAATCTGTTTATATCTTTAAAAGGGAAAACGGATTTCTGCAACATATACAGTAATAGGTGATTAAACACATATTCAACCCTTTTTAAAGAGACTGACCTGATTCAGGAGAGGCCCACCCTACAGGTGCCTGTATTCTCACAACAAGTGGAAGGGAGATTATAATTTTTTTTTTTTATAGTCAAAGAAGCCAATTTGCTTTTTTAATTATGATTGTTTTTTATAATCAGTAAACAGAAAAAATATCATAGAGGAGGATTTTTTTTGTGTAAAGGCTCTGTATTAAACTTAACGAAGGTTCAGTTTGGTTCAGTTAAAACTAATAATGGAGGAGTTGTTACACATACATTTCCAAACTGCTGGATTTTAACATACTTAAAAAATAACCTCCAACAAAATTTCCCAAACTGAAGTTTTTTTTTTTAAATGCAACCAATTTACTTGTTGAATATTCATTGTTAAGTGCTTTTTGGTCTTAAAAGTTGATTAAAGTAAAGTAGGCTGATTGGAGGAATGCGTTGACCAGACGGATTAGAGTAAGACAATCAAAAAAATGGCAACCACTGAACATCTTTCTTTGTATTCTTACTGTTTCTGAAAGTATTATTTTGTTCTTGTAAACCAAGTGTATTGTCTAATACGCTGCATATAAGTTAATATTATAAAAAATGTATATTTAGTGTTTGATGTCAGAAGAAGGGGCTTATTCTTACATACATTATAATTTTAAATGAATGCAAGAATGAAAGCGCGCATTTACAATCTTCTGTGGTATTTAAAAGAGCTAATACAGCCCAGAGAGCTTATTTATCTATAGACAAATTTAATCTGTTTTGTATCAAATAAATGCTGTTTAATTACAGACCAATATTTGACCAAACAAGGCATCTCTGTTGCACTTTTTATGAGTTATCATATAAAACGGAACCTCAATGAAAGTATTTTGCATGAAATCATCAAAGATTAACAAAATTAAATAAACTTGAAGCATAGAAAACTCTCAAAATAAGAAAAAACAAAAAGTCAAACCATGTTATGAGGATTAATTAGTTAATAATTCAGTTATTTCAACTAATATCCAATATCATGAACAAATAGTGGATTCTTACACTTGCAGGCAGATGGCTGGTTGGCTGCCGGCTGATCTCCAACATGCAGATGTCTTGAGGGTCTGTCAGAGTCTGAAGAGTTCATAGAAATAAATAAATAAATTTGATTCAAAAGATCTTCAACAGCTACATCTCAGGTTTAAATGTACCAAAGTCAGAAATCTGCTCCAACTGGGACCATTTAGAGGAAACTGACACGTTGGGGTCATATTTTAAGTTAGGGATTTTTACATACAGCAGATTTTGTGATGTAAAAAAGTGACACAACGATAAATGTATTTCTTATGTTCAGATATGCCCCGAGCATCACTGCCATCCTTCTCCCCAGCAGCATCAACGTCACTGGACTCAGGTGTCTGCACAGACCCTGAACAACCTTTTGTCACACCTTTAAGTCAAGGTGTTTATCTGACTTGTGAACAGAAAAACTGAAGCCATTCAGGTTTACAAGAGATTTCACGTTTAAAGTGTTTAAATCTTGTTTTTACTTGGTTTAATGTTGAGTGACAAACACAAAACATAACTTTAAACGTAGAACGTTCAGACTTTTTCAATTTCGAACTAAAAAGTAAAGGTATTTCAACTGTTGGGATTAAAAAATAAACAAAAAATCAGCTGCTGCCGTATGCTGAAACATGGGATCACATCATGCAAACTGTGGATTAAATGTGAACGTCCCAGATTACTGGATTAGTGTTCAGGCTCTCTGTAATGGAGTCCTTGGTAAACCTGACCTGAATGGCAGCCGGCCAGTCTGTGAGAGTGAGGATGTAAATAGGTTATTCGTGCTTTTTTTCCCCCCTTTTCTACGAACTAAGAAGATTAGAGGAGGATAGAAATAGGAAAAAAAAGTGTTCCACATATAATCATAACTCTCACTTTCAATAATTTGATTATATCAGTGGGGAACCCTTAGGGCCTTCTACGCCTTCAGAGAAGGCCTAGAAATTTTGTGGACCAAACAATAGGAGTATTAAATAAACTTTATTTGTATAATTAAAAAAATTAGAAATTAAAAGTTTTATTATTTAACATATTTTAATCTTATACAATGCATTTGATACTTTTTCTCTCATCTACATTCTATTGTTGTAAGTCTACTGTCAAGTTCACGTCAGTAATGAAAGGGCTACTGTCCTGAAAAAGATGTTATCCAATCAGAATCGTCAGAATCTATCAAGACCCGGTAATCAGGCTCATTGATTGGTTAGGACTTCATGAGACCAGAAGAAGGCCAAGCTGTGTGTCTGTGGCTGTGTGACCAATTATAGTTTGATTTTGTGTGGGCGGGAAAGAAAAAAAAAGATCTCGGGCCTTCTGGAAGTCTTAACTTCAATCTCAGATATAGAGTGGTAAGAGACCGTGAGAGGGAGTCCGCATGTCCGGTTTTGGTGAAGTTAATGTTGAGCAGGTTGCTTGTTGTGGACAATTTTGTAGATGTTATTACCTATTGTTGACGTACTTGTCATCTTTGATTGGATGATTGCAGTTGGTAAGTCCTTTCAATTAATCGTAGCCCACGGGTGGTGTGTTATGGTGGCGAGGGGAGGCTCATGGCTAGGGGTGAAGGCCTTGGTGTAGTGCTCAACGTTCGCCACTGGATTACTATTGTTGAGCCAACCTCGAGTTATCGTTACACCATTGTACTTTCATGTAAATGTTTCAAATTTGAGGAAAAATAAGTGGGAGGTTATTTTTCAAGACGATAATTAAAACCACAGATAGCAAGCAATGTATAAATAAAAATATCTACAGGAACCCCCGCACTGCAGATCATATTGTTGAAGGAAAAAACAACTTTAAGGAATAAAGGAAACGCTGCTTCATAGATCATGACAACTTCTTTATTTTGATGGGGAATAGCACAAAACACTGAGAAATCCCATCTCATCTGTTGCATGTGTTTCATAACACATTGAAAATGGGTCAGAATGCATCAATTGAAAGGATATTATGAGTTAAACGTTTCTGACAGGGTATGGAAATTATAACGAGGAGGTTGATATAAAAGTGAATATGTGTTAAAAAGTAACATTATTCACCATAAATTCAGCTGTGTTGTTAAGGATGTCTATATGTAAATAGAAAAAAACATTTAAGCCTCTAGTAATAATTCCTACTAATAGCTCAAACTGGGCGAACCAGCTTTAACAACATGTGAGATCCATTTAAGGCAAGTCTCTTAAAACTAACCTTTTTATGAGTTAAAAAAACAGACCTCCCCCGCTGTTGACCTTTCTCTGATAAAAATGCACATGTGTCCCGACCTGTTGAGGCGACCCTCAGTGGTGGGGCCATGTGATATTTTGGAGATCGCTTTTGTCTCTCTCCTGCACACCTTGTTGCAGTGGGTGATGTAGTGTTTCTGACAGCTTGAGACACATTCACACATTGAATCTCGAGGCTCTGATGACTCGAACCCTGAAGGCCTGAAGCGGACTAACCCACATCTGACCCTCTGCTTTTAAGACATAAAGACAGGTCTACAGGGGATAAGTTTTGGATCCAAAGTTCGGTTTGTTTTAGCACTTTTAAGCAATTCTCTGATCTAGAAGTTTTATTGATCCATTAAATTTCACTTGGATATTGCGATACAAACTTGTTAAACTCCCATGTGTTGGTGCACTATATTTGAAAAATTACACATATTGCCTTGTATACTTAAACACCACAGCAATGACACCAAAACACAGCGGACCTCCAGTATTTACAGGGGTTAGAGGCAGCTATCCACAATTGGGTAAATTTACATTTTTTAAGTTAGACCCTCTCTGAAAACATGTATAAATATCTATTTAATTAACTCTAATACCAAATAAACCCACAATCTAAACCACTTTATCACTTCTACAAAATCTAAAATGTACATTCTTCCTTATTTCTGTTCTTGGAGGTAGAGAAAGTCAGTGCCAAATAAAATGAATGGTGCTCCTGGGTTAGCCTCTTTAGTTAGCTTCTAAAAAGCATTGTCTGTGTGTATTTCAACTTTCCAAGCTGAAATACACATAATTTAAATTATGCAAACGATCAGTATAGAATAATGAAGGAGCTGACCTGATGGGGGATCTGGTCTTGACTTCTCAGTAAGGGGTTAAAAGGGGCTCTGTAATAATGACGTGAGATAATAAAAAAAGCAAAATATTTTCAAGAAAATTAAGTCTGCCTTAAAAGGAAATTGTAAAAGGAAATTAGGTGCTTATGGTTTAACATTGTATTATTATTAATGATTCATTTAGAAGAAGGAAGCAGGGTTTTTGTCGCGTTTCTTTATTGTGATTGAGTCAGATAATACAACCTACTAACTGGAATGGCCATAAACTTCTACCACTTTTATACTGTCTATTTAGAAGTACTTTGGTTATTTGCAAGAAGAAAATAAACAGTGAAAGAAAGAAAGAGATTATAAATACAACTTTAAAACAGTGAGAATAGATTGAGCAGCATAGTGTCAACCACAAACAAAGGAAGAGGGTTATTTCCCCATTTAAAGACGAATCTAAAGTAGATGGGTCAAAAGAACAATTTAACCACTTGGAGGCCCGCATAGATTATGTATAATAACGTTTAAGATCTATACAATAAAGACAATAAAGTGTGAAAAAGAACAGAATAGTGAGAATATAGCCCTTAAATTTTGGATCTTGGATATCATTTAGGGTGCTTAATTTTAAACATAAAAACAAAAGTAAGCCTAGTATTAAAAACAATAGTAGTTGTCCTAATGATATTACAGCTCTACTGAATGATTTGTATCAAAATATGTAAAAGTTTGTGAACACTGTATGTATTGTTTTAACAAAGGAGATTTGTTTCTTAAACTATGATGCTTTACTAGCAGAAATCATGGGGGCAAAGAAGCTCTTAATTTAACATGTATTTATTGTTTCACGAAACAGCAACTTCTACTTACTATAGGAGAACTTCAATTTTGAATAAACTTTGATGCAATGACAAAACATACACTGTTTCAGGGGAAAAGAATGTTAAACTTTATCGAACACTAAGGCCCAAAACTCTATGAAACTAGGGGTGTGTGTCTTTCAACTTGAAGAAATGTGTGTTTGAAATAACCATTTGGCCAGGTCAGCGGGGTCAAGGTCAGCGGGGTCAAGGGCAGCGGAGCGACCACTCACCTTTGATCTCTGGCTGCCGTGGCGCACCTGCTTGACATCAACGGACAGGTGACGATTGACAGACGTCCGCGACGAGCAGTCGTCCTCCGTGTCCGAGAAGTGCGCCTGCGATGACGGAAGATTGGACATTAGCGACTCACGGTTGGAATGGCTTGTGGATGGAGGTGTGAGACAGAGACATACCAGCTGACACATGAGGTACACTCACTGATTCGCTCTCGGACTGCGAGGAGTTGTGGTGCCTGCCAGCGCCTTTGCACTCTGATTGGCTGGTCAGTGTGGAGCGACGCGTGGACTGAAGGCTGCTGCTGCTGTACCGGTCCCTGCCGGGGATGCACAGCAACATGCCCAGATATGGTACGTATCTGCTGATGGCCGATCTGAGAGAGAATGAAACACAAGTAAGTAAGTAAAACGTATTATATAGCACCTTTCACAGATACTGAAGGTGCTTCACAAAAGAGCACAAAAATGCAACAAAAGTATACAGATTTAATCACTATTACAATGGTAAAGGTAAAGGCGGGATCCTGGCCGTGGAGAGCTCTAAGCATCAGCACCAGGATTTTAATATTAAAAAAAGAAATCACGTGGAGCCAATAAGGAGATTTTAAAATCGGAGTAATATGGACCACTTTGCTGGACCCTGCTGTAGACGAGGCAGCTAGTTTTTTTTTAGACAAGAAGATAAACTTTTCTAATAATCTAATCAAGAAAACAAGACATGGATGATTAACTCTAAATTATCTTTGGAAACAAATCTTCTAAACTTAATATTCCTGAGCTGGTAGAAGCAGTTTCTTGTTAGTTAAATATTGGTGGATTTCTTGGACGTCATCGTCAAGGGCAATCACCGGCACCTCTGTCTTGTCGGAGTTTAACTGCAGAGAGTTAGCGCCAACAGTTTTATTTTTACCAGGTGGTTCACTAAGAAGTGGATTTGTGGATTTCAGAGAATTTAAAGGAGCAGCTGGATACTTTTCTTTATTAGTATTGCCTTTATATTCAAAGCAACAGTGGAAAGAATTGGTAAAATCATTCTTTACAAAATAATCTTTATCTGACAAGTATAAAAGTCAATGCTAAACTTTGATATATATATATTGATTTATTGTTTAAGATCTTTCTAAGATTAAAAACTGGGAGATTTTCCTAAAATGTAGTTTCTTATTATGCAATCTAAAATTAGCAATAGAAGCCAAAACCAATTTATTTTTCCAAATATCTGTAAAATGCTGTAACAACTTTTGTAAAAATGCAGATTGTGCAGCACTAAGAAAATGAAATTTGATGTACTTTGTCAGAAGCTTAAATGATACACACATTTCTTCTTTTTTTCTACTGCAACTATAAAAAAGGTTTTTAATTCAATGCAGGAATGTTAATTGCTAATAATTTTTCCAATTATCAAGTAGAAATTCTTAGATATCATTTTAATTAATTTATAGTTTTAATTTAATTTTAATTTATAACTAACATATGACTAGAAAATTTAATGCTTAGGTAAACTTCATCGTTAAAACAAATAGGCGTTTACACAAAATGTTGTTTTCTTTTATGTTAAACACACGAGACTAACAAGAAGTTTAATATTTCTGTGCGTTCTTAGGAGGGGAAGCACCAGCTCAAGCTTTTCTTTTCATAATTAAACACCTGCATGCACATCCTACCTGTATTTAGGATGTGTGATGGCATAGATTATGGGATTGTGAATGGCTGAAGCTTTGGCGATCACGGCGGGAACAGTATTCATGTAAGGAGTCAACATGTCAGCGTACCTGGGAGAGAAACAGATGAGCCACCGTGGTGACAAGGAGAAAAATGAGAGGAGGAAATGAGGGCCATCTGAGAGATGGGGGGAAATAAATGGAGTATTCTTCCACTAACTGAGCTAAAACGTTACTTTAACTCAACTTGGAATATCGTGTTCTTTTTAAAAAAAAAATACATATATTAGTTATTCTCTTAACTGAAAAGACTTGCTAATATCCTGTCCAAAACTCTTGCTGACGGTAGACAATTAGAGTTAACCAAAATCTTGTATTTTTTCCTATTTCACAAACACAAATGGGTTCGTTCAGGCTCTTTTATTTTACTTGACAATTGCTTTTTTGTTCTTTAAACATGTGAGTTTATCTCAGGGTTGAAAATATGAATCGACAGAGAAGCAGAAACTAGGAAACGATTCATTAACATTGTACATGGGTCATAATTTTTTGGGTCAATAGGTCATCTTTTTTTTCTCATTTACAAGGGTCAGAAACTAACACAAAAAATTGAGATGAGCAAGAGAGGAGAGTTATCGAAACCTAAAAGAACATAAGATTAAACTATTGTAAAACCAAGGTGTGTGTCTGAAATTTAGTTTTTCTGAGTTTTGGTATGTCCACAAATGTGTGTGTACATTTTTAGAATTAGAAAGTTAGATGAAATAAGCTCCTGTTAAAGAATATCCCCGTGTAAAACAGTATAAACGGAAATTTGCTAAATTATCCTGTAGAACAAGATACAGAGTTATAAATCTGAAATTAACAAAAACAAATAAAAAGTCA
Source organism: Orestias chungarensis (assembly GCA_032876305.1). NCBI lineage: Eukaryota > Metazoa > Chordata > Actinopteri > Cyprinodontiformes > Cyprinodontidae > Orestias > Orestias chungarensis. The sequence continues at coordinate 1,078,251 of JAVLVB010000001.1, read as the reverse complement.
ACTACTGTAGTTGAATAAACTGGCCATTTGGTAAGGCTACAAACTGCAGTTGCAGTTAAAGTTATTGTGAAATTTTCTTTTTCTGGAATAAGGCTTCCGTCCTGGGAAAAGCACACTCCTTCATATTGTGCCTATACCCTGGATGCTGGGTGCCCGAGAACATTGTAGGTCCTTCCAGCTGCAAAAATCCAAAAAAGTAAGTGTAGCAACATTTGAGAGAAAGGCATTAAGGGGAAAATGGAACAAGTTTAACAAGAAACAAAGACGTTTTTAAATGGTTGTAGCACCACGTGGCTGTGTGTGTGTGTAGCTTCCTGTTTCCCGTGCTGATACGAGCTTAGCGCATGCACTAGATGTAGAAACATTGTGAAGAATGCCTCTTTAAAAATGTGAAAATGTTTCTCATTGTCTTCAAATGTCCTTGTGCAGAAATATGCAGAAGTAGTTTGGTAATAGAATCGCCCAGAAAACAGCAGGGAAGATAAAATACAAATTTTTTACATGTAGATATTCACAGTAAGTTGCTTGTAAGTTTTTGTAGTTAACAAAATTAGCAAAAAATACTGTCATATGTTTTTGCATCATTTTATGTAAGAACGGACCAGGTTAATAAATAAACGGCACTAAAGGAGGTTTTATATCTTATGATGAAGCTCAATATAGCCTGAGATTTATTGTTGTCTGTGCAGTTTTAATATATTTTTTAAATGCACTTGATGAACTTCATGTAAATAAAAGAAAAACAATAAACAAGTGGTGCTTTGACAGCCCAGCAAACATTCAAGGCAATGCATTACTGAAGGTTTAGATTAATGTGAATATCTTTCGAAATATTGAGACTTCCTTCTACAGTGACAGTCGATATAAAACAGGGCTATGAAGGAATGACTTATGCCCCGAGCAGCTTAGCTGAAATTTTACATCTTTAATTAATCTCCAGACTGTTTTATTATTAATGAAAAGCACCACAAATATACCGCTTCACTAAATTGGAGTCCTTGTGGAAAATGTTAAAATCAGCTGGATGGTAAATAATTTCTCCTAAGGCCGTCTTGGTTAAGGTAAACACATCTAGACACTTACCCTGCAAATGCAGTGAGTGCTGCACAAGAGTAAGGAGCCCAGGAGATGACAAACAGCAAAATGACGATTAAGGCGATTTTAGCCATTTTCCATTCGCTCCTCATTTTATGGAACCTCTTCGCAGAGTCTCTTTTCCCTTGGCAGTTGATCTTTGTTATCGCTCTGTCCATCACAGACAACATTGCATTTTGAACAATCTAACATGAGAACTTTAACACACTTCGATTCAACAAGAACAACAATAAAGGTTCATCTCTGCCGCCTGTTGGGGTCGACTGTAAGAAAATGTGGGCAAAAGTGTGCAGGGACCAACCGTGTTGTGTGCCGGATGGCTCTGAAGATGCCGCAGTAGCAGACGATGATGATAGAGAGGGGAATAAAAAAAACAAATGTGAAGAGTAGCATAGTATAGGAGCGCACCGAAGGTGTGAAGGTCATGTAGTCCCAGGAGCATGAAGTCATTAGACCCTCTGGGACGTATGCACCTGAGGGAAAACATGCATTTGTTTGTTTTTTGTAATTTCATGATGATAACTGTATTTTTTAAGACTTATAGTTCTAATTCTTTTAAAAAAGTGTGTGGATGGATCAAAGTATGCCTATGGTCAAAAAAACGTCTTAAAGTGCAAAGTTTACATTTCTTTTTTCAAACATTTTTCACAAAGGTTGTAAAAATGTCCTTGACTTCAGATATCTCAGAAAAGCTTAGCTTCTTAAAAACATTGGAGAAGATTTTAGAGCCATTGCATAAAAAAAAAAGAGGCCCAAATAAAAGTTCTCCGGGGAAAGTTAGCTCTTTTGAAAAATCACAGCGTAAAAAAATTCAACAGTTTTTTTCTTATGATGTTGATAATATTGGCTTTCGGTTAATGTGGATAATTAAAACATTCAATAACATGAATAAAAAGAGAATACTTTAAATTCAAAACACACGTCATGCTTGTAAAACTTCCTTTTCTGTGCACTCATTCATGGTTGGGGGCTTCCTTATGCATTATTACTGCTTGAATGCAGAGTAGCATGGAGCCTATTAGTTTCAGATGTTCAAAAGCCAAGTTTGCTTTAAACATATCCATCAGGTCATCTGCATTGTAGGGTCTCACATTTCTAATCTTCCTTGAAAGCATATGTCATAGTTCCTCTATTTGGTTTAGGTCAGCCTAGAATGTTGACCAATAAAAAACATTTTCTACAGTTGCACTTTCACATGGACTGTCTAAAAGGTTGTCCAATTTAAATACAAATTTAATTTGTTGAACATTAGTGTATAAAGCTATCAAATAGACAAATTATACCAATCAATGCTACCATTTTGCATTATCAGCGACTCTCTTTAGTTTAGAAGTAGGTCAGGAAGGTAACCATTTTTCAGCACCAGCCATTTGTTTCAACAAAAAATCAGAGGCAGTTCAGACATGTGAAAAGCAATGTAAAAAAAATCCCTGCTTATCCGGTACTTAGGGTGCAAGAGAGACGGTGGCAAACATCCTCTGTATTGTGCATTTTAGCTTTTGACCTACTTGTGTTACGCAGTTATGGTAGTGTTTACAATCTTACACACAGATAATGTTGTTTTTTGCAAAGCTAACTGTGTCATTTAAAAAAAAATTGACAGGAAAATTTCTGTTTTTGATATAATAATTACTAATGGTAGGGAGATTTGTTAAAATCCGTACAGAGTAAAAACTTAACAAATAACAGAGACAGGAAATTTTCCAAATCTTTGTGATTAGAGCATCAATATGTTTTTTCAAATGATTTTCAGTGAAGAAGTCTTTCTTTAATAACACGCCTCTGCAGGGCAATACAACTGTGTGAAAATGTCCCAGAGCAAAGTTGTACAGCTTTAAAAATCACAAGATTGACCTGAAAGCAAATATACTGGGTTATGAAACAAGACGTCATATGATTAAAAACATTTTCTCATGAAAAACCTTTAATCTAAACAGAGTAAAAACAATTTATGCTTTTCTGTTTGTGAAGCACTTATACTCACTCCAGCCAAAGAAGGGTGGAAGGCTCCATCCCATGGAGTAAACCCAGGCAACGGCTACGAAGCAGAGAGCTTTTTTGTGAGACATTACACCAAGAGAAGCCAGAGGCCTGGTGATGACAACATATCGGTCCACTGCAATCACCATCAGTGTCATCATACTGCAGATCCCAAACAATGCTCCACAGAAAGCATACAGTTCACACCCTAGGGGAGGAAAGGCGGCAGAGGGGGACAACAAAAGAGGGATGAATGTGTTAGGAATAAATACAGGGCAAGACCACACTACTTACTAGGAATCACTATCTGTTCATTTTTGATTCTGCTTTCTCAACCTGCTCTTTTAGTACTTTTTTAATTTTATTTGGGATGTTTATATGAATTAATCACAAACAAAAATAATTAAAAAAACATATTTAACTTTTTTTCAGCATGTAAGGAATATAACCTACATATTTAGTTTTTTGTATTAATTGTATATTGATTTTATATTCTTGCTCCTGACTGCATAAAACAAAATTGTCCATGAAATATCAGTCACACATCATGAATCTGAGTCTTGAGTCTTAAGAGGGTGTCTTAACTAACAAATAAATAACAAGTTATTTGAAAAATGCTTCTGCTGTAAAGCAGATTTGAAATTAAATAGAGATTATCCATTTAAATGTAGCACATCCAGTGTGTTCGCAGACGTATTCTTAAAGGTCATTCAGTGAAAGGTTGGATACAACCTTGAAGAACTTCACAACTCTATGCAACAAGAACCCATGGCTGGGATTCAAACCCAGGACCTTTTTGTGGCAAGCCAACCAACTGCTCCACATTACAAATATCAATAAAGATTTTATTTCTGCTCTAATTTTCATCCCTGTTTTCCAACATTTCTCTGCATTACAGTCGTGCCACTGCTTTGCAGCGCTATCACCTCATGCCATGTGCCTGTTTACCTGATTAAAAATTTGGCTCTTCTGCTAGTGGACAGCACCAGATTTTTTAAAAACAGTTGCGTGAGTGAATATCCAGCGTTACTTCCTTGCTTCTCTGTTTAAGACAACTTTTTGTCGTTTTGGATCGCGTTGGATTACCTTCCTGTTTGTGAATACTCTACTGATTATGGAAAACAACCACGGATCCATGTCTAGTCTACAGATCTGTCTGCCTGTTTCTTCCCTAATGTGTCTGATCCTGTTCTTGTTCCACGGCCATCATGTCCTGTCAAGCCCACAAATCCATGTTTGATTCTGCCTCACTGTGCTTGGCACTGATTTATTCTCAAAACAGGATTTTTCTGACTTCCAGCAAAGCTTTTAACCTCACAAATTTCAGTTTCCACTGGCTTAACAATTACAAGAAATGGTAGAGCATTACATGAGCGATGTCTGTGCCCTGAAGACTATTATATTTTCTTATTAAGGTTTTTTAATTGCCTGTGATTGTCTTTTTACCGTATGTGCACCCGTATTTCCAAAAAGCGCAACTTTAAACGTGTAAGGCTGTTGAAGGCACAGCAGGATAAAACAATCCTTGTGAAAATTGAAGTCACAAGTGTAGCTCTGTTGGAAACAATGAATATTACGCAACAGCAAAGTTTTAAAAGCAGCTTTAAACAATGTAACACAGAGAGCCTCCCTTTCACTGAAATTACACCAGAATTACATTTGGATCTCTGAATCTTTCAAATAATAAAAATATGTTTTTCAAACACATTTTGATTTCTAAAGTGATAGAAAACTTGTTAAATGCTGGCAGTGACTATGAAAAAGCCTGAAGCGGTACAGCCATCCATCAAGGCCAAACAGGTTCCAATGCAGTGTTTGATGGCAGCTCTTTCACTGTTTGTTATAGTCTTAAATAAAGTTGTATCCAGATTTTTTAAGAGACACTGCAATAAATCCTCCAAAGGTAAACTAATGTTTTATCCAAATCTTCATGTTTTTAATTATGTTTGCTATTCATATTGAAAGAAGGATGCTGAGGTAAGTGGATGGCATAAATAATGGTTTCTTTGTGAGATTGTTTTCGGGGGAATTATTCACAAAAGCAGAGATCAAAGCAGAGGGTTGATATAAAATGTTGATAAGCTTAAGCAAACGAAGAGAGTGGCATATTCTTTACAGCTCATTACATTAATTACTGTGCTATTATTTATGTTCTCGATTTAACTTTTCCTATTTTGCCTTTTTAAATGTACTTTTATGCTTCAAGAATGCTCTTTACACGAGTGGTTTTGTAGTTGTTATTTAACATCTGAGTAGAAAGGCATCTTTTGAGTGAAGGTTACACGTTCTCAGACTTGTTTGTACTTTTAGTCATGAGCACTAAATTCCTTTTGAACTTTACACAAAAAGGAAAAATTGCAAAAAAATTGTTGAAAGGTTGTTTTATGTTTTGTTTTTTTCCCTTAAATGATCTAAGCCAGGAGTGTGTGTGTGTGTGTGTGTGTGTGTGTGTGTGTGTGTGTGTGTGTGTGTGTATATATGTGTGTGTGTGTGTGTGTGTGTCCTTGTTCCAACAAACCCAAATGAAATGATTGAAGTTCTCTTAAGTTTTGCTGACAACATGATTATTTGACTTGTTGCAGGACATCTGAGCTTAAGGCTTTGAGTTGAAGATCTCCACTCACAGGATGAACCTGTTGCTGATTGGTTCTATTAAATAACCACCGCCAATAAAACCAGCCCTCCCTCTGGTACGTCATCACACCACACATTTGTTTATTTTGAATTTTTGCAGGGGATAACTCTGCAGGAACAATGTTTGCGAACTCAAATCTCTTTACTGATCTCTATGTCCTCGCAGATACATAGCATGAATACCACAAGGTCACAAAGACGTAAATGTTGTTAAAGGATTAAGTGGAAAATGTCAGCTGTAATCAAAGCCTTATTTTTTGGTCCGTTCCGCTGCTCAGTTTCCATGGCGGCTAAAATCCAGATATAAGCGAGATCTTGTCATTGCAAAGCAAACTTCACTGTTTATTAAAAGCTTGTGTGTTTACTTTGTTTTACAACTTATGTTTTTGTAAAGAATTTTGAGATGCAATTTAAGGCAAACTGATTTGTTGGAAAAATCATCCATGTTTTATGTTTTTGGTAGGTATTTTTGCTAACATTGTAACTTTAGAATTACTTTTTTGCAAAAATGTGTGACGCTACATGGATCAGTGGTAAAGTGGGCGTACCTTTCTCATTTAAATGTTTGTCAACAAACAATAGCATGGTTGTTTGGTTAGAAGACATTCACTTTGAATGTTTTTCCAAATGAAATAATCTACTCAGGTTAATTGATGGGTTTGTCCAGGTTCTGTCACCATGAAATCATGCTACTGCAGTGAAAGATACATTTATTGTAAGGCCTTCTAGCATCACATTCATACATCACCTTTTTTCCCAAAGATCCAGTGTTTATGCATGCTGGTGACGAAGAAAATAGGTGTCTGGGTAACACACATAAGCAAGTCTGTGACTGCCAAGTTGATGATGAAGATGTTGGAAGGCGTCCGCAGATTCCGACTTCTGCACACACACACAGACGCACACAGAGGTTGAAATACAGCTTTAATAAATTGTTTTTTTTTGGATAATATCAATCATGGAAGCCTTAACTACCTGATGAAAGCATATATGACCAGGAAGTTTCCCAGCATGCCTGTGATGCCCACAGCCAGGATGACAACGCCGATGGTGTAGTGGGCGTGGGCAGGGACGTTTACCGTTGGAAACGCATGGCCCGGGACGATGACTCCCTGGTTCTAGACAAACACAAAGCAGAATTTTGGATTCATCAAAAAAACACAAAAAGGAAAACAACAGTTCATAAACCGATTTTCTGCAATGTTATTTGGTTGTTCCTCTGTCCCTTCCAACTTCATTTTGAGGATAAACATTGATGAAAATGTAGGGTAATTACCTTAATGTTAAGCTGACTGCTCGTCGTTTTAACATAGATTTATGGCACATCTCTAAACTCAAAACTGGACTCAAAATTTGCAGGCTGGCAAAGATCTTCCACAAAACAAAAAAACATCCAACTAAAAAAAGTTTGCAGACATTAGTGAGAAAAAATCCCAATCGCTTTTCTACATCTACTTGAGAGAGAAACATGAATTTAGCCTCAACCTAAGTCAATTTCTATATGTAGTAGGAGAAAACAGAAAGCATTCTTTGTTCCAACTAAATTTTAGATAATTTAATTTTAGGTTCTAATTTTTGTTCTTTATCCATCCTGTATTTATATTTATTGTTTTAGGGTTGCTGGTGAGACACAAATCAGTGACTGCATGCAACAAGAGAACACACAATCACCATGCAGTAAGAGCCAAAGCACCACTGTGCAGCTAGATTTTTTCTTCTTCACTGTTATTTAACAAGCATCACTGTGTGGTGATTAAGTTATGATTGAACTGTACTGTGCATATTAACCTGTATGTAAGATTTGATAGCAATGGAATGAATTTTAGTTATTTCAATTAGATCTTTTTCAATACTTGATAGGAAGTGGCCATTTTTGTCTATATCCTGAGATTAAACCTAAATGAATACCATTTACTAAGTAATACTGCTTTGTAGAGTTATTGCTGTGTTTTTATTATTGTTGTGCTTTTTTTCCCACAGTGTTGCACTTTCTCATTTCTATCAATGGTGCTTTGTCTTTACCCTTAGTTCTTGTTATTAAAATACTGATTCATTTACATGTCCATAGGCCCTAAATACTTCTTTTGTGTATTTTGTTTTTGTTATCACAATTTCTATCATTTTACTCCTTAGGAGTAATTCGAACAACAAGTTTAGCAAACAATTTAATGAAATACATTTTTGTGAATTTTCCACAACTTAAAATTGCAACCTGTAGAAATGGATTTATTTAAATAATACAAAATAAATTTTAGAAAAGAATGTGTGTTTTGTATGTTTTTTCTAAAAAACAAACAAACAAACAAACAAACAAAAAAAAACGGATTCATGTTGTAACGTAAAAATACTTTCTAAAAGCTTCTACATCATCATTTTATATCCTTATACACTCCCTGTATTACTTTTTTCTTTTCGTTTTGTCTCTCGGTGAGCTTGTTTCAGGCAGATGTTCAGCCACCCACACATCAAACTCAGCACATATCATCACCAAGACTGCCTCATCTGTGTTTAACGGGAATCCGGAGCCTCACTCACAAAGATCAGGACATTTTTTCCGGTTAATCCTGGATGTCGCTGCGTTGATTTCTGTTTAACAGCGGTTTCAGCAGTCCCACTTCTCCACAAAGTTTTACCATCCCGCAGCTAAAAGGAGGACGTTTAGCAACAGGTTACATAAGCCAGGAGTGAAAAGGTCACAGGAGCGTCGTACGTAAAGAAAGTTTTAGATTGATGTGGTTTCCGTGCCTGGAATATAAACAGCTGTGGACTGGATCCATTCTTCTCACATCCATCCGCCCTTCTTGATCTCTTTATCTTCTGGTGCTCTAGATGATTTTTAAGCTTTCTTCACATCTTTTCCACGAAAATCTATTACCCTCTCTGTTCTAAGCAAATCCTTTGCTTCTATTGGCTGTCTGCAAGCTTTGCAGGTTTAAGGACTAGATTACTGCGGATCACAAGGTCAACACAGTACAAAGTGGGTTTTCTGTAGGTTTTGAAAATATTGGTGAGAAGCAATCTCTCTATATGTTTTCTGATTATTTTTATTTCTTGTCACTTGCTCTGGTTAAGAATTAATGCATGGTGATATAAAAAAAATAAGAAAGATGGTCTGGGATAAACATTAATTAAAGTAAACATTAACCAGGTAAAAATGCAAGATTATTTCTATAACACAAAGTTTTATTTCTTTAAGATTGGCATATTTACATATATTTCCTTAGTATTTGGTAAAACTGAACTTAATGAGTTGCCTCAAACATTTGGGTCTCCCTGCTAAAAGTTTCTCACACTTTGCTGAGTTTTTGAACAAGTCCTATTCACAGAACTGATTTAAGGTTAGCAAGTCTCCCAGCTGGCAGACACCATTTTTGCTCGGTCCACAAATTTACCATAGGATGTCTGTGGCTCGATCTGCTCCATGTCTTTATGGTAGGTTTGTGGTGCTTTATGACCATTATTGACCATTCGGAGAAATATTATTAGACATACAAGAAATATATTGATATACACACACAATCACACACCACCAACAGGTGTCAATTAGTCCAGTGAACTTTTCAGTGATGACAATGTAGTTTTATATGCAAAATTATTTTTGTTGCTGTGCTTTCTTGTTTTTCTTTCTCTCTCTGTCTCTTTGCTAGCTTAGAAACATATATCTATTATGCTAACCTTTATTCTCTTTATCCTTCCATTTCCTATTAACTTGATACCCCAACTCCCATCTATTTTTACCACTTTTTTCCTATCCCTCAATCTGTTGCTGTTTCTGTGAAAAACACTGAAATGACCTATTTCCAAGCATCATTGTTTGTCCAATATGCTTCTATTTTGTCCTACAAAAGATGGACAACCTTTCCAGGGTGTATTCCGTCTTTTGCCCAATGACCCCTGGAGATAGCATATTACTGTCTAACCTTTTGAGACAACAAATCACTTAAAAAGAACCTCTCTGATAGCATGAAGAAGACTGAAGATTTCAAAAAGGAAAATATCTAAAAAAGTTACAATAGAAAAACAAACCAAAAAAAATAAAAGCAAAGGGGACCGAAAAGCATACCAAACTGATTTCTAAGATTTTTGCAAACCAGCAAACCAAACTCAGAGCTATTACTCAAACATGAATAAAACATGGAGAAGTAATAAAACCTTCCCAGGAAAGAGCAATCAACCAAAATTATTCCAAAAGCACATCAATAATTTAACTAAAAGTATACAAATACTCCCAGAACAACTTTTGAAGCTCTACAAACCTGACCTGCCTGATTAAGGTTTAGATTAGAGGATTCGTTATTAGACCCTTCTCACACTCAGCAAACACACGTTCTAAAGATCTAGACTAGACTAGATCAGAATTGAATGATGTAAAAACATATGATGAATTTATTTTAACTTTATGTTTGCAAGCAGTTTACTCACTTTAACAAAGGCCCCACTGGCTCTCCTTTATTCACACTGACATCTGTGCTAATTCAACTTTTTAATTCATTTAAAACATTAAAGATAAAATATGATTCTCTTTCTAAACAGATATTTCAGCGATACAATCGCCAACCCCCACCCCCGTTTTTGCACACTTCTCTGTCTCCTCCATATATTAGTATCTCCTTTTCCTAATTTCTCTCATTAAACCTGATGAATAGAGCATGAGCTGCCCTCTCAATGATCACAGAATCAACCACTTCTTAGGAGCAAGGCATAAATTAACCAACCTGTGTGAACAAAAGAAAAGGCAAGTGTAATAATTCAGAAATGAGCTGTTTCATTAAAACACCAGCAGGCCAGTCAAATCTGGGCCCAGCACAAAAAAATTAGCCGAAAATCATCCTTTGACTATATATCTTCACTTCTAACCCTATACTCTTTATTCTTTCTGCAACTAGTTAAAATAAAGCATATGCTGGCTGCTCAGCTATGCTCATGGGACTTGAATCATGACAAAACTAAACCGGTCCTGGATGTGAGCAGATAACAGGAGTGTTTTTTAGAGCTTCTTCTCTGGCTTAGAGACGAAGTGATAAACTAACTCATCTTGGGAAAACTCGGAGTATAACTCCTACTAACAAAGCAAGTGACACCAGATAAGGATGTTATTTGGATCCTGGGCACATTCTAGGAGATGTAGACATCCTAAACATTTCTCAAGAGAATAACTTCCCCTGTACGGTGGGGAAAAATTTGGGATTAGTGATGCTCATTAGAGTGATGTCTGGGTTTCCATCTTGGCCCTTTATTACTGATCTTAGATAAAAAGAAAACCATTGTAAAGACAGACATTTTTAACCCATAACTCCTTGAGAGGTTCATTAGTTAATTTTGTCCTAGTTCGGCTTAGGTATTACATCTCTAATGACCTTGAATAACGTTCTTATATTGGATGCATACCCATTATTATTAATTTTCTACACCTGCTTTACATTCAGATGATTTCTGTTTCCTTTCAATTTTGGAACAGATACATATGAAAAATAAAAATGCATCCAATGACAAACCACAGGGCTATTAGGAGGGGTTAATTCAGGTAACTAAATTGCAAAATACTTAAAGAGAACCCAGGCATGCAGGAAAAACATGCAAACTCTTAAAGACTCCGCCTGGAATTCAGACGTTGGACTATCTTACTGCAAGGCAACAGGACTGTGCACATCTGGGCCACTGGAACACTACATTTTTGTATATGATTTTTGGTTATGAATTTAAATACATATTTTTAACTATATTGTATAATGTATGAACATTAAAAACACCCTGATTGATGTTATATCATTTAATTAAACATGTATAGGGCACCGTTTCATTCACAACAGCTGTCCCATCAACGAGGAAACAGAATGAGGAACCCTTTGATAATCCCAGGGCGAAATTACTAATATATATATATATATATATATATATATATATATATATATATATATATATATATATATATAATTAGGAGGTCCCCGTTCCATCACCCCATCAGTTTGGGGGTCCTTGGCCTGGAAAACTTTGAAGACCCCTGACTTACACTGTAATGGGATGAGATAATTAGGAAAATTGCATGCTAGACACTCTTGAAGTTTTGGATCTGCAGTGATTCACCTATAGCTTTTTTCTACAAAAGTTTGACTTTGAATTGTCTTGTACACGAAAATGTGCTATACAAATAAATTTGCCTTGCCTATTTAGTTTGTTTTAATAAAATATGCATGTTAGGAATATCAACAGGCTAAAAAAAAATGTTCCAAGAAAACAAAACTTCTTGAAAGTTATAACACTGCATTTGCGAACGTTTTCAGATTGTTACTACCAATATAACATTTGTAAAAGGATGAATAGCAATGTGGTAATTAATCTAATTGGGGCAAAACAAGGTCATATGATGATGTAGAAATGGGGGCGATGACTCATGCCTTAAAACAGCACATTTTTAGTTGCTTTGTGTGGAAGGGTTCCTCCCACCCCCCTCAAAGTTGCTTAGTGCCGTGTGCCGGTAAAAGCAATAAAGACCCCAGAGGTGTCATTCAACCAGCTGAAAGTCGCCATATAATCACAAAAGTTTTGAAAATATTTTATAAAGGTTGAAAAGTTACTTAGTGTTGAATTAATTACATTTTTAAAATTTTTAATGTAATAATGTTATTCCAACATCTACTAAAAGATACACAGCATTATTTATAGAGACATTTAATGATAGATTTATTCATTACATGATTATTTTATGATCTATTTTAATTTTTTCCCCTTTCGGCCATCCATACACCTCAGTGGGCACATGATGATTCTGAAGATGATTTAAGGGTGATTCATAATGATCAGTTACAGAAATTATCCAATTTCACTGGTATACACTTTTACAATGATTACATTACATAGCTAAATGTGAACAAAAACAATAGAGATGATTTTACATTTAAATTAAACAGGTTCAGGTTAAGCAGTATTTGTATTATAGGAGAAGAAGTGGAGGTTGTGGGGGAGTTTTGGTGTTAACCTGGACAAAAGATTCATATGGATAGATAAGAGTGAAGCCTATAATAAGACTTAATAAGTCTTTTTTTTCCATCATATGTTGGGGCAGCAGTTTCAGAACCATAGTTTTAAAACTGTGAAATTAAGGATTCCTCAGATAAAAAAAGAAATGTATAGACAATCCTAATCATCCTCTTCATGAGACCTTTACACAACAACTGAGTGTCTTTAGTCAGATATCTGTTGTATTGCTTGTAATACAGACTTCTACAGGAGATTCTTTCTGCTCACGGCAATCAGCACCTGCAAGATGTTTTAAATAAGTTTAAATAATACAAGTTAAGATAACATTTAATTTCCCTTTGGGATTAAATTGAATTTAATTAAATTTGACTAAAGATGGTAAGAGTCCCAGTGGCATTAAAATTGAAGTGATTCAAATCAAAGGGTTTCTAATCTCTTCTTTTCAAACTAGTGTTAGCCTAAGTGGTAAATGGAGGAAAATATAATATTACAGATTCACCACTCAGCATTGAGATCATAAAACCCCAGATGGTTTTCTGGCTCCTGAGTCTGATGGATGTTTACACTAAGAAAACCCCTCATTTACCTGGTGAAACTCTCTCTTTACTCCATAATTCAAACTATGATTGATACAAAAGGGAACAATGACTCCAAAAGAGTAATGTGGCAAAACAAGATACTTGTCCCTTAAGAAGCTGGAGTCACAGATGATGAAACCTGCATCTTTCCGAGAGTCACATCTGTCTCAGATGTCCGGCTCCTGCTGAGCAAAGGTAAATGCATTCAATTTCCATGCTTCCGTTTGTGTGTCTGGTTACAGTCCAAGGACGGTGTAGTGCTGAAGGATCCCCCTGTGTATCATGTGCAGTACAATCCCACTTTCAGACAAAGGGAGACAATGAGGTGATTCTTTGACTTAGTTAAAGGATAAATTGACTTCACAAAACTGAAAGTGTACGTTTTATTGTAAGCGCAGTGACTAACATCATGGGTCTGTACATGAACATGTTGTAAGTCTTTGTCTGTATTTAGCCTGGAAAACTATACCAATCAGGAATAGGTGTCAGGTGCTGGTTTTAGGACCCAAGTGCAGTACAACATCAGGTAGTGGCTTGAAAGTAATTTTTTAAAGGCGTAGCAACAAGCAGATAATTCAGCTGGCAGCAGGAAACAGTCCTTGGTAAACTCCGGCACCAACAGAAAACGGGCAGGCTGGTGAGTGCTTTGGTAGATGACCAGCACAGCAATACATTTTGTCCCCTCCGCTCAATCTAACCCACCAAAAACTGAACAGAAGGAACCAACAACAACTGAGAACTAGGGAGGAACTAAAAATAATCATCTAGTTCTCACACTTATGGTTGGAAGTGTTTATGTTGTTAACCTGGAAAAATGACATCATGCCAGAATGCATTATGAGATTTTGACAATTTGCAGCTGAAAAACCTTGGGTACAACCTTCCATGTGGATGATACTTTAAGATTTGGAAGTCATATTCATAATTAGTGAATACTAAAATTGTCACTGTTTTATCCCACAAGAAAAAGGATCCAAATTCAGCCTTAACAAAAAGTAGGAAACTTGAGTGTTGTCAGCCCATTTGAGAAATGGTTTCCTCTTAGACTTCATGTCAGTTTGCCTCTTTATATATCCATTTTGTAGCTACAGATTATTGTTTTCTTCCTAATTATATATATAGGAAGCAAATGAAGTTGTACTGAAGAACTTAAACTATTGTGTATGCTTGTATCTTTATGCCAATTATTTTGATAAATTATGCACCTGAAATTGTACATATTTAAGGTTTGCATTATGCTTTGATTCCGGGTTGAAAGAGATTATGAATTTGGATCAAACTAAAATAAAATAGTTCTTAATGGGGTCATAAAGCAAAAGATCCTTAGAGCGGACCCTGAAAATAAGATTTGCAGCTCGACTTACAGTCATGGTGTGGGAATCTAAGCTTATAAACACACTTTATTTCAAATAATTCATAGTGAAACCGACCCATGAAGTAAGTGGAGATTTTATTCCAGTGGTAACCCTGTTCTATTTATTTAGTTATTGGACATATGACCTACACTGCTGCCTGCTCACTATGTTTCACATTATAACATTTAATGTTCAGACTGAAAAAATAAGTTTCTAGTGTGGAGTTAGGACATTGAGTACCACTATTAAAATTCCTCTGAATCTATAAGAAATAAAACTCACATAATATGAATAGTTTTGCATATAGTTAAATAAAAAATCAATTAAACAGTCAAAATCAAAATGAAACTTGCTTTATTGCATTTATTGTTTTATTTTATTTTAATTGAAATTTCAAATTTAGTCTAACCATCAGTTTTAAATATATAAAGCTATAGCAGTATTCTTTATACCAAATTTAATGTCAGCAGATAAAAAGATATATGTATTTTAATAAATGGTCAAAACGTAACATAGTTTTTAATTGTTTTTGTGTTAAAGTTTTGGTAAGAATGACATCTGTGGATTTAAAAAACCAAAAGCTGCAAAGGTATAAAATGATGAAATGAG
>JAVLVB010000001.1:1028122-1062922 GCA_032876305.1 Orestias chungarensis | reverse complement strand
TATATATATATATATATATATATATATATATATATATATATATATATATATATATATATATATATATATATATATATATATATATATATATATATATATATATATATATATATATATATATATATATATATATATATATATATATATATATATATATATATATATATATATGAGAAATACTTGTTCTGGGAAAAATATTCTGTAAGGAATGCCAGATTTCCCACAGAGTCGAAATATGTTGGCATGTTTAAATGCGCTCTTTGGGAGCGTCTGTCACGCACAGTTATTATTTTGTCTGCTAGGAAAAAAGAAAGCACCTGCACTGCTGCCTCCGTTCAGATGCGGTTTTTATGAATGAGGCAACCAAAAACCCAGGAAAATATGCTGTCAATCATCCATTCATCCCCTCCAGTCTCCAACATCCCAAATATACTAATATTCACATAACAATAATAAAATACACAATATATTATATAATACGCTGGACAATTATATCATTCTGATGTATTTTTTTTCAGTTTTCCACTGCTGTATTCAAACTGATTTGGCATCTCTGGATCAGATTCTGAGGCGCATTTCTGAGGCGCACAGCAAACCCTCCAGTCCCGTAGAAAGCTGTTGCAAAGAAAATCGTCTGCAGATGGGAAAACACTCACGGCTGGAGCCGCTGGAGACGCCTCCATGAGCCGATGAGAGTTGATGGAGCTGATGTTCCAAGGCGTGCTGCCGATCGGGTCCGGTGTGGTAACCACTGGTGCGACCTGGAGCCTGGAATCCATCCCGTGGAGCAAAATGATGCAGAACAATTGAGTGTGCCAGATAAGTTTGTTTGAAAATGTCAGTCTGTCTGAGTTGGTGTGAAGACCTCCTTTCCATCCTGCTCCAACATCCTCCTCAGAGAAACTGTAGTACAACAGCTGTGCAGCTGTGGGAAACACTCCCCCCTCTCTCTTTCTCTCTCTCTCTCTTCCCCCTCTGTCTTTCCTCCTGCTTCTCATCCTCCAATCCCTTCTCTCGGGAAGCATGAGACTGTGTTAGTAGCTCTCTCTGTGTGCACAAATAAATCTAACCTTTGTTCTCTTCTATTTATTTGTTTGATTAAATAAAAAAAACATTTCTCTCTGTTTTTGCATTTCTAAAAAACTTGCTGATCAATTTACATCCATTCATTTTCCAACCCGAGCTAATCCCTGTTTTTGGACATGTTTTGATTGCATACCTTATTTATAAATTTGTACATATGAAGAGGGAGAGGGACCTTACCTGTTGAGGTAATATATTACATTACTTTATTGTTTCTCTGTTTCAACACACCTGATTCAAATGATTAGTTTATTGCCATGGCTGTCTGATACTGAGGAAGTAATCAGAATCAGAATTATTTTATTAATCCCGGTGGGGGAAATTACTTTTTGTTACTGAGCATCTCCAACCCTGGAAAACAAAAGTATAACAAGACCATAGAAAACATAATTATAATAAAGGGAATTAAACACAATATGTGTATATATGTAAAAATAGATATTTATATAAATCTATATTTACAAATATATAATCTTTACAGGTAATAAAGTGAATATTGTAAATTATATTGCGCGTTTTGCTGATGGCGCTGCACACTCAGAGTGAAGAGTTGTAAAGGTTGATGGCCATAGGCAGGAATGAGTTCCTGTGGTGCTCTGTGGGGCATCGTGGTGTAATGACTCTGTTGCTGAAAGAAATCCTGTGACTGGCCAGCACGTTGTGGAGGGGGTGTGAATCATTGTCCAGGATTGCTTTCAGTTTGTGGAGCATTTTCCTGTCTGACACTGCTGTCAGAGGGTCCAGCTTCACACGCACCACGTCACTGACCTTTCGAATCAGTCTGGTCAGTCTGTCGGCGTCCGCCACCCTCGGCTTGCTGCCCCAGCAAGCAACAATGTATGAGATGGCCATGTATGAGACTGGCCACCACAGACTCATAAAACATCCTGAGCATCTTCCTGCAGATGTTAAAGGACCTCAGCCGCCTCCGAAAAACCGAGGCGACTCTGGCCCTTCTTTAACATGACCTTAGTCCTCCTCATGTCCACCACCAGTTTCTTTGTCTGTGTCACGTTGAGCTATTGATGGTTCTGCTCATACCATGTGACAAAGTTATTCTCAAAAGCCCTCTACTCCTTCTCATCACGCTTGTTAATACAGGCCTGGATGTTAAGACGCTGGTTCTGGCTGGACATCAACCTTTAACAGCCAGTGGGATCATAAATGTGTGACCTCACAAAAACTCTTAGTCCAAAAAAACTGAGATTGAGCTGTTTTGTACAGATTGAGCTGGCAAAGATTGACATTTGCCATTGCAGTTTTTATAAAGTATTAGCTTATACTATGAAATTATATTCTGAAAATTAAAACAACTGTTTTGCCTTTAACTTCTTTTCTTTGTGTGAACATACTACGTAAATAGAACCCGACAGACATTGTGATTTAAGGGAAATATTTGTGCAAACCATAGTATAAATACTGCATAGGCATGATTCACAATGACATTTGAGAGAAGTTGTAGATTTTAGGTGAATCTAAGAGGAAAGGTCACAGCTTAAAGAATGGACTACATTGGAAGGATTAAAGTTTGTGTTTTCGGCTCGATATGGACAGATTTTTAACGGAATGTGGACCTAATATCCTAATCCTACATAATGACAAATATAAAAAGAGGGATGGAGAGAAGATGAGCGAGCGCTACACCAGGGATAAAGGAGTAAATGAGGTATTAAGACAAATAAAGAACTAGAAGAGAGTCTTTCTAATAACGAATCGCAGATTCATTCTGAGTCGAATCCTTTGCAGCTGAAACTAATGAAAAACAAGTAAATTTTCTATTCAGAAAACTCAGGAAGCAGAAACTTTTTCCACTTTTTTTTATTAATGCTATTTATCTCTTAATTATTTACAGTAGTGCAGATCGGATTTATCAAGGTTTTGCTGAAGTTCTTTTTAAAGGTTTTCTCCCTGTTTTTAGCCCGGTGAACATTTGTCTGTGACCCAAACAGTGTTATTCATTTGTTAAGAATCTAAACTGTGACATATAAATCATTGAGGCATATAAAGGTTACTTAACGGCGTTAAACCCCTGTTGCATCCATGCATATCAGACAACTTTTCAAAGAACTTTACAAATTAATATTTAAAAATATCGTTGATAAAACTATTACTGACCAAAACTATAAAGAAATAAAATAATATTTTTTCAACAGCAATAAAATTGCTAAATGACTATCTTAAAATTACAGTTAAATATTGAAAATTCAATCAAAAATAATATCTTAAAGACAAGAACGATAGAAAGCGGCTAAAGAAAAAAATGTTCCTCATGTTTCAGAACAGAGTGAAAATGGTCCTGATGAAATGCATTCCAACAAAAACGTATTATTTTCTTGTTTAAACTTTAACGTCCTCATGGTGAACATGTTCTGTGAACGAGGATTTGAAACCAAACAAAAACCACCAGTTCACATGCCTGCTTGCTTAGTAAGAAATAGGTGGAATATTAGTGGAATTTTCTCTTCATTTTAGCATTTTCCAGTTAAACCAAAAGCTTTTTTGCCACGTTATTAACCTTCAAGAAGTATAATGTGTTAATAAAGCAAGTCGCATAATTAAACCTGCTAGATTCCTGTTGTTGGACAGAAAGGCAGATGATATAATAAGACTTAAAAAAAAATCAAATTGGTGTTGAGTCACCAAGGCTCTGAGTTTCCTCAGTGTTTCTTCGACGGCACTAACCAGGAACACGTTGCATTCGCGGCTGATGGGGGAACAATCCGCTTCATACCCATCATTACTAACACAATGTACCAAACAAAGATTTTATGCAATACACTAGGACTGTAGTTTTAGTCAATGTTTATTAAAACATAAAACCTTGAAAAATACGTTTGGTTTAAAAAAGCTTTTTTTTTTTTTTACATATTCACATCTACGAAACAAATATAACTAGTCCTCAAGAGGCAGCATGGTGTGCGTTTTTAGATGTTTTGCATCTAAATGTTAGATTTATTTTTCAAAAATGACTTTAAATGCTGGGAAAAAACTTCATTGTAATGTCATCTGAACAAAATATACACCACACCTCCCTCTGACCCTCTTCTACAAAAGTCTAATTAGTGGAATACCTGAATAATGACATTTTCCACCTGAACTGTGGATCTCTATAGGTCCTTGATGGACCTTTACTCTTCTATTCAGTGGTTTGGTATTTTAACTGGATGGCAGTGTATTTGTAAGTTTCACTTTCATTTTTGTAGGTATAATCTAACCCTGCTAGGACGAACTAACAAAGTTCAACATCTCCAAAAACGTTCCCCATGACCCATCTGCTGTGGTACAATTGCATTTATAATGAGATTAAACCACAGACACCTGGCCTTTATTCATAACTTTAATGTTTGAAAGAATATTGGTAGCTGATTCTATTTAAGGGTATCTTATTTTTATATTTTTTTATTGGGTTTTGGTTTTTCTTCGTTTCTAGATCAGTTCAATTCTGAGTTCTCACCATTTTAATTTGTGGATTTTTTTCATCAGAGCAAAACTCTTGATTATTCAGGGGAAGTTTCCCTGTTCAAATGTTTTCTTTAGGAGAGGGCATGTAAAATACAGCTTGGCAAGATTAACCACTTCGACGGTATTCTGTTGGCAAAATGAGGAACATTGTAGATGTTAGCTTTTTCCGATTGTGCTATACGTTCATGTAAGGGAACATATTGGTTATTCAGTGTCTGAACTAATAAAATGAGCAGGTATGACCATTGGTGCTCCCTTAATGCCACAAAAACTTGGGCTCAACTGAATCCGTTCTACCTGTTCCCTTTGTGTCTAGTTAAGTTCCCTCTGTGTTTGATTAGCTTTTCCTCCCTTAGTTTCCTGCTCATTACCCTTCTCTCTAAGCTGTTCCACATTTCCCTGATCAGCTCACCTGCATTCATTGTCACTCTCCTGCTTCTCTCTCAGTATATAGACTTACTTCTTTTCATTCTTTCTGAAGGGTTCCTCCTGGTACTCTGTCGTTGCTCCGTGTCCTCTTTTTCCTTCTGTTTCCGTTATTAAACCTCCACCATGCTCATGCCAAGGTCCTGTCTGAACTTTGATCTGACTGTTAAAAATTAAAAACATGACATAAAGAGGGCTTTATACAAATTTGCAGACACATTTTTTGTTTATTTACAATTTCAAGCTGTAATTTTTTTTAAATGGGGAAAAAAAAAACTTCAAGGGATATAAATACTTCTGCAGGGTAGCATAGATATGTTTTTGATGCTGCTTTAAATTCAGGCCAGGCGACTTGCGTCTGGAAAGCTAAATGTTTTGGAAGACGGCGGAAAATAAATTTAACCCAATGGGAAATCTTGTTTTTTGTGCTCTGTATTAAAACAGGATTTCAAAAATGAGATTTTGCCTTGTGTGTTGTTTTGGGAAGCTTTATGCTTCTCCTCTAACAAAAATTATGACTCACGCATACACACACACACCGAAAAAACATAATCATACAATACAAGCTCCCAATTTCTGTCAACTTTCCTTTCCCTTTACCGACCAATAAACACATTCTTACATTAATGCTTTAGTATAATTTGATTTCATGTGAGCACTTTAGAAAATCCAACCCTTTCATTTTATTTTTTATTTTTGCTAAGAGGCCCCCTGGCAGTTTTTATACCAACAGCATAACTGGTCCCATGATGCTGATTTCTGGCTGGTATTAAGAGGATCAGAATCTGGGTCTGGGCTTACACAAGCATTATACAAACAGCACCACTAATACAAAGTGGAAAACAATGCCACTCTGTGTGGCATGGTCCTTCCTGTCCTTTCACTCATCGGTTCAGGTTGTAAAGGTTTTCCCACGTGGCTGCCCTTACGTCACCCCAGCCAGCTCAGAGAGGGCTGTGCATTTTGTACAGGATGTTTCATTTTCGCTTGTCAATTAACAAAATATATATCGAAACGGCCTAAACAGCTGAGAGGACAAAATTCCTTACAGAAAACAAGTCAAAACACTGATCATTTTGTCGCTGAACAAACTGAGGCCTGGAGCAATGACTCAGCTGAATGCTAAATGATATGTCCTAAATTGTTGTTTTTTTGAAGAAAAAAACCTGATCCAAGCACTTTTAAGGTGAAAATAACCATGTAAAATTTATTAGACTATGCACATGATGTGAGAGCTCACAAGATCAGACAATGATAAACAGGTCAGAGTAACAGCTCTGTTCAGAGAGCAGCTCCAAGAAAAGCTGTGTCTGCAGGGCAGACAGCACAAGAGTTTGTCACCACATGGTGTAAGTTGTTAACATTGTTCAGTTAGAACAAACAGAATCAACACTATTCAGGCTCAAACGCTCACTCTTCTGGAGAGCAGCGATGACTGCAGAGAATACCTATAACACTAATTAAGTTTGAAGTTCTTTTGTCCAACACTGGAGAACAGACTGCCGGCAGAAATACATAACATTCATAATCTAGTTTCTATTAATCCGATGAGATCGACTTTAGAATGATTTAATTTGTATTTACAGACGCCCTGTGCGTTTCTTCTGAGAAGCCGGGAATTTAAAAACCAAACGTAAACCTTTTGCGGGATTTTCTTAGAAATGTAGCTTCTAATTATTTTCAAGTTTGAGGTTGAACTATAAGTCATGGTTAATATAAATATAATATCTCTTGACCAGCTTTAAAAAAAAAGATTTACATTAATAACCGAGTAGTAGACAAAAATATAAAGTAGGTAAACATGAAAGAAACTGATGCTGGAGAGTAAGGACTATTCCTCAAATCGAATATTTTGCTGTCCCTGTTTCTGCAGAGCAATGAGAATGGCATTCAAAGTTTATAAAAACAAGGATCAGTCGAGAGACTACACAAGGTCACATCCTTACAACAAAATCAAAGCTGAACAATAAAGTCAAGTAGCTGTTCTTGGCCATGAGTACTTTCTATGGAGAAAAAAAATACAAATTTAATGGAATATGAGAGCAAAGACTTGAAATAATGCAAGCTGACCGTAAAGATAGTCTGAGCCTATGGCATCAAGAGTACTTCCAAATTAAAACTACCATAAAGGACCATTTAATCCTGCCTTTAAAATTAGACAGGGTGTCTGGCTCATTTACAATAGTAACCTGATAGCATAGATAGAATAGAAATATCCTTTATTGTACCACGGTGGGAACATTCCTTTGTAACAGCAAAAATAACATGTAAAAAAATAAAACAGAAATAACAAAAAGACAAACAAAATAAAAAATAAAGAATAAGATGCTGTAGAGTAACTGTGTAAAATATAGCATACATACCGTGCAGTTTTAATTTGCAAATAACTAGCAGGGCCGTAAACACTTAATTTGCTTCCTAGAAGATGTGATGGTTATAAAGATGTATCTCTGATTTCAGATACGCAGATCCAGTTACTTCAAGTACTATACCTGTTTAAGGGATGCGGAAACTGTGAAACCTTAAAGATAAGAGGAAGCAGGATGACTTGTGACGAAAAATGACTCTTTCTTATAACTATCCTGGCTTGTGCCAAGACTGATGTGTGTTGTTTTTTTTGTTTAGAAAATTTTACCCTTGTTACCCTGACACCACTCACTGCAGTGATTTTTTTTTTTATCCATTGAGAGGCCTTTCTGCCCCTTTGTGACAATTATTAAAGTTAGAGTTAACAGCTGTGAGGGCAATGCCAGCGCTTTTAATTCGACATGACATGGTGTATAATTAGCAGGCCACTTGACGTTTCATATGTCATCTCGGTGCATGATAAACAAATCAAAACAGATGATGCATCAATTCAGAAACATTAAATAACATGAACAATGATCAGGGATCATCCGAATAGTAGCAGCAACGCATTATTGCTAAAAATGATGTCGCATAAAATTGCCACTTTATATTAACAAACTGTCTCTCATTCAAATATAGGCAAATTTGTAGTACAGAATATAAATGTTCCTTCCCTGTTTCCCAGTTAGTTTATTTGGTCGACTGGTTTGTTTGTCTACTTCTTCTTCAAATTCTTCCTCATTGTTTCTCTTTTTTGTTTTCAAATGATCTCTACGCTATATGGTTTTGTTTTTCTTTGGGTGGAAGAAGTTGTCAATATCCTACCAGAAGGAGAGTGATCTAAGCTAATAAAGGTTACAGAAATATGGAAAAAATTAATTATGCTCTAAATATTTTCTCAAGGTAAACTTTAGGCATCTACAATACCCTCTACTACTTTTAACATATCAGAATAATTGTGGGAACCTTCTTCTTCTTCTCCGTTAAATTACTTCTCCAACTGTAGACATGAGCAATTTTAGACCTTTGGCTATTTCACTGTGTGCATTTCATGACTTGCTTTACTTGAATAGCATGTTCTGTTGTCTTTTTTGTGTTGAAGAGGTCATATCAATGCAATCATAAGTTTTGGATTACAAAATAAAAGCTTTTAAACATGTAGAGCAGCTCCAGGTAAGCCCTTGCAATTTTCTTGTTACCTTCGTGAATGCAGCGATAATGGGGGACATATTTTTTTCATGCTTCTCCATCTTTCATTGTAAAATATCTTACATTACATAGATGTGCTTGATCCAAACTTCTTCACTGTAACTCTGGCTTCAATCCATCCTTCAAACCTTTTTCGGGCTCATCGTGTATTTTTCACTAAGTAGTGCAGCCTGATGTACTTAAAAATATTTCCACTTCCAATTTGACTCTTACTGGGCAGACTGGGTTGAACCCAGAAAATATATTGCACTAATATGTTTTGATTGTCTAAATCAGTAATAATTCCTGTCTCCAAATCAATGAACTATGTTTTGTAACACCAGCAGCTCCACCATAAAGGTACTTTTGTCTGATGGACTAGAAACTGAAGGGGGTTGAGGAATGTTTTGGTGTAACTTTTATAATAGAATAAATGAAAAATAGCATACCTAATCCAAGTGACCATAAATTATGGAAATTGTTTTTAAGACCTAGCCTAAAAACAAAAAAATTAAAGAATTGTAAAACAGGACGATCAAAGGTCAATCAATGTCACAATGTCTCAGATATAACACATACAATTTTTATTTTATTTGCCCTTGACACTGCTAATGCACCTGGTTTTGGTCCATGTAGCTGAGTTGACCTGTTCACTTTGTTCACTTTGAAGGTTTATAGAGAACGCAATTCTGTTTCTGCTTTTTAAAATATCTATTTAAATGGAAAAAATGAAAACATGTTGATGTATAACCGCACATTGTGGAGACGCACACATTCAGCAGATGTTTTATAAAGAAAGTCTGTCACTTGAGTGACAGCAAACCAGACAAGTGTTTCAAACATTTCTTCGATAATTGTGCAACTTTGGAAAGTCACTCAATATTTCACTGATTTCCTGGAAGCTGTTTTCTCCATGTGCAATGCATTCTTTGTTTAGTGAATTAAAGGTATCTGTCTGGTAAATTTGACATTTTCACAAGCTATCCAAATCCACTCTGCCCATCCCTGACTGTGAGGAAGAAGTGATTCCTATGGTGAGCTGGACATCACAATCAGAAAGTTGAGACAACTATAAGGCTGGTTTATAGTAACCGCTGTGAGCAAATGTCTTCAGTGCCTCATCACACAGACCATTATGCCAACTGTGAGGAATCCAAACCAATTTTTCAACCATCCATTCATTTTGAATTTTCTCCTGAAATTCAGATCTATTCCTTCTAAGAAGAATAATAAAAAAAAATAAGGGAGGGAGGGGGGAGGGGTATATTATTGTCTAAGCAAATCAGTTTCTTCAATAATATTGAAAACTATTATAATGATTTTTGTTTTTGAGGTGCACTACAGTGTGTAGATGTAAAGCAGTTGGTCCCTATGTAAAGATTATTTTCCCACGACATGATATTGGGTTGTTTAAAAAAAAGAAATGATTATATTCAGTCGGTGCCAAACAAATCAAAATAGCACCAAAAACAATCCATTGCAAAGTCCAACAAATTTATCAGAACCGTACATAAATATCTCATTACTGGCTGATAAATTAAAGTTCTAACATCTTATTATACTGGTGTCACATGTGCTCATGCAAAACGATACAGAAGGTTAATTAGTGTTTAGATGGAAACAAAAAGTCAGATGTTTTAATTTATATTCATAGCCATTCTTGGGGGCAGGAGCTTCACATTCAGAGATTTGAAGAAACTAAAAAAACTTGCGGTAAAAAAGGATGTCTCCGTACCGGGGACTTCCCCTGATCCCCTGGAGCTTGATGTGAAAGGAAAACTGCAGCAAAACACTTCTAACATGGATGAAGGAAGATGCACACAATCTATATAATATACTGAAAAATACATTGTCCTTAATGTGAATCTTCTTTAGCTGCAGTGCAGGGGAAGTTTCCAAGTAATATTTTAGCAACAACTTTTAACAGTACCTGTAATCTTAAACTATAACATTATCATCATGTTAGGTAAGAACATTTTTGAGATTTCAAAACAATTTTTAATTCAAATAGAGAACATTATCTTTGACTCAGTGTTCCTACATATTGTCTGCTCTTCTTTTGTTTATTGTCAATCAGGATTCCCTCCTATTTTTGCTTTAACATCATAATCTGCATTTGTTTTTTTGTTCACTCACTGATCTACCTTTTTTTGTCCCCAGAAAACCAAACCTTTGGCAAAAAAGTCAACAAAAGTAATTTTTAACATCAGAGCAACAGCAGAAAAAATAGATCAAACTTTTTCTCTTTCTCTCATACTGTAGTTACTTGCAACATCTTTTTTAGGCTAAACCTAAAGTTCCAGAGATTTATGATTAAGTCAGCTTAAGGTATTGCCGAAAGACAGATTTTCATGCAACCACCGCTATATATTTATTTCTTGCAAAGCGGTGGGTTCTCTGGGTCAGGGATTGGTGCAGGTATTTGCGTTTTTAAGGATCATGCTCTAAAAACAGGCAACAAATAAAAGCTGACCCGTACATTTCTTGAATTGCCACCGTGGTCTGGGTAGAAGAAATGTGTAATGTCATACAGATCAAGCCCTAAAAGGGAAGTCTGTGGTGAATATCTGATGCAAAGCAATTGGGTTTTACATTAAATGCACTACAGTCACACACTGTTGTTTGGGAGCATTAACAGGGAGACCAAACTGTTGTAGGTTGCAGATGCTGAGTTTCTTGTGATTACTCTTGT
This sequence comes from Orestias chungarensis, assembly GCA_032876305.1. Classification (NCBI taxonomy): domain Eukaryota; kingdom Metazoa; phylum Chordata; class Actinopteri; order Cyprinodontiformes; family Cyprinodontidae; genus Orestias; species Orestias chungarensis. Next base: position 1,051,722 of record JAVLVB010000001.1, on the reverse strand, counting down.
GTAAAACATCTGGCAGAGGCCCAAAGTGGAGGCTGACACCAAAAAGCTACTCGGGGACCTGGAGTTGCTCCAGAATAACCAGTTTATCGACAAACTGCCGATAATTTCCCAGTTTCTGGGAGATGGCAGCTAACAGATTATCTTCTCCGGGCCCTAAATGTCGACTTCATCTTTGTTTCATTAGCAATATTTAAATGCTCTGATAAATTTATAAAGATGCCCCTTTTTTTTTTTTTATCACACTGCAACCACTTGCTAAAATGCTATTTTGTTTCAGTTGACACAGATGGATCAACACAAAGGTAAAAGCCTAAGGGTGGCATGCATCTTCTAATTAACTTCATTCCAGATAGTATCTTTAAATACTTTGAAGTTCTCAGATATTTGCTAGATAATAATGGTAAACAAAAAAGCATCAAGAAAACAAAGGATGGCAGCTGACAGCTCAAAAATTAACGAAATCAGAGGTAGTTAATAAAAGATTTAAAGCTTCTAACAAAAAATACTGTTCTTTCCTATCCATCATCTGAAAATGAACAGTATGACACACCTGAAAGCCAGTTATGTTATAGTTTAGATAAGTGGTGTACAAAGTCTTTGGAGGATTTGCTGAGAAGGTAAATTAGACAAAGAAAACATTTCAGACGTCAAGTAAACTGGGTTATGTGGCAAGACTTGAAACAAAGTTCAAAGATACTTTTAGTTCTACCAGATTGAGCTTTAGCCATTTGCCTAATTATGAAATTTCAGTTTTTAGGTTTGTAGAGAAGAGGGGAAAATACTCCAATCACAATGTCGGTGTAGTTGCTTAACTAAAAATAAATGCCAGCCACACTTGTGGGATTTTATATATCTTTCTCACACATTAAATACCAGCTAAATCCTTTGAAGTCTGAGGCAGTTTCAACACTTGCACAAGATACTGTAGAAATGTGATCACCAAATTTAATTTAAATACAAATTTGTAAAATATTTCTGTCCGTGTTCAAATTGGAAGTATTTGGAGTCTTACCATAGTTCAGTTGTGCTTCTTTTGTTCAGACCCTCTGTGCCCGTCGAGTCTGGATGCTTTCCCTCCCTTTTAGACTCATTGTCAATAAAATATTTAACAATACTTGTGATTGAAAACAAAAAGAGAAACCACTTCTGTGTCTTACCAAGGTGTTGTTTTGTTCAAGCTTCTCATTGATTTTCACATCTTTCTAACCTGTCGGCGCATATTTTCTTATCATTTTACAGACTGATACGTACATACCTGCATATACCCTGCAGTTTATTCATGCTTGGGAACAATCATTAAATATAAAGTAACAAAACAGAAACAAAGAAAACAGCACTTACAAGTGTTACTAACATATAAAATTTATGTTTGGCACAAAGCAGATTCATTAGTTCAATAAGAATCAAAGTGTAAGTTACATGGAAAATTGCTTGTTAAAAGCTTTAAATGTGGTTTTACTTTTCAGGAACAAAGCAACGAAATAGGACACTGCTTTCTTCTATATTTTTGTTCAGCTGTAGATAAAAAAAAAATCTTTACCTACATAATTTAGATCTGGAGAGAGTCAATAGACAAAGTAACTCCAAAACCAAAAGAATCAACTTTGCCTGTTACATCTTTTCAAAAGCAAGGAAACGTTTTTGTATGAAGCAGCAACGAATTCATCCATTTGTTTTTCTGCATTGTTCTAGGAAAAAATAAAATCTTTGAAAACCTCCCCTTTGTCAGGTTGAGTCTTTCCAGTCCATTTCTAGGTTGTCCACTGGGGGTTACCAGAGTTCCTCTGCTGCAGTTTCTCTCCAGCTGCTCACCTGCCAGGTGCAGCCACTTGGTGGAAACGAGCTGGACTAGTATCAGTGGAGAGGTGAACCATCTACTCGACGTCTGAGTATTAGTTACAACCGGTAACCTAATCCTCAGGGCCAGTATTTTTTAGCTGTCTCTAGTAACTCTAGTTTTAAGCCTTAGTCTTTTGTCTCCAGTTTCTTCTAGTTGTTTGAGTTGTTTTGTAGTACATGTTTCTGTTTATTTTGCTACTTTGTTTATTTGATACTTTGCTTTCCCCCCCTTCATTCTCCTGATCATTCTCCTGTGCTCCACCCAGGTTTCCTCACCACAAGTATACACACCTTCAAGACTCCCCACAATCATCACAATCCTCTGGTTCATTGCTCAACTGGTTCAGCTCGGTTTGCCCGTTCCAGCCTCCATAATCTGTCGTTTTCTCCCCCTGGAAAACCTGCCTCACTGGAAAGACTCTCTTCTCACTCCTCCTGGCGTCTCCACCTTCCACCCACAAAGTAAGATCATTCACATTAAGTTCATCACGCTCCGCCTGCATCACCTCACCCTTTCTGCTTATCCCTCAGTGGTTCCCGGTCTCCTGCGTTGTTCCCCCCTCCTTCTGTGCCACTCACTGAACCGTTCGTTGCCTGATGAGTTTAGGATTCCTGTTGCTTATCATCTCTGGTTCCCTTTTGTCACTCCTTGCCGTTCTCCAAGCTTTTTCAAGATCCACAATATCAACCCCGTTCAATAAACCTTATTATTTTTGTACTCCTGAGAGTCCTCATGTTTATGTGGGTCAGAAGCCTCAATCCCATTATGACAGAATACTCAGGCCAGGCAGACCTACAAGAGGATCTCAGGAGGGTTATATCAGATCAATCTACCATGCTCCATTTACACGAGACTGTCCTTCGCTCCCTCTCTGAACAACAGGCTACAACAAATCAAACACTGGATAATATCACTCACCTTCATCGTTCTTATGACTGTGCAGTAAACCTTCTCCTTGGAGCTCCACTACCCACCAGCCGCCTTTTCAACATCTCCCGGAAGGAAAGAGAATCGATGGAGAGTTACAGCAATGAGTCCCTCGCCGCTGGCATAATCCGGTCCTCCTCGTCTTCCCTCAGGGCAGGATTCTTCTTCTTCACCAAGAAGGCTGGTTCGCTCCGACCTAGCATCGACTACAGAGGACTGAACAATATCACCGTCAAATACACGTACCCATTGCCATTCATCACTGCCGCCTTCAAGTCCTTACACAAAGCCACTGTCTTCACTAAACTGGATCTTCGCAAGGCATACCACCTAGTCCGTATACGCCAGGGAGATGAGTGGAAAACTGCCTACAAAACACCTATAGGTCACTTCGAGTATCTGGTCACACCTTTTGGTCTCTGCAACGCTCCCTCCGTCTTCCAAGCACTCATCAATGACATCCTCCGTGACTTTTTGAATATCTAGGATGTCGGCGAGATAATGCCGACATCCTCATTTTCAGTAAAACCCTCACAGAACACAAGTATCACGTCCTCCAACGTCTGCTCCACAACCGTCTGTATGTCAAGGCTGAAAAATGTGAATTTCATAAACCCTCCATAACCTTCCTCGGCTATATCTTCAAGGGTGGGCAGATCCAAGCGGATCCCACCAAGGTTCAAGCTGTCACTGAATGGCCCACTCCTAACACCCGACGACAGCTTCAACGATTCCTGGGTTTTGCCAATTTTTACCGCCGTTTCATAAAGAATTACAGCCAAACCGTTTCTCCATTAACGGCACTCACCTCTACCAAAAGAACCTTCACCTTGACCCCCAACGCCGACAATGCATTCCGTAATCTCAAGACCCTGTTCTCCTAAGCTCCAGTCCTCATTCAACAAGATGCCACCAGACAACTCATTCTTGAGGTGGACGCCTTCGACCTTGGGACCGGAGCCGTCCTCTCCCAAAGAGCCGAAGATGATGACAAACTTCACCCCTGTGCCTTTTTCTCCCGACGCTTCTTCCCCGCCGAGAGAAACTACGACGTGGGAGACCGTGAACTCCTGGCAATCAAGCTCGCCTTAGAGGAGTGGCGTCACTGGTTGAAGGGTGCCAACCATGCAACGTCTCAATCCCCGTCAGTCACGCTGGTGATTGTTTTTCTCACGTTTTAACCTCTCTATCTCCTACAGGCCCGGTTCAAAGAACACCAAACCAGACGCTCTCTCCCGACAGTTTTCCCCGGATGAGTCCAAGTAAGAACCCACGTCCATCATTTCCCCTGAGTGTGTGGTTGGTTCCATCTCCTGGGAGATCGAGGGAGTCGTCCATAACACCCTCCAGCACGAACCCGATCCCCGGACACCTCCTCAAAGGATCCTGTGCGTACGCTCCTCAGTTCACTCTCGAGATTATCCATTGGTTTCATACAGCACGTTTCTCATGTCACCCCGGTTCCAGTCAGACCATAGAACTGATCTCTCACAGGTTCTGGTGGCCCAATTTACATAAAGATGTCTGCAGTTATGTCCAAGCCTGTCCAACTTCTTCCAGAAACCAGACTTGCAATAAATCTCCATCCGGTCTCTTCCAACCCCTTCAGATTACTAGTCGTCCCTTGGTCTCACATTACCATGGCTCTTGGCCCGAGATATCCCACTCAAGTCTGTTTCCCGTAAGCTTCCCCCCCGTTTCATCAATCCCTACACCATTGATTCAGTTATCAGTCCTTCCACCGTTCGTCTCCGGCTCCCTCCCAGCTTAAGGATCCATCCCACTTGTCCTGTTTCCCAGATTAAGGCCGTCCAGACCAGTACTTTGTGCCCCCGAGCCGACACCCCTCCGCCCGCCCGTACCATTGATGGGCACCCGGCTTACGATGTCCGTGGGATCGTGGCTTCCCGTCGTTGTGGTCGGGGCAATCAGTACCTCGTCGACTGGGAGGGTTACGGTCCCGAGGAGCGTAGCTGGGAGCCCCGCTCCTTCAGTTTGGACCCTGGTCTTGTTAGGGAGTTTGATGCCTCCTCATCATCATCTGGACCGCCAGGTGGCAGTCCTTGAGCGGGGGGGACTGTCAGGTGGAGTCTTTCCAGTCCATTTCTAGGTTGTCCACTGGGGGTCACCAGAGTTCCTCTGCTGCAGTTCCTCTCCAGCTGCTCACCTGCCAGGTGCAGCCACTTGGTGGAAACGAGCTGGACCAGTATAAGAAGAGCGGTGAATCATCTCCCGCGTCGTGTCCCCACCCCCCCACCCCATTCTGTGCCGCTCACTGAACTGTTCATTGCCTGACGTGTTTTGGATTCCCGTTGCTGATCATCTCTTGTTCCCTTCCGTCACGCCTTGCCGTTCTCCAAGCTGGTTCAAGATCCACAACCTCAACCCCTTTCAATAAACCTTATTATTTTTGAACTCTTGAGAGTCCTCGTGTTTATGTGGGTATGAAGCCTCAATAACAGTATGACACCCTTAGTTATTGTTCCAGTTCAAGTTTCTATAACAACAAATAAACAAACAAAATATATAAGTATACAGTATATTTTGGATCTAGCAAGAAATTATTCAAGCTGTTACTGCTGCTTTTCCATCATTCTGAACCAGTATGCACTTTCACCTCTGACAACAAAGTTATTTTCATTTACAGAAACGCAAAGTCAGTTGGAATTCGTTTCTCATCCAACCTGAGGTTCAAACTGCATCAAGTCTTTACAACATTCAGAAAGCCTTGAAGAAATGTGATTAGTTGATACTCTATTTGTGTTACCAAGCAATTGAGCAGGCCTGAAGCGCAGTGGCCTGTGGGTAAACTTCCTAATAGTGGTCAAAACTAGATTTGCTCCTTCTCAGTCATTACCTCCAAAGTTGTGAGATTCCACTGCACAGACAGGAACCTCATAGAGGAATTAAACCAGGGGCACACACAGACTGGCGGATCGCCGACAATCCTCAGGGGTCGGACTGAAGCTGTTAAATTCACACCGGGTAGGAGTGTGACATGTTTCAAAAGTTTTTCTGGAGCCACAGCAAAACTCCACTACCCACAGCTGAGCCCCCGAATTTATCAGCTGAAAATGCTCAGTGACGTTCAATGTTTCTACAACACCCATCCATGTAAGCGATTACTTATATACTGATGTTCAAATATGCAGCAATCAGGGCTGAAACAGAGTGAGTTTCTCTTTTCAGGATGAGAAGGTGTGGGAGTAATTGAAAAATCACAACAGACTCCCTAGGAGGCCACACAGTAAGAGACATTCCAGTTTTTTGTGATGATGACATAGACAACAAAATGAAGGCCAAGAGCTGTTTGAAGTGACTGATGCCAGGGAGACAGAAGTCAAGCATTACAAAAATTGACAGCATGGTGCTACAAAATCTTGTAACGTTAAGTGCACACATCTGCAGGAGGATGTGAACAAAAGAGAGAATGGCGAGTCAAGTAAAGATTGGAGCTGGAGTTGGAGCTCACACCATCAAATGTGTTTGTCCAGAAATTATTATTATTATTATATTTGTCCAGAGATATATGCATATCAAACTTTTTGTAATCCCGAAGATAAAGCAATACAGATGATGAGGTTGTCTATGTCTACAGAGGTAATCAAACAGAAATTTTGTAAAATCATAACTGACTCAGAGGAGGTTAATGCATTGAAAGGATCTCAGAATCCAATCTTGCCTCGCAATTTTCAAAGCTCGCAATTAGTTATTCTATAAAAACAGAAAATCTCCTTTATTATTGCCAATGATCCATTTTATTTCCATGAACAGTTTGTTTAACTAGAGTTCTTTATAATTCAACAGGTTATTGTGTTGGTTTTCATTTAGATGTAGTTTAAATACCCTTAATATAAAAAGAGATAAAATAAGATGTTCCATCAATACAGTATCTTCTGTGGGAAATTGGATTGGGTTTGTGCAGCAGCAAAAGCAGAAAAGCCCAGACTTCCCTCTCTTCAGGCAAATAACTCAGCTCTTCTGGGTTAATCGCAAAGCGTTCCAAGGCCAGGCAGGAAACATATTACCTCTTACATGTCCAGGGAATTTCTCCAGGTCACCCTCATCTGGCTCCTGTCCATGTGGAGGAGCAGTGGCTCGACTCTGGGCTCCTCTGTAAAGGACAGTCCAAACACACTGAGGAGAAAACTGTCAAAATCTCGTTCCCTGCCTTCTCTACATCATGACTGACCGGTAGAGCGCCTGCCTTACAGCAGAAGAAGCAACATTCCACCTCCCACTACATTTTTCCCTTATTAAAGAAGTAGACACCAACCCAGAGAAAGTGCTCTACCCTATTCAAACAAGGTATTTCCCATAATTATTTAAATCAACACTAAAAACGTTTCAGGTTTTGATTGATTTTGACAGCCACTGTGGTCAAAAGGGTTGATGTTTTGCCTGAAGGAAGACTATATTTCCCATGAGGACCTGCTGGTTACCTGCAGTTGGATTCAAGTAAATTTCTGTTTCCAGTGGCTGTGTGAAGGATAAATAGCGACGAGGTAATGAATCTTATTGTGGCGAAACAATGTCACATAACGTTGATAATAGGAAACGGGGTAAGTGATGCATGCCGTAGAGCAGTCAGCACATTTGTAGTTTTTTTGTATGGCAGGATTTCTGCCACTCTCCTCTTAGTGCCGGTTAAAGCGATACGTACCCCCTCGGGTCATGACAGAGGTGTCGTTCAACGATCTGTAAATCGATGTGTAATCACAAAATATATCAAAATACTTTATGAAAGTTGAAAAGTTACTTTGTTATGCTTTAAGTTACTTACAAGTAACTAATAAAAGATCATAAAGTTGACAAAGAAAGAGATTAACAAGGGATGAGAGTACCAATAATAAACAAAAGAGTCAGGCACACAAATTATGGGGCAGCGTAAACCCAAAGAATGTATATGATAGTGTATGAAAGAATATGTTACTGGACAGGATGACTAGCAGTCAGTGCAAAGGGATCACAACCATTTCTAAAGTTGGGGAGACACGCTGGCTAACATAAAACATGTAAATCCCGTGCAGCTCTACTCTCTCTCCTGTGTGTTTTGCAGCGACTTGATAGGTCTGTCAACATTGTCATTCTAACGGCAGTCTGTGAGTATTTTATCTTTAAGTTAAAAAATGATCAGCTCCTGGCTTCATACCACTTAATTCTATCAAAGTAATTTAAAACACATCTTCAGTTCAAATATCTCTATTGTAGTTACTTTAACTAAACCACCAGCACTACAGTAAACCAAAAGGTTCTGTCACATCCTGAGAAAAGTAAAGTTTTCTAGTCGGCAAAGAAGATGTTTACGGCCAAAACTTTATCTCCTCCTTTCCAGACCAATAAATAAATAAATAAAACTCTCTTTGCAGCTTTAACTACTCCTATCCATTTTATTACTTTTTGGTAAGGTTAGTCAATAAAGCTGAACTAAAACAGAACTAGAGATTAACTTTTGTTGTTTCTCCAATGAGCATCCAGTGTCGTAGGGAGCAACGAAAACCCACAGTGGAGTTTATTGGTATGCAATTTTTCCTAATGCAAAAGAAATCCTGGTGCAAGTAATACTTTATCATTAATGTGAAGAACCTAATATTTTTTTAACATAAAGAGGGCAGGGTTCCTTTGCCCACCCTGGTGCCCATGGGTGATGATGTAATAATTTATAAATACAGAGATAGTATAATAAAAGACACAGTAGGAGCAGATGCTCTTTGAAAGGCTTGGTCTGGCTGAGTTTCTTGAAGTTAAACAGGCTCAACTTATTTCTGGTACTGAGTAGTAGAGGATAAGCACTACAGGAAAACACAGGAAACAAGGAAAAGACTGAAACCACAATAAATTTTTTGCAGTAACCAATTATTTATTAATAAGTTAGCAGAAGTAGCAAAAACTTTGTTCATCTGAAATAGAAATAAATATTTGTGTCATGTGCCAAACAGAGCCTTTAATATGACTAACAGTAATGCCAGAAAACCAGCCGGCAGATTTACCCCTTAAATGTTTGTACTGCTTTCTATGTTTGTGACCAGCTCATTCCTACAAACCTAATACTAAAACAAAAAAGACAACAAAAATAAAACTAATGAAATTGTAACTCAAAAGTTGAAAACATAACTGTCCTGAGTAGGTCCCATTTCATTATGAATATTTCCATACAGTAGTAGAGATGAATGTCCTTTTGACTAGCTCTGGGGAAGGTCCAATATGCTTCAATTTACTAATGATGGAAGCCATTGAGTTCAATGGGATCTTCAAAACACCAGAAATATTTCTGGACTTGTACTTCCAGACAATCCAGTCTTGAAAATGTACATACAACATTTTTGGTATTTGCACTCCAGAATTCACTGTAATCTATACTCCTATATGGACAGGTGTGTCCTTTACAAATTAAGTCCAATCATCTTAATTTAACACATACTCTATTTCAGCTGCAGAAACATCTCAAGGATGAAACAGCTCAGCTATTTTTTTGTTATATGTAATATGAAACATTGTGAAGACTTTAACTAAGTTATTTTTTCAGATATACAATAGGAATGTCATACGTCATTAGTTTTGCTTTTTAATAAACCTGGATAAATATGTCAGCCACAAACACAGTTTCTAATTAAAAGGTTGTGGTGTTTCTGAAACGTAAGCTTGTTTAATGAAAGCAGACTTTCATTTTGTCTCTCAAGTTGTCAGAACCACTAGCTTTTCTTTGAATTTCTTTTTTTTCCCCTTTTTTTTGTCTGCAACCTTTCAGCCTCCTTCTGAATTTTAGAGCGTTGATACCAGATGAATGGGAAAAGGGTAAAGACAGATTTAAAAATGTGACTTTGGCATACCAGACATAAAATTGTTTTTTAATACTAGCAAATCATAATAAAATGCTGCTTCTGATCACCTGACCAGGAAGCACTTAAATAAATCCCTTATCAATAAACTGTATTTTCATTTTCATTTCCTGTCCAGATAATAAAAGGTTTGTCGGAACAGCTTCATTTGATTCTAAGCGTAAGGCTGTCTTTTTCAACAATGAATCAATACCTCTGCCTGCTAACATTTAAATGTTATTAGGGATTGGTTTTTCGGAGGTTGACTCAGGAACTAGTTTGATTCCAAATGGAATATACAGTAAATATCAGCAAGATTTAAAGCAAAATCTGAACTAATTCAGGGCAAATGTTCCTAACGGAGCACTTTGTTCTCAGACTGCATGTTTGTTGATGGTTCATAGAATCTTTAAAAGTAGAATTGGAGGCAGATTTTATTGTCATCAGCTCCTCTCCTGTGGAGAGGTAGAGAAGACTCTGAACCTAATCCGGTTGGGTGAAGAACTTAGTCTAGATAGAAAGATGGTTCTCCTTTGCTCTATCTCTTTCATGTCAGACTCTACAGAGTTAGATCATCCTGATCTATATATAAGTTATGCTGTTATAGACTTTGGCTGCTGGAGAAACAATCTGACCACATCTCACTCTAAGACTTTCTTCTTCCTCTAGCCAATCTGCTTTAGTTGCAGTTATTTCAACTGTTAGATTTCTGTTTTCTGAGGTTTTCTTTCCAGCTGGACTACCATATTCATACAGCCAGAGCTACAAAAACACTTCCTGCTTCTCTGCCAACTGTGGCATAGAAGCTGTACAGTACCTGGTTAGCTGTGACAGCTTCCTGGAGGGGGGCATCAGCTTAAATACTGCTGCCAAAAACTCAAATTTCTCCTTCTTTTACTTTTTAGTTTAAACTACTCCTACTTACCCCTACATCATTCCTTTGCTTCTTGTGTTGGCCACTCAAACTGAACCAGGTTCTGCTGCAGAATTTTTCCTATTTAATGTTGTTTTTTCCTCTCCTCTTTTGCGTCATTCATGCTCAGATTGAGAGATTGCTATAAACCGAAGGACATACCACAAGCTGCCGTCTACTGTCGCTGCACTGGTCCAGGAGGAGTGAAGGCTGCAAGTTAGTGACTTAACTCCATCTGCTGGGTTTCCTTAGATAAAAACATCTTTAAATTGATCTGAATAACAAACTGAAGCTATTGCGCCAGTTTTATGGCTACGGTCAATTTAATGGTATGGAAATTATTTGTTTTAGAGTGTCCTCATTGAATTTGTTGTGAATAGGTATTATCGAAATGGAAAAAAAACTTAATTGAAAAGATTGTCTTTCTTCAATTTAAAAAAGGTTAAAATATTTGTATGTTGACACAAACCTCTGTTGCTTTGTTCTTGCGACTGACCATTCAGTGATGAAACAACAATACTTTTGAGCCAAAGTTTCTGCTGGTTTAAAAAGTTGTCCTTGTTCCAAAACACAGGTATTAAACAACAGTAAAGTTCTCATCCAGAAAATTGTAAAGAGAGATCAGCACCTAGACAATTGATGTGAAATGAACAATTTTCCCATAGCCTCAGAAATGTGACCCTGAAAGTTCCTCATGCATCATTATCTTACAAGTTAAGACCGTGATAGTGAGTGGTAGAAGTCTTTCATAATCCCCGTGAGCAAATCTGACCATTATAGAGAGAAATACTGTCTGAAAAGTCAAAGCTAGAATCATCAAATGATAACATGGGGCTTGAGTAATACTTCAGAAACCAAGGAAGGGAATATTGGCGATTGTCAGTCAGTAATTTAAGACATCACACAGAGCCTTTTAAATGTGGTTTACACGACGTCAGGATATCGTGTCTATTCACACAAACATCTTTTGTCGTAGAGTACAACACAATAAATCTTGTCTTTATGTGAGGTCTGTATGCTCCTGAGAGACTCCTGCTCAATCCCAATGGTGCCAACTGTTCATTTAATTAATACTTTGAGACGAGGGCAGTTCAGCTGGTCAGCAAAGATGGGAGGAAGATGGAAAGACCAAAGAAGACAGACGTCTTCTTCTCTTCTAATAGGAAATTTTAACTGGGATCGGTAGTGACTGATAAAGATGATGCCGTCACAAAGAAGAAAAAGCACCTGCAGGGTAGAAATCTATAAGCCTTTGCCGCTCTTCAACAATTCAAACAGAAAAACTGCTAAAAGAAAATATCTATTAACTGTCTATCAAAATGTGAAATAATAGAAGTGGTGCAAGTATTGGTTATCTATCAAACTGTGAATTAATGGAAGTTGGGCAAGTAATTTATTTATATTTACTGTAAAAATAATTGGGGGGAAAAATGAAATTGGAAAACTACTTAATACACATGGGAAGAAAAGTTAAACCTTGGTTAAAACCTTAGTTAAAACTCAAGGTTTAACTAATAAAAACACTCCTTATCTTGTACCATTCTACATTTTAATGCCGGTGACCCAACTGTATTGGTTCTTTGTTGAGCTGCTGCCTGAACGGATGTCTTCACGGTCTTCGTGTATCCTTACCATGTTTTGGCTGACTAGCATTTTTACATCCAAAATGCAACAGAGCAAAAGTGTTTGAAAGCAGAAGGAGTTATCTGATGCAAGAAGCCAGCTGTAAGTGTCAGACTCCTGGCGGCTTCAAGGTGATGAAACCATCAAAAGAAAAAAGTGATGTAATTTGTCAAATCAAACAGAATTACTTGTCAGAAGAAATAACAATATGTGAAACTCTTTCTATTGATTATTCGTCACAAAGTTTTGTTTGAGGTATTGTGAGGTTGTGCATCTCAAATAATCGATCCAAGTAAAACAAATGTCACAACAAATTGACACTAATCAGGACTTTTAGATCTTAGCATTTGTAACGATGCTGATACCAACTACCGTGTCATTGGTATATACATATATTAATCTACATGAATCAGATTCCAATCAAAAAGGTAATTTATTTGAGTAATTAAGTTCGAAAAGTAAAGTTTATGTTTACACATTTGGTTAGCTTAGATGGAAGGCTGATGTCGGTAGTCAGAGGCTTATTACAATTTGCTGTAACACAGACCTCTACTGCACAACCTTCTTACCCACAGCGATCACATTTTTTTAAATAACTCATAAAATAAACTTATAGAATAGGAGTTAGTACAACATGTAATCTCCCTTCAGTAAAGTATTTTTGAATTGGATAATTTGTGGAAACATTTCATCTGTTGGTGTTGGTTCACTGGGTTTTATCAAGTCCAATTTCATCTACCACAACATTTTACAGTTTTAAGCTTTCTTCTTCTGAGAAACGTTATGGAGATACTGATTTTGTTGGATGGCCTGAAAAAATACCAGAATTACTACTACCTAGTTTACTGATCATGTTAGTATTATGCTTAATTGGCCAATTATTTTACTGTCGTTGAACCCCACATAGAATCTATAGAACATCATAAAAAGGAAGATGAAAAGCACCAGAGTCAACAATGCAGATTAGCTCTTGGCAATATTTAAACAACCCCTTTCTTGTGAGGAAATTTTCAACTGCTGTTAGATCTGGTCAGAAATTCAAAAAGTTCTTATTAACCTGGAAAAAGGTTAATAAGGGTTTTTGTCAGAACCAGGGGTGATGTGCAAAAACAAGCAACACTACAGTAAAGAAAAAAAAATAGATTTCCATTAACATCTTTTATACATCTTTTGAATTATCAACTGAAATGGAAAATTCATCATTCAAACTGGTTACTCACATGCTCATCTGGCCATCAAGTCAAAGATTGTTTTCAATCCCAGTTTCAACAGAAAACACTCGAACTTTCTGATTTCCTTTTAAACACCCCAGTGATTCTGGGGGGAACTTACAATGAGCTTAAATCCTGCAGTAACAACGTCCACACCGAACAGTGTTCATCTTGATTTATCATAACCAGCTGATTTCTCTGTCTGTTTTAAATTGTGATCTATATAGGCTAAGACTGAAGGTAACAAATTAAAAGAGAATAATCAATAAAGTACAATACACCACATCAGTCTCTGTCAAATTTTAACTGTTTTAATTTACTCATTTTTTGAATTTTTTAAATAACCTGATAGACTTTGTAGTCATTTTTCATAAGATTTCAGGCCATAGCTTAGGTAGAACAATCTACTGTTACACAAATGACGGTGAACACTTAAGCCGACTGATCCCTTGGGATAAACATAAAAGATATGAGATGTTGGAAGGGAAAAAGACAAAAAAAAGGAACAGAACATGAATTATGTCAAGGAGACAAATTGGGTGGACTGAGAAACGACAGAAAAGACCCAAATGCTCAACGAGACTTAAAGATGATTGACTGGGGAGGTAAAAAGTGAAAAAATGAAAGGGTGAAAGAAAAATTGGTGGAATTAATAACAAAGCCTTACATCGTGATATAAATAAGAAGCCATTAGATTCTGTTCTCACCTTTTTCCATCAAATGCAACAGAGTGAAAGGAAGGATGATTAATGTCAAAAGATATGATATAAAACAATGTGTAACAGCAGTGCAAACATCAGAAAGGAGCATTAAAAAGGGAAATAAAATTCAGTGTGACGTCCATTCATCTATTCCTCCAGTGGCTTTCACTCATCCAAGGTCAAGATGCAGAGGTAGGAGGTCTGGAGATGGTAAATCTAACTTACCTACACCAATCAGCATGCTTCAGCTCTTTAACAGGGACTGTGATTCATCCCCAGAACAGGATAGATAAATAACCAATTCAGAAAGGTCTGAGTTGGTTCAGGCTTGAGGAAACACCAAAACACTATAATAAGACTATAATAAAAAAGCTTTTGCACGTTTTGGTAATAATCATCAAACTGGGATAAGAAAAGAGTTAAAGATTAGTTTTCTTTTGAGGTTGAATACAGAGAAGAACTGTTAAAGAATAATGTAATTTGTTTTATTTAGTAAAGATTCTATTTTATAGCCCCAGAAAAAGCACACAATTGTGGTGTAGATCTAATTCATCATAATGCTTTAAATTAAGCCATCCCAAAAAGCACCCTGACAGTATGATGCTGCCGCCACCTAGTTTTATTGTGTGAGAATCAGAGGAATAATCTCTAAACCAGACCTAGAAAGACTTATCCATGCTGTTATGTCTAGCAGGTTAGACTACTGTAACGGCCTGCTCACTGGCCTTTCTAAACGGGCCTTAAGACAACTTCAGAACATCCAGATTGCTGCTGCTCGAGGTCTGACCAAAACCAGGAAATATGACCACATTAGTCCAGTGCTCAAGTTTCTGCACTGGCTTCCTGTCACTCAAAGAATAGATTTTAAAACAGCCTTGCTTGTGTACAAGTCTCTTCATGGTTTAGCCCCAAAGTACATATCTGACATGTTAGAGCCATATGAACCAGCGCAGACTCAGTTAGAACCTCAGGTAGTGGCCTCCTGCTGATGCCCAGAGTCAGGACCAAACAAGGGAAGGTTTCATTCCAGTTTTTTGCTCCTAAAATCTGGAACAGTCTTCCTGAAGAGGCTGGACAGGTTTCAACTCTCAATGTTTAAATCCAGGCCGAAAACAGCCTTGTTTACTGTGCATACGTATAGCAACTGAGAATATTATTATTTTATATTTCTTTTAAATTCAATGTTGATTTTATTGTTTCATTTTCTGCTCTTTTTTCCTATGTAAAGCACTTTGAATTGTCTTGTACACGAAAATGTGCTATACAAATAAACGTGTCTTGCCTTGCCTTTTTTTCTAAAGCCATAGACCAGCACATTAATGTCAGGGTTTGTGCTGGAAGTGGAACCAAATGCAGAGAAGGAGTAGGTTGTTAAAAGAAATTCAGGATATATTATGGAACTGAATACTGACCAGAAAGGAAGTGTCAGACATCGGACAGAAAAATTAAAATAAACAAAAAGCGGAACTGGCAGTGAGGAGAGACAAGAGGGACACAGGAGCAAGGTGGCGTCACAGAGAGCTGAGTTAAACGCAACAGAGGATCCAGCGGGGATTGAGAGAATAAACCGTGTTTATAAACAAGGACGGTGAGTAATGGAACAATGGAGAGGCACTGATTGCTAATTGAGTGCAACTGTGAGTGATAAGTCTGGGGTAGGCTGAGGTGGATTAGGATGCAGGGTTGATGGTGAATATGGCAGAGGTCTCTGGAATGAGAGAGAAGGGTTGAGCAGAGAGGATAACAGAGATGGAAGCACAGAGGAACAGGGACAAGGAGCCAGGAGAAGCAGCACAATGATGATGGAAACTACAACAGAAGATCTGATGGTGAGTAGATGAATGGACTAGGATTATAAACAGGGAGCATGAGTAATTTAACCCAGGAGAGGAACTGATTACAGAACTGGTGCAGCCGTGAGTGATAATGGGGAGGCAGGCTGAGGCAGAGACGAAACAATAAAAACAACACAGAATTTAAACAATGGCTTAACTGATCAGGACAAGTGCTTAAAGTGAATTTAATCAAATAACCAACCAACACAAAGAACACCAAAATTCAGTACTGGACCATGACAGATCTAACCAGAACAACAAAAGACTAGACAGAACTAATCAAAACAAGGAAAAAGCTAAGACTGATAATAATGGATACAAACGCAGGAAACCCAAAAACAGGTCATAAAATCACAAATAAATCCCAAAAAAACAAAGTGGTGACCAAACAGCGGCAGTAAAGCCCATTTACAAGGTGGATTTTTGTGTAGAATTTACAGAAACTGTTGCTGAATGAATGAGGGAGAAACTGAATGAGCCTGTGCACATGCAAGGAAGCCTGTAAGGCATGGTTGGTATGGTAACCATGCTGTCATCCATGGTATCCGCATAGTTTTGCTCCTCAATGTCACTCATTCACAACTGGAGCTTCTGCGTGATGTTCAGGTGCAGGCGAGCCAACACATCTATGGATGTGACTCCCCGTTTAAAATAAAACTTTAAAAGTCACAAAGGGACAACAGTGACTAAAATGAGAAGGGTTTCACAGAGAGGCAAAAATGAAGCTGTCACGCACTGGGACACAGCACACAGGCAGCATGGGAGGTTAAAAATAACACCAAACTTTCTATTTCTCTCCTCTCTCGTCTTGCCTCTCCTCCGCCCAGCTGCTATTTTTAATCTCTGATAGGAAGGGTGTTCGTCAGGCTGCCATGGAGCCGCACGTGCGGAAGCAGCACGTGCAGGTCCATCCCACTCACAACAAGGCAGGGAGCTCGTGCCTCAGACATGACCCACAGGAACGATACCGGAGGGTGGAGGGAGGGTGGAGGGAGGGCGCGTGGGAGACGAGACGATGGAGAGGAGGAAATTACTTTGTCAGAGAAAGAATGGGAAATAAAATAAAAATGGATATTTTTACACTTCAGAACAAAAATTTTACCATGCTGAGATTACTAATAGAGGACAGGGATGGGAGAATGGACCATCATGGTTTAAATTTCAGGATTAGACAATAAATTCCTTAATGAGTGAATTTTGAAGCTTTGAATCACAAGTTCGTGTAATGTTGAATCACCAGTCCTGACACAAATCACTGGCACAATTGCAGAAGTGATTAAATAATTGAAAAGTTAGATGCAGCTCACAGATGCCTAGATTTTACATAGTCTATTGTTTCATTACACAGATCTCAATGTATGTTGTTTGTTTTAGTTGGACCCAGACAAAGTTTAAAAACACTCACCATTTACACCTATAAATAAACACGCACTATCATTACGTTCAGTGTAAATAGTAAGTCTTAACAGGTGGATTTGTAAAAAATAAACCAAAATGAAAACATTTGACTGTCTTAGTAAATTGTCCAGCAGTGCATACAATTAGTCAATTCAGGTTTATGTAAACAATTTTGAGGTTCATTAAAGATTACTGCAATTAATCTGCAAACAAGACAACAGACAGGCATGGCAAGAAGAATAGCAATCAGAGAGGTAGCTAAAAAAGTCCAAACTCTGGGAAAGCTGCATTGATTCCCAATTTATAAACAAAATAATCTAACCTTGTATTTGAAGTTTCTCACAGCAACCATGTAGAGAAATATGTTCATTTTAGAAGACACTAAAATACTATGAGCTTGTTGGTCATCATGTAAAGTAGTATACGTGTCATAAAATGAAAAATAGTCAGAGATTAGGAGAAGATAAATCTAACTAAATAACACTTTACAGGCTGAAAAAATCATAAGGTCATCTTCCATCATGACTAGTCAAAATTCAGACAAATCTTTTCTCTGGCATCCAATTGCCCGACCCAGGAATCCACAGGAAATCTTCCTTAACACAACCACATTGTATTGTTGGCAAAGTGTAATCAGGCAACTCTTCAAAATCCTTTTGGATTAGTGAGCTCAACTGCAGCTAATCAAAAACAGCAAACACTCCAAAACCATGAAAATATTAAGTTCAATTTTTTAAATTTTGCACCTCTGAAAATTATTTTTATCCAATGTGCCTACTTTCGATTTTGAAGTTTTGTTTTTCGTTTTTTTTTTTTTTTTTTTTGAACAATGTATCCATCACTAAAAATAAAGGAAATCAAAATCTCTTGTCTGTCATGCTATTTAGTCTGCGAACCCACATAAACCAGAGAGCTCTCAGGAGTAAAATAATGATAATAATTTATTGGAAAGGATGATGTGTGCTTGGACCAGGGGAATAAACAGCAGACGGGATACCAGCAGCAATGGGAACCAGCGGTGATCGGCAGCGGGATCGACAACGGCAAAAGATGACGTAGAGGCGGGAACCAGAGACGAAGGGTACTCGGAGGAACAGAGAACAACGTGGGAAACCGGGGACACTGAGGTAAGCAGATTTGTATTGTACAAAGAATGGATGAGGAGAATGAACAGGAACGATCTTACTTGATGTTCGCCAGGAGAATTGAGTGGTAGTCCTTCCAGTAACGCTTTGGTTGATTGACCAAAGGGTTATGTGCGGCGGAGAGAGCATGAAGGAGAGCGAGCAGACCGAGCTGGAGGAAGGAGCGGTGAAACCAGATGACGTAGTTGACAGGAGAGTTTTCTGTAAGGTGAGTATACTGACTCAGTGGATGACCTGGGGAAAAGGGGAGCACAGGAAGCAATGTGAATGGCGAAGGGGACTAAGGCAAAGTAACAAAATAATCAAAGTATCAAAATAACAGAACATAAAATTAGAGACGACCAGAACTACAGAAAAGACTAGAGACAAAACTAAACTGGAGATCTAAGTTTTAGAAACGAGAAGGCTGGCTCAGCGATGTACGTTACCCAGTGTAACTAATACTCAGGCGAAGAGAAGTGAGTTCACCGCTCCTTTTAACCCGCCAGGACTCGTCTCTGGTGATGAGGTGCACCTGGTGATCAGGTGCACCTGGGCGTGGCTCGGGTGACCCCTGTGGACAACCTACAAAACACACTGAAAGGACTGAACCTGACATTGACTGACTGAACCTTACACAAGCAACAGAAATAAAATCGATTGGATTTTGTTCAATTTTTGAAAATATTCAATTGAATGCTGTTTTTTATTAATTAAAAAGTTGTAAAGTGAAAAATTCACAAAAGTCAACAGAGGCTTTTAAAGAAGCTGCCGCTCCAGTAGAATTGAGTGATTGCTAGACTCAAAAAGTAACCTGAATGTTCTCTGTGAACTGGGGTGATTATATGTAATTGTTGTTTTCCAAGCCTTTTCAGTGTGTCATTTTGACTTTAAAAATATTTAAAGAATTAGGTCCAATGTTATTTTGTCAGGATGAGATAAATTCTTGCTTGTTTTTATTTATTTATTTCTAGGTTAAACAAATTACTTACAAAAACGTCTTTGGAAAAATTCTAAGCTGCGTGTAGATAGAAGACAAATACACTATCGGGTTTAATTTAAGTTTTTTAAAATTAGTTCTGCTTCAGGCCTTAGATATATCTGGTATTGCGTGCAGTGGATGATTTAATGAATTTATCAACAATTAAAAAATGAAAGAGAAATTAATCCCTCTCTGTAAACTGTTGCTCTCAAGAGCTTGTTGGAGAACCTTCTGAAGATCAATAAGAAATAATTAAACATCCAGAGGGTTGG
This sequence comes from Orestias chungarensis, assembly GCA_032876305.1. NCBI lineage: Eukaryota > Metazoa > Chordata > Actinopteri > Cyprinodontiformes > Cyprinodontidae > Orestias > Orestias chungarensis. The sequence goes on along the minus strand of JAVLVB010000001.1, from coordinate 1,032,078 downwards.
ATTTACTCTTTCCTCTGCAGCTGAATGCATTTTATAATCTTATACCTCAGATATTAATCGCTTTACCCTCTGATTTAACCGTAAATAATCTACACAGGTACATAGTTGTCAAATTTATCTACCATTGGAAAACAAAACAAAAATCTGATTTGCTTGCAAAATCCTGACGTTAAGAAAGACCATGTTCTCTAATTTTTGTGTACTGCTTAAGAATGTGGGAATAATTGTGAACATTCAGTGCCAATGTGCTAATGTGCTGCGGCGGAGTGGGTGGTTGTTTTGTGTGAATGTATAATCTGTGTTGCAGTTTAAGAGGAAGCTTAATTGAAATGCTTCTCTTCTATAGGAAAGAAGCTAGTAAGAACAAAAGTTTGATTGGTTGACAATGGAAAGAAAGTTTAGGTAGGCAAAAACTAAAATGGTTCATAAATTGTGTTTGTACAGGACATTTTTTTCATTATCGATACGTATTTGGTAATATTGATATCTATATGATAATTACACTTTGTTTTCATTTCCATCACTGGAAGCAAGACATGAAATGATTATAATCAATATGTGGAACCTCTGAGGGTGAGTGGAGGAGTGGCCTGACCAAGTTTAGTGATAGTATAAACAAAACAAAAACCTTCTCAGAATCCAATTCAGGCAGAAGACAATGAATTTCAGTTCCTCGCTGCCAAACGAAGAATCCGAACATTGAAACCATACTAGGACTGTGGGGATGCATCAGATTGTAAAACCAGACAGAAGCTGGGATAGAACTTTAGGTGTTGGTTCTATGTACTTTGAAAGACCATGAATGGCTTACTTTGATCAGCCCAACCACATGGATTTTTTTTTTTCAAAAATTGGTTCACCAAACCTGATAAGCATTAATCAGAGAAACAGCCTAGAGACCAATAATAACTCCGGAGGAACTGCAGAGTTTTGTGCTAGGCTGTATAGCTGCTAAGGTTGGCATGTAGCCACTTACATTGTGCCAGTCCTGCTGTTGAAAATTACTCATACATCTAACAGTAAAACTGCTATGTGTCACACAATGTGGTTTCCAATTTGTTTGCTTTGATTTGAGTTGTATGACTTATTAAAATATTTGCAGGATCCTCCTTTTTCTGAAGGTTTTTTTTTTTAAACAGTGGAAATGCTTTAACTTCTGATAAATCTGGGATATAGTAGTGGTTCTTTTAACCTCTGCAAGAGTTAAAATTGTATTTCTTTAGTTTATTGTTGTCCCCTCATACGATCGTCCTTTGTGAGCATGTCCCCAACCATGAAGAATGAGACATTTCACAGTAAATTTAAACTGACTGTAGAAAGTATGGTCCTCTGTCAGCTCATAACTATAAAACATTTCTAACTGAACCGCTTTGACATGCAACTTAAAGTCAGGGACAAAGCTTTGCTTTTAATAGATTTTCTTGTAAAGTGCCTTGAGACGACATCTGTTGTAAATTGGTGCTATATAAATAAACTGATTCTTGATTCTCTTGATTCTTTGTTGACACCTACTAATTCAAACGATCCTCTTACTTCTCCAATCGAGGAAGCAGCTGATAGTTTGGTGCTTAGGGAAATATTTTGACAGCTGCTGTTGACATCAAACCCAAAGCATAGGTTAAATGCTACCAAAAACATTGCGATAACTCATAAACTAAAGGAATTATTTTAGTTGATTCAGAGGCATCAACTGCTATGGATAATTGTTTATATTGATGCATATTGATGGTGACCTTTTACAAAACTCAATTTGAGTAGCTCCTATAAAAATCAACATGCGCAAACACTGAGGTTATTTTATAGAAATAAGATGCTTTTCACGTAAAATTTCATGAAGAAGCATATTTTTGCATCTAGCTTTTGTTTCTGTGTTTTCATTTTGGTCCTCACTGGGTCATCAGTCCTAATAACGTTGGTTCTGATCAGATTCCTTCATTCACTTCCACGCACTGTTTGCGTGTGCAGGGAAAGCATGAAACTTGACACGAAAGTTTCTTCGAATGGAGTGTGTTTTTCTCTCCCGCGAACTTCATCTTGAAAAGAAACTTTGTACCCTGAAAAGGAATTACTCGGACAGTAATCTTCGACCCACTTCCTTTCAACGCTGGACACATAAACAACTTTGTTTTTCCCACAAAAATTCTGTTTACTCTTCATGGGTTTTTTTTCTTCTTCTTTTTCTTGTTTTTGAGATTAGACAGCATTGTGTGGTCAGAGCAGCTTCCATACAAAATAAAGGTCAATAGTTTAAGCTTGGATGTTTTTCGCATGCAAGCATAACTTTTCTCCAGGCACTGTGGTTTTCTCTCACAGCCCAAAAAACATGCACGTAGGGTTTAAAAAGGTTTGAAAGCTCCTTCAGAGTAAAACTAAAAAAAATTTATACCGGAATCAAATTTGTTACCTTTATTTAAATAAAGAATAAGTACCAGTTTTGAAACGTACTTTATGTAGTTTGGAGATAAATGATGATAAGCATGTCGAAAAATAATTACAATTGTTTTGTAGAATTATCTGACTCCTTTGTTTTACACTGTATTACAAGTTTTTCTTTCTTTTTTATAAGAACATGTTACAGAAAATCCCTTCTGTTTAACTCAAAAATACTTTACACCCACCTCCTGCTGATGGATATGATTACTTGCAATCGTGGAGGAAATATTCCTTACAGGAGTCCAAGGGTACAATCCAGGAAAATTACTTTAAATTGTTGGTAGGAAATGTTAAATGGAAGACATTACCAGCTGTCCTGTATTTTTTCATTCAAAACTCAAAGTCAGAGCAAACAGGTTTGTTTTAAGATAACTTAAGTTAATTAATGCAATACAACTAATAGTTCATCAGTTGGTTGGCTTAATGCGTCATTCTGTCTAAAGGCTGTTTTTATCATGTTCTTCCTCATAGCAGAAATGCAGACTGAGTACAGAATGGGGGAAGAAACCAGAAGCTAACTTTACTAATATCTGAAGGGAAGAGAACTTGACTAATACAAGCAATAAAACTAAAATGAAAAGCAACACAGATGCAAATAAAATAATCATCCAAAAGATGTAAAGATAAAAACAGTTGTAGTCTGATATATCATATCTAAGCCCGTTTTATGACACCATGAAAAAAATCAAATTACTTCTCTAGAGACTCACTAAAATATGTCAATATCAGCTTTAATGACCAAACCATCACTGTGCTGCATACTCATAAATCAATATTCTTTAAGGGCTAAATTGGAAACCAAAAGATTAGAAAAAAATGCTGTACTAAACTGTAAAGAAAACGTAAATATGCAAGCAAAGTTAGAGACGTACTGCAAAAATGAATCCAGACAGCTAAAAGGCAACACACGCAGAAGAAAAGCCTATGATGTCGAGACCAGACCACACAAAACCTTACATGTAAAGCTCAAAAAGACGCATCCATCCATCCATCCCTCCATTGCAAACAGCCGCTTGTTCAATGCAGGGTCGCAGGGTAAACCTTACATCAAACGCTGAGCTCTTTCCATGCAGTAATTGATGGAAAGGTACCACTACTGGAACAATTTCTTGAATCAAACGCAGAAACAATAAAAATGATTTTACCCGATACAGATTTTCTGTATTAGGTCCATTTGCAAGTGGTGAACAAGAGTAAAGGCAAGAATATGTCCTTTTTGTGCACACTTTTCTCATAAAGCAGCTCTCAGGTGACCCTCCGCCTGCTGTTTCAGTTCCAGGTCTAAAAGAACCGCTGACGTTCTACATTGGAAATTGTTACTGTTCGTCCGTATGCTGTTTGTGGACTTCACATCTGCCTTCAACACCATGATTCCTCAGACTCTGATCAACAAACTCTCCTCACTTGGACTGAGCTCTTCCCTCTGCAACTGGGTCCTGGACTTCCTGACCAACAGGCCGCAGTCTGTGAAGATTCACAACATCTCCTCCCCTACCATCACCCTCAGCACTGGCTCCCCTCAG
>JAVLVB010000001.1:976213-1016788 GCA_032876305.1 Orestias chungarensis | reverse complement strand
ATATATATATATATATATATATATATATATATATATATATATATATATATATATATATATATATATATATATATATATATATATATATATATATATATAATAAAGCAATAATAATAAAATGACTCGAAGTGTTAGAATGCTAGTCATTCGTGAGGGGAAGGATTTAAATGTTCACACCACAGAGTAATGGTTGACATCTCTGAAGATAGCTCACTGGCTTAAAATATACCTCTAATACATAATTTCTATATAAAGCATATTTCTATCAGACACAAAACTGTATCAGGCTAAAGATGTGCCGTTAATTTTTTTTTTCCTCCTGTCTGGGTCTCGAGAAACCTAAAAGTGGGTATTCCGAAGTGCCAGTGAAGTTCACCTGAGGCCTCGTAGTAAAACAAAATCAAAAGGAGTTCTCTCACTCCGTCAGCCTTCGCAAATAAAGTGCACTTCTTCCGTGCAAATTGCACTTAATTCATCCTCGTTCATTGATTTAAAAAAGCCTGTAAAAGGCAGGTTTCCTAACCTACATTCCTCACTATCTCGTCTTCCTTTTTCAAATTTCCTCGTGCTGCTGGCCTGGTTGTGGTGCTACCGCTTCCCTTTCAGAACAAAGAAAAGAAAAAGAAAGCAAAGATAAAAGTAACAGGAAGCGCGTTTCTCGTTAAATCTCCCATTAGAAGCGGGAGAGCTGTCATTAAGTCAGCAAGCAGATTTTTTGGGGGGGTATATGGATTTTTTTGGGGTGGAAACTCCAGCTAGACACTTGTGAAGTGCACTCCACTGCTATTTGAAATGCAGACATGAGGAAGTATCACTTTTAGTTTATCAACGTTTGATAATTATCAACATTCCACAAGGTCTTACTAATTAACATACAGGTTTCATAGATGTGTTTTTCTGTACACGTTATCAGTTATGAGTTCCGTCTCAGGAGAGAAAACTAAAACCTAAAGGAAACCCGGCAAGAAAAACAGAGCGAAAATATGGCTGTCAGTTCAGCTACATTTGCGTCCGACGAGAAAATGCCCATGAAGAAAGGAGGAGCGCGGCTACTTAGTTTGGGGTCTCCCGTTGAGCTGTAGGTCCAATTTGGGCTGGAGGACAAGTTTGAAGAAAGCTCTGGTCCGAGTCGGACACAGATGATCCTCCTAAAGAAAACAAAAAACCCGCAAGGAGACGAGAAACAGTCCCGGGACAGAAAGGGAGCTTGTAGTTTAAGGGGTCAGAGTGACTGCATAGACAGAATAAGTAGGGAGGGAAGGCAAGTAAAGCGGGGTGCTTCAGGCTCCAGGGAGGAGCGTGCATGTGTTTGTGTGTTGCGTCTTAATGAGGAAGGTGCTGGAGCGGGACGGCTGTTGAGAAGATAGTCCAGAGGCGATCCTAGGGTAGGTTGAGGTGGCACCGCCCCGGGACCACAGCACCACTGCCTCGTGCAGAGTGGTTACAGAGCAAGGCCGGGGTGGGATATCAGTGAAGAAGAGTAGGGCTATGGTCCGAGGACAGCTTGACCCCCGTCAGACATAGCCAGAAGCTTCCAGGATTGCCCGACAGCTCCTGGACAGAATGGGAAAAGATTGACAACAGGTTATAAAGTATTTTGCAGTATATCTAAGGAACATCTAGAGTCAATAAATTGCCTCCTACTGTATTTAGGTCTCTAAAGCAGTTAATACTGTTAATATATATCCATTTGGTCGTCCAACACTGGCAAATCTAGGAAGGACTTTTCTTCATGGGCTAAATTTCCACAAATTTTATTGTTTAATTTATTTTAAGTCACGCCCAACTCATATTCAGTGTTGTCACCTACAGTTAAAGATCAATCAAAACCTTTTCATGGGAGAGATTTTTTATTTCTGTGGTGTTATTTAGCACTTTAGCATGTTTTGCTAACTTTTGTGGATTATTTGTTTGACTGGATTATATGTTCTTCAATTGGTTGTCCTGGGTTTGATTACAGATCCAGAGCACTTTCCCTAAAGTCATTTTTCCAGATAATTATAATTAACTTTTTTTTTCTACAGCTAAATTATTCAATTAGTTAGATGTTTATATTTATGCTCTTATTTGGAAGTGGAATGCATTGTTGTTGCCGTTAACGATAAAAACTGAAACAATAAGTGAAACGTCTTTTCTAAAGAAATGTAACAGGTGTGCAATTTCAAGCTTGATCTTGTTGAAGGCGATATGTTGTAATACATGCGTCATTAACACTTAGTATGGACGCTTGAATTTATTGTTATAGTACTTTTGATTTAGCTTAAAGAAGATTTTTTCATTAGTGGAACTTATATTTATTTATGATAAGTGCTTTAGGGTAACTAATTTTTAAGTTAGCTGCACCCGCCGCTATATTTTACAATTAGATCTGTAAACCCTGCAACAATGGTAAAGCACTTTTCGTACTATTTAATTCATTTAGTATGCTGTACATAAAATACAAATTTAAACCATTAAAATAAAATCAAAAACTCCATTTGTATTCTATTTTTCTGCACAGCGAGTTTAGTTTTCTAGGGCCGCAACATCAAAGATATTTCACTGGCCATGTATTTACAGTAAAAACCTATTTCAGGATCATCAGCTGCTCATCTCAGCTCAAAGTCTTCTTAAAAAAAAAAAAATTGGTTTCTGAGAGCCTCTGCTAAAATGCCATACTTTCAGGGCATTAGTGCTAAAATACTTTTAGACAAGCCATCATCTTTAGTTAGAGTTGAGTTCACAGAAAGCGTTGTAATTCTCAGAAGTGTCTTAACAGCTTATTGAGCATGGCCTCTGATTATAACTGGGATGTATGACGGATGAACTTGGTACGGCAGCGGGAATCTGCAGGATTGGAGAACGACTGGACAACCTGTTGAATCTCAGAAGTGAAATATCACTCATTCCTCATTTATCAAAATTGCATATGGCAGAAGCATAGGTATACATTTATTTAAATGTTTCTTTCTACATGCATCAGTTCGGATGCAAGTGCAATGTAAGCCTAAAGCCCTCTGCATGGTTTCAATTCATGTGCGCAAATCAATTCAGCATGGACATGGTGAGGTGCAGAGAAAAAAAAAATCAAGCTGTGCTGGAGAATTATAGCTGCAAATCGTTGCTTAGCAGCGCAAGAGCTTCGGTCATGAATTTATTCTGGGTTACATATGAATGTTGATTTGACTACAGTTGGAAGATTAGTCAGGATGCTAAAGGAAGATCTTGTGGCTGTATATATAAAGTTGTGTCAGAAAATACAAGATCAAGAGGACAAAATTATAGGTGCTTTTAGGTGTGGGTGTTCTACACTTGCAGACAATTTGAAAGATAAAACGGTTTTATTACTCATTGATTAATTTGCTATTTAATGTGTGCTTTATGGCATGGAAGATCCATTCCCTAAGAAAATCTAAATATTACACAAAAAAATATCAGCCCACTGAAACAAGTGTCCATAAAATGTACAGTATGTGCTGTTCATACATAGTCAGGGCTTATTGGTGCATGACAGAGACATCATTAAACTCTCGTAATGCTTGAGTGTGTCCAGCATTGTCTGCTCTCATTTTCCTTCATAGATTCTCTTTGGGGTTTAGCTTGCCATCGAATCAACCACAGAGATACCAGGTTTGTTAAAGCAGGTATCGGTACCTGGAATCAACATCTCCCATTAAACTTGTGAACAGAGGGAAGCATGTGGTGTTCTGTTACATTCTGGTGTTTGAATTTGTTAAAAGAAAGAGAAAATGCCAAAAAGCAGTTGAAAACCCACAATGTACCTTAAAGTGTTTGGAGTTTTTTCCTCTCTACTCTTCCTCCAGATGGCGAGGACCTCAGTATAAAATGATACAAAAATTGCTTTACCTCGAAAAGGGGACTTTGGACCTCTGAGTGACGGTCCAATCTTACTCTGGATCTCTTTTTTAGGAGTAATTTAATTCAAGGACTGCAAAAGTTGTACCCCATATCCTTCATACATCCGTTTGTGGTGACTGAATCGAGTCAGATCGGAACCTTCAGAAAACTTCTTAAGGCTTCAGTTATCCCTGTGGCCTGAGAGCATTTTTTTAATTACAGTTCTTCCTTCAACCCAATTTTCCATAAAAAGGTAACCCTCTAAGAACAGCCAGCTTCTTTAGAAATTATCTTTCTATAGCACAGGATTTTTGTCTTGAAAATCCCTTTGTCATGTGATACAACTAACAGATTCTCAGTTTTAAACCATGACTCGGAGTGTAATTAAGATATGAAAAGAAATTAAGTGACGATTCAACAACACTTTAATTAAGTTAAACAGTATATTTGTGGATTTTGTCACCGTTTTCTTATGGAAAGACATTCTCTTGGAAACAAAATTCATCTTTAGCCCCAAACAGTTAAGGGAAATCAGAAAGCTTTCTAATATTTAAAGCTATGTGAAAATTTCAATTCGGCTACTTCAGTTCCAGATTAGTCTAGTATGCCCCAAAACCACAAAGCAAATTCAATCTTAGGTTTAACACTTGGCTGTTATTTGGTCACTCTCACATTATTTGTTTGGGTCTCTCACTTCCAATGTATCTTGCACACAAAGCAGCAGTCACAACTCCACGCAGATAACTAGAGGAGCACATGAGCAGTAGTTTGCTCAGAAGAAGCAGTGTTTACCTGTGAAGCAGTGAAGGGAAGTGGTGATGAAGAGGTGTTGGTTATGAGGATGGAGGAAGTGATGACAGTGGAATAGCAACAGGTACTCAGAAGAGAGGAAGTAAGCAAGGAGCGGCACTGACATCAGCCTGCTTCACCTTAGAGAGAGACAGAGGACAGAAAGATGGGGAGACGCAGAGAGTGGGACAGATTGGAAATAGGAAGAAATGAGACATACAGTGGGAGGGGTCAGAGCACAGAGACAAGCAATGCGTGAAACGTGACCACGGGACATCAGGCAGATGCAGTAAAGAACAAGGCCACAAGAAGGCAGCAGTGCAGCGGGAATCCCACTCACAAAGCTGCGGGTTCCGGTGAGGCGGCTGCGGCGGGAGGTCACCACCGTGCCGCTCAGGCTGCGTCCGATTCGCCTCTGGTTCTCCCCATCATCATCATTCTCCGCCCACAAACGTGGATCCCGCAACATCTGCAGTAAGAGAAAGAGACGAAACATCTCTTATCATCTCTGAAAAGGAATCTCACTGATGACCTGTAACACACGGACGGCATTCTGCAAAAATCATTTAGCAGGTGTTTTGCCTCATTGAGATAGATGGGGGTCCTGGTGCCGTCCGCGCCATACACACTTCTCTCCATGTCTGCGTTGGGGGTCTTGGAGCGCGTCTGGCCTCCCATCCTGGATATCAGCCTCTCAGATGGGCTGCAGGCTGTAAAAATGTAGATAGGTAAAAATTTAAAAAAAGATGTAAGCTCTCCAAAGCACTTTGCAAAATGAACAACTGGAACAATAAAAAACAAAAAAACAAGTAGTCCTAAACTTATTGTCCAAAAAAAAACACTAACATTGGAGTTACACACACTGCTTTGCTTAGGTATTTATAGCCCTAGAACATTAGCACATTTTTGTCATAGCCACAAACTTCAACATGTTTTATTAGGATTTAAAGTGACAGACCAAAAACAAAAACCTCCTTTCTAACAAGATTGATTATAGTTAAATCAATCCATCTTCCCACAGCATGATCCCAACACCAGCACGTTTAATGGATTGACACTGCACGTTGAGGATGATGTTTAGAGCTGGCATTTTCTAAGTCTATATTTTTGCTGTCTCCCACATTGCTTGTGTCAGATTACAAATGGGAATTCTTTATGCAATGGCTTTCGTCTTGCAACTTTTGCATGAAGGGGCAAATATGGGGAATGCACAACAAATTTTTTACAGTCCTTAACAGACCCGTCCCCTGGAGAAATGAATCTCTGCAGCTATTCGTCTCCCTTCTAAGAAATTTTCCTTCTAAAACATGACCAAAATCAGATATAATTACATTGACTACAAAGACCTTAAAATATTGTTTAAAGTAGATAAATTAATTAATATACATATATTTTTTTAAACTGTGGAAACCCAACATAAGCTCAATCACAAGATAAAATTGTTGTAGATTTATCTCATATTTATGTATTATATTTAAATAGCAAACAAGTAAACCCCTTAGTAATAAAATAATTTTTAGGTATTAATTGTGGGCAGTTGATGTTATTTATGTGTTTCTAAATAATTATGTGGAAAATGCCAATAACATTCAGGGTTATTAAATACTTGGAACATTTGGAAATATTTGGAAAGCACTGCACATAGAAGATTGAAGTGAAAAAATAAATGCTACTTAGTTCAGAGAAAGTTATTTAAAATCCTAAGTATTCATTATAAAAATAAACTTCAACTTTAGATTAAACTGTGCAATCCAAAAAAAAAAAGACTTTAGAAGGAACTTCAGAAGCCTAATTATGTTTAAAATTGAACCCCATCTGTGAGTGCCGAATATGAGTCACCACCCAACCTGACTCACTCATAAGCAATAGACCAAGCCAGCAAAGAATAGAAATGTTAAACCTGGATGCATTTGGCAGTGTTGCTTTATTACATAAGTATTAGGGCATGACGTACAGATACATGTTCTTTTATGACGGAAACATCAGGATAGTCGCTGTAATCCGTGTCACTTTCTTTATCACAAAAACTACTTCAAATGTTCAGCTCTCAAAGCAGAACTGAATCAAATCCCCCCCTGAAAAAAAAAAAAATCAAACCTGCTATCAAAGTTCCAACAAGTTTAAAAAAAAGAAAAGCTGTTTAGAAAGCGTATTTGGTAAATATGTATACACACCTCAATTTGTAAAGATGGAGCCAGCAACTTATTTTGAACTTGTTGTCTTTGAGATCCCTTAAAGAAAAAAATCTAACAATATTTCAGCCATCAACACCAACAAGACTCAGAGGCACAAGGCGTAACCTCAGCATGAGGCCTGGCCTGAGTTTTTATTTCTTACAGTAAGGTTGGAAGTTAAGAGAAACATTTTCGGAAAGTACTTTCCAATCACAGAAATGTGCGCACAGATGAGAACAATGCGCATGAGTGGACACCCAGATGGAGCCCTTCAGGGGAAAAATTACAACTTGCTTTTTCACATTAATTCACGTCCAGAAGGCTCCCAGTTCACTACGCCCCATTCAGTACCGAAATGACTATTTATTTAGCTGTTTTAAGGAGCATAAAATGGATTTTCATTTCATTGCAGCTGCATCACATTTCAATGCTTGAGAATAAAACAATTAATAAAACCTTAAAACCACTAATGATTTGATATCAGACATTTCTATCTACCATCATAGTTGTGACCTTTAAGGATGCAGCTGAAGGGTTTATATCAAATACAACTTCATTAAAATTCCTAAACAGGAATCTTACTAAACAACCATCTTATGTTTAAATATAATGCAAATTTCCTTAATTATACAAATTAATGCACATGGCCTCAAATGTTCATGAAACCGCATTAATATTTAGACACTTTTTGGTAGTCACCATCAATGTTTGGCATAACTGTTCCTGAATATTTGACTCTCTTTAGTAGAATAGGTGGAGGTAAAGTTAAGTTGGCAAATTTTCTAAGTTTATCAGGTTAAATACGTTCTTTTCTTGTTTCATTCAAAATCAACCTGACTCTCAATCATCTTACTCTAAGATTCTCCTCCACAGGAAAGGAAAATAAACAAAATATTGATCAATGATCCAGAAATCAAACCCAACGTCGCTGTCCAGCGTGCAGTAGAATGATTTGGTTGTTTGAGCAGAAAGATAAAAAGCATGTTTAGATGAGTCTATTTGCGGTTTTCCAACCTAAAAACACTATCCTGTTGTGGGGTTTTGTTACCGGCTGTGGATGGAAGCTTTCAATTTAATTTAAAAACAACAGCTACACAGTTGAAACTGAAGAACAGTTAGTTGTTCAAACGAGGCAAGGATTTAAACTATACATCAAAAAATGTTTTTTGGAATAGATAAAATAAAGTTTTCAGAATCAACCATATTGAAAATGTTTGGACTGCAGTTGAAAGCTGGATGTGTGACAGGAAACCTAATTACTTTAAGTAAGCTGTAGTTTTTATGCAAAGACAAGCAGTCAAATATCCCACCAGAAATATGAAATCTTATTAAAAACTAAAGAAAGAATGATGAGGTGAAACCCTCTGTTTAGCATTTAACCAAATATTATCAGCAGTTCATGTATAAATATGAGCCTGGGACTAATTTCAACCACCGTGGATGAAAACAACAACAGAACATGTTTGTGTACCTGTTCTTCCAGCCAGCAGACTGGCCTGGTAAAGGGAGTCCAGCTCGGAAAGCTCAGCCTCTTCACGGTCACAGCACTGATCCCCTTGCTTCCCCGGTGCATGCTGGGAGATGTGGTGCCCCGGAGAAGACTGACAACTGTAGCTGCAGCTCTGCCCAGGATTCTGTGGCCTGATGGGAAAGCACCGGTCCGGGGGCGTGTTGTACGGCGTTACCACGGCGTCCGGGCGGTCCAGGCTCCAGGACGACCAGTGCCGTGTGCTTCCATCGGTTAGGACGGCATGCTGATGCCAACGGGGAGACCCTCCGTCTGGGGAAGGTGGCCGGGGGGGCTGCCAGAGCGGCGTGAGGGGTTTCCTTTGCCCATAGGTTTGCGGAGGGGGTGACAGCGGAGGAGAACAGGGCGGAGGAGGGTTGTGTGTGGAGTGTGAGGCGTGTGCGGGGTGAGTATCCCAGAGACGAAGAGGGAGTGAGGGTAGAGAGATGGCTAAGTGCTTCCCCAGGGGTCTGACACTCACACCCCCTGCCTGCAGTAACTCGCACAGCCTCACCCCGAAGCCCTCCTTCCCATCCTCACCATCCTGCTCTCGCTTCCCAGCACGCCTGCCCTCCTCTTCCTCCTCCTGGGCTGATGGACCACAGGTGTGGCCAATGCTGGGGGTGAGCGTGGGTTGAGGGGGAGCGGGGCAGTAAGGCGGGGGAGGCGGGGGTGGGTTCTGACCCTGAGGAGCGTCCTGGCTTGTTGTCGACTCCTCTTCCTCCTCCGCATCGGGCGTTAGCAGTACTTGGACCGAGCCAGGCTGTTCACTGGAACACACAAAGAGGAGGGGCTGAGTTGGTCAATTTAGAGCAGGAGGAGAGAGAGGGAAAAAAAAAAAAAAACAAGACAGGACAGGAAAACTGAGCGGCTTTGACGTCAGGTGAGTTACTGCATCGAGGGAAGGTCACAACAGCACGGTAAACAACAACACCCACACAGACCTACAGGACAAACACACGGTGATGATGCAGCCTTCTGCAATGAGCCGGTGAGCCATGCTGTTCATGAAGCACAAAAAAAAACAACTAAAACCACAAAGTCTGGTTTTATTTTACTGATCATCTAATCAGGAATCTCCTCATATCACCACAAAAAATTAACAAAGCTCCTGATGTTCTAAAGCTCAAAGACACAGAACCACTGCTGTATATTACTTAATTGATTCGCATTACTGATGTTTAAAGAATTATGATGGCCAGGCATGGTTTGAAATGAACTATAATTTCTTCAACATTACTTCTACGCAGCCAGACTAGATTCAAAGCCGTTAGAGACGGGTTGCTCAAGTTCTCCCGGCTTTCCTAAAGCTTTCGAAAGTTTTTGTCACACATTTTCATCCTTACTATTTAATGTCTTTTTATTTTTATGTCCTCATGTTGTTACGTTTTAATGCAACTTGTAATCTTTATGTAAAGAACTTTGTATTGTTTTATAAATAATATGTGCTTTTACAAATTTATTTCAAAAGCATATAACAAGTGCATATAACAAGTGTTTTTTGCTTTAAAAACAGAGGGAAAATGGATAAGTGGAGCACAAAACAAGTGTCGCAGTAAAGCGATAACTGAATATAAAAAAAAATCTTTTTTTTTTGTTTTTCGACCAGTCGGTAACCAGAATAGGCTGATCAAGCTGAATGTTATCTTATTCTATTAACATATGATTTATTAGTGCACCACTGTTTTGATCTATAGTTAGGAAGAGTAAGAATGCATAATATTATGTTCGCTAATCAAGTTCACTTTAATGCTACCCCTACATTTAGAGTGTATTATATATTTATTAGTCCATTCTACAGTCTCATACAATAGTTTATACCATGATGCAGTGAAACAGTATTTAAACTGAAGATTATCAAACCGGAGAACAGAATATTAATAGGAGAAAAGCTTATGCCTAGTTTAAACACTGCACAGGTTAATTTCTTGTCTATGTAGTACATTTAATAGTTCTCACATATAAGATTCAGTTACCAATCAGTTGCCACTTACAAATTTCCTTTAATAAAAAAATTATTGAATTACTCTACCACTAATCAATCGTCTTTAGTTAACGTAATCTATCTGATCTGCCTTGAAATGTAGAAAGAAGGCTTAATAAACTTATTACTTACTTATAAGCACCTTGTTTTTTGCCTATAACGAGTTAAGCTCTGTGAAGAACGTTTTTATTTGAATGGATGACATTTCAAAGCCATTGGAAGCTGACATGTAAAGGTTATCTAGAGTAGGATATAGCTCCGGATAAGCTGTCAGTCGAGTGTAGAGTTGACCAAAGTAGTCTATCAAGCGGAAAACATGTGGGAACATTTGAGACTCAAAGTTTATTTGATGGGTTTTTGACAGGTATTTGCAGCCAATACTTAAGATATCGGTATGCAAAAAATAGAAATGTCAGTGATGTTGGCACAATGTGTTTTTTTCATTTATGTCTGTTATTAAAATCTATTCATTAAATGCCTACTAACAAGGGTTTTTGTGTCATAATGATTCACAGAAGAGTTCGCCAATTATTCTTCTTCCTATTCTTGCATGGAGTGCATTGGTATGTGCGAAAAGCTACTCTATAAATGTGACTATTCTTGTATGAAGCCTATGGTCAATTACGTCTAAGACAGTGCCAGCTCCCCATCGCCCACATTAACTCTCCTGTTCCTTTTCAAGCCTTTGTAATTACCAAGAAGTCTCTGCAGCAGCAAGCTATAAATCAGAGGGTTATGTTTATCAATAGAGGAGAGGAGGAAGGTAATAAAAAAAGTCTGTGTCTAAGAGCTTTACTTCCACCCACTCATTTCCTTCCAGTTGCACTGGTAACAGATGGATATAGTTTTTTTTTGTTTTGTTTTTTTTACAAAAGTTTCACTACGGTTTAAACAGAGCTGTAATGAAATGCAGACTAAAATCAATATTAACAAGTTAGCACATCCAGACTTTATTTCCACCAGTGTGATTACAGAAAGTTAATTTGGCTCAGAGCAAAGGAAGAGGCCTCATACATTTTCATGAGCGCCCTGAGGGAAACTATGTTTGTAGTACTGCACCATGCTTCGATTAGCTACAGAAAGTCTCTGAACACAGAAAAAGAAAAAGACGCAAAGTTCATTTGCCTCATGCAGACTTAATGGTTTGGTTTACAGACTTAATACATTAAATCTCAAGAAAATGACCTAAACTAGCACTGTTGGCCACCTGCTAACTCTGGCTAGTTTTATTTTTAATAAAGATTTATATATTTTTTAATTAAGACAAGCTAGGTACTATTTTTGACACTTACGTAAAACTGAAACTAGTAGATTGAGGATGAAAACTAATGAAAAGCCTGTGCTTTAAATTGTTATTGTGTGACAACAATACCGTTAGGGATGGTGAAAGTTTTAGATAATAAACATCTTGCATTCGAACAGAAATGAAAACAAAAATAAGACTTTCAAAAATAAATGCACGTTGTTAAAAAATAGAGTTGAACATAGACATTTTTTAACTTCTATACTCATAGAATGTGCTGTAGATTAAACTATTCTATGTTTTATATAGCTTAACCATGTTATTTTTTACTAATTCAAATTGACTTAATCATTACGTCTCAGAAAGGGGACAAGATTTTCTGATATTCAGCCTAACTGACTCCGACTGACTCCGACAATTTCCAGGTGGATCCATTGTGGCTTTAAGGCTGCATTGGGGGGGGGGACACACACTCTTTAGAGTAGAGACTGCTACCAAGTGAAGACATTTTAAGCTTTTATCACTTTCAGCATCAACTTTCATAAGATAACAGGAACATTATGCTGTTTAGTCTTTTAAAACTTTCAAGTCTTGTGATGAAATGTGCTTTAATTATGAATGTTGACATGTTGTTTGCTTTTAATGTAAAGATATATATGATATATGCAAAACACAGAATCCTGTTTTACTAATAGTACAACCTTCAATCACGGCATATGATTCTGGCGCTGGCTCCTACTATAAATCATTGATGACTGTCTACAACCGAAAGTCTAAAAATATATATTTTTTTTATATTAGCCGCAATAATTATTATTTGCAAGTCAAGGTTTTATGAAGTAGAGAAAAAATTGTTTGCTTAAAAGAAAATAACAATATGGCCTGGTACTTGCCTAAAGTTGATTAAAAAAGGAGCCAAAGTCTAAAGGAAAACTGAAAGACCTTCAGAAGGTCTATAGAGACCTAAAAAAACACCTTCACAGGTTTCAAGTATTTTTCCGTCTTTGAACGCAAATAATCAAGAATGGAAGTATAACTCATGACCTAAAACTGCAGATTTTGTCACTAACTGCCTAGTTTTCTTCGACTCCACCATATTCACATCTTGCAATGATAATCTTTGCTTTAAATGCTTTTGATGTAACGGATAATCAACTATTACACTGCGTATCCAGTTAACTTCTCAAATTTACGTGCTGGGAAATGACCAGATGGGGTTACTGAAGCACATTCACCATCGAAGACCAAGAAACCACAGCACAGCACAGGATGTTTAACTGCAGCAGCGCAGGACAGAAACACAGAGACAGACTGCAGCGTTACAGTTCAGAGAAGGACGGGTCAGCAGTACTTAAAGAGCGGAGGGAAGCCTTGGAAGCACACACAGACAGCAATGCAGAGGAAGCAGTGAAGCAGAGAGACGCAGAGAGCAACACCGACTCTCGCTTTTTGTTCTAAATGGAAAAACACAGCAAAGCTTTTACGACATTGCAACGAATGTAATACAAAGGGGACAGGAAGTCTCTCTGTAAGTAACAAATGTGTGTTTGAGAACACAGATTCAGAAATAACAAAAAACTGGAGGGGGGAGTGAGGAGGTCACAAGCACATAGGCCAGAACTAATGGAAAACACTCAACAAGCTGATATACACAGAGGAGTTTTGCAGAGGATCAGTCTGAGCTAAAGAAACAGGGGGATTCTGATACAGGCACCGCTGCGCACACATGAAGTTTAGCGGGGACAGTCGTGGTACCTGCGAGGCCCCTGTGGGTGGGCGCTTCCCGTGTCCCGCTCCGTTTCTTGTTCCTGCCTGTGTTTGTTTGGGCCCCCAGCGCTCCTCATGCACGCGGCTACAGCCAATCCACTATGAGCGTTAGCCTCATGCACGGGTCTGAGCACAGCTGAGGGTGTTAACAACAGAGGACGGGAGATAAAAAGAGGACAAAAAAGACAGAGAGATATAACGACAGAGTGGCAGCGGAAATGTACGAGAGCATTGGTTTAGTGGAAGGACAGTAGAACGCTAGGATGAGAAGTCAACCGGGACAAAGTGAAACAGAGACAAAAGTGTAAAAGGAAAGTTTTTCTTTTTCGGAGGTTTGGGGGCCTGCATGCACTACACTCCCCTACTGACAACCTATTTGGATTTATTTTAAATATAAAATCTCAACTAGCATGGCATGTTTTCATCTAGCAAGCCCACAAATATCAATGATCAAAGACGTGAACATTAAAACTATTCGGCCTAAAGTACTGCTGTCTGCAACCGCAGCAGTGGGAACTTACTGAGCTTTAAGAAACCTGATAAAACATTCAGTGCCTGCTTAGATGCTGGTTCATTTCAAATTAATTTAGCAGGAATGCATTAGTTTTTTCCAAATGTTTGCTATAGTGATGACTCTTAAAGCTTTTGATTTAGTCATGCAACATAGGGGAATAAATGCATTATCCCTATTTTCACTTGTGCAGCAACCAGACCCACCATACTGTTCGTCTCAGCTTCCAGGTGAGAACATATTTAAGCGGTTTTGAGAGATGTGATACCGAACTAAGTTGTATCTGAGTGTTATCTATCATATATGTTAAACATCTATAATATATTTTAAACAAAGGTAACAAATGTTTTTGACTGTGCTTGTTGAAAATTGTTAAAAAAAAAACTACTTTTTTGTTAGACGGGGGAGAAAAAGTGTTTGTTTTCCCCCAAACAGTAAAACAAACCCAAAGAAGCTTGTAGAGCAATGATGTCAGTGCCATTAACTGCACACCTCCGCTAAAGCATGAGTGACTGAATTTGTACAAATCCAAAGTGGAACATAAAAGCAGAGAAAAAAGAAAGCGGAGACATTGTGATTGAAGTGGAAAAACACCACACGGAAGAGAAAAGCACAAGAACAACCACTTCTTTCAACTTTCTATCCCCTATAAAGTATTATAGAACTTTATTTCTCATGATACAGCAGTCTAAATGTACAGAGAGTGTAATTCAAATCTGTCAAAGTAGATCGTAATGCACTGCAGCCTGAGCCAATCGGGTATGTTAGCGAAACAAATGTAAGCAAGCATTTGTTTTGGATTCTTTTTCCATCATCTCTTGGTCAAGCAGTGGTTTGTGGAATGTGTAAATGTTGTGGGATTGTGGACAATTGCATAAAGGTTAACACTCAATCAGCCAGATTATATAGGTTCTTGATAAAGTAGGACAAAGAGACAGTGGCGCATGCTTTTTTCAGGTGCATGCAGCTCATCCCAAATCCTGCTGCGGGAAACAGGGAAAATGAAAAACATCAAACCAGCCCTTAAATATTTATTTTGGTTTAAAGAACATAGATCTAAGGTTCTTGCTGAAATCAATGAGTAACTGAAATTTTTTGGATGAAATATATCTTGGCATTGCATTTCAGTTGTGATCTCCATAGCTCTCTTTGGTGCAGAGAAATCATGGCTTAAAGGCAAGGCTAATTTATTTCTAGAGGCACATATTAAAGTGTCCAATACAAAGTTACAATTTCTTTAAATACTTAACCTTGTAATGTATTAAAGCCATTTTAAATTTATTTATGTAAGCCTCAATACTTAAAATTGCGTGTACTCTGTCTGCTCTAAAAATTCTTACTTACTACAGCTCTCTACCTTAAAGGAACAAAATATCTCACCTTTAGCTCATCTTAATTTATTACAACTTTATTAATTTGTCTGTATCTATTTAGGTAACTTTTATTTTCCTATTTAAAATGTAATTTTCTAAATGTTATCTTCCTGACCTTTGCTATTTTCCCGTAGAGCATGTCAAGATACCTTTTGCTTGAATCATGCTATACATAAACTTAATTTAAAAAAAAGTATAAACAACAAACATTTTCTTTGTAATCTGGCCATTTGCAAGGAAAATGTAAACCCAACACCATTTCAAATCCTTTTAAACTGAAGCCCCTCAGTTGATTCGAGTGGTTTACTGGCATGCGCCTTCCTATTGACGTACTGCTACTACAGGACAGTGGAATTTTAATATCTTTGCTACCAAGGGTAGAAAAATGGAGGGTTGATGTTGCCTCCGCCGTCCCTTTAAGTAGGATAATAGATTAAAGTCTGGCTCAGTCATCAATAAGGATGTGTCAAACCTGAATTCTGTTATATAATCGTGCCGATAGGAAGGCCATCTGTTTGTTCACAACTTGTCCTTTCCATTCATTAATGCTGCCTGTACTGTAGTGTGTGTGTGTGTGTGTTTGCAGAGTATCAGGTGCATGAGGCTGAACAAACTGGTGCCCTCACAGTAGGACAGACAGGACACTGCTCAGTAATCCGTGATATTGATTTAATTGGTGGTGAGCTGAAGGGGAAAACATGCAAACCTGCAGATTATGCAAATCGTTCGCACACACATAGTTTTTTTTATAAATCAAAGTAATAATACACAGATAAAAAGGAATATTATTCATAGAAACTCATGAAGCCAATCTTTAGCCAACATATATTGTAATTAAAGCGGGTATTTTATGTTTAATACAGCAAAATCCAAATTACAAGGTGAGCAACAAAGGTTGCATTTCTGTAATCTGAATGCTGTACATGGTTTTCAAACACAGGGACTGGGAAACTCTTGTTTAGCTAAACATTTGGTTTTTGGGTTCCAGCAAAACATCGTACCGAATTTCACCGACAAGGCTGTGCAGAATATTTTTATCAATATGTGGAGGATAAGAGCTCATGGATTTTTTTGTTTTTTTGTGGCTTGATTGCAGAAATCCGGAGTTTAAAATTAAGTCATTTTAAACTATGACGTTCCAACACTTTTCTGGTCAGTAAAGGCTTCACAAGAGTTTACAGATTAGTTAAAAGCCATTAACTATAACCATTAACACAAAAAAAGAAAAATGCCATAGAGGGACAGGTGGAGAGACAAGCCAACAGATGGAGACCAAAGACAAGGTCAGACAATTGCCCAGATGCACGATTCAGACAAGTCACTCTGCTCACCAGACAAAAGGCGATAATGTGACCTTAAAATTAAATTTTCTTTTGTGATTTGTTTTCTAGATTTAAGTTAAACTCCCCCTATAACTTTAACATTGCAGATTATCATTTTTGTTAAGCATTGTACTCACAGACTACTTAAATAGCACCTATAGACTTATAAAAATATAAGACGTACAATGTACGTAAGGGGTACTTATAGAGCACATGCAGGGTATTTACAATGGACCTCCAGGGTATGATGTAATGACAACCAATGTTTATGATTTTTACGTTTTTTTGGGCTGTATTACGGCTCGTTACATGACCCCTGTTGGTACTTACATGGCTGTTTTAGGTTAGATTCAAGATACCAATAGGATATACAGCATACTGGTCTGGAGCCTTATGGTTATAAAGTACACATTTTATTTATTGTTATACTTGCTTCCTCCCAAAAAATAGCTTACTTTGAGTGTTCCTCCCTCAGTAGTAGCATCTACTCTTTTGTAGCCGCTCCAATTTGTGCTAATCAGGAAAATGCGTGTGTTTGAAAATCATTCAATTATGGTGAAAATATATTTTTACAGCACACCTGTAGTGTTTAATGTTGGCTTGCTATGCTGTTTTCATGATTCACCTATAGATTTTCTATTTTGAAACTTATAAAACATGTGTTGGGAGGACCTATAGTGTTGGGCAAGGTTTTCAGGAAAATGTGTACTGAGCAAAATGCTACAGATAATCTCAGTTTTACTTATACGTGGATATTTGAAGTTGCTATTAATTGTTAATTTTTCACGTATTCAGAGCATTTTTACTATTATTGTAAGTAAAGAAAATAAATTTTAAATGCTTTATTTACAATAAAAGTGTTTAATAAGGATTTTTTTTCCCCCAAAACGTCCTAGTTTTAAATTTCTAATTTCAGTAGAATGATTAGGATGGATTTGGTGCTTAAAAAAAACCTTGGTGTTGAAGCTGGTCCAGGTCCATGAACTTGCTGGGTCTGGGGTTGAATCCCTTGGCTGCCTCCCGCTCTGCCTCCTTCCGCTTCTGCTGCTCCTGCTGCCGGGCTCTCCTCGCCACCTCCTCCTGCAGCTCATCCAGCTCACTGCGCCCAGAGCCTGAAAAGCAGAACACCATTAAACAACAAATGAATACCTGTTTGCACCAAAAAGTGGGTGGATGTAGCTGCATGTGAGAAGGCAAACCTGCGTCAGAGCTGCCGGCCCGGCAGGGGTGTGACAGCTCCTGCATGATAGCACCGCTGCTTTTTGACTTGGGCACAGAACGCCATGAAGGTCCGGACATCAGCACCCGTTTCTGTTGCCCCAGTTCCCTGTGGGAAGGCAGAGTGGGTGAAGATGGCAAGAAACTCAGATGTTAAAAGGGGAAAACGCTGATGAATGAGACAACTCAAACAGATTAATGTTTTTGGGACTTCATTTTTTTGTTATGGAGCAGTTCTTTTGGATCGTTTGTTCTTGTTAATGTCACATTTATGTTTCATGCTCATAAATTGGAACAGGACAGGAAAAAAACAAACAAACAAGCGAAGCCACAAGAGGACAACATGATGGACAACAGAAGCTTCGAGCCGGCGACAGTAATTATTATCTGTGCGCGTCCCACCTGTCGGGGCTGCTGCTGTTCCTCTCGCTGCTTTCGTATCCACTCTCCATTCTCTGGATCAGACGCGGTTGGTGCTCCACCCTTCTCAGAGGATGAGGAGCAGGAGGACCCATAGTCCGCCCACCGATTGAAGACCTGGGCTGTCCGACCAGGCCGAACCCGACCTCCCCGGCCACCTTTCCTTCCACGTCTTCCAATCCTGATTGCGTAACAGGTCCCACAGCGAGGAGCGGCTCCTGGGTATCAGGAGGGGGAGGCGGGACGGGTGCGGCGTTGTAGCCCAGAGGTGAGTCTCTTTGTCGGGTGAAGATGCTGTCAATGTTCAGGGCCTCTCTCCTGGGCCTCCAGGTTGGCCGGTAACGGCTCCTAGAAGAACTAGGGGACAAATGATGCTGATGTTTAGAACCTCGCTGACTTTGAACCTTCGCCATGGAGGATGTTTGGGTTTTAACTTCTTCTGCTTCCTCCCACAGTCCAACAACATGCCAGATGAGTTACTATTATTTTCCAAAAACAATAAGAACTTTGTATTCATGTATGCATGCACAAGTTTGACGCATCCCTCCAGTGGATCCATGGATGAATAGGTTGAAGGAAATTCTGGCTTTTTCCAGACTGTGTAGAAACTCAAGTGTTCAGCCTTTAAGCTTTTGTAAGCATTTATGCAATACTGATTCATTAATGTGGCTCTAAGAAGTGAGAAATTGTATGAAACCTGATGAGTGTGAGCACATATTTGAAGACAGATACAAAGTTCACATCTATATTAAGATTCAAGATGCTAATGCAGGCGTGGGCAGAGAAGAGGAGGTAATTAAACTGCAGAGAAAAGGCAGCAATACGGCCCTTACTTTAAAAAGAAAAAGACATATGTTAGATATTCTGGGTGGTTATATTACTGGACTATAAATTACTTTCTTTTCTTTAGTTGTTTACTTTGTTTCTCACTTTTTGAACGATATCTTGGTACATTGTAAAAGTAAGTAACATTTGAGGTGTTAGGTGGAAAAAAAAAACATTAATTTGAAGATAAAAACTTAAGTATAAGTATATAATCGTATTATATTACATATTGTTTAAAAAAACACAACGTTTAAAAGAAAATGAAACGTTATACTAAATATTTTAGATGATCAAATTAATCTGTTAACCAGACAAACCCTTTTTTCTATAGGAACATAAAGGTGCAGTCTCTTTACTTTGAGGCAAATACTTGCACAGATGCATAAAAACATCTGTGATGTAGTTCGGTTTTCCCACAAATTTGCTGTACTGCAAAGATTAAAGAATTGATATTCTTACAGGATAAATTATATTTAATATAATTGGTAGTTTAACACTGAAAATGGAACCGTATGACTCGTCTATCCAGACAACTTTCTATATATGATTGAATTAAAACATTTGTTTGCTTTTCAGTTGAAATGTCACCTTATATTTGCAGAAAAAAAAATATTTATCTCATTTAATTACCTCACAAAAACCTGGCAAATTTCCAGAGATATGTATGTTTATGAGAGCCACTTGATGTCAATCCACTCATTATAATAGAATGTTTAATTGAGAAATGAAGCACTTTTTTAAGTGTTTACAATTCAAAGTAAATCATACAATGGTGTTTGTGCCAGTTATAAATTCATGACGTTGTTTTCAACGTCATGAATGTTTCTTTGTCCTAACTGTAAAGCTAAGAAACACATAGATGCACTGAATTCATAGAAAAAGTTCAATGAATAAGGTTAGGAGTAAGAATCAAAGGGAACAGGTGATATGACCTAGCCTCGGCCTTTTCAACAGACATAGCGAGGAAGTCAGTGAATAAGTCAGCATTTCAGTTGATCCTAAACAGCTTCATGTGGTCTAAAAGTACATTCAGAGTTAGGACATCTTAAGCTGATTGGAATTATTAATTTGAGGGATTTTCCCTCTTGTTACCCCTTTAATTATCGTCGGCTACCATTCTTTGGTTCTGCTTTGGTTTTGATGCGTTCACGGCGGCGTGCAACATTAGGTTTGTGCCACAACCTGCTATGGCTTGGAGCAAACTGCATGCAAGATGTTTTATGGCTTTCTTTTAGCCACTGTTTAGATGAAAGACCTTTTAAGTGTATACCTGTGGACAGATACACCAGTCTGAGATGAGTCAGGGTGAGTGGCGAGCAATGTTGCAGTACCTGGATTTGCTCTCGCTGCTTGTGCTTTCATCCTCCCAGTGCGGCCCCCCAGCCCCGCCCTCGCAGCCCCCGACTCCTGATGAAGACGAGGAAGAGAGGGGCCGAGAGGACAAAGAGGAGGAGGTGTGGGGTCTGCGCGAAGACAGGAGGAAGACTGCCGTCTCCTGCAGGGGAGGAGAGGGCTGGCAGGTTGGAGCCTCCACTGCTGAGTCTGAGCGTGGGAGAAAAGGCAGGGAGAAAAGGAGCAAGTAAAACCAATAAGAGTTTTATTTATTCGACAGGGAGCAATTATGCAGGCAGCAGTGCAAATAAACGTGGGAATTTGCACCAATGAGCTATTCAACCTGAAAAGTCTGCAATGACGACAGAGAAAAAGAACAATACAAACTGACGTTTGTTTGGTTTTACCCAATGTCACTGCTAAGTAAACTCTATTGCTCCAAGGGAACACAGCAACAACGTACGTCATAGAAATTATTTCACACAAACAGAACCTTATTCAAACTATCATGCAAAGTTAAATGGTAAAATAATCACTTTATTCCCCATTTTATTTACATTACAACCTGAAACCATAAAGTGTTTTAATGAAATTTCATGCACAACAACAACTGTGCACCACAAGATAGTGCACACTCGAGAAAAGGAATAATTGGTTCTCTACTTATTTTTACAAATGATAACTTGAAAAGCGTGACAGGTTTCACTGCAGTTACTCGTTTAGGTCTTTTATGAGAGTGACTCCACCAGCTTTGCACAGCTTCAGGCTGATTTTTTTTGTAATGCCAACATTTTTTGTAAGATGTTTTATCGCTTTCTTTTAGCCACTGTTGTTTAGATGAAAGACTTAAGTGTATACCTGTGCACAGATTCACCAGTCTGAGATGAGTCAGGGTGAGCGCTGAGCAATGTTTTTGTAGGTTGTTAAGTTTTGATAAACTGTTACTTTGTTGTGATCTATCATATAAAAGAAGTACAGTAAGTTTCTGGTTGTGATATCGCAAAATGGGAAAAATGGATGGGTTCTTGACTATAGAGGCAATACGGTCAGCTTTCAAAATGTTACGAAAGCAAAAATGTCTACATTTTAGACATCTGTGGACATTTTTTTAACTGAGATAATGTGTGCGAGTGCAAAGAGACGCCGAGAGTGATCACATGCCTCTGTCTTTGTGGTTTTACCTCCGGCGTCAGCCCCGAGCGGCGGTGAGTCGTAGTTACAGACCACGGTGGTCTGGGATTCGCTGGACAGCCGGCTCCCCGTGGACTGGTGCAGGGGTCGGCTGTGGGACGTGCGGTGACTCGAGCTGTCTGTTGATGAGTCCGTGCGAGTGTCACTGGATATAGATGGCTCCCGACCTGAAAGACACAGCAGAAGCAACCTCTGTCAGGTACTCCTGTACGCCAACAGTCTGTTTCCAGTCAAACGAATCCCAGCATCCAGCAGCAAACACAAGCAGAGGTTAGATGATAGCACTGAAGGTCAGACCATTATAGCTGAATCATCTACTGCCAGCCGCTGATAAAGACAAAATAATACTAATCTGACGCTGAGTCTGCTCTGTACCTGAGTCCTCACTATCGTAACCAGCCTTGTTGCTGCAGTGCTGGAGCTCCAGCTGCGGGTTGGAGCCAGAACAAGGGTTGGGGCTCTCCTGCAGTATCACCGGCGTCCCACGGGGGTCAGCGTAGAGCAGCAGCAGGGGCTGGTAGTGGCCTTTAATACAGCGAGACACTACGTCCTTCCACTTTGGTCCGATCTGTAGATGCAGCAGGAGAACAAATCCACCAAAGGACAGACAGTCATAGCTGTTACTGGTGGTATGAGATGGAAATGAATCTGCCAGAATTAGGGTAGAACTTTGTGCAAAAAAAATAAAAATAGAAGGTCAGAGTCCGTGATGATGTTTGTCCTAGAAGATTTAATCCTAATGTTACAATCTGTCATTAGCTCAATCATCTAATATGATAAACAGCGTGATGTGTGACTGGTAGGAGAGATCAAGGACATATCAATTCGATAAGGTTTTTTAAAACTCCCACTAACATCTTACATACAGCATAAGAACAAGTGCGAAACCTAAATTACAACGACAACCTTTAAATAAACCCCCCAAAATAAAGCTAAAATACCAATTTATATGCAAGTCGTCAGTGAAGCAAAAAGAAGCCTGGAGATGTAGCACTTAAACTAAGACACAGCAGAGTTTCTTTCTGTCCTTCCTGCTCTCACCGGCACAGCTGAGGATGCAGCAGAGTGCAGCCGACTCACTCTGCAGCATCACTACTCCCACCCCCCCCAAAAAAAATAAATAAATGAAAAAACCCAGGGGAAAAAAAGAAAAACCCCAAACAAACAAATGCGTTCTCACCTCTTTAACGTGGGCGTCGTCAAAGTACATCCACTTGCGTATCTTGGTCTGGAAGAAGAAGGTGGAGTAGTGCTTCCCATAGTAGCACACCATGCCCACCAAGTAGAGCTCCGCCTGGCGAGCCCTTTCCTCTGTCACACGGTAAAACAACTACGGAGAGAGATAGAGGCAAAAGGAGGAGGGAGCAGACAGGAAGGGAGGGGGAAATCAGGGGAGAGGTGTGCCATAGGCAAAAGGAGTGGGGAGTGGGGGGCACAAGTTAATATAAAAAAAAGCTCAATTAGCTCCTCTAATAAATGGACTGCATGTGAGAAGTTTCTTGCAAACTCTAAGGAAACAGCAAAGTGGACAACGACGCAAGCTGCAGCATTTCAAAGCAAAGCAGATGCAGCAACCCGGAACATGAGCTTTTGAAGTTATATATATATTTTTTCAACTTCACATTTATACCTTGCTTTTAGCTGTACTATTGCATGTTTAGTCTCACAGCCTTAACATCGATGTTATAGATAATAGATCAAGGTAACATATTATCAGGAAACTGGCCGCAGGATATTATTGAAACCATCAATATCTGAGAGCTTCACCTTCTTGGGCCATTTCATCTGTAGTTATAGGTAGTTGCATCTACTGCAGTGAGAGTCCAGTCGACAGGCTGGCCATCTTAATTCATGCAAACTGCGGATTCATGAGGAAATTATATCAAACAGAAACTCAAAACAATTCTTCCAAACAGTATTAATATACTCTATTGCGAGGATCATTTATTGTTCAGCTCTTACTTAGAACTCCATGGCGCCTTCAAAGTGTAGGCAAGCTACTGAGCTGTGCGTTGGAACTAAAGCTTATGCTAATTATATTTTACGTGGATCATCCGCTAAACAGGTCGTACTGGAGGTGCATGCATAGTGGAGCTAGCTGGCTGGATTGGGCGCTTCGTACCAGATCCTTGTTCAATGGTTTTAGTGGCATTGGATGCCTTTTATTTAAAATCAGACTGACATTAATAGTCGAGGGGCCCGGATTGAAACGACTGCATTCAGGACTGTATGTAATCTTTATAAATGACACACCTGCTTAACCACTGAGTCAAGTGGCACCAAAACCCAGATCATTACCATTTTCATTGGAACAGGGCCTACAGCAGGAAAAAAATCAGTGTACCAACCAGAACATTTATAACAACTTGGTCTAAACTGATTTATAATGCACATAATGGCTGTTCTAGATTGCCTTTTTCAATTGTACTCTAAATCCAATCCATACTGCAGTACAACAATGCTGCTGACATGTTCTACAGGTGACAAAGTAGATTTCATAGGAGCTTCCTTGACTTCCAAAATGTTATTGGCTAAACTTCACCAGCTAGCAAGGAGCATGGAAAGCCTAAAAATCTGTTAAAGTGAAGACTTTACAGAATACTGGGGTTATCAGCTTTAATAGTACTTTTACAAAAACCTGGATGAACAGGCTATGGGAAGTCATTAGCGTTTAAAGGTTATAAAAAAAAATTTGAAAGAGCAAAACCCAAAGAAGTCAGAAATCCACTCTGCAAGAACATACAATGGAGAACTGCAGCTACTCCTTTACAAATACCAGGTGCAGCCAGAACATTTTTAGCCATTCTTTCTTCGTAAATGACTTACAGTAATAATAGATCATCAAAAATCTATTCAGTGAAGCAGACAAATTGTTTCAGCAGCAAGCTGACTTAATCTAAAAAAATAAAAGAGCATAGAAGTGGGAACAGGTGCAGAAGACAAGAGACTGGAAGAAGAAGCTTCGGCAGGAGGAGACGGGATACGAGAGGCAGATGGATTCCCTTTTAACTGCTAAACACAAGAGGAAAATTCAATAGATGGTTCCTCAGATTTGTACCCAACTGCTGGGTTTCATTCCGCGAACCGCAGGATGAAAACGAGGGAAGGGAGACGCGAGAAGAGGCAGAAGATGAAGGGGGAGGAAAAAAAACAAAAACTTGACTCTCTAAAACACATATTCATGTTGACTAATCCATAATTCATGCATATCATTTCAGAATGCTGCTGGAGATGTTACAGCAGCATTAAAATGCATGCACATTACTCAGTTATGAGACAGAATATCAGGGGTCAAACATGTGAGGTGAGTGGGTGTATGAGTGTGAAGTAAAAGCTACAGCAAGAGATATGTTGGAATGTCCTGTGTTGCTTTATTATCCTATTTAATCACCTAAATATATCTAATTTTAAAACCTTTCCTATTCAGATTTTCTTGGGAATATAGTTGATGAAAGTTATACAAATGTATCTGACAGAGCAAAACACAGAAATATAAACACGACCAAAACATAGAGATGATGTTACATTTAAACTTCGGCAAAAAACAATAACTCATTAACAAACCAGAAAACTACAGTAGCATTTAAAAGTGTAAGAAGTCAAATGTGGTCGGTCCAGTACGCTTACATTTCACCTCAATTGTGAACCAGTTATGGAAAAGGTTGAAATTTAAAAACTCAAAATTTTTAGCATTCTGTCCTAAGGAACTGCTCTCCAGTAATGCATCTGTCTCGCCGCTCAAACAATGTCAAGACTACATGCGGTTAGTTTCACCTACCATGTTCTTTGGCCCCAAAAAAGGTACTTGAACGTAATGCAACATTTGATGTATGGAAAAAAAGTCAAAATATTTTTGCATGTGACATTAAATAGGGGTTAGTTTTCTAACAAATGATAACGGCAATCATTTTCCAAACTTTATGCTCAAAAACGACACTTCCAACAGCGTTGGGAGTCTCTCTGATGATTCTGTTTGAATTTTCCGAGCCATGACATGGGCTGCTCCTCCATTTAATTCAAGATTACAATTGTTTCATACAGTCTGTGTTCGTCTGTGTGTGTGTGTGTGTGTGTGTGTGTGTGTGTGTGTGTGTGTGTGTGTGTGTGTGTGTGTGTGTGTGTGTGTGTGTGTGTGTGTGTGTGTGTGTGTGTGTGTGTGTGTGTGTGTGTGTGTGTGTGTGTGTGTGTGGGGTCATACTCTGGGTCAATGGATTTCTGCCCTTTTCACTCATTTTCTGTTTGTGAAGCTCATACACATTTTCTGCCCGTTTCAATATTTTCAACAAAAGAGCTTACTTCCACTTCCTGCGCTGTCTTCAGTCAGAGCAGCAGCGTGAAATGCTAGCTCTCAAGGGTGCGGGTCCTTGAACCTTTTCATGTGCCCCTAGTTCTAAACACCTAAATCACAGTACTGAATGAAATCACCATACGCTCATATCTAGAATCCTGTAAAAGACCCAAATATGCAATTCAGTCTGTCGAAGCAGAGACAGATCTCAGACCTGCAGGACACCGACCCTTCAGTACTGGATTTTAAAACTTGTGAGGTACAGGTTTTATGCATTCAACATATTCCCCGTAAAACAATCTAGTTTGTCAAGAAAAACGTCCCTATAATTACTGTGCAAGGTTCCCTGCAGTGCTACGACAGGCATCCCATCATTATCTGTATATTATACTGTGTTTGTAACTTCAAAGGCTCTTTTGTTTCAATATTGTTTCTGTGTTTCATTTGGTTTCCTGGCCCTAAAATTGAATGATGCATGGAAGTTAACCAAAGAAATATATTGTTCCTTTCATTTAGAGACCAAAGCTCATGTTCTGAAAGGGTCACGCATGAAACCCACACGGATAAAAGCAGCTCTCAATGCTGTACTCAAATCATTTACGATTACCAACCTAAAAGAACGCTTAGCGTGAGATAGTAAATTTTTTGAAAGAACACCCAAAATCTTCCCATAGCAAGCATGTAAAGAGGCTAAAACCTGTTTCTGTCACAGTTATACTCTAATAAAACAAACTTAAACTTACAAATACAGACATTAACATCATGCAAGAAACATGTTTTTTTACATCTTTACTGGAAAACTATTTGCATGTGTCTGTCAGTTTGAGTGAACTTGCTTGGGTGATCACATAGGCGTGCATGGCATTATGTTAATAGGTAATGGAGCAGGACACAATGTGTGCATCGTGGAAGCCTCTTACATCTCCCAGACGCAGGCAGGTTCCGAGGCTGTGGATGACGTCCTCTGCCAGGTCAGAGTGGTCTGAGTCCCACACAAGCCCGATGGACACGATTTCTGGCGAGTTCATCAGCACCCGGCGGATACGCAGAACCTCACCGCAGTTACTCTGCAACAAAAACGGAAAGGGTTCGTTTATCATTGTAAAAAAAAAAAAAAAAAGGAGGTTAACACTTCAAGCTTGTACTGTACATCTAAAAGAGATATCCTGCAATTGTGGAAAAACTAATTGTTGAACTTTTTGGACTAAAGCAGAGAAAACATTTAAACAGACTTCAGAAACTACTAAAACTGGGTTGAGAACTTCCAAGGCATTAAGAAAAATTGGATGGGAAGTTGGGAGACAATTGTCTTCAAGGACTAAAGTAAAATAAAAAAACCTGCAATGATAAAGAACGACCATTTCTTAAATATTTGGTCAATTCAAACCTAGAACTCAGACTTCTATATATTAGTAAGAAAGTAAGATAATTTCCACACAGAGATTTGTCGCCATAAGAAAACCACCAATCGGGGAGGCTAGCATAAGAAAAAGGCTTCAGTTTTCGGTTTGTGAGCACAAACATTTAGCTCTGGAGTAAAAGAAGGTTTTAAAAATCCTCACTGTTTTAGAGCGACGGGTGGATCAGAGTAAGAAGTCAAGTAGTTGAAGTGATGCATCCATCATGAATACTTCCTATTGTACGAATGGTGTCTCCACCACAGTGCTTTAAACTAGTGTGAATCTGGTTATTCAGGTGTTGGTCAGAAAAATTATTTTGCCAAACCTAGATTATGATCTTGTTTTCAGTATTTAAATATTTAAAAATGACCTGTCAAACATACACGTGTCGTTTCAATAAATACTCTTATCATTTCAACCTAATCAATGTTTTATGTAACTTTACTTGAAATATGGATATTAATCAATTTTCTGAGTTTGAATACAAATCTTAAAAATTTTATTAAATCAATTTATATATTTAAATCACTACATTTTGTACCACATTTACAGACCATCAAAATACTATGGGAGTTTGGTCCTTTTTTTAATTTTTATTACAGCACAGATCGCTACACACAAAAATGAAGTGAATTTTAAAAGTAAAACAGGAGTGGAGATGAAGACAAGAGAAAAGAAATAATGAACGTATTGTAACAGAGAATGACAGAGGGGGGAAAAAAAGTGCTGTGGTGAGTTGTATTTGTCCCTCGGGCCTTCTGTTGAGTTCAGTACTGTGTGTTCTGAATCTTTCCTTTGAGTCATGACCCACCACAGAGCTGGTACAAGCACACAGACTCTGAAATAAAAGCCTGCACACACACATACACAAGCACACACGCAGGACAGGGAAACAGCCTGAGAACACCCCGGCGTCCAGGTCCTCTGCCAAACCCAACACTCACACTCACACACATTATGCACGAGCCCGCTCTGAACGCTCCCTCTGTGGGCAGCGACTCGTCCTGCACTGGCACCAGAGATGGCAGGAAGGTATTTTGCCAGTGTCTGCGTTTCACTTCCCAGAAAGGGACACAAACACAGCCGGCAGCCAAGCAGCACAGCTCCAGGACAGAGGCTATCTGTTTGCCCAGGACGCAAGATCGGCACACAGCCTCACTCTGCGGCTGACAACACCATTCATCAGGCGACAGTACAAACAGACCGGCTCCGCTTCGCGTTGATCGGTGCAATGCCATCTCTTATAATCTATTTGTGGAAAAAAAAAAAAAAAACGTTGCTCTTGTAGACCTTTGTTTTTGACGTGCAGAATTTTCCAGAAGATGGCAGAGTTACATAACTGGGGGCTGTTTGTCAAATGATATGATCGCTTTTTTAGAATGCTGATTGTTACATTCTTCAGAGTGAATAGACGCTCCATGGTTCCTGACAATTCAAAAGTCTCTATAAAATATGACGGTCACACCTTTATCAGTCTGCTGACAGCTAAAAAGAGTAGCTCTGAATCAAAAAAGAATAGAAATGTATAAGTAAAAACACCACAGCCTGTGTGGGTTTTCACGGGTATGGATGACAGACCCAGCTCGGGTACATTTTTAAACCTTATTTCTGTTTATGCCTGTTGTTATTTCTTACTATCAGTCATGGTTCCATATTTTGGAGAAAAAAGGTGGAGAAACGCTCTTTCTTGCGTCCAGCTGATGATACAAGGTGTAAGAACACCAGCTATTTCGGTAGATTATAGACCTTTTTTTCCCACTATGGCGGCTTGCAGACACCATTATCATGCAGGGCACAGACCGCCACGGCTTCTCATTTCACACATAATTGTTGGCTGCAAATTGCCGTTACATTTGCGACGCCGACTGAGCATGTGCGATGCTCAGAGGTCAAAAACAATTAAGAACATTTTTACTTCAGTTACTTTTATTTAAAGTTAATGTTAACTTCAAAAGCCCTATTCTTTCTCTTTAAAAAACTTTATGAAAGATATTTATTTATATACTGACTTCTACATATAAAAAGGCAATGCATCTCAATAAAATCACTCAACTTCACTTAAAACATGTATAGATTAATTTAAGTCAAGAAGTTAAACTTATACAATATAGATATCCATTACAGACAAGGATACATTTCAAGGCTTTTCATCTCCTAACTTTGAAGATTATGGGTTACAGCTATAGAAAATCCTAAATTCAAAAATAATTATGAAATGAGACCAATAGAAAAGAAATTTTTATGCAGAAATGTTAGATCAAGATCTGAGCAACTATGGGCCTAATAAGCTATTAATGGAGTATTAGGAAGAACATTATAGATGCCAGACCCAACAACTAGCTGAACCAACTATTAAAGCAATCAAGGCCAGAAATAAGGCTAACTGTTTCCATACTATGCAGCATTAAAGCAGTAATTTATGCAAAAGCATATAGTTCAAATCTAAAGTCCTGGTAAATGCCTAAATGTGTTCAGCACATGTCTAATCATTAGTCTTGTAGTTTTGCATTTTAGGTGTTTTAGGAAACTAAGTTCTAAGTGGTTTTTTTGCTCAACGAACAGAAATAATACATTTCAGTTGCTGAGTTTGGTTTGAGTCTTCTGGGAGGACCCAGAGTAGAGCTGCTGCTCCTCCACATCAAGACTAACCAGCTGATGGGGCTCAGGCATTGCGTTAAAGTGCCTCCTTGATGAGCTCCCTGGTGAGTAGGAGACCCAGAGGAATATCCAGTTCACACTCCAGGTACTACGTCTCTCCGCTGGCCTGGGAACGCCTTGGGATTCCCCCCTGCAGTAGCTGACCTAAGTGGCTGGAAACATGGGAGGTGTGCACGACCCCATATGGGAAAGACAATGGATGGATATTGGAATTAAACTTAAAAACAATAACCTTTCAGTAATATTAGAATTTATTAAGAAAGGTATGTGTGATCACTATGTGATGACCTGCGTATTTGCATCTCCTTTAGCCGCTATCCGTTCTTCTCAGGACTTTTTAAATCAAACAAACATTCTTCACCTCCTCTTGTCTGTAATCACAACTTCGCTCGAAAATCCTATTAGTTTGTTTGAGTAAAGCCCAAGGTGGTACTCACAAAATCTCAGTACTCTGATTGATGAAAGATAAATAAAGACTAGGTATTTGCCTCTGAGTCAAAGCTGGATGTTCAGCTGTTGCTCGGAAAGCGTGAAGAATGGAGAGCGACCCTTGCTTGTACCATCATATTCACTGAATTAGACCATGGGTTGACAGGAGGCTGGTTTGTCAGTTTATAAGCAACTTTTAAACAACCTTTAATCAGGTATGAAACTTTTTTTTCTTAAAGAATATCAATTAAAACATTTCTTTTAATGGTCTGATAAAACATCACATTGTGTAGTGGCATGTTTTCATTAACTGTAAAATCATAATAGTTGGCAGAAATAAAAGCTTCAAGCAACAATCTGTGTGTTAATAATCATAACAATTTGTTACAACAGGAGATAAAATAAATTGACTTTTCAGAAATATTTATTGAATTTGTCTGCATGTGGTTAAAATTGGTTGTGTTTGTGGAAAACATTTTGCAGCAACACTGTGTTACGTGGCTATTTTTATTTATCTTAAAACCCTTGAATGTAATCTACTAAGAAACTACATGTTCTGTTTGTTATTCCGTGAAAACAATGAAAGAAGTCATTCTTTAAACTGATCTTCCACGTAACACCGAAACACAATCTCCTGCAGTGAGAAAACTGCTAACCATGGATTCATCTGAAGAATACCTCTAGTAATAGAATCTAATAAGAGAAAATGAAAAGTGAATGCAAATGAACCGTTGGTTATGTAACGCGCAGCCGTCAAGAGAGAAGAGGGAAAACAAAGAAACGAAGAAACTAATTATGAAAACTCATCAGCTTTTTAATTTGCCCATTAGATTAATTCATCCATGCACTAATTTTATCTAATACATGTTAAAAGGGAGAGTTTAAAGAGACAATAGCAAGTTTTTACATTGGATCACTGCTAACATTTTGTCCTTATTTATTGTGGCTTTATTTCCTTATATAAAAAAGCTATCTACATTACTTTTTATGAAAGAAAACTGTCACTGATGAGGCAACGAAGTGCGGCTAATTAAATGCACATAAATAAGTCATCATGACATGTTTCCAGCCCTTCAGCGCTTCATTGTCTGTGCTGATTACTCATTACCCTCACCTGCACTGTGCTGCTCCCTATTTAAACAGCTGCTCGTCATCAGCTCAGTTCAAGATTTTCTGTTGCCCCAAGTCACAGCTTTCAAGCCTTGCTTCATGGTTCAAGAGTTTCTGGGTTTCTGATCCAGCCTGTTTATTTGACCAAAGATTTTTGCCAAGTCCCTCTAGATGAGTCTGACCTCACAGCTTTCAAGTCTTACTTCTTGTTCAAAGGGATTTTCAGTTTTTTTTTTATCCTGCCTAGTCCCTTTGCTTTTGGATGAGCCTGACCTCCTGCTGCTGAACCCTGCCTGTTTCTGACCCTGCCACTAGTTTTTTGAGTACTGGATTTTCATTACCTGAGACCCTCCCATGCAAGACCCCAGATTATTCCACAACTCAGCCTCTGGTGGGTGGTTTTTGTAAACTAAACCATTGCTACTACAATGGTAAATGCTACATGTAAAACTCAATATTAAAAAATATTTCGTTCTTTTAAAAAGAAAACACAAAAAAATCCTATTAAAAAAAAAAAAAAAAAAAAAAACTAATCTGTTAGAAATTTCACTTGAATACTCTTGCAAAGATTTATGTCACAGCTCGGTCACTTCGGTCATCAATGGATTGTCGTCTAGCAGTGCCTACACCACGCTTAAGGGGTTTTCTTATGTTGTTCCAAGGAGGTGGAATGATCTACCAAGTGCCATAACAACAACAGCGTCCCTGTCTATCTTCAAGAAACTCTTGAAGACCCACCTCTTCAAAGAGCATCTCCTATCTTAAGTCCTACCAATACCTCTATACCCCCCCTACTACTCTCTCTGTACTTCCCTCTCCACTGTCACCACCAACTCTGACTTGGAATTTTTCTCTAGATAGGTTATCGTCAGATTGATAAGTGTAACATTGTGTCTACTTTGTAAGTCGCTTTGAATAAACGTGTCTACTAAATGAATAAACACAAACCCAAACTCTAGAGTTTTGTATCAAGTCTGCTGAAAAGAAAAAGATTAGCTGTAGGTCGTAGCACTCCAGCTTTAATACCACTGTCTGGCCTCAACATTTCTGATCCTTACTGTCACCGAGCACATTACTGTGGACATAAAAAACTCTGTTTATTATCAGACACCTCTCATGGCTTAAGAAAAGCTGGATGTATGATATATTGTAAAGATTCAGGCTTTAAAAACATCTGATCGGAGCACAGATCGCTGATCAGAGTTGACAGCGTTTCTGCTAGAACACTGTTCCAGATGCACACTTTGAAATCCAGAGTTTAACATTGTGAACACACATTCAAGAGAGTGCTGTGTAAATGCAATATTATTATAAAATATCTGGGTATTTTCAAGAATAAATCTCCATGTACTTGATGACTGACAGCTGTAGGACTAATTAATATTGTGTGTTAAGTGGACGCACCTTGATTAAAAGTTAATTAACTTTTTTAATAATGAGAGTTTAGGCAGGAAGGTCATAAGACATCTTATATTAATCTGTTATCAAAGTATTCACTTAACTCAGTTTAATGATGAAGTAAACATTTCAGAGACCAATCAGTCTTTCTCAAAGATCTTTGAAATATGACAGCGGAAAAGCCTCTGCATAAAAATTAACAATAGTGTGTTAGATAACATCTTTGTTCCAATGTGAAGTGTTTATGGTCTCACAGGGCAGTTTCGCAGGTCTCCCATGTTGCTGGCGTTGCGAAGCAGCTCTCCAAACATATCCGGTGTGGGTTTCTCTCTGCACTCCAGCATCCTCACTGCCTGGTTACTGCACCGTTTGACACAAAGCAATAAAGAAATGTAGCACACATTTGTTACTGGTCTCAAACCAATCTGCAAAATAAAAGAAACACTGTTCAACCTCCATTTTAATTTGGATATTTCTGCTTTTGTTTGTTTCCACTGGGTTTAGCCTACTAATTAGAAGTTATTGGTGACAAATTGAAGGAAATTTTCTGCCTAATCAGACCAGACTGATGACTAGAAGTTGGGGATTTTAAAGTCAGTCACTGTTTCCTGTGGAGGTAATTATAAAGGAAGTCATATTTGCAAAATGCTTAAAACATCAAAAAATGTGTGCAGTTCATTCAGGCAGTTACAGAGTGAGATTTTTAGCAGATAACAAGAAGACCTAACAAGAAGTCCTTGTATTTCCGCGTCACTAAACAGAAGCTGTTGTATTAGTGATGCTAGGGTGCTAACAGGGTGTGGTAAATGCTACATTGAGACCCTATTGGCCACTATGTAATTATGTACTCCTTATTTTAAAACAGCAAAACCTTTTTTTTAACAGAGGGTGCCCTCTCATACAGAGCGTGATGTCACATCTGGGTCCCACTATAAATAAATGATAAGAAGTTACAGCAGAGTGCTAAAAAGAAATATTTTAAATAATTCAGTCTACACGGTGTACAATTAGGGAATCTGACAAAGTCGTGCATGTCAAAGCTTTGCGGAAATATGAGATGAGACCCAAAAAACAGCTATTAATCCATTTGTTTTGTCATCAATCCATCCTTTTAAATTCCTGTTCTGTTTACTTATATAGCTGCAATTAACAACACGTGACACTTTACTAAAACCAAAAGTAATTTTATTCAAATCAGGCATACCTTCCAACTGATCCTATTAAACAGACAATGCATTAAATTCAGTTTATTATTCAAATTAGTTAAAAAATGTTCACCCTAAGGAAACCTAATAGATTTCTTAGAATCATTGACTTGCAGGATTGCATGCAAAACTGTTGACGATCACTTGCAATATGTTGTTGACTTTGCATCAATTTCCCTTGAAATGCATTAACAGACAGTGGAGAGGAACAACTCCCCTTTAACAGGAAGAAACCCAAAGCAGAACCAAAATTAGTGGTAATACTTTTAACTTAGAAGACATGACAATATTTAAAAATGAGAAATATTTTGGGAACCCCCGACGGTACAAATCTACTTCTACCTGTCCTCTGCACTCAAACGTCCATTTTTCTTTTCTGTAAATACGAGGTTTTAAGCCCTGATTCAGATCCAAATGTTTGAGTTTGAGTATTATTATGCGAACACCAATTTAAATACCCTTATTATCCCCCTCTCTGCTTCCTCATCCCTTCCGCTGCTGAAATAACCCTTTTGAATGGTCTCTTTTAGAAAAGCTTGAAAATGCAACACCACCACAGCGGCCAACAAGACGCTCTGATTTCTGTTTACCTTATCTTACTTACACTGACTGTTTTTGCTGCCTAAGCTGTAAACATCAGGCCTCGGTAAGGTTAAAAATAAACTGTCAGTGTCAACAGGCACAAACATAGAGGATGCTGATTTTTTCTGCCTAAACTACTGGTTCTTTTGGAGTTTTTTTTTTGGTGTTTACAAACGGGTTACGTATGTAGATTTGCTTCACAGTTTTACTAGGTTTTTGTTACTCTCTGGGTCCACCTTATTGATTGATACCAAGTTTCTTATTTCATTAACTTTGACTGTGGGAGATTTTGATGCAACAAAAATTCTTTGCTGTGTTTGGATTTGCACATAAGTTACAAGGTTTTTTATTCACATTCGGGATTCATTAGGCAAACACTCAGCTGCTCGTGCATACGGATGAACGTGAGCACGTGCATGATGTTTGCGTTTACATATTCATGTGTGATTTTGCTTAGCACTCAGCCTGTAGGGAAGTGAAGAACGCGTTGTACCGTCTTTTACTGCCGCGATTAAGCCCCAGCTTGCTCCCAGGTTTACTGCATCATGTATATTCTCGCGTGTGTGTGTGTGTGTGTGTGTGTGTGTGTGTGTGTGTGTGTGTGCGTGTGTGTGTGTGTGTGTGTGTGTGTGCGTGCGTGTCTCTGTGCAGGTTGGACTTACCAGAGGGACGTGGTGGAGATGTAATGAACCATCTGAATGAATGGCAGGGGGTCGGAGGTTGCTCCACAGCTGCCGCACACACACTGTAAGACAATAAACATCCTGGGATTCATTACAGGACTTAATTTAGTCTAATAATTATTTTCTTTAGGGGCCATCAGATGTTAAATCTATCTCAAATAAATATATAATCAATAAATATATCTCAAATCTAAAACTTTCAGGCACTTTTATGTTTGTTGAACTGGTCAAAGGTCTTTATTAGAGTACAATAGTTTCCAAAAGTGTTTATAATCCCTTAGACTGTTTTTTGTTATTTTGTTCCCCGCAATCATAATTTTAAATTTTTATTTACATGTACCCATTTAGCGGACGCTTTTATCCAAAGCGACTTACAACAGATGGTTGAACATATAGAAAGTATGAGGTATGCATTTTTTTGTGTTCCCACATTTGGATGAATGTGTGAATAGATGGATAAATAGATAGAACTATAGATGGATGTCAGAAAAAAGTAAAACTTTTACTTAAAATAGAAATTATTGTTATGTTTAAAAGCTGTTTTCTTTGCTCCAATTCCAAACAATACTCCTAGGAAAGAATATTTTTAGTTCCCATCAGTGTTAGGTAACTAGGTTTCCCCATTTGCATCCGTTAATGTCAGTAACATAAGAATTTCTAGTTACACTAACATATGACAGTTTTGATGATGTCAGTCAAGAGTAAAATCAAGATGTGTCCTTAAAGAAATTTAAGAAATTGAATAATTTTGTGTATTAGGTGGTAGGGTTGATTTTATTTTTTTCCGAGACTAAAATCATAGCTTCATGTTTTCTCTATAGTTAACTTACCTGCTCAAACAAGGTCATGGCAAACTTCTGGTGGGGTATGCAGTGCTTGGCTGTGCAGATGTCCTCCCGGCTCTCTGCGCTGATGTGGAAGTGAATACGCATCAGCAGATTCTCCTGAGAAACGTTCGACACAGACAAAGTTTACTCATATGATCCTT
Organism: Orestias chungarensis; assembly: GCA_032876305.1. Lineage (NCBI taxonomy): Eukaryota > Metazoa > Chordata > Actinopteri > Cyprinodontiformes > Cyprinodontidae > Orestias > Orestias chungarensis. Next base: position 980,554 of record JAVLVB010000001.1, on the reverse strand, counting down.
GTGGTTTTTTCACACGTAAGTGCGTGTGCGGGTTTGATTGCTCCCCTCTGCTGGTGCTCTTGTTAATCTGACCGTGGGAGCAGCATCTATATTTCATAAGAAGCAGACGGATTCCCTGACTGAACACATTTGCTACCAATCGATCATACAGCACCTCTCGGAAACACACAAAACATGCACACACAAACTCACACACTGTGCTGGAAGTCGAGAAAACATCCAAAACAGAAGCACCAGAAAAGGTTTGAAGATGTTACAGTTATAAAATGACATATTGATCCACAACATATTAGGACCTGCTTTACAGAACTAAAAGCATAAAGCACAACAATAAAAAAAAATGTTTACCTTATTTTTTTGTTTTTTTTACAGTGCTTTAGTTTATTTATATTTTGTTAAATGTATCTTTGCTTTATTGTAACAAAAAGTAAGACATACAGTAAGTAAAAATAACAACTCTGTGAGTTTTGGGACTTTCTAAACATTAAAAAAATTTATTGTTGTGATGATAAATCCCAATTCTCATTATGACAAGAAACGTATCATGATAACGACAACAATAAACGATACGATAATGCACGCCCTTATGGAAAACATTTGTCTATTAAAAATCTAATTTAGTGGGTAAAAGCTTTATGAGGCTTCACGTAAATAACTCTTAGCTATCTTTATCCTGTGTTTCTTTATAATAAATACTTTGATTTACAACCAAGTGAGGAAACTAAGGGTATTTTTGGACATGCAGATAAACTCAGTGACCCAAGAATCATCTCTCAGACATGGAGCTACTGACGGTGAGTAAACTGTACATTTTAGAACGATGACTGGTATAGCAACTTTAATAAAAAATATCTAATCACACTATGCAGATGTTCTCTATACACGGCAGAGGACATTTAGCTGATATTTATCATTGACCGTTTGAGTGCAGTGTGAAAAATCAGGCTAAAATGGCCTGGCAGTCATTGGGTATGGAGAAAATTTGAAAGAAACGTTTCTAACTATCTGCTCTTCATCCCAAAACACTTGCAACATCATCAACAGAGTGATGATAACTGATGTACATGTGATTGGAGTTAATTTGGAGCAAAATGAAGTGTTTTTTTTAAATACCCTAACATTTGAACCAAGACAAGAGACATTGTGACAGCAGCCTAAATTTATACATAAAACTGAGGATGCTTCTTTTTATGGCATAGTCTGTTGAATATGTACACAAAAAACGGATTATGTATCAACTAACAGAAAGAAATACAATTTAATACACACAGAAAAACTGTGTATTAAGTGTGTGTGAAGCCACGCCGCTGCTGCAGACTCACAAAACACTCGGCAGCGTCATCCATAATGCCCAGCTGAAACCGCTGTTCGTCTTGGAAAGTCTTGGCCAGAGCGTTCCGCAGTGCGTCTGAAGGCAGGACGCGCTCGCTGCTGAACTGGAACTGAGCGAAGATACTCTGCAAATGCACACAAATATAAAGAATCCATTCATTTTTCATCCTCTGCAGCAAATATAGACCATTTTGCAAACCCTCCTGCCAACACACCTCTGCATTGTTGGAGCTGAAGCAAAAAAAACAAAAAAAAACAAAAAAAAACTCTAAAAGCATCAGCCCAGATCATCATGTTACTCTGAATGACCCATAAAACAGAACAAGGAAAACTTGTGAACCGATCAAGAGCTAAAGTGCCACACAACACATTCTGACATGGCTAAAACAAATGGCACTACAGAGGCCTCGATATCAGAACATCTCAATAATAAATGGCATTTGTCGTGCACTTTCCTCAAACAAAAACAACCTCGAAGAGGGCTTTGTAGCCGTAAAATAGAAACCCAAGCAGGGGAGCTAACAGAGAAAGCTAGGCCACTGAAGTATGTTTCGAGGGCAGCATCGAATGTAGAGGACGGGAAAGTTGAGTCTGTTTGCGGGCGGCTGCTCCGGTTGAGGAATCACTTCTCACGTTACATCCCAACCAGCAGGGATTTCTGTTTCTTTTTGCAAGCCTCTCCGATAAAAATAAAATATATGTAATGCATGCACCGCTACACTTAAAGAGGTTATACACATTATAAAAAGTCAAACAATTAGCCATGATGATGATGCTAGAGTGGTGTCATAAGAAAATCTGTATAAACTTGTTTTATTTTTATATACATTTCTTTTGTTTTTTTGTAAGACTAAACCAGCCTGAGTCTGGGACAGAAATAAACCTAAATTGCCTTGACGTATCCAAACAGCGGGTCGGTGCTCTGCTGGTTTCCCGTCGCAGCGGTGGATCCAGTCGCTGATGAAATGGCTGGAGTGAAAAGCAGCGGGATTTCTCTCTGTGTCCTGAGGACTTTTAAAGTCAAGACAACAATGTTCACACACGCGCAGTTCATCAGCAATGACGTGTCCTACGCTTCTGTCAACACCGAGTCCATTTTAGGCCGCCACCCAGAGAGGTAAGCCGAGGTGGCCGAACTTTAAATCTACCTTTATTATTTGTATTATCACGTTTTTGTACCTGTCTAAAAGGTTACAATCGCTTTATTCCCCAGGATTAATTGGATCAGCAACATCGGGCCACTTTTCAACCAATCTGCTAGCTTAGGTCCCACGTGTTTTAAGTTAACTATTTGTACAATTCAGCAACGGGACAAAAAAAAAATAAAAAATGCTTTATATGACAAAACATAACACAGTAAAGATTATTAACAGCAAACATTCACCAAACCTTAAAGCTGTTTTAGAAATGCAAACATTACATTTTGCCAAATTATATCATAAAGAGTCACCTCAAACAGTTGCGTTTTGTGTAAGTGTTTTCACAATTAGCTGAGCATTGAAACCGAATGCTGCTTCCCCACATTTGGTTCTAGATCTTGGGATGCAAAGTAGATTTGAACCAGAAGATCTGAACAGTCTGGAAGGCTGATAAAACAACAGATCTTTAATGTAAAACTATTGAGGGATTTATAAAAGTAAAAATGTATTTTATTATTCCCTGAATTGCAGAGAGCCAGTGTAAGGGTAGACGTGCCCTGTTTAAAATGCTCTGTGTTCTGTCTGGTTAACTTTATAGGAAGATGAGTGACGAATCAGTTTGACTAAAGATAAACGCATTGATGAGTTGTTGTTTTTTTTAAGATTAAATTTGAATATTATGTCTTTTAATCCTGGAAATGAGTTTCAGGTAATGGAAGGCCGACTGTGTGACTGTTTTAAATGTCTCTGAAAGCTGCAGTGTAAAAACTAAAAACTGTGTGCTGACTCTTAATGGTTCTGCTTAGGTCCAAATGCAATAATTTCAGTCTGAAGTCAACATAGCTAGTTATCCTTTGTTTTTAAAGCAGCTCGTGATTCCTTTTGCTGACAAACTTTATGTGAATGCACCAGAATGACTTACAACCTCCTTAGCCAACATGGCTAGATACCAAAACTTACTCTAATTACTTTAGTGTTAGTGTGTCTGATTAATCAGCAAACCAGCCTGAACCCTGAGGATAACTATTCTGGTGTATCTGTTTATATTAACAGTTGGAAATTGTACCTTGCAAATGTTAAATGCTCATATATATGCTTTTTTTTGCTTTCAAATCAGTTTTTAAGGGGGGAAAATTGCGATAAAGTTGTGATTTCTGGGATAACCGATTCCCTCCTTTGTTGTAAGTTCAGCAGTCATGATTTCAGGAGGCATTCTAGGAAACAGTTCACAAAAAATGGCTGCGATCATAACGGTGTGAAAATGTTCTCAAACAATAGGCTTCATCAGGGCGAGTGCAGGCCGAGTTGGCAACGGAAAAGGTAATGCAGTCGTGCTGCTGACGGAGAGGAGTGTGTGTGTTTGCATGTGTGTGTGTGTGTGTGTGTGTGCGTGTGTGGACGACAGAAAGTGAGAGAGAAAGAGAGAGAGGATAGGAAAAAGGGAAAGTGTGAGCAACATTGTGTGTATGCGTGTGATATGGTGTCTGTGCTGACTGCAGCATTGCGCCAAGGAGAATGGAGGGGGAATAGACCCTACAGAGAGAGGAAGGGAGGAGTGCAGGAAGAGAGGGGGCGGAGTGAGTGAGCGAGTATGAGAGGTGTGCTAAAGCGTGTGCGCACATGTCAGAGTGTGAAAACACAAAACAATCAGCACCCACTCCCATGTTCATTCATCTTGCTCTCTTATTTCCTCCCATTTTCCAATCTTTTAATCCGTCTCTTCATTAATTTCCCTGGTTATTGCATTGTGCTCAGATATCTGCATTCATGTGTGTGTGTGTGTGTGTGTGTGTGTGTGTGTGTGTGTGTGTGTGTGTGTGTGTGTGTGTGTGTGTGTGTGTGTGTGTGTGTGTGTGTGTGTGTGTGTGTG
>JAVLVB010000001.1:927536-976113 GCA_032876305.1 Orestias chungarensis | reverse complement strand
TCTCTTTATCAGCTGCAAAATCAACATAAAGTAAAACATAACCCTGATTTTCGTTTCTGCATCCTTGACGAAGTTGTTTAAAAATTTAACACCTCGTTGGAGCTAATTTGGCAGATGTCTGGCCCGGTTATTCGGACGCTTTAATCAACTCCAAACAGACGGTTGGGAGCAGCGTTGCAGCTGATAGCTGGCGGGACGGTTAATGAAACCTGACAAGAAAATGAGACACCACCTTCCATTTCTACAACTGAAGAGGACTGACGCGCCGCACCCTACAAATCCTGTTTGTTTGCAGAAAAACAACAACAACAACAAAAAAACAAGAGGATCCAACGGAGCGTGGATGGTGTGCAAAGTGAGATTTGTGTGCGTTTCTTATTTCAGCGTCCCAGCGTGGGATGTGCTTGGTCAGCGCTTTCAGTAAGGCCAATTAATTATAGGGAGGCGCTGGAGACGGAGCAGCGTGTGGAGCACACATGTCGACACTGGGGCGCATCGCATACTTTAAGGATAAGACACATGTATAATGGAGCTGATGCAACAAATGGCCAGAGCGGGGCTGCATTAAGCCTGTTCATTAGGAGGATGTCAGGAGGTTACAGATCTTCATCTTCTGTACTGCCGAGGTGCCACTGAGTGCTCGTCTACCATAGGGCTGAACTAAAGTCTTTAGAATTTCCTTCAGACAGATGTTTTAATACATTTTAGAAACGTTTTTAATGTTTTCTGTTTTTTTTAGGCATCTTACATGCTAAATAAAAACAAAAACATTTCACAACATGACTTAATTCTTACTGTACATTATTATCTGAGCGCTTGTTATGACGCTTATTTTGGTTCTAAACCCTTTTGGGTGGGTTGACATTTGTAAAATGAGACAGATTGTGTATTTGTATATAAAAACAAGAAATAACTGCGCAGATGAAAAAAATAGTGAAGATTTATAAACACCTACTTAGATTACACTTTTAGAAGTAAAACAGCTGGGACAAGAACGAACTGTGACTGTTTAAATAAAAAGGCTGCTTTCTTTTGTTTTGTTTTGTTTTGGTGTGCTGAACCTTTTTTTTAAACCGAATTGTTATGATGAATCTTTGCTTTGAATTGATTGTCTTGTAAACCTGATTCTTCTTTTTGAGTCTTGTTTTTTTATTACAGATTGAGATTTATTTTACTTTTATTTAGTTGACCTTTATTTACCTAGGAAAGTCCTATTGAGATTAAAATCCTCTTTCCTAGGCGGAGTCCTGGCTGCAAAAGTTACACAATTAATAAGGTGAAGACCAGAGAACAGCTGTTTTACATTTGCAATGGATTCAACCTTTTACAGATAAGCTCAAAATTATTCAAAGCCCTGACCAGATTTAGGCTTAAAGTAATCTTTAGATTTTACCAGAAAAGGCTAGAGTTCAAATCTGCATCTTTCTGTTTTCAAAACTAAATGTTGCTTAGGGTTAGTGTTGCACATTTATAAAGAGGCAGGTTTTAACTTTTTAAGGCGGTAAAACAACAAATCACAAAACGAGGAGATGACAACATCCAGATTTTGTCCCATTTGAGCTAATGGTGAATCTAAAAGAAAAAGAAAATCTGGATAGAAATGAATCTGATTACGAAACAGAAGAGTAGCATCATCATTTTAGATGATATTCATATGAAGTGTAATTTTTCACTCATATTACAATGACTCTGAGCAAACGTCTGCATAATGAGTCAGTTCAAGGCGATCAAATTCACTTGAATATCACCTGGCTTGAGCTTCAACCAGCATGAAAATGAATTAGACGATAACTGACGGAAAATAAAAAGTTTAGTGGGGCTACAAAACTTTTGAAACAAGCCAAAGAGAAACATTCAGGGTTTCTTAAAATAGCATTTATTACTATAAATGTGCAAGACGCCGGTTATTCCTCAAATAAATTAAATGTAACTCCATGCAAAAGATAAAGAAAAGAAAAGAAAAGAAAGCAGAAGAAAAACGCTCTGAGGTCCTACTTAGGAAGGATTTTAGTAATATTATCAAAAGTAGAGCTGCACAATACATTGACCTGCAAGTGTTTTGTATTTCTAGTATGACGTGTCCAATATTATTCTGCTCTTCACCATGATACTGTGGTTTTTATATTTTAGGCCACCAGTCAGCTACCAATTAAATATTTATACAATCTATACATGTGCAAGCATCACATTGGATTTAGGTCTTTTATTCCCACCTGTTGTTAATCAGCTGAATGAAAGGTTTTGTTTTTCGCCATAAAAGCAAAAGAAATATATTAAATTGCGAAAACAAGGACAAACATGAGTGCCACTACTCAACTTTTAAAAGTAAGATCTATTTTAACCCATGGTAATCATAACTAATAGTTCTGTTCAGCAGCAAACTGCAGGCTAGTACTAGTTGTCAGCCTAACTAATTAATCAGGTAATATCACCTTGTGTGCCTTTATACTCTAAAGTAGAGTAGAGCAGAAAAATGATGATATTTAATTCAATTTAATACACATTTATTGAAAGCAACACTACATTTAGTTGTTAAGTGTGACTTCAGTCTATTCACAGTAACAATTTTGCAATAATCTTAATAGATAACTTTATTATTGGAGGAACAGTTTTCAGTTTAAGTGATAAAATGTTTTACATTTTGTTCTGTGGTTACATGGTTTTACTGTACAAATACAGTAAAAGCATGTGTATATGACTCAATCTCAGGGCGTCTTATTTGGGTTATTTTAGTAAAAGTGTTTCCAATGTTCACTTCTTTGATTTAAAAACGTTTTTCAATTGTTTGTTTCAATTAGAAACCTATGAAGAAATGTATGACTTTTGCAATGAAATTAACATTTATATTTCAATTAGCAAGGCACATGGATAGTTCACATTACAATATAACTAAATGCTGAATAAGAAAAAGTACAAGAAGTTTAAACTTAAAATATCTTCCCCCTTGGACTTTAATTGGATTAAAACGTTTTCTAGTTACAAAAGGTTGCTTAAGATATCTGATATCTTACAGGAGAGTGAATAATTATAAAGAAAAAAAGAAAGAGGTGTTTGTACCTTTAGAGCACAGAAGATACATGAGTCCTCCATGCACTTGTGAGTGGTCAGCTGCCGAAAGCTTCTCCTAAAGATGTCAAGATGCCACAAAACCTGAAAAAAGACAAAACCCATTAGAGAATTTTATAGTCACAGACTTAGCTTTATTTTAACCCTTCTCCTCTCAAAATAAACAACTTTCTAGTTTCTTGACGTCACGCTAGAAAACATCCCAGGATGTATTTGGTTTACTTAGACTTAGTAATTTATAAGGTTGACGTTTTGTTATGCAGTTAAATACTCTGTCCAGCAGGGAATTGCCATAAATTGAATACAGAGAAAACTTGAAATACAAATACAGAGGAGAGAGAGTGTCATGAAAAAGTGAGGACACCCTTATACTTTTGCCCTTTTGTCACAGAAGGAAGGAAGGGAGGAAGACTGTCATGACAGAGGTCAAATTTAACAAGCAGTAAGTCGACCTATTATCAAAAAAGTTGCAAAAATATTACATGAATGTTAAAAACTTACTTAATATTGTTTTAATACATGATAAAAATAAGGTTAATTTTGATTGCTGTCCCCTAAGTTCATGAAATATTCAAAAATTGTCAACATTTTTGTCAAAGAATGAACACTTTAAGGAGTGCTAGTATTATGTTTTACTCCACTGCAAAAACATAACATTTTGCAAAGCATTTTTTTGTTTTTTGTTACTAGTGCAAAACTGTTGTTTTTATTGATAGAGATTATTAATTCCAGGGGTTAGATACTCTTCTAAAAAGGTGACATTTGTGACAGAAAATATTTATTTAAAAACAGCAGTGTTTGTCCTACTTGTTATAGAGTGGAACGTTTTCACAGCCACCTGGCTGGCAGTGCACAGCTACATGCGAAGGGAGGTGCTGATACATTACTCTTTCATTGGCAGACAATTGAATCCTCTCAAAGCCCAACATACAGTTTGATGTTGAAAAAATTAAAAATTTGCTGGACCTGAAAACACCAATCATTTTGACCTTTTCTGACCATTGTTCAAACATTTTTTAATAAATCAGAATATCAGAATTAGGCCAAATTAAATTACAACACAGCCAACAGGAGAGAGACAAACAGTTCAGACTTACAGACTGCAAATGCTCTAATTTATTTAATTTGCAAACTGATGGATAACCACGGACATCCTTTTGTGTAATAATACGTCATCAAAAAAAAAACATTTTTAATGATAAAAGGAACTTACACTTGTTTGGGCCTGGATTTTAATTCAAATCTTTAAACTTCTCCCTGGAAAGAACGAACTTGGATTTTCATAAAAATAAAAAATAAAAATTTGAGGAAAGCACACAAACTTCCTCTTAGAACTGAGTGCTGCTCCTGTAGCTCCTGTACCTAAACTTTGTTAATGCCGACGTTAAAACATAATTTTATTCAAAAGGATGATCCGTCCAGAATAACCACCCAGATGAGTTTCTAAAAAAGCCGCATGATGGAACGGTTTGTTTCTATGAAGTCGTCTTTGGTTTGATAATTTAATTACATAAAAGGCTCAAGGTTTCCATGGTAACACCACATAATGGTCTGCCTATATCCACAGGTGCACAGCAATCACAAAAATGAAATAAAGGCATGAACATTAAACATTAAAGGAAATGTAGGTCCAGGAGCAAGATTTATTTCACATTTAAAAGATTTGTCAATGCAAACATAAATAAGTAGTTTTAATAGTGGAGTAATTGGGAAAAATACACAAAATGTGGAGGGTTTCTGATTTTTTGACTCATCTAACATCTGCAGAATACCGATAATATCAAAGTATCTAGTTCTCTGTGAACATGGTACAGGACAGTTCAGATAAACACTCTTTTCTGAATTAACGCATTATCTGGAGGGAGAGGGATTTATTTACCTGAGGATAATGGGCTAAACTAAAGTCACAAGGTGTATTTTTGGTATGTGCATCCAAAAAATGTCTAAGACTAGATGTTTAAAATTCTGATTGGAAACTACAAAACTATATAACATTGATGCTGCTCATCAGTTACAGATTCACACGGCTCTAAAGACAATCCTTTGAAATATTCCTGCTGTGTTTGGTCTGTCAGGATGGATCAAGTCTGCTGGGAAGGATGTCGGGACTGTGTTGGCCCAATATTCCAGCAAGAGGCGTTTTCCCTGATTAAAAGTCGGTTCAATGTGACAAAAATTTTGAGGGAAATACAAATCCCGGATGAAAAACAACAAAACATCTTGCTGTGAACAAGTCTGTTAAATCCATTATATTTTTAGGATTGTGCATGTGACCTCTCATGTTCTAAAGGTCAGCCGACAATTTCAAAATCTCGCGGTGTGAATGAGGCATAAAGAGTTCAGCAGCCATAAAGCACCGGCAGGCTCGCCGTCAGCCATTAGCCGCTCTGCACACTTTTAATTTGCAGCTTAATGAAGTCGGCCTCCATGGCATCATTCAACAGTAACAATGTTTGGAGTACAAAAGAATTTAAAAGTGCCAGTTTCATTTCTTAGCCACCAGGGGGAGGACTGTGACATTTGGATGACCTTTAAATATCAATATCTTTTAAAAGCATCTTGGCACAAACAAAATAAATGTCAACACGGAGAAGCACCAACGTTTTACACCATTTTTTTTTTTTTTACTCCAGTTGAAGAATCAGGGTTCAAATGCTCGTTGATCGTGCTGCTTTTAAAACTCACATTTTGGAATAGATCACGACTCCTCAGGAAAAAAAACAATATAACAAGACAGAGAAAGCTGTCTTACCCCATAACCCGCTGTACTTATCTCCTCACTTATAATGTTTATTCACCTTTAAAAAAAATCTCTCCCATCTTTGAAACACACTCACAAAGTTAAAATGTTTAACAGGTTAATTTACCCAGTAACTTTAGCTAAAAAAAATATGTGCATAACTATTTCAGTCATATTTACCCCCACCTTTAACTCTTCATTGTAACATTCAAAGTTTGTATTTCTATAATCTTGTTTTTGCTCGAGCTGGAAATCATTTAGCCTTCACCATCAACAGCTTTAAAATCTGTTCAGTTCCTTTTGAATTTATCATCTTGTGGAGCAGTAACTACTAAACAAGATTTGGATTCCTAGTACACGATACCCATTATATTACACATGGGTGCGCATAGTGAGAGTTGATATAATCCAAACCAGGGAGGGAGATTGTCACATTTCTTTTTGAAAATAGGTACAAACGTTTTCCACATAGTCGGCTCCACAGAGCTGAGGTCGCTCTGATATTTCTGGCTGACATTTCAGCTCAAACAAGCTGTTACAGCCGCAGCAAGGATCGCTCCCGTTACCTCTTTACTGGCGGGTTCAGGTATTGCCATGGCAACCTTCAGCCCCGTTCATCTGCTCATGTGCAGATCTGTCTTGATTGGGCTCGATTAGTTTAATCTTCCCAGGGGGGGGCGGGTGGCACTGATTACATGATGCGGGATAACGCAGCAGACGACTGAAAGCTTAATGTTCGGAATTGCTTACAGTCTCAGCTTTAAGGAAATTCAATTCGGTCCATATTGCTTTGATCCCGGTGACTCTTTTCAGGGCATTTCTAAGTAGTCTTGCTTAAATGATCACAAAATTAAAGAAATCCCGTTTCTTACAACTTCTCTAACAGAGTGTCATCCTTGATTTGTTTATTTTCAGCAATAAGTGGGACAGAATAGATTGAAAGTATAATGATTAAAGAGTCTCTCTCTCTCTGGTGCAAAATCAAAAGGAAAGCACGCATTCATTTAGCCAGCTGAAGGATTGTATTGACGCTACACTTTCCCTTAGGCTTTGAGGGAGATTGGAAAATTTGTAAACATGCAGTTATAAAGACTCCAGATAACGCCAGAGCAAAATGTATTTTGGGCTGAGTGACACAGGTTAGCAGGCAGCGGATGACGGACTGCATGCTGACCTCGGTGTTATATGTTCAATTGCTTCCTCTTGGTTATTTGAACTCCTCAGACGAAATTCGGTCATGTTCTTGCACAGCAATGCAGCAACTGCAAGCATAGCGTACCAACTCTACACAAACCTCTTTTTTAGCAGCAGATCATCCAGATCTGTCCTTCAATAACCAACGTTCTATATTTATTAATAACTGTATGAACTGCTTCAAATTCCTCCTGAGATCTTTGTTAAAAACTGGTGACTCATTTATTTGTAATCGCTTAAAAACAAAAAGTCAGGTTTAATGTTAGTACATCACATCACAATAGCCATCAAAACAAAAAAAAACATTGGCCCTTTAAAGCCTGCTCCAATAAAAAAAGAGATTAAGTTGTCCATTTTAAAATCTGGAGTCTTTATCTGGACCTTTAACAAAATATGGAAAGAAATTCGGCGGGAACATTTTTTGTATAAGTCAAAATTATCGTTGTGTAGTTACCTGCTTTCTTCAGGTATATCTGACTGTGTGCAACAGAGCTTTGAGCAAAGTTTTATCATTAAATGATGCAAAAGCTCACAGATGCATTGAGATCATTTAAGAAAACCCTGCGTATCAAATACAGTATGATACATACGGCATTTAAGGGTTAGATGTGTGCTTTTATGGCACTGCTTACTACTATCCTGATCAATTTCTTGTCATGATAAGAACTGAGATTTGTCTTTAGAGTAATTAAGATTAATGATGTTTAAATATCAAAAAATGGCTGAATTCTAGTTTTCTTATTGTTGATTTGATTAGAAAATTAAAAAAATCCAAAAAATATGTTGAATTGCAGTTACTGTGTGCAGTTAAGTGATAGAAATAAAAATTATTTATTTAAATATTGTCCTAATGAAGCTGGTTTTAAATTAGTTTATGATTTTCAAGAGCTATACTTGTGTTTCTCATTACTTTTAGTAATAGTGCCACAATACATGATCAAATTTTACATACAATTTATGAAACTTTAGTGACTGCGTATTCATATTACAGCAGTTAAGGCTGATTAATATGAAAAAAGTATTATTAAAAATGATGTTGACTATAAAAGAAAAGGAAGTAAATTAAAAATATATCAATAAGTATTGACATCAGAACAAACAGTTTTTCTTCTTCACACTTCAAATGACTTAAAAATATCAAAGAAATGTGAGAAAAACATTTTTTTTTATTTCTAATAGGCGCTTAAGTCACTACTTGATAGGGTGAATTAATGTAGTGACAAACCAAAAAAGCCGCCTACATTGCTGCATTACGTAAGTCTTCATAACAGTGTTGTAGTACTCGAGATCGGTCTTGGTCTCTAGACCACTTTTTGAAGGTCTTGGACTCGTGTCGGAATCGACTACATTTTTACTCGGCCTTGTCTCGGTCTCGGACAAAGCGGACTCGGGATTTCATTTCAAGACCAGTCAAGACCACTACCTGTGCATTTTTAGATTTACTTGTTAATATCATTGCTGTGATTTTGTGTGAAACTTATTGAGCAAAACTTATAACTTGAGTCTTGACTCATTTATCATTTGAAATTGTTGTCACCGTTAACGGCTGTCACCCGCCCCCTTTCACCCGCCCCCCTTCACTCACCCCCCACGAAAGTTCAGGTGGCAGTGAGAAGATGACGGCCAAATCATCTGTCATAAAATTTGGTTACTTGAACCACAAGGAGTTTATTTGCGAAACCACAGCCAAAAGAAAACATAGCTCAATAAGTAAGTCTTGCAAAGCAACACTAACGGAGACGGCTGGGACCACGTCCAACTTTTACCGACATTTGGAGAGGAAGCATAAGGATGTTGCAGTCTCTGATATTTCTACTTAAAATGCAATCAAACTCTACTTTAAAGTCCATGTATTTGTGGTCTTTCACAATGTCCACGTTATGTTTATATGTTTGTGGTGTGCATGGACTTAAATGTTTCCGCACTGCAGTTCTAGTTTGGCATATCATGTCATCATTTTCGAAACTGCTTGCACATGATGGTAAATCAAACAGTACAGTGTTAAATAAAGAAGGTTAGGTTTTAAGCTCCTTAGTGTTTGTATTTGTTTGCTTATATAAAACAAACAAAAACTCCCACACATTAAATTTATCCCAGCAGTGCCTTCTGATTATTTTATCAAGACATTTCATTATACATAGATACACATGATATAGGTCAACAAAAGAGAAGATATGGTAGGGTGCCTATGGTCTGCATGTCCCACATTTTATTATAATTGCGTCATGCAGTGTGGGACACTGGTCTGGTCTTGTCTCCGTCTCGACCCCTCAAAGTCTTGGTCTTGTCTAGGTCTTGATACACTGTGGTCTTGGTCTTGTCTCGGTCTCGGTTTAGGTGGTCTTGACTACAACACTGCTTCATAATCTGATCAGCATTACAACACCTGCCTCACAATGCCGTCCGCTGCTGACCTCTGGCCCGTGTGTCCAGTTCTGACTGTTCTGCTATTGCATTAAAATACGTGGTAAAAGTATCTTTTCACTGCATCTTGATTATTAAAATGATTTGCTGTCAGCGCCACTGCCAAGTTTTCCATTTTCAGTCCTTCCATCTTTTTTTAAATTAGCTTTTATTGAAACTTTAATCACAGTGAGCTTAAAACAGAAGGAAATGCCACTGTCAAAGGTCAATGTAGGCACAATTCAATCAAAGCAGAAGTTTGGCTAAATGGACATCAGTCATAAAGAAAAACAAAAATCTATACCTTACATCTGCTCTTTCCTTCATGTTGAAAAATCTAATTAAACCATGTCCTTACCATCTACTGGTAAAAAGATAAAGTATATTTCTTGCTATGCAAAAAGCAAAAAGGTTAAGCTACAATTCTTTTATTTAAATTTAGCCTTCATAGACTTAAAAGCCAATTCATTAAAAAAATGTAATTACACCAGGTAAACATAATAATCCATCATAAAGTTTAAACTAAAAATGTTCCTGGTTTATGTTTTATTTCAAATGATGAATGAATGAAAACAAAGTAATCCCCAAAATTTCTTATTTTAGAAATTTAAAAAAATAAAAAACATGGTTCCTGTCATCTTTCATCCAACAAAAATGAACTCAATTCAAAAATACATAATTAATCCCAAAGGGAAATTAAAAAATGCATGTTAAAAAGCAACTGCAAAAGATTTCAGACACATTGTCAAAGTTCACTTTCTAACAACACAATGACCCAAAACATTAGATCAAAGCATACTCAGACTATACCAGTCCAAGTCCAAGAGCAATGCAACTCCGACCGTTTGGATATTTTTCAAGAAAAATAACCAACGCTTTCTACTCCATCTGAATTAGGTTGGTCTACCTGCCTTCAGCTAATATTGTTGCTTTATTAAAAGAGCTGTGCTGTCAGGTTAATCTGTGATTGTAAACCATCTGATAACAGTGAAAAGTTGGCTATTACTTTTTTGTTAGACCAAGTATGAAGTAAATGTTCCTCATCCCCTAGCATCAGCAAAGATAAGCGTTATCACCCCCCACCCCCCCAGTAGCCTCTCCTGGAGCAAACCAACCAACCGTGTTGTCACATAGCGGAAAGTTACCTACACTGAAGTGTTTTTACTTCATTGCAGGCGACTGCAGCATTACATAAATGACTTTGAAGCATTCTGCTATCCTCTGTTCCACCGACACGTTGTGTTACCTTTGACATCATTCAACTGCATCATTAAAACTGCAATAAAACCCAATCAAACACAGCCAAGAAAGAGTTAATATCTAAACTCTTAATCAGCTAGGGTTAGGGTTTGCTTTAAACATTAACTGCACAGACAATACATACAAGCAAACATTAGAAAATGCAAGTAAATGCAGCGTTCTACATTTTGCCATAACATCCAGACCAAGAAGCAAACCTTTCTGCCTGATCAGTAAAACGTAAGCGTTTCTGCTTCATGAATGCCAGCCAACTTCATACCACACTCGCCCCTTTGGCTATTACATTTTTGCCTGCGTTAAAAGAAAAAAAACTGCTGAGCATGTATGTAGATTTTACCAGGTAGTATTTTTCCTCAGTTTCTCACAGAGCAAACGTCTCTGCTGCTGATGCTGGTGCTGATGCTGCTGCTTCACAGGAGCTCCACTGCAGCAGAAGTGGGTTAATTTCCTGGCACAGAACGGCCCAGAAGGGCCCAGTGGGTCGCAGACAGTCTTACAGTTGAATCCACTTGTGGTAGAGCATTAAATAGTAGATATATAGTAAATATAGTTAAATGTGGCATTTTTATTATCATAAACAAATCAAGAAAATAAAAGTTGTTTCATTTAGTTTGTGTGCAGAATTGTAAATGTTTTGGTTTCCTGGATTTTGTACAAAAATTTAAGCTAAAGAATATAATTTTAGCCATTTAATTTTATGCTCTATGTCACTCCCATGAGAGATATGCTCTTCATAGTTCTAAAGCTGTAGTTTTAAAGCTACGTTGCCTGGATTAGAGTGGAGGGAGGAACTCCCTTGGTTCAAAAACCCCTAATTGTTCATGTTTTCCACAACCAGAAATACGTCCAAAGAGCAGAAGTGGTATTTATCGTAAGCGATGTAGATAAAAAGCATGAACCAACATCTGGGACCTTTGTTACTCTTGGGTTCATATAGGTGCAGTAACCTATCTCTGGCGTTTTATTAAAAGGGACGTTAGCAGTTATCTGGCAGATTGGTGTATCCAATAAAAGTGGCCTAAAAATTAGGGGAGTGCTTGAGGTTTAATACTCTTGTTCGAGACATTTCTTCTAAAGCAACAGACCAAGTAGTTACTGACAGTGCTGACAGGGTCAGTTAATAAGACTCCTTGTCTTAACAAAAGTTACAAAAGCAAATACGTCTCCATCACTTCTTAAGATATTATGCAAAACAACATTCTTCACTAAAAACATACGCAGAGTCTTGGTTTTAGTTGTTCATGCATGTTTAGGTAATCTTGAAACTCCCATGGCAGCCATTGGAGGATGCCTAAACACCTGCCACTATAATGGACCTCTATTTAGCTGTAACACCACTGTGAGCCTTCCTCAACAGCTGACGTTCATAGACACACCCTCACCTGCATCTCCCCTTTTTACAGTTCCACCAGACTAGCGGCAGCAAAAATGAGCGAAAACCAGCAGGAACTGCCTCCCAATATTCTGAGTTGCCCTTTTCCCAAAAACAATGTTACGTATTGTATCGCCATTGTACAACAAAATTAATGCTACACAGAGCAGCTGTAAATGGCATCAATGGACAACATTTAGAAGCTGCATTGGGATGACGGAATATGACGGAACATAGGAAAGATTAAGAGATAAATAAAGAGAAAAAATGCAATTTCAAGGAGTCGGATGATCACATATTAGATTTTTTTTTTAAGTCGTTTTTGATATATACAGCATTTCAATAAGAACTGAATGCAACATAGTTACTTTACTGAGCTTTGAAAATGGCACTATGTGTCCAGAAATGACATCATATCCCTTCTATAAAACATAATTTATAACGTCTCCCTTTCGTAAAACACAAAACTAACTAAGGTGGTTTATGGCACAAATAGCAATACACAGACTGACCCAACCCAAACAAAATCCTTTTACAACAACTACTAGGTCATTTACAACAGAGATGTGAAAAAATATGGCATCCTTAACCAAATTATTTTTTATTTAAAACCAATATTGTGTAGACTATCAGAAGGACCTGGAAAAACAGAAGTTTGTACATTAAAAATGCCGCCACAAGCGTTCCGAAAATGTATACATAAATGTTACTGCTTGATTATATTTACTGGCACAAGTTAGTATTAACTCTAATTTTGAAAATAAATAAACTGAAAGATGGGTGAGGCCCATATGTAAAACAACTGTAGGTTGCAATAGTTAAAAGCTAAAGCAAATTGAAAGTTGGTACGATTCTACAAAGAAATGCTCTATTTGTGAAATTAAAAATTAAAAAAAATTTCGTTTCACAGAAATACTGAAGAAATGTTGTTTCATTTTTTTCTTGAGAATCCTAAACTCGATCCAGGCGTCTCATTATTTCACGAGGCAGATGTATGGTGATGTTCCAACTATTTGCATTAGAGACAAAACTATTCTTTGAAAATTTAACAATTCAGATTTTTTTTCTTTTATCGTTAAATGTTTAGCAGGTAGCATTTGTGCTTTTCAACTTTTATAGCAGTGAATGAAAAGATTAAACAATGAGAAACTGCCATCAAACAAGACAACACCAGCAAGAAAAACAAACAAAAAAAACTGTTTAGTTCCTTGGTTTATCGACGCTCATCCGCCTGCAGCTAAACATGACGGCACCTCAATATATGTGCTTGGACATCTACGTGTCCTTGAGCTGGCCCAGTTCTGACTCTGCTAGAGCTGCTTTGCATGCTTCCTCATTATGTCCTCCACTTTTTCTTTTCACCTCGCCGCCCTTTTCCATTCATGTCTCTCTCTCTCTCTTCCTAAGCCTTTTCCCTCTTACCTCACTGGAGTCTGTAATTCTTCTCATCCTCGCAGCAGTATCCCCTGAAGTCCTCTCCTCATTCTTTTCATACTGTATACTCCACATGCCTTCTTATTCTCCTCTTCTCTGCAGTCTGCAACTTTTGCTATTTGCCTCTACACCCCTCTGCTCTCAGCAACTCTCCCTAAGCTTTTGCCCAATCCCTTTTCAGCTTACTCCAACCTCTCTCCTGTCTTCCCCTCTCTGTGTGTGTGTGTGTGTGTGTGTGTGTGTGTGTGTGTGTGTGTGTGTGTGTGTGTGTGTGTGTGTGTGTGTGTGTGTGTGTGTGTGTGTGTGTGTGTGTGTGTGTGAGCCAGCTGGAAGTCTTGGTGGGAGGCAAGAGAATCTTCGTTTTTTTCCTCTTTATGTGTTTGAGGAGTCCATACTTAGCATCTCAACCCACACACACTCACTAGATGTCCGAACTGAGGTCAGTTCGAGCCAAACTCCACCAAAACATGGTTAATCCGATCTCTTTTACGCTCTGACTGCAGTTTACTGCAGTGTTTTAGGGGCAGATGGGCAGGGCTGCACAACTTTGACGGATAAACTGCTGGTCAGTGCTGCACACATTAGCGCAGACCATTAAAAACCTACAAAAAAAGATCTCATCTTGGAACTTCTTTCACATTACAACCACAAACTTAACCGATCCATTTCAGCTATCAGCTCTGTAAGAGAAATAAACAAAAATACATGCTGCTGTAACCTAAGCAAAGGATATTTTAAAAAGGTTTTGACTCAGGAGGGTTGAAAACAAAATACTTGTTTGAAACTTCACAATTATGCATTACGTTGCTATTTTACATAAAATCTCATGCTGTGATTGTATAAATGGATCTAATTTGTTGATCAGGTTTTTGATTAGACATAAATCAAAGTCAAACTTTAAATGTATATTTTAGGTTAAAGGAAGTCTATAGTTGTGGGTTCACCCAACTGACCTGCAGAGCGCTGTTGAGGAAGCAGCTATTTTGTCCCGGCTCGTTGCTCAGACCTTTGCTGGGCGCGATGGACGTCATGGTCCTCGGTGTCACGAGCCCATGTACGCCACCAGCCGCTCCGCCGCCAGAGGCAAAGTAGTTCCTCTTCCAGGACATCACTACCTGAGCGTCCCCGTTTCCACAGGTGTGCAGAAAAGGGGCGGAGCAGATGACCAAGGGCCGGCCTCTATGTCACTCCCATGAGAGAGAAAGATGGAGAATCAGAGAAAGACAGAGCAGGAGAAACGTGAAGGAGGAGTGGAAGGAATGATTGCGGCTGTGGACCGAAGAGATGCAAGATGTCTTGGATAAAGATTTGGCCCTCATACAACCCTCCCACTGTCCAGCCGTGTTCACTTAAATGTGCCAGTTAATGTTTTGTTTTTTCCTGTTTTTAGTTTCCGGTGTATAAAAGACTGCGATTGAAGCCACGACGGGCGATCCAAAGAATCCGTTGGCAGATTCTCTCAGATGAAAGTGATTCTGATAGCAATGCTGCTCCCATTTGGGTATCCCTGTTGTTTCTTCTTCTCTTTCACTTTATCTGGAAGACACAAAGACCAATCTGTTAGGACTCAAAACACGGAAAAAAAAAAATCTATCTGAGACAGATATATATATATATTTGGTATCAAATAGATGTTATTGGTTTCTTGGAACTGAACTTAAAGATTCAGGAAAAAAACTTTTAACGCAGTTAGTTCATTAGTTAATACTTCCAAAGTAGGAGTTTTACTACTAATGCACACCTTAAAGTCAGATATAAATGTCTCATATATCGAAAATGGTGATTGTCAAAGTCTTACACTGCTTATTTGGACATGTTTGCAACAGTTAATTATAGCTAATAAGTATTTTAAGTGATAGTGTACAAATAGATCAGTAAACATGTTGTTACAGTAAAGAAACGGGTAATGGTAGAAAGCATAAACAAAACTGCTTTAAAAAGTGTAAAAATTTACCTTTTAATTGCTCCATAATTTTTCAGCCCATCACCACAAATTACATGGAATAAGGATCAGTCATGATACTCAAGTTCAAAACCTTGACAAGTCCAGTCAAGTCTAAGTTAAAGACACAAATTCCTATTTTTGTAATCTGCTAACTGGCTACTTGCTAGTAAGTTGTTACTGTGCCATGCACAGGTGCCTTCAGGCCCTCTGACCCCCAACTGTGTCACTGTACAAGCCAGGGGACTAAATACTGAACAAGAAATGAGATTACAAATCTGATAAATGAGTGATGAACGCAAAACGACTTGAATATTATGCTCTAATATCAGCCTCCATTCCCAGCATCTAATGTTGGATGCTCTTGTCTGTTATATCAGATTTTAATCTGTGCAGAGCGACCAAAATGAAGGAGCTTATGGTGGTTGAAGCACGCCCCTCCTCTGAAATTTTGTGTGACAATGAAAGCATGTACACAATTGAATTTGTATAAAATGGCAGGGCAGCTGGTACTGGGTCCGCAGTACCCCCAAGACCACCTCCACCCCCTTTCCAAACCCTTCTTTGCATGCTTGCTTCCTTTCGGTGTCGCTTCCCTGCTTCTGGCAGAGCTCTCCTGTCTTTATAGCTGGGTTGCATTAACAACATGGCATCATCTTGGACAAAGGCCACAGGGATGCTGCAGGTACTTGAGCAATCATTATTGTCCAATGCATCCATCCACTCATCCATCTACTCATCCATCCATCCACCAAGCCAACATCAAAGTCTGAATTGCCAGACGATTTATGGAGGGATTTGGCTCGCATGCCCCTGTGTGCCCTTTTTCCAACACAGCTCAACATCCACAGCCTCTGTCTCAGCTATGTGTGTGTGTGTGTTTTTGCGCTGCTGTGCTCCCTACCAAGTCTGTGCAGAGTGTGTGATCACACTCTCCTTCTCTGCCTGCACCCTACAGCCGCACACAACCAAGATCTCAGAGGCGAGGTCTCACAATTGCTGTTTATGTGGACTGCGAAGGTGTAGGCGTCTCTGTGTGCGTGCATGCACATGTGTTGTACGTGTGTCCCCACACATCATCGGCTAGTTACCATGGAAATAGGCCAAGCTGCAGGCAGGGGGGGGGGGACACAAAAGCTGAAGCATGTGATTTAACAGAGAGACACACTGTGCCGAACTGTTCGAGAGAGCACACGCGAACACTCTGCTGCACGCTGGGCTGGCGACCGATGATGATGATGATGATGTGTTTTGATGTAGGAGACTTCCTGGAAGCCAGAGTGAGTCAAGGCACAAGTCAATCACATTCCCTGACCCTGCTCTGGATGGCTGGGGATGCAGCCCAGACGGCGGCCACATATTGGAAAGATTTTCCCCGTGTGATGTTGAGGCGAGGACGCTTTCATGAACTATGAATGTCTGGATGGTGTAACCTGTTGAAATCTCAGCAAAGCTCAGTAAAGGTTCATATACTTTAAGGTCATCAGGAAAAGCGTCACGAGAGGATTTATGTAATACTTCAGCGAAAAATAGAAGTTAACAAAATGTGAAAAAATACAAATAAATGTATCTTATTTTGAATAGGTTCCATTATATTTATTACATACAATCTAAACCGGTAATTAAACAAAACGTAATTCATCTACTTCCTTCCTCCGCGATTGTCGTATTAGGCAACCCTGCTCTAGAAGCTCGGACTGGAGCCGTTTGTGAATTGCCCCAAACTGTAGAACATTCTTTGCACAGCAGCTGTCTTTCTAAGTTTTTTTTCTTTCACTCAACTTTCTTGGATATAGCACTTAGCTAATTTCTTTAGCAAGGAACTTTTGTGCCTCATCCTCCATGTGGAGGGTGTTCAGTAACCGTCTGCTTGAGTCATCGGTGTGTTAGAAATTCTGTTTCTATTGGTCCGATATTGGACATGAGTAAATTCATTTTCAAACTTCTTTATTACGTTTTAGTGATAATCATCTAAATTAACAGAAATCTATATTCATAACAGGTATTCAACATTAGTTGTTTTTTTATAGCAACAGTAAAATAAATGACGCACCAGTTTTATGTATCCAGACCTAAAGGCTCAAAGCCCACTGCAGTAACTTGTTTTCTGCTGTATCACACTGCTTAACAGAAAACACCATATTCACTGACTCAACAACTGACCTCAGAGTTAGCTGAAAATAATCTGACACCATTTCGGATGATACTGTCACTGCCTCTCACTGTTCCTGCTGTGTGTCAGTGTGACTTGTGACGGTGACACCAGTTTGAAGTAAGCTGTACAAAGAGCCGATGCTGTCCCCGAGGACAAGAGCCTGTCTCTCACGCTGTCTCCTTCCGACTCATTCAGCCACACGATACAACAAGTACATCATTTTAGTCTTTCTTATGTCAGTTTCAATCACTTCCTTCCTCATTTATTTCCACCTTTTATTTTCCCAATCAGCTTTGTCTCGTTCCATCCACTCTGCCCCAACACTCCACATTCATGCTCTCTCATGCATGCACATGCAGTGTGTTTCCAGTAACTGGGTTATGTGTAACTTCAAATAGCATTGGTTGACAGTAGGGAGAGCCCAAAGTGCATTGTCTCCTCTCTCTCTTCCTTACATCCCAAATTTTAACACTTACAATGGTATAAAAAGTAATTTTTTTGTGAACAAGCAAAAAAATAAATAAAAACGTGCAGCCGACTACATTCATCATTTTCATGCTGAGACTCTGCAACACTGAAGCATACATGAGACGCTTCTCACATGAGCTGTGGCTCTGCACAGTTGGACACCATGAACTAAATGCAACCCATTACACCCTTGTCACATGTCCACCCGTAATCCTGTTAGCAAGAAACGCACAAAAAAGGCATGGAAATGTGCTTAATATTAGGGCATTACATAAGCACCCTTATTTAAAATGCATGCTGGGAAAACATGAGGTTCTCCAAGTTTAGGTCAGCGCAGAGTGAGAGGAGAAAAAAAAATAACAGAGACAATAATAAGGAAAATGAAAAGCAAAAGAGAGAAGGTTTTAGGTGAGACACAATAGAACTGGAAAGGAAAGGAAAACAGGACATATGACAACAAGAAAAGCATTAAAAAGGAGTTTACCAAAATAAAAAACAGAAACAAGAGAAGGTATTTAGGAAAGGAAATAGATGAACCAAAATTAAGAATGCAGTAAATGGTAGAACTAAAAACAGGATAGTTGAAAGAGAAAACAGGCTGGTCAGAGCATTAGACTGAATGAGCCGCTACATCTCAAAGCAATTAATTTACTAGAAAAAGAAACTGCATCCCTTCGGACTTCAAAGGTCAGAGGAGATATGCTATATGAGCACAACTTTAACGCCGTCAACCCCCGCATATCATCCCATGTACGGCAGCGACACCCCAGCCGCACAGTCCAAACCCCCTCGGCTCACCTTAAATGTCAGCAAACGGCCTGCGGACTCAATTTTGGCATCGGCCACACATGATTAGCACATGATAAACACTTCGAGGGTTTTAAACCGATTAGTGACTGTAAGAGAATTCAAGAACATTTGCTTTAAAATGCTTCACTTCACGACATGCAAACATCTTAAAAATGATTCCCAGAGACAAAATGAAATTACATTGAGTAATTTAGATTGTTATAGGATTTTATTTCCCACAACTTTAGCCATCCAGGTTCCTTTATGCTCTCTATTTATCCATCAACACAAGCAGACGATGTTGGCTTCTGTATGATGATGTTGAAACACAAGATGGATGCACAGAGGCACGGATGTCAAAGGGATCATCCCTGCTACATGTACAGAACGGCTAAAAGACTGGATACGGTGTCTGAAAAGGTTATCATGAAAGTGTTAGGTGATCCTTTTATAAATGATAGGAAAATCAGTAAGGACAAGACTTGATGTTTGATGGGAAGCCTCTACCAGACCCTAGATAACTGTCTCAATACAAAAATGATTAGACACTCACATATTTTGCTTTTTAGACTTTTCAAATTGAGGGTTTAGTGTTTGTATTGAACTCCAGTGACAAAAAAGATGGAAAACAAAGTTCAGGAAGGCACTTATGTTAATCTGGATGTAGTAACAGTAATGGTCCTGAGGAAGTTGTTCAAAAGGTTTGATTTGATCCTTTATGGTAAACTGTTTGCGTCATCTATTTACTTTTCCACTCTGTTTAAATAAGGATTCTTGAATTGCTTTATTTTATTTTGCCAAAGTTGTTATACAGTAAAAATCCTCGTTGATGGTAATGCCACTGCCTAGGGATGGGATTTCAAGGTCTGGACTTTAACTAGGCCACCCCAAAAACAATCTGACTTCCTAAGTGCTTTGTTGATTGCCCTGCTGCAAATTCAAGATTTTTGCTGCTCAAGGTGGCACAATGTTGGACTAGCTCTATTGGGATGTTATTTACTCTGTTTTGAGCAGAAAACTTCAAATTTCTTGAAGAACATGTTTCCAGCTTTGGATGCTGTGCAACTGGAAGAGTTTCTGCGGATATTTTCTTACTTTTGAAGATTTGTTATGATGCAAAACCATGGCAACCAGTTGTTTTACAACTGGAGAAGCTGATTAACACCACAAAAGCTAAAAACATACCACCACAGCAAACATGAATCTAAAAAGAAGGCACTATTGATCAACAGCAGACCCAAAGAGGAGTTTGAGAGAAGGAAAACGTTTAAACCATCTCTAGCTAGCGAGCTAACCACCTGGATGCCGTGGTCCCTCTGGATATTGGTATGCAAAGAAGGATTATTCATACAACAAAGAATATCCCTGAGCCTACCTCTCATTGGATCATCTTCAGTAACACAGACTGCTACAGGAAATCATCACTACCCACCACCATCACCATCTACAACAAATAAATTAAGAAACTTTGAGAATATAATTTACGACAACATTTACATTTCTTTCGGGATTAATTAAGTATTTCTGAATTCGAATTTGAGAACCTAAGAGTCTTTGAGCTTAAGGTCAGTCAGTAAGAGCAGGTCATTCTTCTACAGACCACCGCCATATTTGGGGGTATGAATCTATCTTTATGAAACTCTGTTAGTTTATCACAAGATATAGCAGGATGCAAATCTTAAGATGAAAGGCATTGTTGAAGCAAAACTATAAGATTTCAGTTTGCAGGTTGCAGGAAGCTATTCAAATGAACAACAGCTAACATGAGTAAGAAGGTTTTTGGTCAGGTGAGTTACTGTGTTGGCAGCATCATGCAGAGGGAGGATTTTTTCTGCAGCAACAGGGAAGGTGGTCAGAGTTTATAGGATGATGAATGGAGCTCAATACAGGAACATCATGGAAGAAAACAAGCTAAATGCTTAAAAACACACACTTGAGAATGTGATTTAGGTTCCACCTTTGGCAGAAAAACAACAGAATAGTTTAGATCAAAGCATATTTGTCATGTCAGTTTGTTGATGAAGACCCAAATGGTAACAGATCCGCAGTGGAGTGTGAAATGATGGATTCATTAAGGGGAGCCTACAGAGAGACACGAGGGAAATCAACACTGGAACCAGGGAGATGATGACAGTAGAATCCAGCAGCGAGGGCTTAAATACCGTGGTGATGTGATTGTGACGTGGAAAACAGGCGAGGACAGCAAAATGCAAATATGAGAGAGAATAAGCAAAGGCCAAAGAAACTAAAATGAAGGATCTAACTCCAGCTAAACAAAACTTATTTAGAGCTCCTGCATATTTAATTTCCCTTTGGGATAAATAATGTATTTTGGTTTTATTCGTTTCATTTAGCCAAAGTTATTGCAAGAGCAATTCTGGAAGGTCAGCCTTAGGTTGGCCAAAAATACATGAACAGAAAAGGAAAGATGTAAGTTAAAAGAGCAACTTCACATAAATACATAAATGATTAAAACGAGTAAGAAGAAATGACAGCTGAGGGTCATCACAATAGTGACGGCCTAGTCAAAGTCAATACCAAAAACAAAGTGAGAATTTGTGGCAAGATGTAAGAATTATATTTAAAGATTGTCTCCACATGGCTAAACTTTTGCTCTTTTAAAAAATATATATATATTTATTGCATTATTTGCATTATTTATTATGTATTTGCAAGACAATAAACTGAATGCGCAAAGCAGCTGGAGTCGTATTCAATCAACAAAAAGCTGGAACTGCAGCTTCTTCTTTCACACAAGACCCCGTTCTAACACCCAGTGGCGGTTCTGCTTGTGAGACAACAAAACGTAGTGGAAAAGAAAAACACGCCAGTGGGAATGAACCCATCTTCTAGGACACTGATGTTTCACTTCGGAAAACCCTCAACAGAGCTCCAACCTTAACGTTTGAGCTCGGCTTGTAGGACGAAGGTGTAGCGTGTCCTCGCGTGTGTGCGTAGCTTTTGTCACTCGTGTTCATTTTAAAGAAAGACGCTGTTTGAACCGCAGGGAGACGCTTTAGGTTTCTCCAGAGAGAATCACTCTTGTTTCAGTTCCACGCATGCAGCATGTCTCCCCCATGTTTCAATGTATTTTTACTTTATTCATTTATTTGAGTACTCACGGGTGTCGCGCACACGCGGGCGCAGAACCGTGCCCCCCATCCCTACCATAACGTGAAGGCGCTATTTGGTCTGCGCCAAAGTCACCAATCAGGCGCGTCAAAGCACGCAACTTTAAATGTAAGAGGAGAAGAAAGGGAGGGGATGAGAGTCTGGGATCTCCATCAACAAGTCCACGAACAAAGTCTGTCCCCAAAAAATCAAATCAAATAAAACACGCAGATTAGAGCGCATGAGTTTTGAGATGGGACAGTCTGAACTGGAACAACTGGGAGTGTTTTAAGCGAGTCATGGTCCGACACACACACACATACACACACACCCACGCACCCACGCACCACCTGATGGAATAAAACAGCTGGGAGCAACAAACTGAGCCCTGATGGTGATATATAAGGATGGTTATAGTGGTGATGAAGTCATGACATTAGTGATGATGGAGGAGGAGGAAAAATGACAGCTATCCTCAAAGCGCACATCTGGACCACATCACACATCTGGATGGATGGAAGGATGGGAGGATAGATGCAGTCCTGATCTCACATCTATGCCCACCAAAGGTCAAGATCAGACACCGGTCCGGTGCATCTGAGCCCGTTCAGAAACACGCGGAGGGTTTCCTACTCACCCCGGCTGCTGTCGCTGCCAGTCCTCGTCCGATCGCGTGTCCTACCGTGTGATCAGACGGAAGAGAGGGGCGAGCGGTGGGCTCATCCAGCTCTCCCTCCCTCTCCTCATTCCTCCTCCAGCAGCTCAGTCCAGCGCCGCGGTCTCGCCACACAGCTCTCGCGATACCTCGCCATCGGCTCCCGAGCAGTTTGAGCCTGATAGAGTGACGTAGCACTGCTGATGAGCACAAGCTTGGCTCGACGGCGCCGCCTTCCGGGGGAGACGTGTAGGACGGATGTATGGCAGGCCATTTGTCATATAACCAAAATCCAGTTTTTATTTGGCTATTTATTATTTGGCATCATTAGTAAAAACAGATTCACAGAGCAGAAAATTGTTATGATGTAATAGTGCAGATAAATTGTATAAAATTTAACAAACTGTACAAAAATTAAACAAGTCCAAAGGCAGCAGGTACATAAAGGCGCTTACAACGGGTTTCCAAGTTTCTCTCTGTCATGGTCTGTGTTGTTTCTTGGTTTTTAACTGTTTGTTTCTGTATTTATCTTGGTTTTTCCTGTGTGCTAAATTCTAGTACTGCTTCTGTTGTAGTTACTTGTTCTCCAGATGCATTTTCTGTGTTTCCATCTGCTGATCTCACGCTCTGCATGCCCTCATTTAATCCTTAGCTTTTTTTTTTGTCCATCTCTGGTTTCTGTGTGTTTCCAGTGCTTCCAAGATCCACACCTCTGTAAACCCTCTTGGGGTGTTTGTTACTCCTGGTAAACCTTGTCTCAGCGCCTTCTCTAGTGTTTATCATATTTCTAGTGTTTCACGTATTTTTGTAGTTCTCTTGTGCTCTAGTTAGGTCTCCAGTAGTTTTTGTAGTTTTTATGATTTTGTTTGTTACTTTGCTGCTCCCTTTTTTCCACGTTCCTAACAACATTGTGCTCACCTCAGGTTCCCCACAAGATCTCTCTCCGGTTCCTCGCATCCATTTCGTCTCTCCGCTCCTCTTTGCTCGGCTCGATCTGCCCGCTCCAGCATCATTCCATCCGGCGTGCACACCCCCCTGGACAACTTCTCCGCTTCCCACTGCTGGATTGGAACTCACCTCTCAGTCTTTCCCCCTGGCGTCAACATCCGTCAACCATCAAGTAAGATCAGGCCAATATTATCCTTCTCTCAACATTACAACTACTCACCTGTCCTGTCCTCCACCTCAGTGGTCACCGGTCTCCCACGTCGCCGTGCGCTCCGTGCTTCCTGCCGTTCACTGCTGTCCCGCTGTCCTTGCTGTCCTGCCGAACATCACCGCTTCCCGCTGTCTCCCGCTGCCGGATTACACCCCCATTATACAACAATAAAATTCATTATAACTGTTCTCCTGAGAGTTCTCTGTTTATGTGGGTCAGAAGCCTAAACATCTTGACAGGTGCTCTCAAAGGTTTCATGTAGTGTGCTACTACGCAGTCTTACAGTATACACAACCATTTTGCTTGCTTTGCCATTCTTTACCTGAATCAGATAATGCAACAGCATGGCCTGTGACGTTAAACTAAATCCATGTGATTGATTAGTGCAGTCCAGTTAATTAACTGCTACTATAAGACAGAGTGGCATTTATGTGTTCACATTTTTTGGCTTGAATGGTTTTCTTACAGTACTGTTAGATATAAAATGCTATCTTAATAGACTGAATGTATGTACGCTATCCAGAGAGCTTCAATTAAATAGATGAAAGGGCTCAAAGATGACACTTCCCCAGAGTTACCTAACCTTACAGCTGCCTACTGTAATACTGTATGGCTCAACCTATTTGTAGGATAAGGACTAGAACAAAGATGTGATTCAGGTAAGTATGTAACCCTATGAAGACGCAGTTCTTATCACATTTCACATAAACTACTGAATGCATACATCCACCTACCATTGAGGGATTGACACCAGGTTGGCCTCCTCTTGGGGCATAGAAAGAAAATATAGACTGTTCTGCGAAGGAGCCACTCCTCTCCATTAGAGGTGTGTGAACGTCGGGTCAACCAGCCTACGATAAACTGGATCCCACGTTAATCGACGACCTTGGTTTTACTGTACAGGACTATTTATGTATCAACGTGGACAAACATGTCAGGTGTGTATCATTCTGACTATGATTACCTTCACAGTGAACAATATTCTTGCACAGGGTAGCAGGTGCTCTTCCTAATAAAATACCAAACTGCAACCTATTCCACCCCAATGTTTAACAAAACATGTTTAATATTACCTCAGATGAATGCGTGAGTTAATATGTTTATTATTTACTCTGGTCTAGTCTGAAGGTACAGTTAGAATGCAACTGGTATTACAGGCAAAATAAATAAAAGTTGATGTTTCATCATTCTTCCAGGTTTGCTGTGTCCTTTGTAGTGCTTGTGGCAAATTTAAAACAGAACTTCTTTCAATAGTGGCTGTCTTATCACTACTGTTCCATTGAAGTCACATTCTAGCTGTTCTAGCCTGATTATCCTAACCAAGCTTATGATCTCTGTTGAGTTGTGAGAAGGCAATTTTTAATCTCAGAAGCTGTATTTATTTGAATCCAGAGAGTATGAGACCACAGTTTGGTTAAATATCCTGACAGTCTTCCAGAGATTGTGAAATGAGCTCTCCTATGCTGGTGATGTCATGACCCCCCTGGCCTTACCTGTCCAAGAACAATCACATCTCTCTTCTTCAGCAGTTTTTCCTCCCTGCACTCAGCTGTAACCTGCTGGCAGCGACAAGTAGAAGACATCTGCTTCATATCTGTACGTGGCGACAAGCCAGCGGCTGGTTATACCGCCACAAATTATTTATAGAGCAGGTGAGAGGTCTTGGTGGCAGAGACTAAATGTAGCGCTAAAGGCATGGGAGAAAACCTGCTGCTGCTGCCGGTTTAAGCAGAAAATAACACTTTTATGGTCTGCATTAAAAACTTGCAGCATTTGATGCTATTTCAAATATTTAGAATATTTATTAATAGTGTTGATTAAACTCTACAGATGGTTTTGATGAACTTAGTTATAAAATAGATGCTCAGTTACATTTTATCCACGAACCTCAGTCGATTTTATCGGGAGTTTATCTACTATAACATAAATTAGAGTAGAAAAAATGTGAAGTTTAAGGAAAATACAGCTTTCAATGTTTTTAGAAAGAAAATCTGTGGAAGGTATGTAGATTCAGGGCAAATATTTAGAATTTATTCTTATCTTATCTTATTGGTGATCACAATGCTTTCATTTAAACATTGCTGTTGTAACTTTGCTCGAGATATTATCCCAGATTTAGTTTAGTTTTTTTTCTTTTCTTTTTTTCTCTCCATAACTGGGTAAAATGATAAAAAACAATTCAAGTTTCAAAAATATGAGCATGATGACGACAACACACAAGCAGGGTTCTGATAACCTAAAATGTAGCACTTTTAGATTGGAAACAGCTTTTGAACTGAATTTTTCACAAACATTAATTCTTGTAGAAGAAGATGTTTCCATCTTAGTTTTCCAAATGTCTAAGTGTTGATTATTATTATTGACCAAACCCTAAGTTTCCTACTACGGAGCCCCGCAAATGCCAGAGTAAAAAAAAAAAGAATGTTGGAAATCTGTGCGCTCAGTTTATTAAACTGTGCGCAATTAGGTTTAGGTTTAAAACCAGAAAGATTGTAAAATGAGAGTTGATGTGGTTGCTTTGTTAAACAATTGATTCAAAACTTAAATATAATTAAAGTGAAACTAGATTTTGTTGAAAATTATCTGTTAATATTTAGTTATCTTAAAATAACGTCTTAAATTAAAATATAATCTTTGAGGGATATTCTTGTCCACATTCTGTATCAGTCTTGATGTTTTTAAATTCGTCATTACTGCTCTGACTGTGTAAAGAGGGACATATCTGGGGGTTCGTTGTGAATTTTCCTACTTCTGAACATAACACATAAGAAGTTCTTTTGTCCTACTTTTTTAAGATTGGCCTAATAAAAGTGGCCTTTTTGATACATCCCAGGGAAACAGGAGATCATGGAAGGTATTAGTAAACTCACATCAATTTAAAGCATAGATTATCTGGTACACAAAGTAAGTAATATTCACTGTCTCTTCCACCTCTGAATTCAATCTGGAGTTGTGTTGCAAATAAAAATGTGGTTATCAGGTTGCGAGATGGGCAGCGATACCAGGCTCTTTTATTTTTTCAGTTCTGCTCACATATCTCTGCCACAGGCACCTATAAATATGGAGAGCAAGCATTACATGTTTTACATCTCTTTTTTATCCGCATCAAAAGATTATTGATGTCCTGAAATGTTTTTTCATAGAAAATATTTAGTAAAAATGACATTCTGAAGATGACCCTTTGATTTCACCTGATCCATTAAAACTATTAGATGAGTCACTGTAGAGTGAAAAGAAACTTGTTGTTCTGTAATGGGGGACATTTATTGCATAGTTACATTGTTTTAAGAATGCAGCGTGCTAATCTATTGCTATTCGTCCAGTTCTGACATTAGATCACAGTTTGCAAACTCATTTAGACTTGTTTATTAGCTCAACAGGAGAAACTCTTCAAGTCTAACAGAGCTAAAGTTGTCATTTTGCTGACATGAATCGCTGAAGTGTATTCTCTATTCACTGTGTGGCAACGCAGATGGAGTCTTTTATGTGCTTGTGCTGCACTGCAAATATGCTTGTGTCTACATGTATGTTCACAGGTCTTCCGTCTCCCCGTCAAAAGGGACCTCTATGTCCGATTGGATGTGCGAGCTGCCGTCGCTGCAGACCCAGCCAATGGGAGTGCGGTTGAAGGAAGGCCTCGAGCGGATGTCAGCCTGCAGGGTCGGGAGTGGCTCCTGGTCCTCAGCAGCGTTTATATCCGGGAGCTCGAAGGTCAGCAACTTGGACGCCTTGTCAAAGCCGCCGTATGGCAGCGCCGTCCTGGGGAGAGAAGAAAATGCTAACTTGGAAGGATGAATTTCATGTGGATAGAAAAGATGTCTCTGGTTCAGTATTGACTTAAGACAATTAAGGAGACAATTGTTGCTTTTGCCCAAGTAATATCTGCTTCCATTCATTTAAATTAAATTCTAAAATTCATAATTTATCCCAGAGGTAAATGTTGTTTTTGCCTAAAATTTGTTGTAGATAATAGTGGCTGTGGACCGGGATGATTTCCTGTAGAAACATGTATTACTGCAGATCTGTGCAGCCTCTGACTGAAGAGTTATCCTATTTTCATTAACTGAACTTACATCTTCTTGATTTTGCTCTGACTATCATGATCAATGGTAGAAAGTACTAAAATGTCTTAATTCTCTCTGGCACTTCTTAGCATTCTTTTCAATTTATCTTGGATGTTTACCTTTAGTTGATGTATTATTTAAAGCAACAGCGAGTAACTTTTCAACCTTCATAATTATATGTCGACTTACAGCTCATTGAATGACATGTTTGTCATGGCCCGAGGGGGTCTGTATCGCTTTAACCGGCACTAAGCAACTTTTAGGAGGGTGGCAGGAACCCTGCCACACAAAAAAACTACAAATGTGTTGGTTGCTTTATGGCATAAGTCACTTCTCCTGATTTTTATTTTCAACATCATCACATGATATTGTTTCACCAAAATGAGATTCATTACCTCATTGCTATTCATCCTTCACACAGCCACTGGAAACAGAAATGAACTTCAATTCAACTGCAGGCGATTGGGAGATCAGGATTTACGACACTATGTGCTGGTCATCATGGGAAATGCAGTCCTCTTCATGCAAAACAGTACCGCTTTTATCCACCCCCCCAAAATCAACCAAAACTGAAACTTCTTTAGTGTTGCTTTACGCTTTTTCTGATCTTATTTAGCTAATCTAAGTTGTAAACCACCTTGGTGCTGAGGTTAAACTTCATACAAAATCTACAAAAGTTTTAAAAAAACATCAGCAAAAATCCAGCTGTACAGCATCTAAAGCCAAACAGAAGAGTTGTTGAGAAAAGGTAAACTTTCTCTTTAGGTCGCCAGCAAACATGAGGTAAAACCACATGGATTTTGCCGTGAGGTACCAAATATCTTTGTAACATGTGATGTATTTTTTTTTAGTCTTAATGGATTTTTGTAATCTTGTGGAGAGTCTCCAGTTTTTATGATTTTTGAGAGATTGAAAATTTGGCAACATCGGTATTGTTCCTCTTCCTGTTCTGTACTGTATATCAAACATTGACAAGCCTATTAGTTTATTAGTGGTCAATAAGATGCTTGACCCACATAAAAGAACTACATATCCTGTGCCACTTTGTTTACTCTGTGTTTGATTGCATTGACAAATTGGTGAAAAGATCTTCTAAGCCTAGGAGGGCTGAGAACCTGAAATACATTCTTCAGGTTTCTCAAACAGACTTAGATCATTTGAAAGCTTCAGCTGATTTTTTTTTATTTGTGCATCACGTTTCACCAACAAGGCAGTTCAAAGTGTTTTGCATTACACAAGAAACTCAAATTTCCTAAATGTGTGTTTACAGCTGTATCAATTTAAACACATTTTCCTTCCACTAAACTTTCCATTAATATGTTCGGATACAGCACTCTGAGCGCCATAATTTTTTAAGCTAGTGTGGGATCTTGGACAACTGTCGATTCCACAGTCTGTTCTAGGACTGCGTTGACCGTAACATAAAACATTTCTTTAATAAATGTAATTTTTTGCAGTCTTACGATCTTTAATAAATTGATCTGAATCTGACTTTTGAATTTTAATTTTTCTTAATCATTAATATCTTTCTAATTTTTTCTCTTTAATTCCCTTTTTCCATGTTTGGGGTCCTTAAAACTATTTAGCTGTTTTGGCTTCCCCGTCATTAAATAAATGATGTACGTTACACATGTGGTTAAATCTAAATAATTTAGAACCTTAAAAAGACCAGATCATTCATACATTCGGACGTTTTTATTCATAGTTTGATCCAGCTTTAAATCTCCAGCAGCTTTAAACATATAATTGAGTTTATGCTGGTTTTTGAGTACCTGTTGAAGCTTTTGTACTGGGGCAGGTCTGGGTGAATCTGGATCGGTCCTGGCATGTTAGGCTTCATGGTGGCTTTCAGTTCCTCATCGGTCATGGCTCGTTCCCATGGCGATATGTAGGTCCGTACATATTCCTTCCTCCTCTTTGCCTTTTCTCCATCTTCATTCACCGTCTCTTCCACCTCTGTGATGCACAATGATCAGAAACTCTGTGGTTTACAAACCACAATAAATCCTGAAAAATGCATGACTAAACCCACTTTCTTCTTTTGGCTTCTCGGGCTTTGGAGGAACAACAGGCGGAGACATAAGGAGATTCTGGAGGTTCTGCTGGAAGACAAAGACAGCTGATAGAAGCTCATTGCATTAAAGCATATGAAAACAACAAAATTAGGTCCCTTAGACGTTTGAACACTCACCAGGTTCTCGTTGGTCACTATGAACCTCTCCACTCTCTGCTGCCTCATCCTGAACATCTTGGAGCCTTTGTTCTTCATCAGGGAAAGCTCCTCAAGCATCACATCCTTGGGCGTCTTGATTTTGGTACCCAGGTCGAGTTCTGCAGCTTCAGAGTCCGACTCATCCTCTGTCAGGCCAAGGTAAGGGAAAAAAACGACATGCTTTCTGATTAAACTACATAAGCCCTTACCATCCAAAGAAATGAAAACTAAATACATTTTATGCTTCAAAATGCATCACAACAATGTTCGATCTGTTTTAAATCTTTTTTCACAGCATCTGTTATCCCATTACTGATGCATAACATATCCAAGTGACACTATAGTATTAAGGTTAAACAATTATTTTTCAGAATATCAAATCTGTGCTGAGATAAGCAACAAAGTAACGAGACAAATTGTAATGAGTATGCATAGTGTTTATTTTAAAAAGCCAATATATCCGCTGACACATCTTGTACTATTAGTAATGTAACAATTTACTTCTGCAAAAATATTGATACTTTTATCATGAGAGATCCTGTGCAGTTTTGTCAGAAGTGTGTTGGTGCTGAAGTAAATGGAGACTGTAAAAGCCTTTAAAGGTTTTGTTTTAGCAAAAGCCTATACCTGACTGTACTCTCTAATAACCTGGAGTGGAAACCTGTTTTGTGGACTCTGAACATATTTTCAAGGTTGTTGTATGGGTCGGCAGGCCAAGGCAATTTAGAGCTAATGTGCAGGAGTGGAATGAAAGAAGATACTTTTTTGTTTATGGAGGGAATTCCTCACTACGCATAAGCCTCTTCTCTCTGCTGCTGATGGAGAGGTGTGATGGATTTTACTCCTCCACTGAGCTCCTCATAAAAGCATGCTCCTCATCCGCCATGTAGACATTGATATCACTCATAACACCTGGAGTTCAGCCATAAACCCTTCCATCCTCCCTCCTTGCACTCACGCATGCTCATCTATAAAGTTGAAAGCTGGCATCGCAGCGCCGCAGAGAGCTGTTAGCGGCACGCAATAAATCAGGCTTGCACGGGCTGTTGTGTGTTAAGTTTGTATGTATGGTAAAGAAATATTGATGCCGAGCAGAGCCAAGTCTCACATGGGGATATTTATTAATGTTGATTGAGAAGAATGAGAAAGCAGCACTGCAGGCTGCTGACTGGGAGGAAACCAGGCAGCACAGGACAGACAGACAGCATACAGAGCGAGGGAGTTATATGATAGAAAAGGCAGAGGGATTATAGAGAAGTGTGTTGGTATTACAGTAAGTGGAGCAAAATAGGGGATAAGCAGGATTAGCTTCTGAATGACTGACTGCAAACAACGTGGTAGGATACAGATGTAGCTGCAGATGGGGCAACAGAAGGACCGGAACAGGAAATAAAAAAACAAAACAAAAAAAATAACAAACGGGGTGACAGATTGTTGGATGACAGATGTCACCATAAATGCAAGTGCAAGGTGGTCAACCTTATTTGGACAAATAGCAATATATTTCACATGTATGTGAAATGGAATGAAAGCCAAAGGTCCTTCGATTTTCCAGGATGAATTTCTACAATTCTTAGATCTTTCACTCCAATCAAATGTGTAAATTTCCTCCTCGGTTGTGAGATTTTACAGAATTCTGCTAATGACCTAATAATTTGATTTAGGTATGTTATAAAAGGGACACATTTATATGTTTTGGACACTAGCCCCTGTAGAACTGGACTTTGAAACCTTAGTTTACGATTCTAGCTGTGAAACATAGTAGTGGTAGGATCATGCTGAAGGTAATACTTACCTTCAGCAGGTACAGAGGGAGCAAGTGGATGAGGGAAGCTTTTCTTTTCACCCATGCAGAGTTGGATTGGGATCACAAGTTTATGTAAACACATAACTTTACCTAAAGGGATCTTTTACTAACATTCATGTTTTTGCTCTGTGGAATAAAGCCATAATACCAAAAAAAAAAGCCAAGGATGCTCATGGAGAACAAGCAAACACCATATGAAGGCAAGAATGAAAGCCCATTCTTGTGGACCACTTATTTTTATCCCTGCTCTGCTGCTAATAATGATGCACCATCCACAGCATGATGCTGCCACCACTATGTTTCACAGTAGAAATGGTGTGTTTTAAAAAAAATGTGCAGCATTAGTTTTTCCTCCCATGCAGTAATTTGCCAGCAGACAATAAATTAAATCCTAGTTTCATCTAACTTGGGAGCTTTGTGAGACGTTCAACTTTTGGGATATTCTTTCATTGACATGATTCTGGACTTTCTACTTGCTCTGTTTTCATGTTCCTTTCTGTCAACTGGCTTATTTATTTCACATCTGCCTCTCCCTACAGTTCCTATCAGGTGTCATTGCTCCCACCTGTGTTCCCAGCTTTATAAGCGGCACCCTGGCAAGCTGAAAGTTGCAGATTATTAAAAGCATTTTGCAAGTAAGTGTCCAGCGTTCTAAGTCTTGTTTTCTTGTTAATTACCAAATCCTGTTTCTTGGGTTTCCCTGTCTTGCCTTCTCCTCTTGACTTGTTATACCTTTTGATTTTTCTCAACACTGACCTTATTATGATACTGGATTTCTGCCTCTTGCCCGACCCACATATCCATCTTCAGCCTCTGCCTCGCTGGTAATAATCCTCATTTCTATCTTCATTATGGCTGCAGTTTTAATTTGATTTGTAACATTTAGAACCTAATCCTCCTAAAACCTCTCCACAGCTACATCTATGACCTCTCCGCTGCACTCCTAGGTTTTAATGTTGATGTTTATGCATTAATGTTCTCTAGTAGAGTTGTTCCTGCTTCATGGAACAGCTGGATTACTATCTAGATCGCACCTTAAATGGGTAAACTATTCCAAAGACAGATGTTTGCACATAATTTTGTTTAGGGTTATCCTGGTAAATGGGGCTGAGTATTGCAGTATAAGACACAATGGTTTATGAGTTGTACAACTAAAACAGGTCCTACAAGCTAAATTAAAATCAGACCAGGGCTAAACTAATGCGTGAGTGTATCCACTTATCCATTAGAAAACACAGTTTTATACTGGAGCTTGAAGAGCTAGAGCTGATCCCTGGTGACACAGATAATTCACTCACCCATTAAACAGTAGCTGATTGAGTGCCCACAGGAGGAGGACGCGGCCCAATCAAAGCTATTTTGACAGAATTTGTGTAATTTTACGAAACTGACCAACACACTATAATCAGTATGTGTGGAGTACTTTAAGATTTCACTTTTGAGCAGGTTTTCAGGTGAGACAACCATAAATATCTTTAAAAAGTAAGTCTCTTAAATATTTTTCCAGAATTTTTTTTTCTTTTTTCGTGTTCCCCCTATAATTAGAAAATAATGCACTTTGTGTTTGAACCATTTGGGTTTGAACAGATGGACCAACTGGTGGGTCTGGCACAAGGAGCTGTATTAAACATTCGGTTTCTGACAGGTCATTCCTGCAGTATGTGAAACTTCTGTGTCACTTTTGGACCAAATGCAGGAATAAACCACCATATGCAGCCAATGTAGCTGAAAAAAAGCAAAGAACAATAAGTATGAGGGACAAATTTTGGCAGGGGGATGCTTAATTCAGTTTGGCCAAATCTTATTTATAAATTTTTTAATTTTTCTACAGTTTTGTAGCTGTATTTGATTCGGATTATGATGCAATGTGAACATATGCTCAAGATAATAAAATGAGTGCAAAATCATGTGCTATTTTGTGCCGCCTGTTGTGACAGATTTGTGGCCGCGTTCCCATCTGATAACGACCCACAAACACCCCAATACATTCCACATGCATTTTAGGTTCTCGTTACCACTAGGAACAAGAGTGTGTCTGTGTGTTTTGTGTTTAATCATTGCATCATGCAAACACTTGCAATGATTCACACATAAATAGTTCTCTACAACATGCCGACAAGGCAGCAGGGAAACAAACGCAGAAGATTTGCTGGAGGGTGTAATGAAGTCGCAGCAGGTGGAGGAAGATTTTTTTTAACGGAGTGCGATTAAACACATGGGTGTTTGCTTTATGTGACAAATGCAGGCTTTACCATTCTGGCTGACATGAGACAGGTCGTTGATGATCTTGCTGGCCTTCTTCCTCTTGTTAGAAGGGGCAGGATTTGAGTGAGGCATCGCTAAAAGAAAAACCAGAACAACACAAGTTTATCTTTTAAATTAGAAACAACAGACTTACAGATGGGTTATTCACTTAACGGTTGTTCCCAGGACAATTGATAAAGAGTTTAAGCCACAGAAGTTAACTGAAACTTTCTGAGCACGGTGCTAAAAATAATCATGTTAAAGGGGAGTTGAGTGACAGGAAAAAAATCGTTGAAATAAGAAATTATTCTTGCCTGTCAGCTGGTTTTTCTGTACTCATCTGTCTTCTTTTAGCTCTTAATACACCCCTGCTCTGTCTCATCAATGCCTATTCCTTCAACCCGGGTCTCACCCTTTATAAGCAGGTTTCAAACCAGTTGCCAGTGCCAAATTGATAAATATGAGTAGATGTCTAGCGTTCCTTCTCTGCTTTATTGTCTTATTCTTATCCTTTTTCTGCCTCACGGTTTACTCTGCTTAGCCTTGCACTTAACAGACGTCTCACCGGCTTCCACTTTCTAAACCTTTCTATGCGGTGACCCTGCTTTCTGGCTTGCCCAAGGATTTTTATGCCCAGTTCATCCCACGCGGTTCAGACTGACGCTTCAGCTTCAGCTTCCATTGTTCTGACCCCGATACATGGAGCTCTGTCTTTTCTCTCGGTTCTTCAATCTGAAGCCATTCTACTGAGTTGTGACGATCCTAGTTTTGGATCTTGTGCTGATCATCTCCAGGAGATGTCGGCTCATTTTTCGATGGACGTCTAGTGAAGTCATTACCTCAGATCCTACCAACCATTTCTCAAAAGTTTAGTGCCATTATTTCCAAACTCAATTCACCCTCTCCTCTGCCACTAACTGCTTTTCTTGTAATTCTGAGCTCCAGATTTCTAAAATAATATTGTAATGCTGATTATGATCCATTGTCCATTCATCTGTTTGAAGCAGATTTGCTGCAGTTTGAGTCAGAACACCGCATATGCAGGAGATCAGTCACAGTTTATGCTTAAGTATTTGGGGGAAGCTTTTATCCAAAGCAACTTCGGAAGTAGGCAGTACAAAGCCGGCCTAAGGACTGGATGCCTTTGGTGTATATACCACGGCCTGAATTTGAACCCGGGCCCCCAGTTGGATAGTCGGGTGAGCTATCCAGCCGCAATTGTCACCCTATTAATGTTAAGACTCTCTTAAAATAGAGAATAATATCTAAAGCATCTTGAATGTTTTATCTGGACTAAATCTCAGAGGTCCAAAGTCTTCTTTTCAGATAAAAGTTAACTTTTATTTCCATTTGGAAATTAAAGTCCCAGAGCCTGGAAAAAAAAAACGAATTCCTCTATGCAGACGTATCCACAGTCAGTGATGATTTGGGGAGCCATTTCATCTGCTGGCGTTGGTCCACTTTTGTTTTCTGAAGTCCACAGGCAATGCAGCGATAAGCCTGGAAGTTGTAGAGTACTACTTGCTTCCTTGAGCTTATAGAGGTTCAGATTGCATTTTTCAGTAGGAATTTACATTTGACCACTCTAAAACGTAGAAATACCAAGAATAATGACTAGATACTAGAATGGGGAGTTAACTTATTTCAGCTAAACCCCATAGGTCTAGTATTTTTAATAAGAACATGAGATGAAAGCTGCTTTTAAAGCAACCTGGGCTCAGCGGAGCTACAATTGTGAGTCCATGTCACACTGCATTAATGCATTGACAGACAAAATGAGCCCTAACTGAAGTACGGAGTGCATATATACATGGTACAACATGCTTATTTTTAATAATCATTTGTTCTGAAATTTGTTTGTTCTTTTTAGGGTATTTTATCAGATGTTTGGCATACATATCAAGATAATCAGCAACAAACACTTCACATTTTTTACTTTACTAAGATCCACAAAGGAGCCTCAACACAAAGATATCCATCGTGATCAGTAGGGATGCCAACACAGGATCTTAGTACCTGTAACCTTAGTTACCTTTTATTGCTATTTCAATCTATATTATATACATATGTCTGCCCATACAGATATTAAACGCTAAAAAATGTCTAAACGCTGGGTTTGGATAATATTTCAAATAAAGAAACTATTTAAATAATCATTATAGTACACAGAGAAGAGGGATCTTTGATCGTTACTTTTTTAAGGAATTTCAATGGTAAATAGATTTCACTTGTGTAGCACTTTTTTAATAAGTCTGATCACTCAAAGCGCTTTACGCTATAGTCACATTCACCACGAATACATGCATCGGTAGGCAAATTGGTTAAGTGCCTTGCCCATTGACACATTGCCAGGGGGCAGCTGGAACTGAACCTGCAAACTGCCTGATTGCAAGAAAACTACTCTACCTACTGTGCCACAGACACAGACAAAATAAGGTTTTCCAGAGTCCAGGGACCTTTCTAATGCTCTCTAAACTCTGTGGTCTCCAATTAAAAATAGTGATTTTGTGCATGAACAATTTCCAATTTTGATTAACACACCGATTTTAGGAGACACAAGCACAAACCATCACCGATGCTCTACCATACTTGACAGTGGGCACAAGGCAAGGCAAGGCAAGGCAAGGCTAGTTTATTTGTATAGCACATTTTCGTGTACAAGACAATTCAAAGTGCTTTACATAAGAAAAAAAATCAGAAAATGAAACAACACAAGGGGATTTCTCCCTTTCTCTTTGTTTTCCAAATCTAATATTTGCAAATGACTTATGGGGCCAAACACATACTTGCCCCTCCAGACCCACCTTGCAGAGTATGTTATGCTTTTCATTGTTCTGAAACCTAAAAATATAAATTCCATTCTTCTTCTTTACTTTTGCATGAAAAATAAATTAATCCTCATCCAGCAACCTCTCTGATGTTGTCTTTTCTTATGCCCATGAATATTTGAGAGTTCTAAAAAATCATATTTAGTAAGATTTGCTTACCCCTTATTGTTAGAGAGAAGAATGCTTCATGCCAGAGAATGGGACTCACAGTACAGCTGTGTTGTCTGCCTGCTCAATAATTAAAGCAGCCAAAGTTATCTTATAACTGCTCAAAAAGCTTTTCCACTGGCATTTCACTATTTTGTCTACAGTGGTGACCTCTAAGTCTTTTAGGCTTGAAGTTTTTTTTTGCCATCACCCTAAAATGTAGCTACCTCAGCAACCTCTCTGTTACATTTAGGACAGGATTCTGGTTTGGATGACCTAAACAGTAAACGTTGTTTCTAGTCAAAAGAAACAATAAATGAAAGAAGATGAAAAGAAGTAAGAAAAGACAACACCCAAAAACATCTTAAGCTTTTTCAATGTCTTGAAATGTTTTACATTTACATTAATTGCATTTAGTGGATGCTTTTATCCAGAGCGACTTACAAAAGTTTACAAATTATAAGTTAATCGCCGTTTCTTGGAAGTAATAAGTATATTTAGAGTTTTTCTGGGCAAGATATATTCTCAGTATGTTTGTATGTTATGTATTTCATCCATGGATGTAATAATACCAAGGGAGACCTTTGAGTATTTAGCTTCATTTCAGTTTAAAGAACAAAACATCTCTCCTTTTGGGTTTGCTCTGTTATATCAATACAATTATTTCTTGTCAAGTGGATACCAAAAAGAATTTATATTTGTTTTTCTACACAAGTCAACTTTTAAACAATTCTTTGGCCTGATTAGAGGAAAATCTAATCCAGAAAATGTATGGTGATCATCTGGGAGGACAACAGATTTCGATAAATATGCTTGTGCATAAACCAGTTTGAAGTAGGCTCCCGGCAAAACCTCTGAGGGCCCCTAAATCAGCGGATCTCGCTTTAAACACGGCGTACACCTCAACACGTGCCCTTGAGGACATCAATTCCTGGTGGCGGCTCGCATCTCTCTTGACTAAGCGCTTAGATAGGGCTCAGGCAGTATGTTGCTGTCAGTTGAACAGGTCGAAAGCAATTATATAAAGCTGGAGGTGAGTCCCAGTGCAGGAAGAAGCAGAAAGGGCCGTCTACAGGGAGACAGTTAATGTAATTGCTTTTCATCCTCTGTAATTGAAGCTCATTTCCTAGCTGCGTACTCAGTCCTGTGTGGGCTATTTTTATGAGCCTATGTTCTACAGCACACAAAAACACTCTTGGATATCCTCTCAGACAGATTCTCCCCTGTGATTAATGTGAGCGGGCAGAGCCAGGATTAAAAAAAACACAATATTATAAGTGTTTTTCAGGATGTTGTGGGGAAACAGAGGTCAACATGGAGGCAGTGGTGGTGCTATAGGAGTGTGGGTCCAGTTACCACCGGGTCCAAACGGGAGAGGCGCTCCTGTCCCCCTTAACCAGCCTGTTTTAGCTCCAGATAAATCTCCAGGGGACAGCTGGGGGGGAAGGGCATCAGTCAGCGCATTCCCAGATACATCCATCCGCTCGGACTAAAAACTCCACTGCGGAGGGCCACATTCCTCACTGACTGCAGTCTTGGTAAAGACGAGGTGGAAGATGAGGTGGAAAAAAATATCAGCAACCAGCCTTTAGCTCACATTTGGGTAAAGAAATAGTGCACTAATAGAAAATATATATTAAAACGTAAACCAGTGTAGATAGTATGAAAACCTAAAGATTTTTTTTCACAAAGTTACTACAGATTTTGACAAGATATTCAAATCATTGAGATGCCAAAACCTGCTACCTAGATCACTTTGATGCATCCAAAACATGGAAGATTTTCTGATCATTTAGGGCCAAATAGCACTTGCAACAAAGGAAAAATAAATTTGGGGGTAGGCAGACGATTGTGGCATTACAAAACTGTCTCTTTTGTGTCTTACCTGTAAGACGTCAGATCTCCTCACAAGGAAGATCCAGGTCCCAGATAAACAGGAATCTAGATTCCCAGATCTTGTATTGTACTGCCTGCCCTCTTCTTTGCTCTGCAGAGACTGAAACCCAACCAGTGGGGCAGTTCCTTTGCTATGGACCAGGTCCTGTTGGGGGGAGGCAGGCTAGGGAGTTAACAGTGTAAGAGGTATACTGACAGGTGGGTGTGGTGTTTTCATGGGTGAAGCCTGAAAGCATCATCCTAAAAGGGAGGTATGGTAGTGGCAGTACTATGTTGTCTGGGTGCTATGCTGGTGGACATTATAAAATGGATTACAGGTTAATAGATCAATAGGATAATAGACAATGTTTCATTGAGCTTTATCCTCTACTAGGGTCTTTCAAGGTCAACTGGCATCAAGGGTGGAGTCATTGTAAGAACATCTACAGACCTGGATTAAATGCATTAAACCACAAGTTTAAACTTTTGAATGCAGTTGTTTAGACTGCACGACCAACCCCCAGTCGGTCATGTTAGATGGCTGCCTCTACTGAGCCTGGTTCTGCTGGAGGTTTCTTCTTGTTAAAGGGGATTTTTTTCCTCTCCACTGTCG
Source organism: Orestias chungarensis (assembly GCA_032876305.1). NCBI lineage: Eukaryota > Metazoa > Chordata > Actinopteri > Cyprinodontiformes > Cyprinodontidae > Orestias > Orestias chungarensis. The sequence continues at coordinate 936,575 of JAVLVB010000001.1, read as the reverse complement.
CTACATGGATGCTCAGTCTGAGGGATTGCTGTAAAGTTGTTTCGGTCTGCTGATTCCAGAGGAGTGAATGCTGCAAGTCGATGACTCGATGCAATCTGCTGGGGTTCCTTAGATTGGAAACTTTTTCAAACGCATTTGTAATGATGTTTCTATGATTTTAACAGATTTTCTTATAAAGTGCCTTGAGACGACATCTGTTGTAAATTGGTGCTATATAAATAAACTGATTCTTGATTCTTGATATTAATGGTTTTCAAACAACCAGAAAACATTGTATTATTTCCTTTAACATATCTCATTTTTTTACAATTCATAAGAGTTAGAGAATCACCATTACTTGTGGACCTTTTCCCTCTTTTAACCCCTGACCCAAAACACACAACCCTGTTGACCCAGAAAGCTGTTGACAGGATGTGAGGTGGCACTGCTCTGTGCCCCCAATCACATTTTGAAAAAGCCATCAGAATTAAGAGTTTAGCACCATGCCAAGTTCGAGATTAGCGGCTCCAAAAATGGGTCGTGGGTGTGTGAGCCCTTACTTTACTGTACGTTAGGGGTCCATTAGAGGACCAAAGGCTTGACCCAACAAGATCAATGGCCTTTTTATTGTAAGTTAAAAGAATTAGGTTAGTTTTAATGCTTTTTTTTTAGCTGAACTGTTAGAATAAATAGTTCAAGGGAAAATTGTACTCTTCAGTCTTTTAGAATTTGCATGTTCAGTCTTTAAATAAAATCGGCAATATGTTTTACAACGATGGATATTATTTGCATGTGTGTTTTCCCTTCGAGTTACAGAGCAACTAAACTTACCATTGGATCTGGACAAGACTAAAGTTAGCAGTCAACATTAGCCCCCCTACTGTCAACTGATCTCAGTCAAGGGTCAAAGGTCAGATCGTTCTATGTGCTTGGGTTTCCCTGCTCCAACGCGATTAGACAGAAAACACTGAGGTGCTTTAACATGTAGAAAAACGCTGAAGGGATCAATTAAGTGTAAAGAAACTAAAGAGAGGACTTCTTTTCGCTTCCCATATTAAACAATCTTGCAAAAATATGTAGCATTATATAAAATATCCTACCTGACGTTTTGCCAAAGTTTCACAATCACCTAGGTTAATCTATTTTTTGGGGAATTTTAAAGGTGATCCATGTAAAGCATGTTTTATATTCAGTCCTCTTTTCACCGACGGCCTTCGACTAATTAGTAAAAAGAGTCCATTTGTGTTTAATTTAATCAGAGGATAAATCCATATGTCGTAGTGAGAAAAAAAACGTAATAGAAGACCAAGGGACACAGCAGGAAGGTCAGGCAGAAGGTCTTGAAGAGGTTTTGAACAGTGTGGTCTTTAAAACAATATCTGTAGCTTTTTAAAGCCAAGTGCCAAAAATTGTAGCTTAACTGAAAACCAAATAAAACATGCCTATCTAAATAATCTGAATATAGAGAGAATTAATAATATGCAACAAACAAACTTATTTTGGGAATGATTTACTAACATTGAGTGCACAGGTATCAGTTCATCATTCCCATGGTGAAAGAAGATTTAACTCTGATGGAAATTCAAAATGTACCTATTAATAAGATTTTAAATTTTTTTTTTTCCCCATTTTACAATCATGAAAAAAAATTTATATACAATTCTAATAGTAAGTTTATAGTTGTAATTGTACAGTTGCAAAATATAGATAAGGAGCTGTAAAGGTTGGTAATAGTTGTATGAAGATTTGTGCTAGGAGGTCCGGATGTGTCTTGTAGGTAAAACTGGGATGTAGAAAATATAATCATGTTCAATAAATGGAAATACGCATTCTGATTAGACCAGTTTGTTTGATTTTAATGTACGCTTTTAAGAATAACAACCTTTAAACAGGTAAGGACAATTCTGTGTTAAAAATGGTTTTCGGTCAAATGTAAAATTGTAATTTTAAATATACCTTTTTCATTTTCGTTAAGTGGAAATACAGGCCTTCAAACATCCATTAGATGTACAAATATTCCTTCATGTGACAAAGGTTTTGGGGAAAAATGACATTTCAGTAATAATTTAATTTTTAATATGACTAAAAACTAAATAATGAAAATAATTATAATTTTTGGGTTGGATTTATTCTGATATTATGTAAAAAATGGAAATAAATTTACATTGCATGTGCCTGTATGACAAATCCTATAGCGCCCCCATGTGGTAAAAGGTAGACCATGATTAAAATAGTTTTCTTCATGTTTAAACTGTACTTTTGAGCATTCGATAAAATCAACATGGATCTACAGAGGATAAATCAATTACCCGAAAAAGGTTGAAAACCTTTTAAACCAATAGGTGAGAGAGGAGATACCACAGGTTAGTGTGGGAGTGGGTGCTGAAACGGTGGGTGACAGAGGGAGAGACAGAGTGACAGCTGAGGTGAGTCATGTCTATTTTTATTTAACCTCATGTTTCTGTGAAAAAGAATCACAGCTCAACAGACAAGTTGAACCAATATACCATATTTGATATTCTGTATTAACAAACAAAGTCTTAAAGGAAAAGGCTTTTTTTCCTATAACAAGTCACACAAAGATCAATGATCCAACGTAAATACTTAATACTTATTCAATATAGATGGTATGAGAATGTATTAAAATTTGATAGCAACAGATAGGATATTGAAGTGGTGAACTATTCAACCAATCAGCATCTCTGACACACATTTCCTTTTATCCTATGATTTCTGTACATATTTTCGATTCTCTACTTCTTCTCTTTAAAATCCCTCCCTACATTACACGTCCTCTATTCCACTTTTTAACATCATTAGCTCTAATTATTCATTATGATATTACCAGAACTTTGCTTCAGCCAGCCAGAACTGATCTCCATTGTTGAGCAACATTTCCTTAAATCAATGTTTCACTTGTTGAATCAGATATGACTTGGTGAAGTAATTAAATATAATAAATGTGAATTCAATACATAGAGATACTGTGATTAAATGTGTGGTTGTTTACATAAAAGTCACTTCTATGTTATTGATGAAACTGATAAATATTTATTTAGTCCCCCACGCTTTTTAATATACATGTAAGGATGTGTTTAGTGTGTTGTGGATCCAGGACGCCATACACAAGGTTGCAGACCCAAGTTAGAAGTGCTGAACCGAGGCCTGGGGACCCTGGGAGGTTGGGAGTAGCTGGTTGACTGGTTAGAGGCATTATTGGGATTCAGAGGACTCAGATCTGGGGTGCTCTTGAAACTCCTGTTGGCCTGTGGAGCAACCAAGGGCTGAAGTTTGGGAAAACTTGGAGGCTGGGCTGGAATTGAAACCGAACTTGAGGAGAAAGTTGGGAGCTGAGGAACCGGGGCAGTGGGGGCAGGCGGCAGTGGGGGAGACATGGGGGAGGAGGCCCACTGAGGCTGGAAAGGTTTGGGTGGTGTCTGGTGTTGTTTGTGGGGCATCACTCCAGTAGTGTGTGGTGTAAACTCATCAGAATACCTCAGTGGTTCTCCAAGCGTTGTGGCTGATCGAGGTACAATAACTTTAGTGGTGGGTCCTGTGGTTGTTGGAGGGGGCGTTGAGAAGCGCTTTACCTCATAGACACGTGCTGTCTTTTGAGGACCACCTATCTGCTGATTTCTAACGGAGAGATCCTGTGAAACCCCACCTCCATAAGTAAACAAGGAGGAGTTAAGCTGGTAGGGCTGGTGGCTCATTATGTCAACAGGTTTGATGCCTTGTTTTAACCCTTTAGATCTATTTGTCCCAGACTTTGCTACTTCAGGTTTCTTTTGGGCCTTTGGAGGGCAAGAAGGAGACAGTAGAGGGTTGTAGTTGATTGGAGGGGGGGCACGAATGTTAGGAGAGTACTTCCAAGCGGCAGGAAGGGAAGGTGTCGGTGAGGGCTCCCTGGTCTGAGGCGGAGAGTAAGGTGCGGCAACTACAGATGGAGAACAGTCTATAAGATACCGATCAATCCTGTTCTGCCTGCGGGCAAATAGCTGACCTCCTTTTCCAGAGAGATGTAGAACCGGGGGGGTCTGAGGTTTCGGAGCTACAGCAGGGGGCTTTGGACCTCGCTGAACCTGCATAAAGTTACAGGCTTCTGCTCCCAGTCTCAGCCAGTCCTCCTCAGGCCCTGACTCATGGCCAGTCTCCCCAGTAGGCGCTATAACAGGCTCAACACATGGGGTTCTCCCACAGTGATCATCCATGTTCTGCACCATCGACAGCAAGTCTGGGTTTGGAGAAACATCTTTGCTCTGTAGTGCATTAAACATTGGCTTCTTGTTGCTGCGACGGCGAGCATCGTGCAAGATGCCGGTGCGAGTCGCTGGGACTGAAATGCGCTGCTCTCGCACAGCCATTGTGTCATTGGCAGCAGCCCGGGGACGAGGTGTTGGCGAAGCTGCATCAGACATGCTGATAGATGGGTGGACAGATGGAGATGGAGAGGACTGAGTGAGAGGAGGCACAGCTAAATCAGGAGATGGATGTGGAGCTGAAATAAAGATGGTGGAAGGTTGGTAGGTAGAAGCAGGAGGAGAAAGGTAGAGGGGAGAGGAAAAGGGTTTAGCAGCTGATGGGTTTATAAGTGAATACTGGTCTGCAGATGGCGAGTTTTGGGTTGGGGAGGAAGCTTGCACTGCAGGCAGAGGAGAAAATGTTGAAGGAGATTGAGAGAAAGACGATGAAAGACCTAACGGAGTTGAGTTAACGGATGGGGAAGAGATGCTGTTGATATTTCTTGGTGGGATGTACAGGGAGGTGCTGGATACTGCTCTTCTTGGATCTGGCCCTGGCAAAGGTTGAGTTGGAGAGATTGTCATCTTTGACACTGATGAAACAGGTTTGGAAACCATAAGCGGTTTGGGTTGGGGAGGCCGAAACATCACGGATGTCACAGACGCACTACATGGGGTTGAGCCGGGGGTGAACGGGCGTGCGGTGCGGTTCAGAATACTGGGATTAGGATTAAAGCTGATTGACTCCATGCTGGGGCCCGGACCAAAATCCGAGTTGGCTGAGTTATTAGAATTACTGTGGAGCCCATTTTGACTTTGTATGGACGTCTCAGAGGGTTGGCTCAGTACCACTCGCGCCCGACTCACTGCAACTAAATCCCCGTTGGTCAAAGCCACAGCTGGCGGAGACATCTGTTTACTGATGAGCTGTTTTGTGAAGCTGTCACTGGCTGAACTCTCCAAACCCGAGAAGTTCAACTCTGAGATTTGATTTCCAGAAGTCAAACGTCCTGGTGTTAGACAGCTTGAGAGGTCCACCTCTGCGTAGTGATTGGTGCTTGGGGTTGTTGGAGTAGCTGGGCAGGCAGAGCTTCTCCTGTCCAGCAGATCAAGATAACCTGAATCCCATGTAGGGTCAAACGAGGCAGCCAATGCGTCTTCCTCAACCTCAGAGCCACTTAGAATTGAGCTTCCTCCTCCTTCCTCTTCTGTTTCTCCTTCTGTTTCCCCTCCTCTGTCTCCTTCAGCTTTCCCAAAGCAGGTCAGTGTGTACTTCTTGGCTCTCTGTCTGCGTTTCTTGAACATAAGAACCCCTTTTGAATTGGGGTTGGGAGCGTCAGTCAGTAAAGATGCAATGGAGCGGCATTTAGTGCGGGCCTCTTTCACCTGTTTCTCCACCACGCTCTCTCCACGCTGCAGCTCTGCAAGACAGCAAACAAAAAATGAGGGAGAGACAAAAATACATGTGCTGAAACGAGCAGAAACGCAGGAGAGAAGCAGTAATTAGTCTTCCGATTAATACAATACAAAAAACGGGCAACAAATACAGGAAGCAAGACAGTGAGATAGTTCTGTCTACCTGCTAGTGGGGCCTGGTTTATATTGTATCATCACAGCTAGGAGCTGGGATGAGCATTTAGTGACTGACAGGAGAGAGTGTTGTGGATTTACAACAAAGAATTCCTGCTGCTCTCCAAAGATGTATCACACAAGACCAGATAACAATGTAAGTGCCTCCTGAATTGTGTCCTTGTGCTTATTTATTCCTAAATTTGTTGAGATAAACAGTAAAATAGTTTGGAATTAGATTTCGGGCACATGTAGAATGAAGAGATCAACCTAAATTTAAGGATACAGTAAAAAAAAGACTATTAGTTCATTGATTGATTGTCTTGATTTAAGTTTCATTGATCTCTAGAGACCTTATAAGAGACTCCAGATACGAACAAAAAACAGTGCACAGTCCTTTTTGCCCTCTTTCCTGGGGTTTATAGTAAAAAAAAAAAAAAAAAACTAATTCAACTAATTCTGCATCACAAATCCAACTTTAAATTTTGTCATCAGATAACTGAAACACATCTGTAATGCCTATAATTTTAGTTATTTTTATGTCTAGGCTAATTTTTTTTAAGAACAGATCTCTGTTAAGACAAAAATGATAAATGTGACCTTATTGAGTGACACATTAGTACACAAATAGTAACATAAATAGGTTTTTGACCAACTATATTTGTGTGGAGGTTTAAGCTTTTTCAAATCTGAACCAAACCTAGTTGAGTTTCCCAAAAACAGTTTATTGATCTTCAACATTTTGGTAGAAAATATTGTACGAATGATAAGACAAAATTTGAACTCTTAGAAGGTGAGCATTCTGCAACATATTTAAAAAAGTAACTGACATAAAATATAAGAGAGTTACAGTCTGCAACTGGTTCAGCATAATTGACTAAACTATGGATTTTGCCACTTTGAACAAGAATCTTGCAAAATGCACAAACATCTCCAGCAACTAGTTTGTGACCTTAAATTAAAGAGCAGAAAAACTAAAGTACACCAGCAAGTCAACTTCTTATAGCTCAAAAAAATTAATAATCTGGAGGTTTTTGAGTGGTTCAGTCAAGGTCTAACATTAATTTAATTAAGATGTCATAGTCTCACACTAAACAGACTAATCATGACGGAAAAAATCTCCAAAAAGGCCAAATTTTAATAATATGGACACAGCTATTGCTTATGTTTACCAGTAAATTACTGTTTCACACAGGGCAAGGTCAGATTAAACAATAAAATCATTATCTTAAAACAAAATGCTGTATTTTCCGTGGTTATCTTCATATGAAAATTAATATTTGTTTGATAATGTGAAACATTAAAAACAGATCACAAAACCATAATAACCTATTTATTTTTCTAGTATGTACTGTTCATTAACAAACATTACAAAGCCTGAAAATCAAACCTTGTTTAGCATAATCCTAAGGAATTCATTCCAAAGGAAAATATAACTTTCAACAAAAAAAAAAATTTGAAATAAATAAATACATCTATTTGTTGAAATTACATCCTTGGAATAAATAAAACTGGAAACTTGATGCTGGGACTTTTACATTTATTCTCCGCAATACATCATCTATACTTATCCCAACAGTCATTATAAAAAAAATTAATAAAAACCTTTAAAAGGTATTAACATCTCCATTGTGAGGGATGCATAGAATACAGCAGTTTGGTAAAAAAAAAAAAAATTATCTAATTATTATCCAAAGCATATGTCCCAGATTCATCACAAGAAATGTTTAAAACCTTGATATTGGTTGCAAGAGTCAACATTCAGCTGTTTTAAATTATATATTCTGAAATAAAGGATTTTGTCCTCCAAAATAAAGACAGCTGAGAGTCTAATGAGTCTTACCTGTATAAACAGTGTGTGGAAGCCTGTGTCCACCTTTGTCTGAACCTAAAGGAGGTGTGAGGTCCCTCATTTCACCACTAAGTGTGTGAGTGCGTGTCCCTCAGACCCTCCCACACACACCCTATCAGAGTGGAGACCTGTTTAGTCACTGTCTCCCTGTTCGCCCCTGAGAGCTCAGCCCATGTAAAGACCTTTGTCTGTTTTCGGCAACCCAAAGTAACACATGATGTCAACCCTCTATTCCTGTCTGACAGGCATCGAACACCTGTCCACTCTCTATCCTGAACTCACATACAAAAAGAGTGGGAAATCCCTCACCATATATGTTTAGATGGCTCCATCACTGAGTGTGTGTGCACATGTATGTCTGTATGGGATGTAGTGTATAATTCAAGCCGTAATTCTTCGCAGTTGGACACAACAGACTCAAAATTCTGGAACAACAGAGCCCACGGACCCAGACCCTAAAGCCGCTCTGTGTGTTCGTAACATGAGAAAGGGCATCTTTGGAGGCCATAGCCGCTGTTTGTCCTGTAGTGAAGCCCTCACCCTTTATTTAAAGCTATTCAGGTCTTTGGGCACTCGCTCGTGATGACAGATCCTTCATTGCAGCAGGATTCCCTCCACCGAAACAGGAACTCAGTCAGCGCATAGTTATTTGGTTTAATCAGCGTCAGCTCGGTTAAAATGATGATTCAAGCTGAGAAGGTACTTTATAGTTTAAACTATACAGTTCAGCGAAAATATTTAACAATTATAAGCAGCTTAAAAAAAAGCGTGTGTCAACTAATAAGCTCAAATTGCTGCCGTGAAATGTTACTTTCATCCTTTGCAAATACTTTAATGTCCATCCCACAGGTGGGGTCCACTCTGGATAAGTCAATAGTCCATGGCAGATATGCACAACAAAATTAACCTAATAGGCATGTTTGTTGGATTGTGGGAGTGGTATTAGCTGGAGAGAAACCACAGGGAGAACATGTAAACATTTAAGTAAAAAGCCCCCAGGCTAGGCTATGGACGCAGGACCTTCTTGCAGGAAGTTCACCAATGTGCAGCCCCGAGGGTCAAAATATTGCTTCTAAACTTACAATTCCTGGTTTTTGGACTAAATAAATATACAAGTTACATCTTTGTGAAAGCCTGTGAGAAATAAAGTGCCTCAGGATTCGATGTAGCTGCTTTATTGTTCAGTCTTGTAAAAAACCCACCGTGATTGGAATATACAATAAAATTAAAATTGTCATAGATCAGCTCTCTTGAAGGGATTTAAATGGAAACGCTGGCCACATATGTACCTATTAAGCTCCTCCATAAATCAGGGCTGCACTCTCAATCAGAAAGCTTCACCAGCTATAAATACAGCCGCCATGGAGGATCCTGCCAGGAGATGAAGGGGGGTGGGGG
>JAVLVB010000001.1:898417-927436 GCA_032876305.1 Orestias chungarensis | reverse complement strand
AGAACATGATGCTGTATTTTAGAAGTGGATCTGCAGAGCAAGAGTGGAAGAAATACTGGAGCAGCAGCAGGAAAATAAAACTGAGTTATTTCATTGCAGTTAATTATGGATGTCTGGATTAAACACGCCTAAAACTGTTTTATTTGTGTAAAACAAATTGTGTTAGGGGAGCACTCACTGGCTTCTCTGGCTTTGTCCATGTAGGTGGTGGAAAGTGAGTCGTTCACCGGGCTAAGCTGGGGTCCCACCATGGGGACCAGGAGATGACCGGAGCCCAACTTTAAGGCTTCTTTTGCCCGTTCTGGAGACACCAAAGCCGGACAGGTTGGTGCAACGCAGCCCCCTGTTTCCTGGAAACCACTGTCCCCCTCTCCCTCTGCGTCAAGGGGACCCTGATAAGGAGTCGGGGTGAGTGTGCGAGGTGTCGGGGTGTGAGCAGAGGCATTTCTCTCATACTGGTAGATAATCTCTCTGCGAGGGAGATTATGAACATCCCACTGGATGGTTACTCCTGCGTCTGTAGCACTTTCATAACTTAGATTAAACATAGAAAACATCAAATTATAAAATTACGATGCAGAACTTTACAAAGTTGTTTTGGATTTTGTCCTCTCAAGGGTATCTATCTCTTACCCACTCATCTCTGATGTCTCCCCTTCTTGGTTGTCGTAACGGGAAGGCGGGCGAGCATGAGGGGATGTTCGCCGTTGGCGTCGATGGTGCGTTTGTGGACGCGTGTCTGCGTCGCTGTCTGTTTCCCCGTAGTATGCCTCGCTGTCTGGGGGAGATGTAATCCCCCTGGGTAACTCAGTGGGGGAGAGAAAGGTGGAGCTGTTGTTCAGTGGGGTGGCAGGTGGAGACAGGACCATCATGGAGGATCGAGGTGATATGGAGCGGGGAGCGCAAGACGAAGATTGAAATCCAAAGAGGTTCCTGGAGTAAAACATCAAGCTGTGAAAATGCTTAACAAGGTTCCTTTATTTTGTATTTTAATTCAGTGTCTGACCTTGTAACTCTTAGGCTCAGTGTGGACGTCTCTTTATCTACTAGGCTCATGGCCTGAGCATGTGTCAGGTCTGTACAGATCTGGTCACCGATGGCAATCAGCTCATCATGCTCCTTCAGTCCGGCTCGGCAGGCTTTGCTGCGCTTGCGAACCTAAAGGAGTAAAACATGTTATTACTGCAGTAAGTTCTGGGTCTTTCCAGAGGTCTTTTGCTGGAAGAATTAGCCTGAAAAGGATGGATGTTTGTAACAGAAATGCTACCTACGACCTAACTACTACCGATTCATATGAGCTAGAGAAGTAGTATGTCTCTAGCAGCTTTTTCAATCCTAAAAATGAGATGTTTGCCCTTTTTTGTGCATCATATCTCAGTGTCAGTTGGATCGAATCGATACATTTACTGAAATGCAGTTTTCAAGGGTTTATTTTGGACTTAACTTTAATTGAGCTTCACTAATACATTCATGAACAATGCTCCTGCCGCTCTGATCTCATGCTTCAGTCATTGTCATTGTCCTGCAGAAAGCTAAGCGTTTGCATTTTACGTTTTTCAAAGCTTATTCAAAGTGCTGTAGAAAAGAATAAAGAAGCAGAGATAAGAAAACAAAAATACAAGAATACAACATTACATGGGAAAAATATAAAACTGCTAATTCAAAAGAAATAAGCAGATAACGTAATAATAACAGTAAAAATGTTTTGGTTTTTTCATGTTCATTTGTAAGCCTTGATAAACAGTAAAGTTTTCGGTCCGTATTTAAACGAGCCAGTCATTTGCAGCACATTTTAGGTTTTAAAATATATTGTTGCATAGAAACTAAATGGCCTCTCCGTGTTTAGTTTTGTCCTGTTAGCTTTAAATACACGGGTATCTGATGACCTTTGGCATCTGCAAAGGTCATCAGAATCTCTGAAACATATTTATTTGTATTTATGTATTTTTTGGAAATGACAAATAAATGTAATATTAAGCATATTGTATTTCTTAGTTGTAATGTGATCAAATGGATGTATGGTTAAAGCAGCACCATACGAAACTCATCAGTTTCAGATATTAATATTAGTGCTAAGGCTTTCTGGTATAAATCCAAAATTATTTGTCTGTTGAATTTTCTCAGATTCGACTTGAGACACCAACAAGATACAAAGCTTTACGTATGCTGCTTAGTTCCTTCTTTATCACCGCAAATCAGTGGTTTACTTTTATCAATGTCTAAATACACCAAGTCGGTTGGTCTCTTTACATCCTGCCATCACTCAACAACGCCACTTAAACTCATCCATTGTGACTGGGACATACCGCCTTGACATGATGAATTCACTACATGTTTTACCTCTTCATTAGGTGAAAATATTCAACATATTGAGACCACCTAATAGCTAAAAGTTAGCTTGTGTTCACTGTCGTCTGGCAAGAAATGCGTAAAAAAAAAAACATGACCCTCAAATCTTCTTGGGGGGTATTCAGCTTTGTCAGAACTTTGACATTTAGATTGTATTGTTTTTTAACCATAATAATTATGCTATATCTGTGAATTGGATTATTTTAACCATAACAATAAACCATTTTTGTATCAAAATTGTTTCTTTGAAGAATATGGCAGCATGAATTAATTTTGCACTAGTGCATCCTAATCTGAATGAGTCACAACACCAATACTTCAGGATCAACTTCTTTTGAACGGAATAGAATAAAAAGAAAATGTTTTGACTTAATCTACAGCTCCATCGTTGACAAACTTTACATATACCAAAATAGAAGTTATATTAAAGAGTTATATTAGACTCAATTGTGAGTTAACTAACACCAGGATATCAGGATGGGTTAAGAATCGGAGCATTGAAATTCTCCATCAAAATATTTGATGGAGAAGATTCCTTTGCATCATAGGGGCTATTTTTATATAATTTTTCTGGTGTTCTCCTCTGGTAAATAATTAATAACACTAAAATCTGTTTGTTAAATTCAAATATGATTAAGAAAACAGTGAAGATCAAGTATTTATTTATTTTTTGTCCTGGAATCGAAAAGGAAATTCTTCTACTTAAATTTCATTCTTTTTATAAGGTGCAGCTTGAGTTCGAATAAGTTATCAAACCCTCAGGAAGTACATTTTTAGAGGTGCATTCCTGTCACACTTGAAGCTAAAAGTAGACATTAAGGTCGTCCCATCTGTTCCCTCACAGTCTCACACATAGACTGAAACATGCACCTTATCGCAGCTGAAGGTAAAAATGTTGATTGTCCAAGTATCCACTTGAGCCGTTTGCGATCATAAGGAGCGCACATCCAGACCATGGTTGCTCCATTAGATTTTTAAAGGTTGTGCTATATTTCTTGTTTGTTTGTTTTTCTCCACTAAGAGGCCAATTTATGAGCATGCAACATAAAAGGGGGGGATTTGAACAGCTGTGTGAAGCATGGATGGAGGGGGGGCTTATCTGTCACTCACCATGTGTCCCACCCACATCCCTAAAATAAAAACCCGCTGAAAAGATTGAAAAATAATCTTAGACAGAAAGAGACGAGTAATGCTGTGAAGGACAACTCTTCTCTGCAGTTCCCTGCATTTTTGGAAGGAAGACAAAAGTGGATAATGTTGAAATTAAAAGCTTAAAGAAAAAGAAAAACGTATCTGATGTGTGTAAGTCTGTGTGTTTAGATCTGTATGCGCGTCTGTGTGACAACAAGAGGCCGGCTTTTTCCATTCTCAGCTTCCAGCTGCTCTTGGTCGAGCTATTCTGATCCCCCAGTTTGAGCTCCATTCTGAGCCGGGCTTATCTGAGTTATGCTCAACCACAAAAAACGGCACACAGCAAGAGGAAGCCAGCAGTAGAGATAAATTACAGTGTTGGAGTTTATCTTCCAGAATTTAAGAGGTTTAGAGACTTGACGAGTGATCAGTGTCAGGGAGATCACATTCCTGCTTTACTTGATTATGAAGTAATACAGACAACGATGAACCAGGAATAACTGATTCTTTCTATCTCTAAACTTTGCTTGCTTCGGGTAAGCTATAAAATCATTTACAGGGGTTAAAAGTCATAAATAAACAAGAGAAAGAGCGAGAGAGAGAAATTTTTCCCGTAAAGGTAAAAGTAAAAGGTCCTGGGTTCAAATCCTGGCCTGGTGTCTTTCTCCATTCAGTTTGCATGTTCTCTTTATTCACGCGCTGGTTCTCTCCTTCCTCCCACAGTTAAAAACAAGGACTATGAGGTTACATGAGGTATACAAAGTTTTGAATGTCTATCAGTGTGATGGACTTGTGACCTGACCAGGGTGTACCCTTCCTTAGAGATTACTGTGGATGAGCACCAGCTCCCTGCGACCCGTATCCGCTAGATGGATGAATGGAATACATCTATCAGCAATCTGGGAAGGCCTGCACGCTGACTCTAAACCCCATTAAACTCTTCGTGTACCCAGAAACACAATTGTACAGTGACTAAATAAAACTGGCCATTGGTCAAACACTGCCACATGAAGTAGGAGGGATAATAGTTAGTCTTTGGCAGAATACTGCACAATATAATGTTAGGAATTGTGCAATTGCATAATAACCCTAAAGTTCTTTTAATTATTCTGTTGCAGTAAATGATGAATGGTCTGGATTTGTACAGTGCTTTTTCGAGTTAGATGACTTCAAAGTGCTTTACACCACAATCACTCATTCTCCCATTCATGACGCTAGGCCACATTGTAGCCACAGCTTCGATGTAGTAAATGCACAGAAGCAGGGCTGCATTACAGTTGGTGTCACCGTGCACTTTTAACCACTACCAGCAGGCAAGTTGTCTGTGGTTTGAACCTGCAACAGGATCAATCCCTGCCTCCATAGCCATGGTTCCCCTTTTATGTGACTGGACTGTCACCAAAGTCATATAAATAATAGGGTTTGTCGCGATACGACATTGATATCGCTTTGCTAAAAGCCAAAAAGAGAATATCTGATTATACTTATAATTATATCGGCCTACTATTTATTTTACACAATTACCTTCTTTCTTTCAAGAAAGTTTACTGTTTATATAACAGATTTTAAAAAATTATAAATTGATAAATTTTTCTCATTACTATTGTTTTTAACTATTGTTCCCCGTGTAATACCACTTACAAAAGTCTTCCTATTTTTTCAAATTACAAATGTATTAAATGTAATTCGGTTTAAAATCGGTAACGGGGAAAAACTGAAGACCGAAATATCTGTATTGTAACAGAAGTGGAAAAAGTGTGACTCACCCAATGAAATAAAAGGTGGAGTAGTATTGTGAGAAAAGAAATTAATTTTGGTCTCCAAACTGTACAACTATTGTAGAACTATTAGTTAATAGCTTGGAAATGTTTTTTCTTTGAGAGTTTTAGCAATCGTTTTCCTAATTTATGGAAATTTAAAAGTTAAAAAAAACAGTATAGCACATAAAGCATGCCTATAAGATGCCAAAGGGCTTCCTACTGTACCTTAGCCACCTGTAGAGGTTTTTGCTGATCCGCTCCTCCTTGCAGCCTGAACCCCCATGGCACTCCTCCTGAGAGCGAGACCACAATCTCCTCCGCTACCATCTCTGCTACCAAACCACCGACTGAGTGTGTATGAATGTGTGTGGAGGTCTGTTCTGGTCTTTCTCAGCTCCTCGCACTCTGGAAGTATCAAAGTCTCTCTGATCGTTCTCCAGATCACCCCCTCCCTTTCATCGCTAACACTGGAAGGCAGCGATAGGGAGGAGGGTCTGTGCGTGCGTCTGTGTGTTTGTGATCGTCATCCTCCTGTGTATTCGACACTTGCCATGTCAGTCTCAAGCACCGCAGGCAGAAGGGGATGCTTGCTGATAAACGTTCCAGAAATAACCACCAGCCCTGACCCCTGACCTCTTCAACATACCCAGCCTGTCGAGGAGCAGCTTCTCCTTTCTCTATGTGATCATTGCTTTTGCGTAAAAAAAAAAAAAATCTTTTCATCTTTTTTCACATTGGAAGCACAAACGTGTCGTATTTCATTTAATTCTTTTATTTGATACAAAAGCACCAAGCAGTGCATAGCGGAATTGTAAAATGTAAGAATAAAGTCACATGTTTTTTTATAGTGTTTGACCTGAAAAGGGAAGTAGGCACTTCTCTTCACCCAGCTTTGACTTTCACTGTAAATATACTATTTGAATTGCACTGTTGCTGTAATGTGCTATGCAATAAAGCATGCCTCGCAACAGCATCTCAGATCCTACACTACACCATAACTCCATTTAAACATATTTTTGTGTTCAACTTAATGGGGAAGTCAACAATAAATGAATAAAGAGACAGAAACTGAGGATCTGAAATGCAATAAAAAAGGATTTACTAAATCATTTCAGATCTGAAACGGAGACAGAGGAGACTCACCCGCTTCAACAGCCACAAGCCCCAAATATAATGTCAAAAATTACTTTCTCTGAGTCATAATGTTATAAGCCTTTCATTATCATTTGTTATCGGTTTTATTAAAAGCAGTTTCAAACTCCTAGTCTTAGAAGTAGATATTTTGGGGTGGGTTTCATGGTTAATGAAAAACTGTTTCTCAAGGGCCTAGCGTTGTTTCAACTTGGAGAAAAAAAGGGTCCATAACATCAGTTGATACTAGTTGCACACACCATGCCAAATTGATAATTAATGTAGTATTATAGCGGTCATACTATAAAATGCCTTATTCCTCAATTCACTTTCAGTCTAAAGCAAAGCATATAGCCAAACAAGTAAATATAAACTTGAATAATCCCAACACTATATAATGAACTCATAATAAAACCCTGTTTATGTAAATTAAAAATGTAATTGATTTGCTTTTAGGTTCACTAAAATAATTTTTATATTTTATGTATTCGTTTTTTAAAATAATTATTTATTAAAATATGTTCAAGTATAAATTGGAATTACATATTATTTATGACAAAATGTGAAAAAGTTGAAGACGTATGAACCCGTGGCATAGTAAGAAATTGCTTTTCAGTCGTGCCTAATTAAAAAAAAATGGTTGGGTCAAAATAAATATTTTTGAAAATATGATTTTTGAAGTTCCACTGTTTCCTCAAAAGACTTATGTTTATAATGAATCTAGAGAAACAGATTAGAGCACTGCATTTAGGCCAAAAGGACCATCGTAGACCTGCAACAAAGGTATGCTTAATGATATATTGGGTCAGGTCCAGTCAAATTTATCTGCATAGCACATTTCAGCTACAAGGCAGTTCAAAAAGCTTTACAAGATAAAAACATGATGCAGAAGCATTGCACTGATAAACAATCACCACTCAATTTTATGATTGGCTGTTCTAGATTGTTATTAATCAAAGGCAACCTTCAACAAGTGGGTTTGTTAGCTGTGATTTAAAATGTTTTAGCTTCTGAGAGTTTGTTCCAGATATGAGGAGCATAAAAACTTAACACTTCTTGTAATTGTTAAATTAAATAAAATACAACAAAATAAAACTCCATCACAGGAACAACTGTCATAACTTTGGTGAAGTTGCTTGAATGCTGGGTATTGTTTAGATAAAAAAGCCCAATAGAAACATTTAAAAGCACTATCATGAGTTAATACAGGTCAAAGTAGTAAAATATGCAGATTTAGCCTTATGCTAAATGTTACTATATGCTGGATTTTATTCAGTTTGATTACATTTTATGATTGTTTCCACTTCAAAACCAAACTTTTTTTCCCTTTCTTTCATAAAAGCCTTTTTATTAAACATTCATGAACACTTTTGCAAAACCTTGTTCACTGAAACTGATTCAGAGAGCCGGTGTTTTCCCCGGAGCGAGGGGGTGGGGCACGCACCAGAAGTTGTCGTACGCTCTCCGGATGTGGACGTGGCACAGCGCTGCATCACTTCCGCTGAATGTCCGCTTCTGCTACCGAGAAGGGATTAGAGAGCAACACCCCGGGACGGCTTCTAGTTGTGTCGGCTCCTCCGTTTACCACTAAGAAAGGGCTGCCTCACTATTTACGCCTCTACCGAGGTAGGCTTGGGTTTGATTTTTGGGACGTGGAAGCTCAGATTTCGATACCTCAGCCGATGCTAACTAATGCTAACCGATGCTAATAGGCGCAGCTAACGGCATTCTAAGAGGTAACTGGAGGTTATTAGCGTCGCTCTCTGCTAGCATCGCATGTCAGCACGGCTAGCTTCGGTCGTCTACGACGAGCTGCGGTTACTCGATCACAGCTGATTTAAGCAGCCTTTGCTGTCACGGTGATTCAAGCTGGCCTGTTGCTAGCATTAGCATGGCGAAATAACACTCACGAGACAACAGCTAAACACCGTTTCTTTACTCCTACTTTTTCTTTATTTTTACTACTCTTGTAAGCTCGCACCCGGAGAAGACATGCATTTTAAACAGTTCTTCACGCGTTCACTTTTATTTTGCTATGCTATAGCTAGCTAGCTTCTTTCCAGCTAATGTTGCTGCTAGCTTTTGCTGCAGTGATTCCTTTAGTTGGGGGATTAAAACGCTCTGTTGTCCAACTTTAGGCCATTTTCTTTATTGGACAGCTGGAGCAGGGACTATAGCTCTTTTAGCAGGCTCGAGACTGTAAACAGCGATTGGATTTCTTATTCTCTGTTGAATAATTGAGGCGCTCCGCTCGTTTGGCCCATGTTAGTCAGATGATCCTCATGTTTCGTCGCACAGGTTAGAAACTTGAGTGTGATAACTGGAGCACATCTGTTATGATTTGACAGTAGAAGCTTGATCAGCACATGTCAGTAATTGTATGCTTTTGAAACTAAAAGTCAGGAGGACATTTACATTTTCTAAAGCGCATATACATCTGGACACATGAACATGCTCTTAATGAAGTTGTTTACTCTGATTGAAGCTATGCCAGTAATGTTTTATTTTATGGTAGAAGTTCAACAAAACATTTGATCATTGAATCAGAAGTGTTAGCAAAATACATTTTATTTGATACCAAAATTGTGCGTGTTGCTTTAAATTAAATAAAACACATCAAATACCTGATAGACTTATTTTATCTTTGGTCTCAACTTTTCATAGCCAGTCATATTTATATATCAGGGTTATTTAACATAAAATCCTAATCATATTTAATTAGATTTTAAGGCATTTTTTATTATTGTTCTGCATGATTTGTTCTGTCAAAATCTGAATGAAGTATATATTTTCCCTATTCCAAAACCCTTATAGAGAACCATCGCTATTGAACAATACAATTGTTTTCTTTCCTTTTTTTTGTTCAGGGTAAACAATATGATCAAATTCTGAAATGTAGGTTTTGGTAGAAATCATGCTTTGCATAAGGTAATAAAACACACGTTACTATATCAGGTCGGTTGAATTTATTGAAATCTAACAAGTAGATTAAAACAATCTTTAGGTAAAACGCTGTCTGAAGTTATCAAACGTCTAACCCATAATGGTAAATATCAAATTCAATATTTAAGGAAATTGTGCACTGAGTTGTTCAGTTGACACAACACAGATGAATTAAAGGTTTTAAACCAAACAATGACTTATTCCTGTGTGGGCTTTTAAAACTAGCATTAGTGTGGTTTGCTTGGCTGTTATTAAAAAACATTTGTGTCTTTGTGTGTATATGCTGGAGAGTGTAATTTGAGGTTTACCATGTTTATTTTTTTATTTTTTAGTATTTCCTAATCCAGCATCTCTAAAGACTTTGCTGAAATACAACCGGTTCTTTCCTGAGACCTACTATATCTCAGAGCTTTAAAGAAGCACAAACCCGTGCTCACATGTAATAGAACATATAGTATATTAATGCTAAGTATAGCTAACTTTGATAAATATACCTGATGAAGGCGTCTCAGAAGCCTCCATTGCGCTTTCATCATATTCATTTTAACAATCCGGATCAAAAATATGATTGTTTTAATACCTAGCACTAAATCTCTCGCTTTGTGATCAAGATATAGGGATGAACTGAGGATGAATGTAAACCAGCACACTCCGATGGCCTCTCCCTATGGCCAGCCCCAGCCAGGCTATGGTCAATCCAGCTATGCTCCCCTGGATGAAGGATATCCTCCCGCTTATGCACCTTACAACGGCCCCGCTTCAGCGTATCAACCTGGGGTTCCACCACAAGGTAAACGGAAGTGTCCAGATCAACATCGACACCATTACTACTGTGTGATTTATTTATTTTATTTTTTTTACCTATAACTCTTGGGGTCCTTCATGCTTTTCACGTGATGATAGATATGTGTTGAAATCTTAGCGCCTGTGCAAACTATTCTATATCTGAGCTGACCTTTCATTTCTTCATTTACCTTCACACATCACTATATCTCTGTATTTGCTCCCTCTTTTCCCCTTTTTTCTTATATTTCAGGTTACTCTCCTATCACAAGTTTTCCCTCTAAGGCTGTGGCAACCAACCCAGTCTCTGACCTATCCTCTTCTCCTCTTGACTTAGGTAACTGCCTCTGTTCACCCCTGGTTTCTTCTTCACTTTACATGTTCTGCAATCATCCAATCACTTCTGTATCTAAAACATCTTATTGGTTTCCTTTTCACAGTTTTTTCAGGCTTACGTATTCTATGTTTTAGTAATGTTGGTTTGACACATTTAAACATGACTTCTGTTAAATATTGAACATCTTGTGGTTATTTTTTACTGTTTGCTAAATCTAGATTGACCTAAAATATTGGTTGACCCAAACTAGAAATGAAGCCAGAGCTTCTTACCCTGAAATGAAAATGCTGGAACATCATCTGTTGAATTTTGAATATTTATTTAGCAACCGCTCTGGCTTCTTGTCATATATATCTTTTTGCCCTTGCGTATATATTAGGTTTGTGTCTAGTACTGATAACTTGGGCTGGTTTTATTGAGATTTTATGTTAATACACCAGTCGCCAACACCAACCAATAAAAAGCCTCGAAAGTTTGGTATGCATTTGTAGACTTGAGACTAAATCTTTGAAAGCAATTCGGACTGAGGAAAAGGGATATTTTATGGTCTTTCACACAGATCATCGCTCACTCTTATATCTAAGTCTGCTTTTGTTTCGTGTTCTTGCCCCAACACAGCTGAGTTAATTGGTTTCATCACTTTATCTGCTTTTTATCTTGCTCCTCAGCAGCGTAAGCAACGTTAAGCTCTGGTTTTATGTTTAGTGCGATGAACCTCTGTCCGAGTCTCAAGTATTCTGCGGTATCCAAAAGGTTTCTTGCCAGGATTGTCCTGTATTTACTTTTATCAATGTGTCTAATAACATTTACCCAGTTTCCTTTCTACCCAAAAAAAATATATAACATCCCCTGAAGCATGATGTCGTCACCCTCTATAAAAGTGCAGATGTCTTCTGTGGTATTTCTAGTAAGGTGTAATAATTCACTGTGTGTATTAATATTTTAAAATGGACAGATTTTCAAGGAGAGTCTAAAGTAATTTCTGATTTTAGCAGTTGTGGTCCACTTTGTTGGACCATCACTTAAAATCCACTACAGTCTGTGCTTTCTACTTTAAAAAACACAGCTTTGATTGTTCTGCTTTGCACTGTTACCTGTCGGTAATTCTGGGTTATTTTCATCAGGTCCAGCTAGGGGTCCTCCCACTTCTGCGCCTCCGTCAGCCTCTGCCCCTCAACAGTATAACCAGTACACCCACAGTCAGGCAGACGTGCAGAACGGACCCACAGCTATGACGCAGGCGCCACCCAGGTAGTTTTCACTTTGATTCAAACATACATATATATTTAATCGGAGTACATTTTTCTGTATGTTATTAAAAGGAGAATTTGATGACCAACTCAAACTATTCAGCAGCATAAACCTTGAAGATTGACCCATGTTTGGGAATATGTAATTAATATGGTAAAGCACTTTACTGTATTATTCCTTCTACCTTCTACAGTAACACGTTCAAGAAGAAAAAATTTCTCTGCGCACTGTTAATGTAGAGCGTGTTTACCCCCATATTCTGCCAGGAAGCATATCCTCCAGGTGGAAACCGCAGCGAGCTCTTCGTATCCTGCAACGCTTGTGCATCAATCGGTTTTCCACTTACAGCTTCTGTGCATTTGTAGGCCTGCCGCAGCTCAGCCGTACAGCCAGGGACATATGAACATGAGGGCGCCGCATCCCTCCTATCCACAACACTACGGGCCTCCACCCACGATGCAACAGGTGACCAACCAGATGACGGGGATGCAGATCACTTCTGGACCACCAACCCCAGCAGGGCCTGGATATGGTACCTTTCAATTACCTTTATTTTATCATTATGTGATATAATGTACTTCTACTAACAGAGTTAAATACGTTTGAGTTGTATAGATAATACTTCCTGGGTTTTGCAAGTTTTTTTACTATAGTTGATTGATTTTTATTTGTTGCTATAGCACTCCCATGTATTAATGCACAGTATGCATTTACCTGCAAATGTACAGAATTTTCACACTGCTGGTGTTTTTAAGATGCCAATAACAAATTACTTCATAAATAAAATGCATAATTGCAGCCGAATAATCTGAACAATAATATTAAGAGTTGTGCTAAATAGCTGGAGTCAAGATAACAGTAACTTTATACAAACTGTAAGCAAATCCTGTTCAAAACAGAACTTCTTAATTTCTAATCAAACAAATCGTTCTCAAATTAGCTAAACATACATCCTCAAAAACAACCTATGTGGATTTTGTTATCCTTTATCTTTCAGTTATCTTCTTTTATTAAACTTAAAATAAGCTATTTTCACTACTCAATATATATTGAGCTGTTAATCGATTGAATCGAACTCTGTGATCTAAGGAGGGAAATAATCTACAGAAACAAACTAATTAAAAAGGAAAGCAACTTCATTTAATATGAAAAACTGCGTATAAAATAATTAGTAGAAGTTTTACGATGCAAAATAAACATTAAAATTCTTCTTCGAAGACTAAACGTTTTGATTTACTGGTTTCTGTCTCCTGCCGCTCCCTTCAGCTCCTTCTTCCAGCTCCCAGCCTCCCATCAATACTTCCTACTCCTCCGCCCCTCAGCCACCCTACAACCAGGCTCCGACTCCCGCGAGCTCTGCTCCCACCCAGCCTCCCCCTACAGGCGGTCCTGCACCTCCTCAGCAGTACTACGGAGCCCCTCCATCTCGTTCTCAGCCGCCATACGACTCCTGTCTTCCCCCCACCTCCCAGCATCATTTCTCCTCTTCTGTTCAACCTCCACCCTCCCAGCAGACGTTTGCCGCCCCGTCTTTTTCAGGCCCCGCGCCTCCCCCCGCTCGGCCTCAAGCCCCACCGGCGTCCCAGTCCCAACCTCAGCCCCCCTTTCCTACTCCACCTCTCGCTTTCACATCAGGGCCCCCGCCTGCCAGTCAACCTGGCTTTGCCGGTGGCCCACCTCCAGCCGCTCAAGGCTCATTTCCACCTCAGATGGCGCCACCTTCGTCTCAGCCGGGGTCTTTTCCTCCCCCTGGTCCTCCCCCCGCCTCAGCTGCCTCGGGTCAGTACCCCGTCCCCATGGGTTCCCAGCAACAACCCCCTCAGACCCAGCCGTACCACTCAGGACTGCCGCCTCCCAGAGCGCAAATGCCTCCAACATCTTTAGGACAGAGCAACCACCTTCCTCCAGGACCACAGGGGCCGCCGGGTCCCCCAGGGCCCTTGCAGCAGCCACCCGGTCAGCCTGGCATGCAGATGGGATACCCCCCTGAACAAAATGGTGAGGACACAACAGTACTTTCAAACAAAAGCCAATTGGTTTTATGTAAGAAGCTAAGCGTTTTGTTGTTGTTGTTCTTCTTCAGGTGCGTTTGGTCAGGTAGGAGGCCCCCAGCCTGGATATGCAGGTCCTTACCCTGGACAGCCGAACTATGGGGCTCCCGCCTCTGCTCCTGCTGCACAGAAAAGACTCGACCCTGATGCAATTCCCAGTCCGGTGAGCAAACCAAACATGTCTTTGGCTGGAGTTTAAATGTTTTCATGAATGTATTTTTTTCACAGTTAAGACCTTAAAGCTTTCCGTTAGGGATTAGTTGTACTGTATTGTGCGATGATTGTTTCTACTCTCTTTATGTGGAAGGCAGGATTCTTTTCCATTTTGAGACAATCTAAATAATTTTACCAGTGGACATCTAAGCTAGAGCTCCTGTTAAATAATGTTATTACATGCAATGAAATCCTAGTGCATATTTGGTCCCAGGTGTTTTTCAGCTAGACAGCCCTAAAATTCAGCCCCAAACTTGTTAAGAATGCTACCTCATAGCTTTATCTTTTGTTTTTTAATATATATTTTATTGTTTTCCTGTAGAGATGAAGTAATAATTTTGGCTTTGTCATCTTTAGACAAAACTGAGCCTGTCTGTAATTTAGCCGATGCTTAGTTTTTTCTCTTCAATATATCTATGATTAGTAGAAATGGTTGTCAAATCTGTCACTAATGATGGATTTGTATCGGTTGTATGGCTTCAAAAGTACATTAAAGCTTTTGTAACCTGTTTAGAGTCTCGGCATGTATGTACACTGGGACTAACGTTTGACGAATGCTGCAGAGAGTTTGTGTTAACAGTTGTGCTTGCATAGATAACAGTCTTGCTGTGGCGTTTCTTCTTACAATTTTCACTCTTTTTCTATGCATTTATTTTTGTTCTGTTTTGCACAAATTGCTGGACAAACTTTTGATTGTAAAGCAAGCGTCTGACATGCCGGCTGTGCAGAAATCACGACATAGAATAGATCCAGATGCTATCCCCAGCCCAGTAAGTCTCTGGTGTGCCTGTTCTTTTCCTCTTCCCCATGTCCTCCTCCCTGTTTGACATTCCTCCTCCTGCTGGTCCTCCTAGCCCCTCAAAGTTTTGACACTTGACGTTTTACTGTTGTGCTTTGTCATTCTGTTTAAAGTTTGGTGTTGCATCTAGAGATCAAAGTTTATTAATCAATCAAGTAGATCTGAGTGTTTTTAAATGGCTGTCTTTACATTTACATCAAGTCTGATGTTTGCATGCAATACTAAAGCACTTACTCTGTTTCAAAGATTCCTAAATATTTCCACATTTTTTATGAATGCTCTAAAATGGAATAGGTCCAATCTAAATTTCACAGGAATTAAAATGTCTTCTAAATTAGTCATGAGGTCAGTTACCTAAATTTTAGGCTTAAGTCCTGAGTATATCAACACAATGGGGGGAGAAAGTTAAAACAATACAGCTAGCTTATGAAGTTTTTAAACATTATTCATATAAACTAAATGTTATGGTGATAAATCACCGTTTTAAACAGATTCATCACGATAATTCTAGAAAAATACAATAAAAACTCACCCCTAGATGGCTTTCTATTTATTTTTGTGTTAGTTCAGGCTAAGTTGTTGTTTCGTTACTGGATCAAAACTGCCAGGCCCATGATACCGTGGTAGCCATGTTTTTGTTTTGTTTTTCAAAACAGCTGAGAGCAGGCTGGCAGCTCATCCAACTGCTAGACTAACAGATTATTTTTCAGTAGCTTCTGTCGCTTCTGCACAGCTGTAAAGCTACAACTAATACTGGCTTATGCTCTACATTTTCTGCTTGAGCCTGGTTATCGTAATGAAAATAATGATATATTCTATAGAAATCATGGTAACTACTTGGAAGATAAATGTGCTGCATTGTTTTATCTGAATTACATTTGCTGAATTACATTTTTAAATAAAAGCAGCATTCTCATATTTTATACATTTGTACAGTTTTCAATACAGTGATACCACAAAACAGAATTTTACTACTGATACGCTGATAACTTCAAAACTGTCCCTTCCTAACGTGCCAGTTTTCGTTTGTTGGTAAACAAAATAAATTAATAAGAGCAAAATGTGAACACCAAAAACGCTTATTAACATGCAAATCGAGATTTTTGCTTACTCCAATTCCGAATCGAGTAGAATTCATACAAATCCGCTGGCTGTCATCAATTATAAATACAGAAGCATGAAAACACAAGAAATGGTCCCATGTTCAGCCTGTTCCATCTGTCCAGCTTCAAAAGTTATTTACTCTAAACAGGAGGCGTAAAGTCTGTTAGCCCAAGGTATTGATTATCTACTTTGAGGGTTTTTGGTTTTAAAAAGCTTCTTCTATCTAAAGTTTAAAGCAGAAATCTTGAATACTAAAAGGGTAAAAGATTTGCGCCTTTAGTATTTAGTTATCTACTTTTTTTCTGAAAGTAATTATCTTCTTTTTTTTTAAACAAAAAACAAAATTAAAACCAATTTAAAGAACGATATAATGTGAGAATGGTGGAAGGATTGTTGGTGGCTATCAGTAGCTATATTAGACGTAAAGCCTTCACCGTAAAGCCTTCACCATTACCTTAAACATCTGCCCACTTGTAACGACGGTAATCCTTAAAGACAAATACTTACTAAAAAAAAAAGTAAATAAGAAAAACTGGATTATTATTTTCTGTTTGGGTCTTTGCTTTTAGGAGCTTGAAGAAATGTTGTGCATCAGGACAATTTAAATCAGCACCTTTACATCAATCCTACTTTCCCCTTTTTTTCTCCCCTCGACTAATCGCATTAAAAGGCATGTGGCTCAGTATAAATACCTGCTTACACTTCAACGACCCCAAACCTCTTCCATTCCTCTGCTGTCTTGCGAAGGTTTTTTTGAGTGTGCACGTAAAGCTCCTGTCCTGCATGGATGTTCAAACCTTCATCTCGGATATAAGGAGGTCTAAAATGGGAAAGCGGGTCACTTTCATGAGGACAGACACAAAAAAACAAAAACAAACATAGTCTCACGCTCTTTTTTTGGTTTCAGATCCAGGTAATAGAAGACGACAAGGCTAAGACCAACGAGCCGTTCACGACAGGGGTCAGAGGTCAGGCCCCGCCCCTTGTCACAACCAACTTTCAGGTCAAAGATCAAGGTAAATATTGTTGCAAGTTAGGTTTTTTTCCCCCACTTTTTTTGTTGTTAAAAGACATGAGAATACAAATTTTCCCTTGCAAGGCCTTTCCTTGCGACACAACCCACAGAGAGTGAAGCACTTGCATTATTATAAGCAACACTGTGACTAATGTGCAGTGATGATAAAATGTGCTGTGTTGCAGGAAATGCCAGTCCCAGGTTTATTCGCTGTACGGCATACAATATGCCATATACGTCTGATATGGCCAAGCAGTCGCAGGTCCCTCTGGCTGCCGTCATCAAGCCACTCGCCACGCTTCCCCCGGATGAGGTAAGGCTGCATCTCCTCTAAAATCTCCTTTTTTATCAACTTTTGAAGCTCTATGGTTAGGTTAGGTGTAGATTATGTGAAAAGTCCAGAGAAAACAGGATGGCCAATATTAGATTTGCCTACAACCTACATGCAAAACCTTTTAGTTTACCATCATTTTTGAGGAAATGACTGCCCGTGAATGTCAGGAGCATCAGCAAAAAGAAACGGATCTCATTTTAAGTTTACGTTGCACTTAAATCAGCACTTTGATTGGTTTAATAATGTGGATTCATCCCCTGCTGTAGTTATTTGCGGTCAGCTGGATTTACTAAACAAAAAAAAAAATTTAATCTCTACTTGGTTTCTCACCAGTTTCCAAGTAGAGTAGATTAAGGTTGCATAACTTCATAAAATCCTTTTGTCTTTGTAATTTCACCAGTTTTTGTTCATCGACCTTTTTTTCTTGAATATATTTCCCTTTGGGGTTCAATTAAGTTTTTTCGATTTGATGAAACTTTTTAAACCGAATGTCTTCTCAGACGCCTCCATACGTGGTGGATCACGGCGAGACTGGTCCAGTCCGCTGCAACCGCTGCAGGGCCTACATGTGTCCGTACATGCAGTTCATAGAAGGTGGCCGCCGCTTCCAGTGTGGCTTCTGCAGCTGCATCACAGATGGTAACATGTCGCTCTTGTGATTTGCTTCTTGTCACGATAAAGATTTATTGCTGCAACGATAGATATTAATGATATTTGAGAACTCCTGACAAAAGCGACTGATTGCAGTTTGATCGCATTCCTTTATGTATCTGGTGTTCTACAAAAAAAAGTGCAGTATTTCTCTATCATTACAATGATATAACCACAAGATATTGTGATTATAATTTTAAATGCATGGCTGTAACTTCCTCTCCCACAGTGCCTCAACACTACTTCCAGCATCTGGACCACACCGGTAAAAGAGTGGACTGCTACGAAAGGCCGGAGTTGTCTCTTGGCTCCTATGAGTTCATGGCAACTGTTGACTATTGTAAGGTAAGAATCCCCCATAAAACTAGATGATATCAATTTTAAGAGCGACATAGATTTCGCAACAATAAGTCAGGCGTTGTCTATCAAAGCCTTTGTTAAAAACATTACACCTAAATTTGGAAGCGGTGGCTTCAAATCTGAAACATAGACCTGCTTCCATTCCAAAAGAGCAAATAAATTTAGTTATATCTTAAGTCAAACTTGGAAGTAATATTGATATGCAGCTGCTTTTTGACCACAGATTTCTTTTGGAAATCCATTAGTGCACCAGGTTCCTTTAATCTTCCATGGAAAAGTCGGCAGCAACTCATATGGTTCATTTTAAACATCTGCATGTTTCAAACATTGCTAAAGAATAGGCCACTGTTTTGCTCTTAAGGAATTTACATAAGGATTTTACATAAACAATTTTCCTAAAACATGATGCAGATCTTCTAATTTAAACACGTGCCAAAATGTTAGAATCGATGTCCAAAGTCTGGTTTGAACGTCTCCAGCACTCAGAAATGGCTCTGTTCGTTTGTCAGTGAAGATTCGCAGCTTGTTGGACAGCAAAAAACCTGCAACGTCGAGCTTGGCTTTAAAATATTTGAGTCGTTTGCCGTCACAGTTATCAGTGATCATATTGGACCTTGGACTGGAAGTGCGAATGTTCAAATTCTCGTTTTTTTTATTGAAAGTGTTTAAAGATACTTTCGACCCATGATTTATACAGAGTTACTCAGTTGTGATCGTAATAATTAGAATCTTTAAATAATGACAGATGAGTCGTAGGAAAATCTCCCAACAATAAAATCAGCTCAGGCTTTAACAGTTTATATCACTGATATTTCCAAAATATAGAATCAAGTCTGTAATGGAGTCCCAAGTACCAAAAATAGAAAAGATCTCTGTTTCACATGTATTTCTTATTTATCCCTACGCCTTTATTTTCTTTTTTTATTTATTTATTTTTGATATATATCATACCAGCTGCCACACCTGAGGCAACAAACCTGGACATTTCACATACAACGGCTTGACTTTCATTCAAATAAAAACATAATTTATGTAAAAGTAGCATAAGCATAATCTATGCCAATGCCCAGTTGTTTTTATATTTGTCCCATTAAAACTATTCTCCAACCTGAGCTGTGAATATCTGCAGCTGAATCAGTCACTATGGGGAAAAAACCGCTCTGCTTGTGAGTTTCAGTGATGTCTTAGTAGGTTTGTGCTTGTGCCAAACAAATGCACACCATGCTCTGCATTTGAAAGTTTTTTTGTTAGCTAAAATATTTTTTAAAGTCAAATCATGTAAATTACTGAAAACATATTGGAAACAAAAGCTACGCTTTTCCATGTAGAATGAGGTTTGTATGAAATTAAATAATTTTGCTCGTTATCGCCGTCCTCAACAGAACAACAAGCCTCCTCAGCCTCCGGCCTTCATCTTCCTCATCGATGTGTCCTACAATGCTGTGAAGAGCGGAATGGTCAACATAGTCTGCAACGAACTCAAGAGCCTCCTCGATCTTCTGCCCAGGTATCCGCAACCACCTGGACGAGGCTGGAGGATCAGTCAAGATTGTGAACTGAAGCTTGACTGAGATGGGATGGAAACACAATTTAGACTCCCCTCTTCTCTCCATGCAGGGAAAACCCTGAGATGGATTCGTTGGTGCGGGTGGGCTTTGTCACCTACAACAAGGTGTTGCACTTCTACAACGTGAAGTCGACGCTCGCCCAGCCCCAGATGCTCGTTGTGTCGGACGTGTCGGACATGTTCGTCCCGCTGCTCGACGGCTTCCTGGTGAAAGTGCACGAAAGCCGGCAGGTCATCGAGAGGTGGGCAAACGAGCACGCGAGGCGCGAATGTGCTCATGCGGATCGTTCGTGACGATAGGCTTTGGGTGCTTTTACAGTTTGCTGGACCAGATCCCAGAGATGTTTGCAGACACCAGGGAGACGGAGACGGTCTTTGGGCCCGTCATCCAGGCGGGACTGGAAGCCCTTAAGGTAAACATGCTAATCTGGGTTTTATCACTGCTAGAAAATATTAGGAAAACATGAATTAATCAATATCAATACGACCTGCAAACAAAGATTACATCTTTCTACCAACCATGAGATTACGATATATTTGATCTCAGTTGATCACCGGGTTCATCAAAGACCTATTTATACATGTGGTGGTCCAATAAACTACCATTTAATTAAATGGGTTCTTTCAGTAATTTGAGTTGGGGGGGATAACATTCCCAGATTAAATAGGTTTTTATGCATCAAATATGTTTGAAATAGTTTTTGATGCTTTAACAGCAGACGTGAAGTTAAAAACAGCTTTATAGGCTCTTTGTCTGGCTTCAGTGTTTGCTCTGAAACCAAAGCAAAAAGACATCAACTGATTAATTTTTTTGCAAGACCTACATTTATTGCAACAATCACCAATATTGTTTTCTTTAAAATTGTGTTGTGTATTTTTCTTATTGTTTTTCTTACCTTCAAACATTTTGTCCAGTCCCTCTTGGGTAACAGCAAGGGATGCGCGATATATTGGCGATAACATCTAACATTGATCAATGAGGCATTAGTCATTTTTTTATGTATAGTTAACGGTTGCACAAGTAAAACGGGTGATGTCAGCAACGAATACTTATTTCAATATTGTTGCTGATTGTTTGTGTGCTCCTAAGGGTGGGGGTATTTCATTTTTTTGTCAACAAGAGTGAAACAGACGCTATAGATGTCAGGATTGTGGGGTGTTTAAAGGTATAAGTGAGGATCTTCAGCTCATTCTCATTTTTGCAACACTGAGCATGCGCCACCTCATCTCCAGTAACGCCCCCTGATATCTGGAGCGCGCACGTCCTCAGCACATGCAGTCTGTTTACATCTGCGGGACCACAGCCTCTGGCGCCGCATCGGACTTATTACCGAATTGATTGCTTTTACAGCAATGAATTAGCTACCAAAAGGTTATTTGGTTTGGAAAACGCTTGTACAAGAACATTTGACAGTAATTAATGATTATCAGTGATAAATAATCACGCCATTGGGTAGTAATTCCACATAAAGGCTGCACAGCTACCGTTTTCTGACGGACCCTGCGTAGCGATTACAACACTTGTGTCAAATCAGCACAAATCCTTCTAAATGAGCAGGTATAAGCACATTACCTGTCTAGCAGAAATGGGATTTTCCATTGAAAATTTTCTGCTGAAAAGATCCTCTCCTATACCTTAAATTAAGGCATAAATGCTACGTCAGTGTTGTGCTCTTTTTTTTTTCTTCTTCTTCTTAAGATGCTGAACGGATAAGGAAATAGAATATTGCTTATCTGCCACCGTTAATTATTATCTGATGCCTGAATCGCCCCAAATGTTCATATCGGTGCATCCCTAGTTTCAGCTTATGGTTGAATTAAGATAGCAGAAAGAAGAGTAAATAAAGGGCTTTCAGGTTAAATGATTATTTTAAAAAAAATTGTTTTTGTGTAGCCACATTTGTTATTGTGAGAAGCTTTTTTTATTAACTGTGTTTAATAAATAAATATAAAGATCTATGATGTTAAAGTGTCAGAGCTGCAGAGGGTTCTTCCCGTGGACGATGATCTTGTGTCGTGTTCTCAGGCTGCCGACTGTCCTGGGAAGCTGTTTGTGTTTCACACCTCCCTGCCCATCGCAGAAGCTCCTGGAAAACTGAAAAACAGGGAGGATAAGAAGTTAATCGGGACCGACAAGGAAAAGGTGAACGCAAGTGAAGCCACCGGGAAGCCTTGACTGTAATCCTGACAGCGTTTCAAGCTAACTCCGTCTGCTCCTCTGCTCGTCCTGCAGACTCTGTTTCAGCCACAGGTTGGCTTCTACAACAACCTGGCTAAGGAGTGTGTTGCCCAGGGCTGCTGTGTGGATCTTTTCCTCTTCCCTAATCAGTACGTCGATGTCGCCACTTTAGGTGTGGTTCCCGTCTCTACTGGTGGTTCAGTCTACAAGTATACTTATTTCCAGGTGAGAAAATACTCTGTAATTTTAGCTTCAAATCTTTACCTGGTTCAGGATTTTGTTTTCCTTTTTGAAGCGATGTTCAAACGTTTACTGTAAAAATAAAAATCTTTACCTTCGTCACAGGCCCAGACGGATCAGGAGCGATTCCTTAACGACCTCAGACGAGATGTTCAGAAACAAGTCGGGTTTGACGCTGTTATGAGGGTGCGAACGAGCACAGGTGGAGACTCTTCTTTACTCTCTCCTTTAAACGCTACAGAAATGCATCCAGTCTTTAGAAAAGCAGTGTTTTCTTTTCCCCCCTTCGTTGTCGTCCTGCAGGGATCCGAGCTACAGACTTCTTCGGATCGTTCTACATGAATAACACCACGGATGTGGAGCTGGCGGGCCTGGACTGTGACAAGGCCATCGCTGTCGAGTTCAAACACGACGACAAGCTCAGCGAGGAGACGGGAGCCCTCATGCAGGTGAGTGGATGAGTTGGGATAAAGCCACAAGCGGCCGTCCATTTCAGTATCCGTCTCAAAGTCTTTCAAAAGTGAATTTAAGTATTTGAAAATAGACACAGACTGGTAGATTTCAGATGTTTGTTTCTCTTCATTAAAATTATCAGGGGGTTCAGCCCTTGAACATTAATGAGAAGTTACTGACTTTGTGTCCTGTTTTTTTTTATCTGTACATATATTTTTATGTTTTTCGTGTTAGCTTTATAGGATGTATGCAGCTCTTTAAGAGGATGTGCTTCTTGGCAGGTTTTCAAAAGTTTTGTCACAGATCTGTCTGTTTGAAGAGGCACCTTAGTGCATTTTTCACAAAAAACAACCTATATAGGCATCAACTGGCCTCTTTAAGAAGCTTCATCACAACACTTCTACTCCATGGCGCCCATTGATGGCGTTTACAACCTTTCTTAGGAGCGTTGCGCCTTTTGCAAACAAAAGAGCTACACTATATAATACCGTTTTTGGATGATAGCCGTTCAGGATATAACTGCTCGGTCCCAGCAGGTGTTTGCAAATTGCTTCTGCCGCTAGTCTGAATCTGTGTGTGACTGAAGCCTGAATGGAAACTGAAGTTCTAGGGTGGAATTATGGGAAAATGGGTGAATTAAATCCTCGAATGGCTTCCGTGAGATATTTAAGGATGACTCAAACATGTGTGAATGAGTCAAAGCGATAGTCTAGGTAGGTTTTTTTAATGTGGGAAAGAAACAATAACCCTAATATAATATAAGACAATATAAAAAATAAAAAAAGTTTTCTGAAGGATGCACCTGCATATATCTATTTATCTTTCCATTTAACTTATTTTGCATTTATATGCGTGGAGACAGCATCCTGCAAACAGCCTAGTCATGGACAGTCATTGTCTATTGGGCAACTATTCCGCCAGGGTTTTTTAGACCCTGATCCTTTTATTGTTTAGTAATCGTTTAGCCTTTATTTAACACACCTGAATCGGAAAATAAGGTCGCTAAAGGAACTTGATTGCATGAGGAGGAGTCAGGTACCCCCTTCCCTTTTGGGTAAAAAAAATATTAGTCATTCTCCAATAAAGGGAGGCTCTGTAATGTTTTTAATAAATTAAGACTTCAGTTGATTAAAATTAACCCAGCCAAGTCCAAATCTATTCGGTGTTTAAATTTCAGTTTGGCTCCTTTGAAAAACTTCCCCCTCATTTGATGTAAATAAAATAGTTTTTATTAGTTAAAAAGCTATCATATATGAGAAATAAACCTAATAACACTTGCTTTATACATTTTAGCTTTAGGGACTTAGTCTTTACATTTTACAAAATTACATTTCACTGTAACTTTGTGCATTTAAAACTTACTGTCATCTAGGGGTGTGTGGCAGATTTAAAATGTTATTTTTAGTGATAAAAGTAATGATAAAAAACTATTGCTGTTGAAAATCATTGTTTAAATAAAGTGTGATTTAGTAACTTATTTTAGTTACTAAAATAAGTTCAACTTTTCAAAAATATGATCATTTATGTGGCTCGGCGTGCGAGCAGGCGCAGCATAAAGAAGCCAAAGTTGGACTCCCGGCCCCGGACCAATTCCTGCTCGACTTATATCCTTCTCCTTCTGACCTTCTTTCTGTCTAGCTACTATTAAATTACGGCCTCTTCCACAAAATTAAAATATTGAGATCCTCATCCACTGCTGACACTATGAGGCTAAAGTGGCTCAAAGTTCAGTTAGCTCTAACCTGGTGGTTATTCAACACAAGCTGTGATAGAAACGTTTTCGGCGAGGATTGTTGTTTACAGACTCGTTCTCTCCGTCTGACCGCAGTGCGCCGTGCTGTACACGAGCTGCAGCGGACAGAGGCGCCTGCGCATCCATAACATGGCCGTGAACTGCTGCTCGCAGCTAGCCGACCTTTACCGCAACTGCGAGACGGACACGATCATCAACTACTTAGCCAAATATGGTGATTATTATTATTATTATTAAGGCACTATTATTACTGGTCACAGTAAATTTAAATTTTCACTTTTTCTGAATCTAAGTATCTAAATTTAAATCTAAAATCATGTTCATTTTTTAAAATGGACTTTCTAAATGAAGAAGTGACTGTGGTTTATTTTTTTTGTGTCTTTTTAGCTTTCAGGGGAATCTCAAACAACCCAACCAAGGCTGTTAGAGACACGCTAGTCAACCAGTGCGCCCAGATTCTGGCTTGCTATAGAAAGAACTGCGCCAGTCCATCGTCTGCTGGTCAGGTACTAAAAAAAGCTACAGAAAACAACTGAATAATTATTAATTTCGTACATTTTAATCACATTTGTTTCGTTTGTTTCTTAAAAATCATTTTTCATATTGATGGGTCATTTTCCAGCTCATTCTGCCGGAGTGCATGAAGCTTCTCCCGGTTTATCTGAACTGCGTGATGAAGAGTGACGTCCTGCTGCCCGGGGCCGACGTCTCATTGGACGACAGGGCTTACCTCCGGCAGCTTGTCAGCTTCATGGACGTCGCAGAGACCCACGTTTTCTTCTATCCCCGCCTGCTGCCACTGGTGAGACCGCAGCACACAGAGATTCTCCCAAAAAGCACCAATTTCTAGAATAAAATACAAGAATCTGTTTGATTATAAGGTACAAATAATGGAAAAGAATGTCAGTGACAAAAGTTACCGTGCTAGATCTCAGACCAAGTAGAGGGGAGTCCGATTGGGAATTTAAAATGGACAGACCAAGAAGAAGAGTGCAACTATTACGCCATAGTGGGAAATAAGTACTTAAAAAAGTTTTTGCTGGAAATTTCATGATTGGACTTCCAGGTTTAGATAAGTATGGAAAAACAAA
The DNA here is from genome assembly GCA_032876305.1 of Orestias chungarensis. NCBI lineage: Eukaryota > Metazoa > Chordata > Actinopteri > Cyprinodontiformes > Cyprinodontidae > Orestias > Orestias chungarensis. The sequence continues at coordinate 901,941 of JAVLVB010000001.1, read as the reverse complement.
ACAAGTATATGTTTATGAAAAATATTTGTTTTTCAGGGTTTGTGTTCCTCTTTGTTTTCCCGACTAAATATTTCTCTTCTGTTCCCCCTCAGCCTTCTTTTGTATATTTCCTGCTTCCTTCCCTGTTTCCTTGTTTTTCTGTTCTTATTTCCTTGTGTGCTTCTATTCTCGTTTTATTTATTTTTTGCTAATGCCATGCTATTTGCTATTTCTATCCTGCTTCTCTTTATTTCCTTCCTTCTTTTCATTCCATACTTGTTTTCTCACTTCCTTTATTGCCTGCTTGTGTCTTTGCTTCAGTGCTTTGTTTAGTCCTTGCTATACTTGCTTCTTCCTACTTTCCTTTTTTTTCACATGCCTACCTTTCTCTATCTTTTTCATCCCGTCTTTTGTCTCATCTGTCTTCTTTCTTCCTTCCCCCGGTTTGTCCTTCATTTCTTTTCTTGTAATGCTTCTTTAACTGTCTTGTGACCTACCACCTCTTCATCCTTTCTTTCCTTTCCTTTCTGTCCATTTCACACAGTTTTTTCCTTCTATAAATCCAACTATGAAGGTGTATATTAAACTTTAGTATTTCATATTTTAAAAATATCATGAGGGACTGAAATTAATTTTCTTAATTTAAAAGTTTAATAAAACCTTGAGTCAATGCCTCAAAAACAAATGTGTTTAAATAAATCCAGCAGTCGTTGCAGAGAGGATTGGATAAAGGACAATTTAGTTAAACTAGGCTAATCACTAACAGCGTCACTTATCCTTTTACTGAATGTTTTCCAGATGAAATTGGATAGCGGATCTTTGCCCGTTGCTGTGAGGAACTCCGAGGAGAGGCTGTCGAAAGGAGGAATCTACTTGATGGAGACGGGTCTCCACCTCTTCCTGTGGGTGGGAGCCAGCGTCCAGCAGGAGCTGCTCCTCAATATCTTCGGCACTCCGAGCTTCAGCCAGATCGACCCGAACCTGGTGAGAGGAAACGGACGGAATGATTGAACACAGAACATATCAATGTAATATAGCCCCGATTTATGTTTGCATGAATGCTGCTTTTGTTTTTACACAGTACTACTGTAGTGTTTTCATTTTTTTATTTTATTTTTTACGACTGAACACAGTTTAGTGTAAAACTAAACTTTAATGCTTTTCATTACAATTTCATAGTGATAAATGACAAACAAGATAATGCGCCATCTTGAAACCGTTCTTCTCTTGATTCATGATTTCTCCAATGCGTCGACTTTCTCTTGAGTTTTTGTTTCTGTAGTTCGTGTGAAGCGACGTTGTAAATCGTTTCCAATTTTCTGTCATCAGACCAGCCTGCCAGTCCTGGACAACCCGTTCTCACAAAGACTCAGAGAGATCATCGACTCCTTCAAAACACAGCGGTCCCGATACATGAAGGCAAGCTTTCTTTTTCCTTCTTCTTCATTTGGCTCTCCGATCAACAAAAGTCTTTTACTATTATTATTAATATTTCTTTGTTTTGGATCTAGATTTTTGACAAGATGAACCGCAGACATTTCAGACAAAAAAAAATAATACAAAACTTAAAAACAATCATACCAACCGCTCAACTTAAAAAAGAATAACCCTTAAATAAAAACACAGTTTTAGATATTCTTTTTTTAGTATTCTACTAACAATGTCTCCGAAACATTTTCTATCAAATTTCCGGTTTGAGGAAGAGGTTTAACTCGCCAATTCAGGTTTTGACGAATATAAATCCCTCTAAAACTGTAAATTAGTTATATATGTTCAGACTGAAGGCATCAAAACATCACTTTAAAAATAAAACAATTATGTGTTTTGGGTTTTTTTCTAATTCAGTACATCATAAAAAAACTATTTAGCCTTTCATGTTACGGGACAAATCGCTAGTTTATTAGGTCATTAAATGTGAACTTCTATTCTTAAGAGACATTGTTTAAAAAACTGTTCTGATTAAACTAGTGTATAGTATACTATACTATAGCAATATTTCAAATGTGAGTGTACAGTTTGTATTTGAATCCAACTCAATAAAAACGTTTTTAAAATTGGAAATCTTAAAAGTCATGGTCCGTTTTTCTAGTCGCCGCCCTAACGGCGCCCCCTGGGGTCACTAAAACCTCGCCTGAACAATTCTCACCCACCCTCTCTCCATTGTTTCTCAGCTGATGGTGGTGAAACAGGAAGACCGAGCCGAGCTGATCTTCAAGCACTTCCTGGTGGAGGACAAGAGCGTCAGCGGCGGCCCATCGTACGTCGACTTCCTGTGTCACATGCACAAGGAGATCCGCCAGCTTCTCAGCTAAGGGCCTGGAAGACTCCCACACCCTTTCACTTATGAGCTCCAGAAACTCCTTCACCCACAAACCCGGTCACCTTTCACCCTCAGAAATTATTTTGTTTTGGTTTTTTTAACCCTACAAAATAAAACTTTCCTCGCCGTCTGTCAGCTAAGATCCAGCTCACAGATCAGATCATGTATGATCCGTTTGTGTTTGTGTGTGTGTGCGTGTGCGAGATGGGGAAGCTTCACTCTGCCTCAGATCTGCTGCTTCTGCTCAGGGCAAAACTTGACGCGGAAGAGAGACGCTTATACACGGGAGAACGACTATGTATGCAACGGACTGATGATGAAAGAGAAAGCTTGATAACTGTAGTTTTACTGTCTGTATTAACAGCACTGAAAAGCTTTTCTTTGTTTTGTTTTCTTTGGGTGGGGTGGGCTTCAACGACTCTGATAGCAAAACACTTTTTTTATGTATGATTAAGTCCCAATAGAGTGACAGACATCAATGTATGGAAATAAAACTGAAAACATGCTCCTCTAGATGTCTCTCATACAGTTTAATCATAGCCTTAGTCCTACATGCCGCTCCAATCCATAATGTGTGTAAGTGGGTGGGTTTATTTGGAGAAGAGAAAGGTAGACAACGCTGCGCATCAGGTCCTGCTGTCTGAATTCAAAATTAAAACCTTTTTTTAAAAATTGAAATCCCTATATCAGATTGAAATCAGATTAGTTTAAACGTGACAACGTTTGGATCCATTATCTATCTTGTCGGCAGCATTAAAAACAAAGCGGAAAATGAAACAAAAGGAAGACCTCCAGAGAGTTTAAGGACCTTTTTAACTCGAACGTGAAGAAAACTTGATGATTACAGACATACAGCACCACAAACTTTATAGCGATCCGAATCGGGACGTGGGGAAGAGGTGAACGACGACAGGTTGAGCGAGCTTTCACTCGTACCCGCACCGAGCAGCTGAGAAGCTTTTCGGTGTGTAAATAAAATATATGTGTACAGAATTAATAAAAAAATCAATTTTAAAGGCTTGGCTGAGAAGCCGGGGGGGTGGGGGTTTGGTGGTTTCTCTTGTCACGATCATCTTGAGATTTACTGCAGAGATGGGCTTTTTGGTGTGTGTGTGTGTGTGTGTGTGTGTGTGTGTGTGTGTGTGTGTGTGTGTGTGTGTGTGTGTGTGTGTGTGTGTGTGTGTGTGTGTGTGTGTGTGTGTGTGTGTGTGTGTGTGTGTGTGTG
>JAVLVB010000001.1:876371-898317 GCA_032876305.1 Orestias chungarensis | reverse complement strand
ACTCATCTGGTCCGTTTTCACGAGGGAATTATTTTTTTGTGTGTGTGTTATATGGGTGTTTCTGCCCTCAGTTCTGTCTTTATGTTCGCCGATTCTCATCGACCCGCCATCTTTACTGTAAACTGAATTTCTGTTCCATTTTTCTTTTTCTCCTCTTTTGGTTTTCCATCACCTCCTGGGACTGCTAATAAAATGATTGTTTAAAGTAAAATCAGAAATTCTGATTCCTCTTTATTTCTTTTCCAACTTGCAAAACATTTTGACAAATCCAGGCCCTTTTTATGTAAACTTCATCTTTTAGCTGTTTTTAAGTTAAAATATTCTACTTTATAGTTACAAGTTTACTCTTTTATTTGAACGACCTATGTTAATTTATTTGAACAGTTTTTCAGCATAAATTTGCTCATTCATCTTCTGAACACAAGCAAGATTTCTGGCGCTAGGGTTCCTTTATTCATAACCGGGTCTACGTTTGAGTTAAAAGACATCCTCTAAATTGCCTTTGGGTCCGGAATCGAACCTGTGACCACTGTGTTTAGGACTCATAACCTCTATATACGGTGCACCTGCTATCCCGGCTATGTAGATCGAGCCGTGTATTCCCAGTGATGAAGGTTTGAAACCTGGTAACACAGTTAAGCATCATGCTGAGGGCCTGGTTTGGTGCCAGGTGAACTGGATAAGTTCTGATTGTGGATTGGTCAATTAGGTTTGATTTCGCATTCTTTAAGTCCTCCCGAGATCAATCTGCTAAATGTTTGTAACGAACATAATCCCATCATGTTTTTACACAGATTAAACAAGAAAAACTGAGTTTTTCTTCTAAACACATTTAAAATATTTGTTAATTAATTGGAGTTTGAAAAGCTGACACCCCAACCTCCATCACTGTTGACTGGCGTTTGGAAAGCAGCCAATCAGCAACATTTATCTGGTGCTGATTAGGTGTATCAGCCAATCATGCAGTTAATGAAGGATTTGACCTTTAGCATCTTAGCTGGCAGCAAAATGTTTCCCACTGTGTGCGCTAATGCTAACTTGGTGTTTGAAATATTAAAATAGGTCATAATGTTTCTAGAAAAAGTCTAATTTTTACTTTATTTATTAAACCTCCAGTATAAAAGTTTTGTTTTAAAAAGTCATAATCGTGACAACACATGAAACGAAATGCTTGAAAAAAATCATTTGTGTTTTCTCTGCTTTCCAGTGTACCGTGTACCTTCTTAGAGCTTCCTCCTGCCTCTGACTGGTTGTTTTTGACCAGGAGCGCTGCAGTCCTGCAAAATATACTACGATCGCAGACAGGAAACAGAGGATCTAATTTTTTATTTACAGAATGACTGTCAGTATATCAGAAGGTGACCGTTTTAACAAATAGGTCAAAAAATATATATTTTTATATATACAATTAACGTGCTGCAACTTAAAGTATTAAACGCACTCATTCTCGTGTTTGTCGACACAAATCAGCCAATCACAGTAAAAGAGCTCATGCACTTATCCACCTAGAGGTGGTGAAGACAAGAAAGGTGATTTCTAGTGTTTTCCTGCCTTAACAAACCTTCAGATGATTGCATTCCAGATGTGCTGAAGCAGGGAAAAATCTGCTACGTGTAGAGCAGACCTCACTTTAAAAACTTCAACATGCCTCGATGGAGGACACTAAAATTCAATGTGAAAGTTATGAGGCTCAACTTACGCCATCTGCCGCTGTTGTTCTAGCCTTCTGTCTCTTCGAACCCCCAGTTGGTCGTGGCCGCTTTCTCGGGTTCTGCCGGAGGTTTCTTCCTGTTAAAGGGGAGTATTTCCTCTCCACTGTCGCCACGTGCATGCTTAGTATGAGGGATTGCTACAAAGTCAATGACGACATAAACTATGGTTTCGCTGTGCTGACCCAGCAGGAGTCAATGCTGCAGGTCAATGACTCAGCTGGGTTTTGTTAGATTAGAAAAATTAACTTGTTTAACATGTTTAATTGGCACTATATAAATAAACTGAATTAAAATAGAATTGAATTAAGTTGCTTGTGTCTCATGGAAAGCAAACGTTTGTCATATAACCTCCTTAATTTATACTTGGACATTTTATCAAATGTAAAATATATAGGCTCAGAGCGTTTCAGTTCCTGGCTCAGGTAACCAGGAGATTAGTCAGAACATCTGGATCAGCATAGCAGCACGGTGGAGTCCACCCAGCCAAAGTGGAAGGCAGGATAGACCGGCTCAGTGAAAGTGGTGTGAAAGGTGTGGAGCAGAGTCAGGTCACCACAGGAAACCCTAAAGAAAGACAGCGCCCCAGCTGAGCAGTCCAGGTAAACTCCTATTTTATTGGAGTTAGGGGTATCAGGCAGAGTGGTGTTCGCGGTCCCATGCAGAGCCCTGTAGCTGTGTTTGGTGCAGTTCAGGCTCCAGGAGAAGTCATTCCGGCCTAACCAGCAGTCATGACCCTCTCCTTTTCTGCACATCCGTCTGTAGGCCACACCGATGCCAACCCTGCCGATCCACTCTGTCTCCCAGTAGCAGCGCCCTGTCAGTCCCTCTCTGCACAACACCTGAGTCCAGAAATCAAACCTATCCGGGTGATCGGGATAGGATTGCTTGATCCAGCGTATTGCTTTCCGGTTTCCATCGGAAAGAGAGAGATCCCTGTGCGCTGTGTTTGGGTCCAGTGTCAGTTTCTTAATGTCTGACAAGTAGATAAAGATAAAGAAATGAATAATTTTTAAAACTTAAAGAAAAACCGTTAAAAATGTTGGTTACATACATTTCCTCGGACCAGGTTGGATCCTAGATTCGCCACACTCATCAACACTAAAAAATAAATTAAAAAACAGATTACTTAACATTATCCAGATGGAATATCCTGAATATTTATAATTTTCTCATGCTGCAAGCTTCCAAAAGCTTAATTTTTGTTTAATCATTTCAACTGAATGTTACCTCGAAGTTCAGTGTTTACAGATCCTGAATTGTTTTACCATGATTAGTAAACTCAGAACCTTTGTCGATGCACTAGTAACCCCTAAACTGTTCCAACCTTAACAATTTTTTACTGTTTTTAAATTATTTGTGTTTTTATGAACAACATTTTTTAAAGCCGGGCTTGCATCTAAATTCGTTACCTTTTACTGCAGAGGCAGCTACAAGACCTTTTGTACAAACCAGACCCTCAGCATGATGCTACCACCACTATGCAATACAGCTGAAAGTGTTCCTAAGTTTCAAACCCTCACCAATGCAACTGAATAGCCTGATCTGTGGCAACATGTAGGTCAGTGGAATAGTAGATACACCATCATGGAGGTGAAGAGATCCTAGTTTGTCTCTTCAAGCTTTAGCAGAACTTCTTGTTCCATCCTTTTTAAATTGCTTGTTGTTTTTCTAGATTATTAGTTGCATTTGAGTTGGACTTCGATTTAGCCAGGGCTCTCCTAATCCAGGCCTGTAGGTCTGGTGTACTGGAACATTTAGATGTGTCTCTGGTTCAAAACATTTAAATCAAATTGTGTAAAGGTTATCCAGAGTCCATCCAGTGACCTGATTATTGAACAAGTGTCTGTTGAAGCACAGACACATCTAAAAACTGCAGGAGACCGGAGCTGGAATCCTGGATTAGAAGACCAAAAAATGTAAATATTTAATTAACATGCTATGATCAGAACTATCCCATTTTCTCTGTAGCCGCATGTGTGAGATGGTTGTACAGCTGAAAGTTGAACATTTGGCCCAGTCCCCAGTCTTTTGCACCTTCTAAACAAGTTATCCTCCAGAAATCCCACCATGTTTTACCAAGCAGATGGTCTATTTAATTTCACATAGAGTTTTCCATCTTGGACGAGATGTTCCATTGGGGTCTCATCTAAGAAGACCTTTCATATTTTTGCTGCATCTCCACCTGCTTTTAATAATAGCTTTTATTTTGTCACAAAGGGCAGATTTGTAAGTTAACACCTGATAATTGCCCTGATAATAGATTCTCCTACCTGAGCAATGGATCTCTGTAACTCTGAAAACCACTTTTGTAAGTCGCCTTGGATAAAAGGATCCCCTAAATGCAAAAATGTAAATGTTTATTCTCAGGTGTTAATATAGACCTGGTAATGCACTCAGGGTTGGTCAGGCATTTCGTATCAGAAGCTCTTTCCGTTTTTAAATTATACATTTCTCCTGGACCTAATCCTTGATCTGCTGGCTTCTTTCTTTCGTCTCTTTGTTACCTGATGTTCACAAAGCAGGTGTGTTTATTATAAGATAAAATTCAATAATCAGATGACTTTCAAACCAAATTTGTATCACTTGATTCTATTTGAGAGTACACCAAATTTACACCACCCTTTACAGATCTGTTTTATTTTTTGTTGTTTGTTGCATGTTTTGAAATGTTGGCTAATTATTAAAAACCTGATAAAAACACAGTAGTGTTTTGTTTGTGACGTGGAAATTTGCGAATGGATCATCAGCTTGTGAACATATTTACATATACCTAAATGCAAACAGATGATTCTTGACTGATGTTGATGGTTTATTACTTGAGAGTTTGCAGTGTGCAGAGGGGGTCCTCCAGCAGAGCTGAAAGCAACATCAGGCCAGAGTGTCCAGGATGGTTGTAGCTCAGGTTGAGATCTTTCAGGTGGGACGAATTCAGGGAAGATGCCAGGAATGTGCAGCCCTCCTCTGTCACCCTGCATCCTGACAAACTTTGAGAAAAGGAAAAGTTTCTTCCAGATGACCAGTACTCGAATAACAACGGGAACAGAGAGCAGGATATTTATTTAGTGTTTTTACTGAGCTAGTGTTGCATTTAAAGTACTTACAGAAGCTGCACTAGTTTGCAAGAAGAACTCCCCAATCCAGCCGAGAGTTTTTTAACTCCATGGTCCTGAATGTCATTATCTGTGAGATCCAAGACTCTGAGTTGGCAGCAGGAGGAGCTGATGACTGACACCAAAGTAGTAGAGCTGTTCTCTGTTAGGCTGCAGCTTGTTAGTCTAAACAAACAGAAAAAACACAAAGAAAAAACTAAACCACATGTAGAGTTATCTTCATGTATCTTTGGAGCAGAGATGTTGGATTTTGACCTCAGCGTCTCCAGTTTAATGTTCTTCAGTCCATTAGAGAGTTCCCACAGTCCTGAATCTGTCAGGTTGTTGTTGCTCAGATCCAGCTCTCTGAGTTGGGAAGAGCTGATGCCATTGGCCAGAGTTTCACAGCACATCGCAGTGAGGTTACATCCATTTAATCTAGATTAGAAAAAGGATGATTGCTAAGAAACGTTCCAGATCCTCAACACTTCATACATTTCTTTTCACATAGGGACTAAACTGAAAGATAAATATAGTGGTGTGCAACAACTCAACAAAAAGAGATCATATGCAATCGGAGGATAGGAACCCCTCAAGGTTTTGTGCTTAGCCCACTGCTGTACAAACATTTTAGAAACACCATCCACAATTAGATATGGTACTTGTTATATATATATATATATATATATATATATATATATATATAGTCTTAGTCTTAGTAATGCCGAAGGACTTACTTTGCCACTTGGACTGTTTTCACAACAGGCATTAGTCTCAGGAGGCCCTCCTCTGACCTTCTGTAGTTCCTCAGATCGAACACATTAATCTCCTCTTCTGAGGTCAGCAATACAAAATTTAGTGTAGCCCACTGGGCAGGTGAAAGGCTGACTTTGTTCAAAATGCCTGAGCTGAAGATGTCTTGGATTTCCTCCACAAGAGAGTGGTCATTTAACTCGTTCAGACAGTGGAAGAGATTGAGGCACCTGTCTGGAGATTCGCAGACCCTAATCCTCTCCTTTATGTGTTTAATGATTTCTGTTTTAGTGTTTTTGTGACTTCTGTTGCTGGTCATTAGATGCTTCAGCAGGGTTTGATTGGACTCCAGTGATAAACCCAAGAGGAAGCGCAGAAAGATGTCAAAATGCCCATTGTCACACTGCAATGCCTTTTCCACAGCTTCCTTGTAGAGGATGAGCTCTGATGATTGCCTTAATTGAAAACGGCGTGACACTGACGATTTCTTGACCAGAACGTTGTTGTTTTCATTGTGGAAAATGAGGTAGACGTACAGTGCCGCGAAGAACTCTTGAATGCTCAAATGAACAAAGCAGAACATTTTCTCATGGCACAGTGTCTTCTCCTCATTGAAGATCTGAGTGTAGATTCCTGAAAATATGGAGGCCTGCGAGACTTTGATGCCGTTAAGGATGAGGTCACTCTCATAGAAGATCAGGTGTCCCTTTTCCAGCTCTTTGAAAGCAAGCTTACCCAAAGCAAGGAGGTTAGTTCTCAACAAATCAGTGTTGGAGCTTCTTCTTTCCGATAGTCTATTTTTCATAGTCTCCACAAGCAGGGACAAGAATTCAAAATACATCTGCGTGAGACTCTTTGGTGGTGTCTCTTTGCTGTCGTTCACCAGATGCTTCTCAAGAACACTCGCCGCCATCGAGCAGAAGATTGGTATGTGGCACATAATGTAGAGACTTCTGCAAGATTTCACGTGTGCGATTATGCGATTTGCTACGGTTTTGTCCGTAACCTTCCTCCTAAAGTATTCCTCTTTCTGTGCGTTGTTAAACCCCCGCACCTCAGTGACCATATCAATGCAATCAACTGGGATTTTAGCGGAAGCTACTGGTCTGGATGTAATCCAAACAAGAGCCAAGGGAAGAAGACGTCCCCTGATCAAGTTAGTCACAAGTACGGAGAGTGTGGTCGGCTGTGTGATGTCTGACATTATTTCGCTTTTCTGAAAGTCCAAAGACAGGCGATTCTCATCCAGACCATCCAGGATGAAGAGCATCCTTTTTTCAGACTGGTTTAAGATTTCTGTTTCTTTTATTTCAGGGAAAAACACAGAGAGGAGCTCCACCAGACTTAAGGTTGCCTTTCTCATTAAATTCAGCTCTCGAAACGAGAGGGGAAACACAAAATCTATGTGTGTGTTTGCCTTCTCCTCTGCCCAGTCGAGAGCAAACTTGCAGGTCAGTACAGTTTTTCCAATACCGGCAACTCCCCTCGTGACCACCGTTCTTATTTCCCGTTTTCCTTCGGGTAGACAGTCAAACAGAAGATTGCAGTGGATTAATTTCTCCTGGGTTACACATCTTCTTGAGGTAATCTCTATCTGTCTCACTTCGTGCTCTTTATTGACCACATCACATCCTCCCTCAGTGATGTAGAGCTCCGTGTATATTTGATTGAGAGGCAGCTTATTTCCGTCCGCCGCGATTCCGTCATGCAAATGACTGAACTTCCTCCTCACAGTGGCTTTCACTTCCTGTTGACACTCAGCAAACTTGTCTGAGAGAGAAAGCAGAAAGTTTTTAATAATGCCTTCTGGATGTTGTGCAACCGTTCTTACTCCCAGAGAAGAAGTGCTTACTTCTTAGCTGCTGAACACCACAGCTGCCAGCAACTTCTTGATTCAGAGACTTCTCGGAGAACTCTGGAGATAAATGATAAAAATCAGAGAGTCCCATTTGATTGAATTAGGAATACAGAATTAAGAAAAACAAGCCATGCCAGCTGCAGATTGATTAAAAAAGCAAGTTACATACATTTTCTAAATCGAGTATTTTCTTTAAAAGGTTGATTTAAATAAATCTGAATCTATTAACTCTCCAAGTTCTTGTTGTGCGTTCATGTGCTCAATCATGTTTTTATGGAGCCTAGAGTTATGGTATGTATGTTTTTCATCACTATCAAGTTTTGAAAAGGTGACATAACACAGATTTCAGAAGTTCAATTTGAATAGTAAAAACTCATTCACTTTAGAATTCATTGAACACAGTGATATAATAAAACTTCTTTATTTCCGCTTATGTTAATCAATATGTCCTACAGCTACAAAAGTCAGTTTATTAGAAACTTAATTCAGTAAAATGCCAATGAAAAATTGTTTAAATTGAAATCAAATGGTGGCACAGTGAAACATATTCTTGACTCTGTACTTGGTCAGTGCTCCTTTTGCATGAATCAATGCTTGACACAGCATGTCATTGAAACAATCTGCCTGTGATCAGGTTGGTTAAAAGTTAAAGTTAGCTTGTTCTCACTGGTAAGTTGGAAACAACACTAGCCCCTCAAATCATCCCCGTGTCTGGAAACTCCACAATGGTCCTCAAGAAGCTTGGAATCTCCATATAAACCCCATTAAATCCATTATTCAGTAGTTGCAGATTGTTTGCTTACCTTTGTTCATCGATATAGTGATGTTAAGGTTGTCGATGTGGGAGCCAATGATGGAGGGAGCCACCACATTACTGCCGTTCTGGGCGGTGAAGCTCGGCTGGAAATTATGAATTTCCGCCTTAACTGATGTAACACCAAACAAGACAGTGAACATTTAAAGTCTAGACATTTGATGACCAACACAGAAATCAGTGCATCTGAATGAAGATCGAGTTTCACATCTGTATCTGGTTTCCAGCCAAATGCCTACTGTGCTGTGAAAAAAATCTATTTGTCTCCCCACATATTTCTTCCAATTTACAACTTAAATATCTTAAATCTGTTGTTGAACCAGGAGGTTGGACAATAATGGCTGATGGTAAAAATTTCCATTAGTTGGAGCAGGTTGCAACTGTTAACTATAATTGTGTTGTTTTTTATGAACTGCCGTGTTAGTTTTAGTTCAAATCTAACAGCAAGCATCCCATCTAGACGTTGCATTTCTTTGGAAATTTTTAGTCCTTTTGCTCAGAAAAACATCCTTACCTTGCAAGTCTTTAGTTGCTTCACCATCATTCTTTTGTTCCATGTTTTTTCCTAGTTCTTCCTCACCCTTCTCGTATAGATTCTGTTACCTTTCTTGTAGTAAATCACTAAGATAATCAGGCGAACTACAAGAAAATAACCTTTCAAACTTCCAATGGAGCCAAGTCCTACTGGTACAAAGGTAAAAGAGATTCGTACTAACTTGCCAGCAACAGTGACGCCTGTCAACTTGCTGCTTAGATGTTTTTATGTTAAATACGTTTCTTCCGAGCAGTGGGGAGGAAACAGGAACCACTGCCGTTCTTACTAAGAGGCTGACACAGCAAACCACAGGACTTTCGTTTGCTACAAAACGAAATTATGTGAAGTAAAACAGGTCAATTAACATTCTGTCCTGATTTAAAGTTCCATTTGAACTACACAGAAAAATTGAACTATGTAAACCAAATGTAAAAAGTAAAAAGATGTATGCAGTGTGTCTATTACTAACAATTCACAATAAATGCTCTGAATGCTTGTTGTTTTACAAGATGGAGTTGGTGCTCTTGACTATTAAAATGGTGCTTTCCTGACTCTTGTTGATTCTGACGCAGAATCAACAAGAGAAAATTACAGATTTAATCATTCAAGTAATACCGATACACCTTCATTTTTAGAATGATAGGTATTAGATGACTTTGTTATCATTATTTACTATTTTAACTGTAAGCAGAGTAATAAAATGAGACAAAGAAAGGAAAGGAATGAGAATGAATGCCTTCAAGGCGGGTGTCATTTTTAGCTTTAAACTATTCATGAGAATACTGAATTAAGGAATGAGTGATTTTCAAAACAAACAAAAAAAACATTCAAAAAAATGTGTTAAGAATGTTCTCTATAAATCTGATTAGAAAGTTCAAAGATCATATGTTTAATAGAAAACATCATGTTTTCAGGTGGCCTGCACAGTGGTGCAGTGGGTAGCACTGGCGCCATGCAGCTAGAAGGCTCTGGGTTCAATTCCGTCTTGGGTCTTTTTGCAAGGAGTTTGCATGTTCTCCCTGTGGGTTCTCTCCGGGTACTCCGGCTTCCTCCCACAGACCAAAAACATGGCTGTTAGGCTGATTGGGCACTCTACATTGTCCTGAGGTGTGAGTGTGTCTGCGTGAGTAGTAGTTTGTCCTGTATGTCTCTCTGTTGCCCTGCGATGGTGTACCCCTGCCTCTCGCCCGTTGTAAACTTGAGATGACACCAATGGATTTAAAATTCTAAAACTAACATTACCCAAAATCTTTACTTCCAATTCTTGATACCACCAGGTTATGCAAATGATTTAAATAGTTTCATTCAAATTTATTATTTTTTTTGTTTGTTTGTTTCCTTTTTACAATAAACGTTTATTTTTTTTCTCTTTCAGTTGTTAAAAACCTGTTCTCAAACCAGTGGCATTTTGCTTTCCTGACAGAACTTTGTCAAGCAAAAATAAAGGTAACCTCTCATCACTGCAATGCTGCACCAGCACCATCTGAACACTCGGTGGCAGCAAAGCCAAAGGTTTTCTCCTCTGGGTTCATCTGTCTGCATCAAATTAGGTCAATCTGCTGAATCTGTAGAGACAATCTGCAACCTGTGTGGTTTTAAGACACTTTTCAGGCTAATACCAAAGAAGTTGCAGGAACAATTTAGGATTATAATGGATAGTTTTGCCTTGACTGCATAACTTTAATTTGATTTCTTCTGAATGCAGCAAACCTTGTGGTGAGACAAAGATGTACCTAGGAAAATATTGAGAGGTAAAACTCCTTATTTGTTCATTTTCAATGTCAATAAATAGTGGGGAGGGTGGATAGTATCTCACATGTTATAAAATAGGTTCCGTTGTAATTTTCAGGTCCTCCATGGCATCTGCGACTCTCAGAAGTTGTAGACTGAAGGTAATTGTTTGCTGTCACTGAAGCTCTGCAGTTTGATTCAAAAGCATCAAGCTGAACAAGGAGGTGTTTACTGTTGGGTTGGCTTTGAGGGCTTTGAAGCAGCTCGTAGAAAAACAGAGGCTTCAGTGGTTGGAGAGGCAAAAAAAAACTCTAGTGGGAATAATTTAAGAGCTTAATCGGAGAGAACTGAAACCACCATAGTTTTCTTTTTCCCCATAATCAGAACAAAGTCAAACTTGTTCCCAGGGTTTGACTCTTCCAGGAATGCTCCTTGACAAAGATTGTGTTTATGGTGTTTAATGTGATGATCTATTCCAAGCTTATGGAAGCGGAGAGTGGTTATCCTCCTGCTGGAAGGCATCCCTTTGTCCTGGACTTTTGCAGCCTCGAACATCTTTTTTGTTTCTAAAATTGCCAATCCAGCTTCCATTCATTTTTTGCAAGCTTGCCTCTCCTTGCTTAAAAAAGGCGTCTCACAGCCGATACTACCACAAACATATTTCATTCTGAGGAGGGTGATGTCAGTTTGTCTGTTTTCTGGTGTGTCTGCATTCTTTCTTTTAATTTCTGTTATTTGTCTTATTTATTCCACCTGTTCGTCTCCTGGCAAGCTTGTAATTAGTTCCCATTGCTCTCTGGCTGTCAGACGGTTACAGATTATTGAAAGCATTTTGGTGATTAGATATCCATATTTGCCAGACTTCATGTTCACAAAGAATTTAAAATACATCTGCGTGAGACTCTTTGGTGGTGTCTCTTTGCTGTCGTTCACCAGATGCTTCTCAAGAACACTCGCCGCCATCGAGCAGAAGATTGGTATGTGGCACATAATGTAGAGACTTCTGCAAGATTTCACGTGTGCGATTATGCGATTTGCTACGGTTTTGTCCGTAACCTATCACATTCTGGTTTTGTCTGATTTCCTTGTCTTGGTTTGTTGATACTTTCGACCAAGACCCTTTTTTTATGGTTTTGCCTTTCAATCTGTTTGCCTATATCTGCTTCTACATGCCTGACTTTGTTACTGTGCCCCGACGACAGAGTCACGCCTGACCCATGGATCTGCCTGCTTCCTCTGCCTCCTTGGTTCTGGTCCATGTTCTTTCCGACTGACTTACGAGTTTGGACCAGTACTGGGTTACGCAACTAGGAGCCTCTAACAGAGTGACTCCAGCCGCTGCATTCGGCTCTTTAGCTCCAGCTCACCGTTCATCCTCCAGTGTATATTATTTTACAATAATGTTTCTTCCCGTTAAATGGGAGTTTTTCCTGTCCACTGTCACGACGTGCATGCTCAGTATGAGGGATTGTTGTGAATGTCAGTGCAAGTCAATGCCGCAAGTCAATGACTTGATGCAATAAGCTGAGATTCCTTAGATAACTTTTCTTTTATAACTAATTCGTAATGATGTATCTATGATTTAATTGATTTTATTGTAAAGTGCCTTGAGACGACATCTGCTGTAAATCGGTGCTATTTAAATAAATCGATTCTTGATTCTTTTTAATTCAATAAACTTGCCTGATGTTTCATCTCGGCTGCAACTGCTGAAATTTCAAGTGTTTCTGATCGTAACATGTTAAATAGTTGTTGCTTCTTTTACATGACTTGCCACACATTGCAAACGAGACTTTTACCTTTCTTGTATAAAAAAAATAAATTTCTGCTGTCAACAGATCCTCATGAACAAACAGTATTTTTCCAACAGGATCTTGGTTTCCTGTTACGTTTTGTGCACAAGAAGAACCAAAGGGTCGATGTAAGTGGAAGGATTTCTGTATTTATCAAGACCAGGAGCTCAGAATGTGTCTGGTATCTGCTGTGATGTTAAAAAGCGTACTATCACTTATTTATCTCTGTCAGAGCTGACTGAGTATTCTGGCATCTAATCAGCAATGCTTTACCTTTTTTTCTATTTTTTCTTCTTTCAACTCCGCACAAGTTGACACGAAGTTGCTGCGCCACTCAGCCGCCACAATCTCGCTGAGCAGCTGGGGGTCAGAGGGTCGTGCCTGCAGGGCATCACGACAACCGGAGTTGAAGGAGGAGAGAGTGTTACTCACTGACTCCCCTCCTCACCTGACATTCAGTCAGATCATTACTCCAAAGCTGCGGAGAATGGGAGTGTCATGACTCAACTCTTGGCCCCGTCCGCCTTGTAAGTTGCCATGATATAACAGATGGCTTAGTCATCCTCATTAGTCACAACAAAGGAAGAAGTCTGGCCTGAATGTATCAAAGCTACTGAGGCTCTAATTTCCCAAATTTGTGTTTACTGGACAACATCAGAGTTTGCTGCAAAGAAGAATGCCTCCTTTAATATGTAGATTTACTCAGGAGATGCTTCAAGATGCCCTCAGCGAAGCAGATCAAAAATATCTGTGCATAAATATCCAGTCATTGGGATTAAATCGTCGGGGCGTAGGGCACAACAGTTTGTTGTAGAACAGGCTGGGTGGTGCCATTTTATGCACGTGGAGTGTTTTGTTTTTAAATGCAGAGTGGCATGGGAACAGTAAGTGATGGCAACACACGTATCTGCCAGACTTTCCATTACAGAATCAGGAGGGAAGCTAACATCAGCTGGTGACTTGCAGAGGGTGATACTGTTGCCTACAGCCACCACACACACACACACACACACACACACACACACACACACACACACACACTTATTGAAGCCCCTGTGTAAAATGCCTTAGAGCAACATTAAAATTAGATTGTGAATGTTGATGCAAAAAAAAGTATATATATATTAATATGTTTCTCTTTTTATTACATAAGATTATGCATATTTATTGGTGATCCTGCTACTGATGCTTTGCACAACCCCCATTCTTTATCAAGTGAACAGGGTTTCTCTCATAACATTTCACCAGGTTGCACGGTCTCTGTGGATTAAGAGAGTCCTGGGTTTCGTCACGTGTGTTCATCTCTTTAGCTCACGTCAAAGATCTTCCACAGGAGTTGGTCTGAAAAATACAATGGCTGTTGTCTTTCTTATTTTTGAAGAGGCGCTTAAACAGAAACAAGAGGTTACGGATAACGGATTCAAAGTTTCTGGGCACTCTAATCAATTTAAAATGTAAAAGAGAAAAATAATTTGTGTCCATATTTTACAGGATTTAGTTAAGAAAAAAACATGGCTTTTGTCCAAAAATGGCTTTTGTTTTCAAATTTGCGAACATGGAACTGGAATAAATTTGGTGAAAGCCTTTAATGCAAATGTAAGTAGGCGCTGTAAAATTGTGCAATCATCATGGTCTGATTGCAGGAATGCGATGCAAAGAAAATGCCTGAGACTTGCATGAAAATCCCATAATTTTTCTCAAATCAAACCCTGCCCACCCCTCGTTTCCTCCTCTGCTCTGGTGTTTCTTTTTCTGAACTGGGCAAGGCGTAGTGGTGTGTGGTCGGTGTGAGATAACAAAGGCTGAGAAGTTCACAATTATATAAGTCCTGTGGAGGCTGTGGAGGAAGAGGAGGAGAGGCAGCGAGGTTAGCATGTAGGAAAAGGAGGGCAGGAAAGGGCCAGTGCAGCCAGCGTGCTGCAGTGCTCATTTGTCTTGCACACAGACAAACACACACACACAGGCTGGCCTCCTTTCACTGCTCCTCATCACAGATTCAGCAAAATACAGCCTCGCAAAATCTGAACTTTTCCCTGTTTTATGTTCCCACGCTGACAACCACGCATAAAGATTTTTCAAGTGAAATCACTATTATGCTCTTTTATTCTCTCTGTTTCACCCTCTTTCTCTGTCAGAGCTGTTTGCTGTCCCACCTCTGGGCTGGAGTGCTGAGCAGGCAGCCACACATACACACTGATCCTCTGACGGTAAGTCTCCAGCTCTATAGCCGCCTGCAGCCCCACCCGCCTGTCCTCTGATGGCCTCCCACTCATGCCACATTAAACATTTAGTGAGGCACTCTGGATCTGTGTGACACCATCTTTTAGCTCCGCCATGCTAACAGCCCTCACTCAGCGGAAAAAAACACAGGTACACGCCTGTCAGTGGAAACCCGATATAGCGGTTGCAATGTTCCCACTGCCCCTTCCTGTCCCTCTTATTTACCTACAACTGTGCACGCTCAGTCACAACGCAACATCATAGAAACCTTTAGGCTTAGAGGAAGCGCATCTTTAATCAACGGAAGTGTTTCGCAATTTGGCCATGTATGCGAATCAGTTAGAATACAATCAAATCGTCACCTTACATAAGTAATTTAATTAAAAAAGTGCACTAATGAATTGTAAAAATAAAAACCCAATGTTTGGTTTCTAAGAAAATTTGCCTTTTACTCCATTTTAATGCAGAATTGTTATATTGTGTTCTTGGCAATCATGAAGAAGACTGCTAACTGGACAGCCGTGTCTGGCAGACAGACACAACAAACTGCAAAGCTACCAAAGGTCTTTGCAAGATAAGCTGGCTCTATAGACATGGACATCCCAGCATATTATTGGAAAGTTGAATGGAAGAAAAAACTTACATGACCACTAACAATTGAAGAAAACCTAAATTTAGATTTTTCTTTAGCTGAAAGAATGACTTAACCACATCCTCTGATCTTTTCCTAGATATTTTCCTTGAACTTGACTTTGTGATGGTGAACTAGTCATTACCTATTTTGCGGACCCATTTGTCCTCAAACTTCAACATCCTCCTTGATGTCTTCAAAATGTTCCTTTAATATTTTTACATAATTTTCTTGTACTATTGTGATGCCATTTGTTTTTATTAAGTGCACCAGTCCTTCCTGCAGTAAAACAGTGCCACAACTACTGTGCTTATCAGTTCGAAAGGCTGACAAGCTTCCATCTTTACCATCTAAATGTATCATCATGGCCAAGATTTTCACTTAATTAACACGTCCTGGTTACTGAGTAAACTTTAATCCTGTCAGGGTTTGTAAGGCTTCTGACCCACTTGCATGATCATTTGAGATAGGTCTAATAAGTTTGATACCAAAAGGCAAGGGGTGTTTAGGAAAATGGGCAAGCAGAAAGAGAATGGTGCCATTAGGAATGAGAAGAGTCCAAGAATCCAAGAGAGGGCAAAGAAGTTGTTCAGGAAACCTTGGGTTTCCCAGTTGTAGAAGTTACAGATCGGACAGATGTCACAGGGAATACAAGGGGAAACTCTGGAGAAGACCTACAGGGTGTGACTAAAAAGGTAACTAGCTACAAAACTATATATTTGTGTGCATCCATATAAATATCCTGCCACAATTGTACTTTTGACTGATATAATAAATTCCAGAGGTGCATTGGTTTATGAACACAGATGTGAAAAACAACCAGAGAGGATGTGAAATAATCTCAGTCACAAAAGAGACCAGACGAATAACTATCAGAAACAGCAAAGGAATAACTTTCAAAAGACACAAACCATTCTGAAGATAGCAAGGACTGGCCTAGAAAAACCATAACTAAAGAAAGAAACCCCACAATGTCATACAAGAAGCTCAAACATTAAAAATACACATTACAAATCCATACTTGGCCTTCTTGCTTATTATGTATCTCTGATGCAAAAAAGGACATAATATTGTCATGCCTTTCAGGTATCTGACCCACATAAACGGAGGACTCTCGGGAGTGATAATAATAAAGTTTATTAAGAAATGTGGATGTGTCTTGAGGATGGAAGCAATGGTCACGACAGGGAGCAGAAGGGATATCCAGAGAACGACGTGGGGAACCGGAGACTTCTGGAGGTGAGTAGATGAAACAAGAGCGGAGATGACAGTGATTAGGCTTACTGTTGTTGATTGGTGGTGACGCCTGGGAGGGGTGAGTGGAGAGACTTCCCAGCAGAGTCCTAGGTGGTTGTTGTCCAGAGGGGCTTGAGGCAGATGGTGAATGGCTGGAGTGGGCAGATCGAGCAGAGTCTTGAGAGCAGGAACCAGAGTGGTGAGAATCCAGATTATCTTGAACGGAGTAGGTTTGAGCACAAGTGAAACTGAACCTGAAGAGGTGAGCACCCGGTGGCATGGGCGGAACAAGGTAAAACATAAAACATCAAGAACTTCTTGAGACTAGAGATCTGGCACTGAGAACAGGTAACGTTTACCAGGGTTAACATACACTCAGGCGATGAGAAGCTGGATCCCTGCTCCTTGTAAACAGCTCAACTCAATCGGCCCAAATGCAGATCACCTGGAGAAAGAGCCCAGGTGAGGAGCTGCTCCAGCCGGTGATGCTCTGGCGCCCCCTGTGAAGGGTGGACAACCTGTGAAGGTGCTAGAAAGTCTCAACTATGACAGTACCCCTCCCCCCCCTCAAGGACCGCCACTCGGTGGTCCAGACGACGCAGAGGAGGCCTCGAAATCTCTAATGAGACTAGGATCGAGCATAAAAGACCGAGGCACCCAGGTACGCTCCTCGGGACCGTAACCCTCCAAGTGGTAATGGTAATGTTGTTTAAGCCCCTGTAATCGATGCAAGGCCGGAGCGAACTATCTTTCTTGGAAACGAAGAAGATACCCGCACCCAGGGGAGACGAGGAGGAACTAATGAAGCCAGCGGCGAGGGATTCGTTGATGTAGGTCTCCATCGATTCGCCTTCCTTATAAGAGATGTTGAACAATTGGCTTGATGGTAAGGGGGCCTCCGGGCAGAAGATCTATGGCGCAGTCGTATGGTCGACGGGGTGGTAACGACCAAACCTTGCTCTTGCTGAAAACCTGCTTGAGGTCGAGGTAATCTACCGGGATGTTGCTGAGGTCTTGGGAATCGATGGACACCTCTTCCTGGGGCGGGCTAGGAGGAACGGCAGCCTGAAGAGAGGAGGAGAGACAATTATTTAACTAAGAGGTTACGGAGCAATCTGACTAGTTTATGGAGGGATTGTGAGTCTGGAGCCAGTCAAAACCAAGGGTGACGTTGGGTTGGGAGGAGGAAAAAACAAAAAGGATCGATGTTCAGTGTGGTTACCGGTTATGCTGAATTCCAGGGGATGAGTAACATGGGTGACCTGTGGCAGAGAGTGACCATCAAGAGTCGAGACACAAAGGGGGTTATCGAGAGGATGGACGGGGATCTGAAGCTGTTCAACAAGTGATTGTGCGATGAGAGACTGCTCACAACCGGAATCAATGAGAGAAGATAGTTGATACTTGCGTGAATTGTGTGTGATTGTGGCAGGAAGGAGAAGACGAGGCTTGCTGGATGGGTTGATCTGGCCCGACTGTGGCCCTGCGTTCACAGACGGACCCTCTTGAGGAGCTTCTCCTTCTTGAGGGAGGGGCACTTAGCGATGAAGGGCCCTGGAGCGCCACAGTACAGGCACTCCTTTGAGTGCATTCTCCTCTGCCGTTCCTCCGGGTGAGCCTGGTTCGTCCGACCTGCATGGGCTCCCGTTCCGGGGGGTGACGGCGGTGAAGGCGCTGTGGATGTTCTGAATGCAGAGGAGGCAGTTAGGGGAGGCGAACAAACAGCGGAAGCCAGACCAACAGGTGCTGGATGGCGTACCCTCAACCGGTCTCTTTCCCTCAGACGACCCTCTATTTGGGCAGCTAGGGATATAAGTCCCTCAAGAGAGCGTGGTTCATCAAAAAGGGCTATTTCATACTGTATAGCCTCGTTTAACGCTTCAAACAATACGTTCTTAAGGGAACCTAAGTCCAAGTTAAGGCAAGCAGCCAAAGTTCTGAACTCTATAGCGAAGTCAGAAACTCTCTTAGAACCTGGTCTTAATTTACATAACCTTCGACCTAAAGCAACGGGATCATTTTCTTGACCGAAAACCCCTCTTAATTCTTCCTGAAAATCGTTAAAGGTCAAACCAAACTATGAAATCTATGAAAACGTGACTCTGCCCATTTCAGTGCTTTACCCGACACCTGACCGATCACAAAAGCTATCTTGGCATGATCACTGAGAAAAGACTGCGGTGAGTAAGTAAAAACCAAAGAATACTGCAGAATAAACAGTCACCAACCTCCCCAGAATAGCTCTCCGGATCAGGAAGTGGAACTCCGTGGGAAACCAGAACCGGAAGTTGATGATGCGGAACTGGTGGAGAAGGTGGACGACATGCTGCAGTGCCCTCGTAAGGTTGAGGGACTAAATCGACAGTACGAGGTGACAGGTTGTGAAGTAAATGAGTAATCTGATCAAGGGTGTTGTTAGTAGCTGCTTGTTGCTCAGAAAGGGAACAGAGAACGGCATCGTGGGACTGAATAATGGAGGATTGATCTGCCATGATCCTCCTGAGAGCCTCTTGTGGATCAACCTGGCCATGCCTTTCAGGTATCTGACCCTCATTTACAGAGGACTCTCAGGAGTGATAATAATAAAGTTTATTAAGAAATGTGGATGTGTCTTGAGGATGGAAGCAATGGTCACGGCAGGGAGCGGAAGGGATATCCAGAGAACAGAGAGCGACGTGGGGAACCGGAGACTTCTGGAGGTGAGACGGAGAAGGTGACTAGATGAAACGAGAGCGGAGATGATAGTGATGAGGCTTACTGTTGTTTATTGGTGGTGACGCCAGGGAGGGTTGAATGGAGAGACTTTCCAGCAGAGTGCTAGGTGGTTGTTGTCCACAGGGGCGTGAGGCAGATGGTGAATGGCTGGAGCGGATAAATCGAGCTGAGTCTTTAGAGCAGGAACCAGAGTGGTGAGAATCCAGATTATCTTGAACGGAGTAGGTTTGAGCACAAGTGAAACTGAACCTGAAGAGGTGAGCACACAAAAAGGATTACTGGTGGAACAAGGTAAAACAACAAGAACTTCTTGAGACTAGCGATCTGGCACCGAGAACAGGTAACGTTTACCAGGGTTAACAAACACTCAAGCGACGAGAAGCTGGATCCCTGCTCCTTGTAAACAGCTCAACTCAATCAGCCCAAATGCAGATCACCTGGAGAAAGAGCCCAGGTGAGGAGCTGCTCCAACCGGTGATGCTCTGGTACCCCCTCGTGGACAACCTGTGAAGGTGCTAGAAAGTCTCAACTATGACAAATATGAGATTTAAAATATTAAAAAAAATGAAGGTTTAAACCCACTCTAGATTTGATGCACCCATTGGTTTAAAGCAGTAGTTAACTATAATGAATATAAGGTGATTTAAAACATATCACAATAAAATCCTTTGATTTTTTTATTTCTTCCTAAGAAAATTCTTTTTTTTTTTTGGTTTCACTTTTTGTATTTCAGAAAGTTCTTGAGTTTTTCATTATTGTTATTTCACCAAATAACCTTTAGTTTATTTATACAGAGCCAACTCAGTACTTATATCATCTTAAACATTTAATTATTCCAAATTGTAATAAAACAAAGTAAAAATCAGTTAATTCCATTTTAGCAAAAGAAAGAAAAAGATAGTGTTTCATTCTCCTCAAGAATGTGGCGAGAGTGGAGAGAAAATATTCCCTTTTAACAGAGAAGAAAAAAAGCAACTAAGAACTGAAATTTAACCTCGAAAGAATAAATGGCTGCAGAGAGAAAGTCGCTAAAAAGTTTAGTCTTGAAATGACCAGACATCTTATCTACCTACCTTGTGGCTCTTCCTGTCTTGGTTCATTGGTTCTTTACAGGGTAAAAGTGGGTCTGAAGCTTGTTTTCCCAGCTAGCGCAGTAATATGCTTCTGGGGTCTTCTTTGGAATGTTTGGAGCTTGTAATCGTTTTTTCCTGGAGTGCTGAATGGACCCAGAAGACCTTCTAAACTTCCAAGATGGCTGCTTCTTATCTGAGCTCCTGGCTAACAGGCGCAGGCAAAGAAGATGGAACTGGCCAGAGGCTGTGGGTTCACTATGTACATATCCGACCAGATGTTCTCATCACTGGTCTCCTTTTCCTTTTAGAATCGATTTTAAAGTTTTATTGTTGACCCATAAGGCCATAAAAGGGTAGGCAGGCAGGCAGGCACCTGTACATTTGTCTGATCTCTTGCCGTTTTATGTGCTCTCTAGATCTCTTAGATTTAATGTGTTGCTGTTTTTACATACCATACTCACAAAAAGTTTGCGATATTTGGCTGTCGGGTTGAATTTCAGGATGAGCCCAAGTTGCATTCAAACCTTAACAGGTGAACTTAATGTGACCTACTCTAAGCTTTTGAATGCACCTGTCCAACTGTTAAATGTTTCAGTACTTTTTGCACATGTTGCTGTTCTCTAACGAGGAGCTTAACGGCAAAAGTCACAACAGGTGTTTGGTCCTTGAATCGACCAATAAATGTCCTGGTTCAACTACAGCTGGTGTTTAAACAGTCGTCCCCATCAGGCTGTTCATATTGTGACATTATGAGACCAAGACGACACCTAACAATGGATCAACAGTACCTGGCCATTGCAATGCTTCAAACAACTATCTTCTTTGTCTTGTCTGTTGTAGCAGCACTGTATTTACAGCCGAGAGGAAGTGGCTCAACAGGAAAGCCAGGTGTGTACCAAGATGGCCAAAATAAAATCCTCATACCGTCTCCATCCGCATTCACGAAGGTGTTTCTTAACTAGAAAGCGCCTTCAATTACAGACTGATGCATCCTTGGAGCATAAAATGGAGCATGATCACAGATCCTTCCTCCAAATTAACGTCTTTAAAAGACCAAATTTAATCTAGTGAGACCACAATTCAGTTCATTTTAGTCCTCAAAGTAATGTCATGGAAGTTCCTTTCATCATTTAGATCAACTCTTCCATTTCTATGTTGTAGCATCTGTACAGAACTGAACATTGTTCTCTGACCTCATCAGTATTTGATTTTTATTTATTGTTTAGGTCCATAAAATTGGTGCTTTTCTCTTCCGACCAGTGAGTTGCTTCTAAGTGAAAATCCTTGGAGCTCTGCAGTTTCTGAAATACTCAAATCCTCCTATCTAGGACTTTACAACCATGCATTTTTTAAATTTCTCTCCATTTGTCTTTTCTTTACTATCCTGATTGTCATTTGGAAAATTAGCAAGCCTCTTATTTGATTTATTGTATTCAGCTCTTTTTATGCGAACAGGTAATCTGTACCAAAACCACATTTTGTGACATCGTGTAAAAAAAAAAAAATGGTGGTTTTAACTGAAACAATGAGGGAAAAGGATAAGGAAAAGCATGGCTTTCTCCACTCTTCGCCCTGAAGCATGCTTGTTTCATAACCCCTGTCTATAGGAATGTGTCTGCTGCAGTGAGCTGTCTCCCAGAGGTTGGGTGTTTCCCTGTCAGTGCAGCAAAATGCTGCTGGGGTTTCTTCTTTGGAGTAACTGGAGTATGCAAGCACAGAATATATATATATATACACACACACACACACACACACACACACACACACACACACACACACACACACA
>JAVLVB010000001.1:824303-867531 GCA_032876305.1 Orestias chungarensis | reverse complement strand
CACCTATGTACCAAAAAACCCAGGAACTACTAGGTTCCTGTTTTTTTTTTTTTTTTTTTGTTTGGTTTTTTGTAACTACTAGGTTCCTGTTTTTTTTCCATCCAAATTCTACTAGGCAGGAACTCTGCCTAGTAGAATTTGGATGGTGTTTATTTTATTTTTTTATTATTTTTTAAGTATTATTAAATTAACCACTGACAAGGTGAGCGTGGCATTGTGTGTAGCCTGGTCTGTAAGTCTGTTAAATCTCTTGTAAACACTGCAGTAATCTGATGTGGGGGGAGGGGGAAGGAAGGACGCAAGTAAACCAAAACAAGGATAACTTCAAGTAAACACACAAGCTTTACAATAGGATTTGACGCAAACATGTTAATTATAAACATCTCATTGCGTTTGTTTTGTAAATTATGTGTAGTTCATTGTTTTACTTTTGAAAACAGACCTATGAAAAACAGAATCAACACATTTAAGAATTATTGTTAGGTTTTGTTGGACAGAATGTTTTTTTTTTGTTTTGCCATTCTGCTCTTCTTTTACTACTGGGTGCATACAAGGTACTAGGAAGTCATTATTTTGTTCTTAAGCTTTTTTTATTTATTATTTAATCCAAATCAAACCCCACATTTTATTACGTATTTTTCTCATCGGTCATTACAATGATTCCAATTCTCTGAGTTCAGGGTGGCTGTTCTATTCGATGTGTTGGTTTTTACTGCAGTAATAAGCAAAACGCTACATATTTTATTCTACTTTTTTACATGGTGTACATATTTGAACAATAATGCTATTGCACATATTACAATTGTAAAATCTTTGCTGCTCTTGAATAATAACGTGATATAAGATGGTTTATTGACCAGTTTATCTGCCTTGTAACCATCTGAAATTTATTTGAAAGCTAATGTTAAATGATTTGTTGATAAACACTTTTCATATCAAGCATAAAATCAATCACCTCCTATAAAGTATAAAAAACATGATTTTGTTTGTTTGTTTTATTTTTGAGTAAAAGCAATCCCATCATGTTGAACATTTCGGTTTTTATCTTTGCAGCTTCTGAAATTGTGCCGTTTTTTTTTGTAGAAGTTGTCATACCATAAGAATCATATACCACGCCCACGCCAAGATGCACATTAGTTACTCTTACATGGCGGCAGTTAAAAGCGTAGGTGTAATGTGAGCATCTGAGCAGAATGAATGCTCTAATTCAGTTGTTGAAGTGACACTGGAAACTGGGGCCTCGCTGAATTGTCTGCAGCAGCTGTGTGTTGAGCTCGATAGAGAGTCTGAGATTCAACGTTTATTTTAATGCAAAACCTCAACTCCCTTTGTCCTGAAGTTGTTACTCTTTTGCTGTTAAGTGGCTGTGTTTAACAATACTTACAGCTATTTTTATTATCTTATAATTGCCACATTTAAATCTTCATCTCATATATTTAGTTTCTCTTTATTCTATTCTTAATAGCATTAGTATTAGCATAAAGCTTATTTTTTAAGATCTATTTCAGATCTTTTAATCAGTTTATTTTTTATTTGTTCTGTCTTTAGATGCTTAGGTCCTTGGATTTGTTAATATTGTCATCAGAGATGCACAGTTTCTAGGACTTGTCAGATATTGAAGTCTATTTTCTTAGTCTAACGGATGAAGGCATGATTTGATGTGAAAACATACTGATATTAACCTGATACAATATCAACAGACTTTGATATCTTTTTCAGTTTGTTAGGGAAGGCTCGGTTTAGTGATATTTGTCAGAGAACCATAATTAAGAACATTTGACTAATTATTAATGTATATTAACTGTACATATATTAAACTTTTTCAAAGAAAGAAGGTTCTTCAATTGAATAAAATAAATCATACGTTTTGCGACGATGTCTCAGATCAAACACTGGGATCTGAGTGCTTATATCAAGATTTTAGCTGGCAGCTCTAGTCCGATATTTGCTTTGTGGCTAATATCGGGCCGATATCAATATTAGGTCAGTTCATTCAAAAAACATTTAAAAACTTTGCATTTTTCTAGAAAGGGTTTTAGATACGGGTCCTCTGATATGACAAGTGTTGCAGAAGTCAGCCGACCTTTGACCTGCATCAGCTAAGATGAGCTGAAGCTGTGAGATAACTAATCAGTTGTGTTGATGCATCAATATTTCAAAAGAACAGCTTTGTTTTGATACATTCAGCTTATCCAATGAGTTTTGCTTTGTTCTTTCTCGATCTCCTGCAGCCTGAATGAAGCACAGTCTGTCTTATCATTATTTTTACTTTGATTAAACCCTTTCCAGAAAATTTACTGAAACAGATGCCCTGATATAAAAATTTGGGCCGATATTCGATATTTACTAGTATTATTTAAACTATATATATATTTCTATAATTTCAAACAATTAAGAAATAAACATATGTGTGAATTGCTTCTTTGCTTTAGTAAAACTTCCCACAACCCTGCACCAACACTAATGAGGATTTTATCGGCAATATATCCTGCAGCCCTAGAAGTAACTAGTTCCTTGAGTCTTTTAGCCAGCCGTTGACCAATCAAGCTGTTGAGCAACCAATTAATTGTGTGTTTTTAATTAAATGTTAACAAAAAAAGTGTTAACCATTAAAAAGAAATAAAATGCTTAGGTTTTGATGATGGGTATTAACAAAATGTATTTCCAAAGGTTTTGTCTCACGCTTACCCTTCTCAAAACAAACTTTCATTCTTCGATTAGTTTGTATTACTGACTGCAAACGTTTGATTTTAAAGTTTTGATTCTACAATTATTGGTAAAAAAATTTTTTTTTAATTTGTTACCAAGTAGATCCAGTCAAGGTAAAATACAATTTTTGGTCACTGATCAATCTATTGGTGCATCACCAATTAAAATCAAGTGGGTGGATCCTGTTTTTGCATTATCTAAAGCAAATATTTTACTTCGTCAAAGTTCCATGCTGTCCACAAAATGTAATATTACCTCAAAGCAGTACTTCAACCTGATGCACACAAATCAAACATACATGCTGGTATTTTTGTTTAGGCAAATGAGGAAAGCCGCTATCTTTGGACAACGTCAAACCTCGCTCCCGACTAAATGCCACATTTCCTTGTTCTAACAGCTTGGATGAAACTCACCCAAAAGCAGACTGAACTAAATTCACGAGCCTTCGGTTGAACAGTCTACTTTGCCTGGCCGAAACAGGGGAGTGGGGTATCTATGTGTGAGGTTCTCTCCATCCTTCTCACCTAATGTAAAATGGCTCTGGGTCTGCCCTGTGGCAAAGCAGATGGCCAATTAGAGAGCAGCAGGAAGTGCCAGTAATTACCCTCCAGCCCTCTCTTTTCTGTCTTCCCTTGCCGCACGCTCTCACTCTCTCTGACACCAACAAGTAAGAAGATTGAATGAATTAGTGCTGCAGCAACACCGCACTGTGGTAGACGGTTTTGCAAACACACACACACAGGAGAACCGTGATCCTCTCCCGGCAAATGGACCCTGCACGTAAACCTCCCTCTATCTCTTACTCTGCCAGTCTCTCTATCCTGCGTCACCAGTGTAATTAGGAGGTGGTTCAGGGCTCTTGCGTTCAGTCTTTTCCTCACAGTTGAGGGAAATGTACACCTACAGGAAGGTTAGTTGAAGGTACACACGAGTAGTACTTAAGAACTGATCTTTTTATCAACAAGTTAGGAAGTGTTCAGACATAATAGCATGGATAGCCCTCATCTTATTTCTTGGTGCTGTTGGAATGAAGGTTTTATGCATAAACCCGTCGTACAAGGCCGGTAAGATAAGTGACGGCTCGGCGGCTGCATGTGAATTTTATCTGGGTTGTTGCTGCTTTTGGGAAATGAATGCAGATCTTGGCCAGCCATCGTCATGTAATCGACACGGAGCTGTGTTTGGTTAGTTGGCTTAACCGCAGTGACAACACACGTGCATCCAACACAGTTACTCCACCTGACCCATGACCTTGCCCGTTTTATTTTGTTGCGATCTCTGCATAGATGGCTTAAAGGTGTTTAACGGTTTTCAAACACAACAAGTCATACACGCTCTTAAAGCCACTGCGGGATTCTGTTAAATCCTCAAACAAGGTTGTAGGTTTGGGCTTTAAGTCGATGTTTTTCTTGTGATGATATCCTCCCAGCCTGAGAAGTAAATACACCTGAGCTCTACTACTACATTTCATAGGAACCCCCTCTGTGTACACGTACCAGGAAATGGTGATGCTGACCATAACACAAAGTCTTACTCTGACTATAGCAAAAAAATAAATAAATCAAGGTTTTACTGATTTCTTGTATTTGTAACAAACTAGAAGCCTACCTAGGCCATGTTTTAACCAGTTGATCTCCAAAAGCCGGTTTACATTTGCTGGGTTTATTTTTAGCGTATCTTGTTCACAAGTGAGGCTTGAGATTAAGTGATAAATGGATAAATTGATTTGATTGGTGACCACTCTGCGGTAACATGGACACTGCTCTGACCTACTGTGGTTAAAAATTAGCGGAGACAAGAAAGGAAAGCTCTTGATTTACTGATCTGTGTTTCAAACCCTCAATAATGATCAGGAGATCAGATTTGAGACGTTTCATCAGGGTGTCTACCTTGGTAATCTTTTCCTGGTGGGTTTCATAGAGAAACATTTCCAGCCTGGCCTGCGAATACCTTAAGTCAGGAAGTGTGTCTTTGTCGATAAATGTCTGGGATTCCCTACTGCACTTCTCACTTCTAAGACAAAACAGCTAGAAGACACTTATTACGTTTACATGAGCTAAAATTAATCCTAATGCAACGTTTTTAATCCTATCATGACTAGTGTTAACATGCACTAGTTGCCACTCAGGATAAAAAAAAGAGCTTGGATATATACGCCCCCCCACCCCAAAACAAAACAAAACAAACAAACACAGAAGTCCAACTTTTCCCGTTTCTAATAAAAAAAAATATTTTATTGCAATCGAATAATTTTAGGTCCTTTTTAATGTTTCTAAAACACGTGTTGTATCTCAACAGGGCAGTAGCTCGTCCAAAACGTAGCGTTTAGCCACTGAAAGACACGATCCAAGCAAGTTTGTACATACGAGCCATTTCATCCCGATCAAGCTAAATGCAATCAGAATATTCAAAAATGAGTCGTTTACTTGATGCATTGTTTAATTCGGATAACTTATGTCTATTTAAATGTAGCATTTGGATGCAAAAAATTTAATTGTCTGACTTATTAAAACTAGCTTAGCAAATTCAGATTTCTTGGTAACAACTATAAATAACATATTTTTTTACTTACAGTGACTGATCATCATTAATTGGTTTATTGTATTATTGCGTAATTCTCTGTAGGCTATACATGCTAAATAAGTCCATCCCTTCTAACGTGCATTTTGAATGATTAAGTTCTTATAAATGCTAAAATGGGTTTTGCATAAAACGATAATTATCAGCTATTAATTGCTGTCTGCTTACTAAAATATTTGTTTAAAGTTGGTAGTTTTTTTTTTTTTTAAACCTTCTTCTAACTTTCTGCCTTTTCCCCGTCAGACCACCAGAAGCTTGAGCGAGAGGCTCGTATCTGCCGTCTCTTGAAACACCCCAACATCGGTAAGTTTCTGTGCAAATAATAAAATATGAAATATTAATTTCCTTGTTTCATATTTAATGAATCAATAATTTATACATGTACAACATACTGAAACTAGTTTTCAGAAACATTTTAGTAACCTTATCTAGAGCTGATTACAAACACCCTAAATCCTACATCCAGAACCCCGGGTTTAATCAACCTTACTGTTAATTTTTTGTGGTTAATCATGACAATCAAAATAATGCAAATACTAATATTGGTCATATTTGCTGGGATAGCAAGCAACACGATATGAATAGAGATAAATATGGCGCCAGTCTGTTGTTCCCTGTCAACAAACAAGATGTCTAATATCGTCTTTCTAGTGTTTATAGGAATGTTTAACACGATGTGTTGGTTTAAAAACAAGTAGCCTTGCAAAAGTTTGTAATGTTTTAGCTACGTTTCTTTTTCTTTGACAAACAAAGTCTTTTAAAAAAGGATTCGCTCCTGTTGCTCTTAGCTTAATACATTTTGAAACTGAACCCCCCCCCCACCCCAAGCTAAGTTTCAATGAAAACCATGAATGGACAGAAGTTTTACATGTACTTACTGTCCCTAAATTTAAGCCTGGAATTTTGGTGGGCCTTTCTAACTCAGCTCTGGCTGTATGCGCAACTTCCCTGATGGAAGTTTCATCTCTGCTGTAGTCTAAGGTGTTTTTTTAACCACCTCTAACAGGTTTTCTTCTAGCATTGCTCTGTATTTAGTTCCATTAAAGCCTTGCATCAATTTCACACCGTATGTAGCTTCATCCTGTTTTCCATCAACTCTTCCCATGTTCCTCGTCAATGCTGATGTAACTTCTGAAGCTGCTCCACACTTAAACGCCCTCCTTTTCTATCTTGTTAAAGACCAAACAGAACTTGTGGGGCTGTGCATTTTCAATTGTAGTTACTGTTGATGTTGTACGACTGCTCTAACCTCGGTTTTATTTATTTAAATGATCAAATTTATGTACAGGGCCTGGTCTAAAGAAGTCACAACAAATACTCAGGATGTCTCAATCCAACACTTTCACTTACGATAGTATACTGATATTTAAGACTTCAGTTTTTCCAATAATTATTTTAACCCGAAACGATATCAGCATGATTCATACAGACTTTTAAGACTTTAGTAGAGTGGACTGTTAGAAAAGCCTTAAGTGACATTGATCAGAGAACAATTGTTAACGACAGTAGTTGTGAGAAATAAGTGGGTTACATATATATTAAACTTTCTTTATAGAAACAAGGTTTTTAATGTTTCGATGAGCTTCCACAATGTCAGTATTTTCGTCCCATGCTTCTCTTCACACTGCAATCTTGTGTTGATGATGGGAGAGTTTGACCACTGCACAGACCAATCATTCAGCACACCCTTAACATTCTCAAAAATTGGCCGATCCATGTGTGGAGAATTACGTTTCGTACTTCTTGGACCACTCGTAAACAATTTGAGCGTTATGAATCCTGCTTTTGTCATCTTGTGGTATAGTCATGCCATCAGGGAAGAAAACATCCGTTGATTGAAAAACCTGATGATTCAGATATCTGGTAACTATCTCGATTCTTTGGGCTCATAATGTTGCTGACAAGCTGCAGAAACCCCAGATCAGGCATTGTTGCTGTATTACTTAATCTGCCTCGCGTTCTTACGCTAGTCTGGTGATCTCTGTAAAATGGGGTAAATCTGGACTCGTCAGACCACACGACCTCCTTCCAACACCCAGGAGTCCCAATTTTTTTGCTCCGTTGGAAATCAAAGCCTTTTTGATCCAGTTAGCCTCTTTGGTTTTCTTATGGCTACACAGCTGTTCAGCTCCAATCCCTTGAGTTCCCTTTACATTGTGTGTGTGTGGAAATACTCTAGTCTTTTATTAAAAGAAAAATGTATTAAAATAAAAAAAAGCCTCAAGTTCTGCTGCTTTTAAGTTTTTATTTCACCAAATGTTTAAGTGAGTTAAAATCCTGACCATTATTAAAATTGAACATTTCTCGCCGAAAGGTGATGGTTCCTCAACACTGGCAGCTTATAACCCAGTTTTAGTCGTTTCTCTTTGCAATGTTTTCTCTCAGCTTGATGCCGATGATTTGACCCTTCTTGAAACAGACCAAGCTCTTTCCTGCGACCGCATGATGCGTCATTAAGAAACGACAAGCTGCTTTGTTGCATCGTTTGCACTAAGTTTGTTGCCAGTAAAACATAAAAATAAATCACACATGCTGTCATTGTTTAAAAGGGAGTTTGTTCATATGTGCTTTTTCGATTTATTTATTTATTTTCTGTTACGATCATCCATATATATTTTCTCTACATGGTGTGTGTTAAACAGTAAACACAACGTTCAGCGTTTGGTTCGCTACTTACCGCTTTTCCAGGAAGGCTAGTTTTCTGGAGTTCACGTTTACTGTGTAAGCTGCAGGAAGACCTGCCAGACTGAGATGTGCATCTCTGTTGGCCGCTTCTCTGATTATTCCTATGCTTGCCGTGAATCTCTGTTTACCTAGACAGCGATATCTTGGCAGGTCTGCTGTCGGAATCGGCAATATAGACGAAAAACATTTTATGCTATGTTACCATAACGATGAAGTAATAATGCAAATTCTGCTACTGAAAACAGGTAAGTTAAAAAAAAATAGGCTTCTTTATAAAATAAATTTGAAAGAATCTGGTTTGTTTGCCTAGTGTCTTGTCAAAAATATCACAATTAAAAGAACGTACATGAATTGTTATTTGAAGCATAATTTGTGCAACAAATTGGCCCGAGTTAAATGTTAAGAGCTAAATGTTAACCTTTTTATACGACGGAGAGGAAAAACAAAATTGATATGCACAGTCCAGCTTTAATAGAGACGTTGGAAGGCCACAATGAAACAAGAAGAAAAATCAATGACACCTTTACCACGGCGCTCCCTTGTTTCTCTTCTGCTCATGTCCCACTTCTCTTTTGCCCCACCCCCCAACCCCTACCCCCAAAGGCACTTTCTCACCCCTCACCTAATCCTCCCATTATCTGTCTTGTCCGTAAAGATTTGTTGCTTTATCCCCCTTATTCTCGTCCTTTCTCCCCTTCTCGACATATCTCTGCATCGTTCGAACTTTAGACAAAGGAGGGTTCTAAAAAAAGGAGACATATGGAGAAAAGAAAACACAAAGAGAAGGAAACAGATGGGAGGAGGAGGAAAGAACGGCCACACTTGTTTCTTGCTGCAGGGGCATCCTACTTCATCTTATTATACAACTGCTATGCACTTTACATAACTATAACCGTTCATCTGCTGACACTAAACCTAAGCCGTATCTCGGTAGGAGCCGGGCGTCGAGGCTAGGGTCTTATCTGCTGCTTTGTCACTTTGCTGCTGTTTATTTAACTTGACAAGGTCTGCAGTGGAGGTTGCAGGATGGCCACAGTAGAAAACCAATAATATTTGCTGTTCTTTTTTCCCCTTTTTTTTAATCAAACCTATTTATACATTGCAGTAATAAGAAAACCTCAAACATTCAGGAAAGAAATCCAAATTTCTAGTTTCTAGGTCTGTCGTTAAGCTTCTACAGATTAAATTTCATAAAGAGATGTTTAATAGAAGCGAGCGCTCCACAGTCATAATCGAATCAGCAGCAAAGTTCTTAATTATAAACAATCCTGTATAGTTAAGATAAGATGAGATAGTCCCACAGTGGAGAAATTCACATGTTAGTATTTAGTTTACTCAATAGTTAGTTTACTCAAACGGCTTTTTTCGTTACAAAAATGATTTTTATTGGCTTAATGCTTTGATGTTGATAGTTGGTCAGAAAACGAAATGAAATCCACAAAAATCGCTGATACGAATGACTGGGAACAAATATGCAGTAGTTTGCTGTATTATGTTTGACTCTTCGACCCTCACAAAGATATGTCCGATTTATCAGAAATGACACTGTAACTACGTCTTGGCTGAATCTGTTTTTGACTTTTATTTTTTTATTTTTAGATTAGACCATCAAGTGTTGCTTGAGACCTTTGAGCCTACTTCACATTGTCAGATTGGTTGGGTTCAAGTTAAGTTGGCTCCTCAAACTTTGCGATTACATTTCTCCAATAGTGCCAGCATAGAGGCGTTTTGGTGTAGATTTAATTTGATTACTCTAATCTACAACATGGTTGTAATGGAAATGTAAAAAAGGAAGAAATGTCTTTCGGGCCTCAGCATGTTTGACACAAATGTTCTGTTGTTGGGTAAAGGAGAGGTTTCAGAGCATCGTGTTGGTTTCTTAAACAGCACCGTCTCCACTTCCTTTTGCCACACTTTTTTCTGTAGTTTTTTTTAACACCCTATGCAGTTAAAGCCGGTTAGAATTTTTATTTTTTTATTTCAACGTTATGATAACGCACGTCCATTTACAAAAAAGTCCTGAACTGCAGTACTCTCCTATAAATAATTGCTTAAGAAGTTTTGCATTTAATTTTTTTTCCCCTCCCGCTTTAATTTATGAGTATATTTAACCACCAAATTCTTTCATCTCTGTGCTGTGTTTTTTTTAAATATTTGGGTCTCACATCCTCCCCTCTCTCTCTTCTCAGTGCGACTTCATGAGAGCATTTCAGAGGAAGGCTTTCATTACCTCGTCTTTGACCTGTGAGTGTATTCTGTGCACGCACACTGTGACATTTTCTCCATGCACATAACCTTCCTTTGTTTGTGTATGCTAACAACTTTTTTCCCCCCTTCTGTCCTTTGTCTCATCGTCTGTTTTTCTCCAACTTGTGTCCCTCAGCGTGACAGGAGGGGAGCTTTTTGAGGACATTGTAGCCAGGGAGTACTACAGTGAGGCAGATGCCAGGTAAGACCCCCACCCCACCTCAACCTTGTTGAGTTTTTCCAATACAAATATCTACACAGATACAGCCAGAAATGCAGCGTAGCCGTGGGAAACATATCAATACCGCACAAAGCCTCATTTTAAATGCACCACTGTGTCTTCATGTGCTCACAAACATAATTGGTTGGCTTGTATTCTTGTCAGGAAATGCGTCGTCTTTGTCAACAAGTCCAGAGATGTAGCTTTCTCCCTTTTCTCATAGTGCATCATTTTTATCCATGTTTTATTGCAGCAAGAAAAAGCCGGTTATGATTGAAAGCAGAAATTGTATGTATTTATTTATCATGTCATTAATTACAAATGACTAGATTTAGTCCCCAATTTAATATCTACAACCTTTGGTTCTTTCTTGATTTACAATTTTATGTTTTCCAACAAGATATCTGTATCTTTGACAATATTCACTCATTTTAGGTTGGAAAAACCTGATTATCAGCTATGAATGAGAGATATTAGTAGTTAAAACTAATCTAAGCTGCAGTTCAGCTCTAGTTGGAGCTGCAGTTTGTTCTCGGTGGTTTTCAGTTATATATTCAACCAGTTTGCTAGTCTTCATTTGCGTTTGTTGCATACCTTTATTTGTTGTTGTTTTTTTTGTGGCTGAAATGCCACAGATCAGAAAATGAAGGGGGAAAATAGTAGAAAAGAGTCAGGAAAATATGTGTAAAACCTTCTCACCTTCATCACTGGATTATTAAGCAACACTACCACAATAAACTATGTTCTCTAATGTTGTGTATAGGTGTAGTTCAGAATCTTAAACACTCTAGCAAGCCACCGATAGGTTACCAGAATAAAGGTGAACCAGTTGTTTAAACGGTTTAAAATGTTCAATCTCTACTAATTGTGTTATCATTTGTTGGAGCCCTGATAGTAGTCTCACACGTCCCATTTTATTTATTTTAGTGTTAAATTATACCATTAATAATTGATTAATCGGTTTATTTAACTTGATTTGTCAATGAATAGGCCCTAAAAAAACAATCAACCATCTCTTTATTCCAAATGCGACTATTTGGACTTTCCAACTAAGTCACACAGTTAAACAATTCCCTACTTAAGGATTCAGTTTTGAAATCATAATAAAAACAATCCAATGAGTTTCAGTAAAAAACTTCTCGAAAATCTCATCACAGTTTGATAAAAACTGACATGTTTAAAATCCTGTCCGCTCCAGTTAATGATTATTCAATGACTAAAATAGTTGCCGATTATTTTATTTATCAATTCATCACAATCCGATTAATTGTTTCAGCTTTGGTTCATTGCTGGAAAAAAAACTAGTCAAGATAAAACCTGTCTGGGGAGAGTTACCTAAATATTAGTGGAGGTCTAGTAAAAAAGTCTCATGTACAATTTAAACCATCCGTGAATTAGTTTTTAGGAGTCATTTATTGTATAATGTGGATCATAGCACTCTAAAGGAAGAACTGCTTATAGAAATGGTTCCTTTCTAAATTTAACGACACTACATGCTTACAAATTTATCTGCGCATAAATGCACAGCTAACGCGTCTTTTACATTTTTCGAGTGCCTGGCCTTTCTTCCGCGCGATTCGCAGATAATGTTGCAGCGAGACGCAGTTTTGTAGTGTCGCTAAATCCCCGCAGGCGCTGGCGAAACGCACAACAGACAAATCATGTGCAGCGTACGTCATGTTTTTCGTGATGAAGGCCACTGGCTGACACCTCACCTCGTTTGTCCTCTTTTTCTGTCTCCCTCTCTGTAGTCACTGCATTAGTCAGATCTTGGAAAGTGTCAATCATATCCACCAGCATGATATTGTGCACAGAGACCTCAAGGTGAGTGAGACGACCGCGCACACACCCCCAAAACACACACCTCTGCTCGTGGCAAAGGCATCCAGATGGCTCTCAGTCTCCGTCTCTTTTTTCTCCCTGCGGTTTTTCTTTTATTCCTGATTTTTCGCCGATGTTGTGCTCCCCTCCTAAATTTTTT
The DNA here is from genome assembly GCA_032876305.1 of Orestias chungarensis. NCBI lineage: Eukaryota > Metazoa > Chordata > Actinopteri > Cyprinodontiformes > Cyprinodontidae > Orestias > Orestias chungarensis. The sequence goes on along the minus strand of JAVLVB010000001.1, from coordinate 855,109 downwards.
TTTCTGTTGTCACATCTGTCATCCTCTCTGTCCTTGACCGGAGAGCACGTTTGTGCTTTTGCCGAGCACAGAGATGGCGAGTCATGATCACGTGGATGGGTTCGTCTCCCACCTATGATGGGAAAAGATGAGGAGTCAAACAATGCATGCGTGCATGCATGCAGGGAAAACATGCACATTTGTGTACACGCATTTGTCGGTCTGCCATGAGCAAAGAGGTTATCACATAGCCGCAGGAGTTGCCAGGAAAACCTATCCGATGACACCCCTCCCATTCAGCATCATGGGAGGGGCTTTAGTTGACCCAAATTGCTGATTGGCTCGTTTTCTAATTGGCTTAGAATCCAGGAATCTTCTATGCTAGTTCTTTTTCATTTCTTCTTCATAACGGAGTGCAAGGATGTGATAATCACTCGAGGTCATAGAGACAATCTCTCAAGTTGAAAAACCTAACCTGGTCAAATCCTCAAGAGTTACAGACCTGAAACGTCTAGATGCATCCTTTGTCCTGCTCTCCTGAATCAAATGAAACAGCTCGGTATCGGGCAGCTGCAGCACCGAATGGAATCTTGGCGAACAAACTCTCATTTGGTTCAGATTTGGTCCATGGGGGTTGTTTCAGAGGATTGGGGTTCACCCAACGCTTCTGCAGTGGGAGCCTGTCTGGGAGGGCTTAATTCACTTGTCTATTCATACATCAGTTTGTCTATTCATACTTCTTGTTTCTGACTGTTTCGGGAGTGGTTTGGCCATGTGGTTAGTGTTGTGTTGGTCATGTGACAGTCATGGTGATGCAAAGCAGGATTGTGTTTCATTGAACTAGAGAAGGAATAACAAGGTTGTTTTTTCACATCTTTGAAGCTGTAGGGAAAAATATTATGAATGTTATATTTATATCTGTGTTTGGTTGTAACCGAAATATTAATGTCGTTTTGGACATTGGCCTAAATCTTCGTATCAGTGCATTCTCTTGTAATTTATATTTGCAATAAAGTATTAATAAGATTGCTCCCATCGAAGATTTACCAGTTTATTTATTCAGTTTTAACTGGTTGAAATGAACTGACAGAAATGTGCATTACAATGGATGTTATTGGTTGATTTATTTACAGATTGAAACTGGTGGGTGCTCTTCGTTTGGTTTAATAAATGCAGAATATAGTTGAGATTTTTCAGTATTTGACCCAGGTCTGGCTAATAAGAGTGTTTTTAAGGGAAAATTGACCGATTACGGTCTCTGGTGGATTGATTGGTACATGTCTCGGACTCTGATGTGCAGTTCCAGTGTGTGGCTAGGTACTGTGTGTCCCAGAGTAATACTATTACCTCGAGCGCTGCATGTCTGATTTGTTAGCCTTTTATCCTGAGTGGGCTTTTTACCGCGTCCCTTCATGTCCCGCTGCCCAAACTACTGCCATTTAGAACGCCGCCACACACTAAGTACATTCTCCATTTACCATGCAGTCTGCAGCTCTGCCCAAATGCCTCCCGAGTGGTTTCTATGGCTACAAAACCATGCCCATATAAGGCGTTATAAATATTGTGAACCAGCCATCCTTTCCCCTGTCTTCTCTCTTTCTACGGCTTTTTTCACACCTTTCCTGCACACCCACACAACCTGTGTCAGCTGCATCAAAAATAAGTATTTCTGAGAAAGAGCCCTACTGACGAGTGTCTGCAATTATCTCTCCATCTTCATCTCTTGTCCTACATTCTGCTTTTCAATATGTGCGTCTCTGCATCAGCCTGAGAACCTGTTGCTGGCCAGTAAGATGAAGGGGGCTGCGGTGAAGCTGGCAGACTTTGGCCTCGCTATTGAGGTGCAGGGAGACCAGCAGGCTTGGTTTGGTAAGAAAATGCATACAGAAACACATGCCATCTTGGGAGTGGATCGTTTGGACGTGGGGTCTGAAATGCTGTTTAACATGTCTGATAATCTTCACAGAAACACGACCATGGCCTCCCAGAAGCCATAGACAACTTGCAGAGATCATCACTAAAAAAGCATAATGTTTCACTTCATGCTTTAGTCATTTTATCTTGAATGACAGCTGAGCAGCCTGTATTGAGTAGACTCTTTAGTATAAACGTTTTTAATAAATATTTTATTGTGACTCCACACCGTCTTCTGTTCTTCCATAAAAATTAAAAAAGCTGACTGTAATTTGAAATTTTCCTATAATATATGAGTCCCTTGTTTTGATTTTACAGGTCCCTGATCCCAGCCTAATCAGTCTTCTGGTTTCTCTTTGGGGCAGGATTTGCCGGGACTCCAGGTTATCTTTCCCCGGAGGTCTTGAGGAAGGATCCCTACGGCAAGCCTGTGGATATATGGGCCTGCGGTGAGTTTGTTCTTCTTACAATGTTAAAGTTTTACAGCTATTTTCAAAGTGATAATATAAACGGTTTTCACTATGTAACTCACCATGGCTTTTTCTATAAAATATCATTGATGCACTGATCAGCTTCATGGTGGCCAAACGACAAACTCTGGTCTTCATGAGTTTTGAAATGCCAATTCAAGAATCATCAAAAAGCATTTCTGTTCAGTTTTCTGTTTATAACTTGTTGCTAATGATTGTCTTTGTTGTTCAGGAAGGGATTTACACAAGGAGCACCGAAACTGTAGCCCTGCTTCTTGATATGTGCATTTGTGGAGTCTCGCGGAGCACAGACTCCAACCTCAGTCTGTGCTGTAGACGATAGTTTTTCCTTCCAAAATTTTTTATATGAATATCACTGGATAGACCACTATGCAAACAGCCAGCTTGCCTTTTTCCTTGCACTGATACGGAAATTCGGGATGATATCCATTATTTTTTATTGCACGTTTTGCCAATTACAGATACAATTTTTTTTTTTTGCCTCACTATCCTCTCTGCTGCAGTTAAACACTCCACAGTCCTGATAGGCTTAGCGTCACTATCACATCCTTTTTTTTAATTAATTAATTACATTTTTTATTAATAAGTTTAGTCTTAATTCTACCAAAACCATCATCATAAAACTGATCAGAACAAAATTATTGAATCATATCACTGTGTCAGTAGTTGAGAGTTGTAATTAAGTAAGATTAACACATTTTTTGGTCAGAGTTTAGCCTGAAAAGAGTCATTCTTATGTTTTATCCATTTAATGAACCGGGGGGTGGGGGGGAATCTGACGTATCCCATTTTGTTTTTGTTTTTTTCTGACCTATTCAAAGAGCACCAAAAAATGGTCCACATGTATCACATCTTGATGTTGAGTATATCACCTGTGGCTTAACCCTTAACTATTTCAATCCATTTTTTTAACATGATCTTTCCTTTCTCTTCATCTTCCATCAGGTGTTATTCTGTATATCTTGTTAGTTGGATATCCTCCTTTCTGGGATGAGGATCAACACAAACTCTATCAGCAGATCAAGGCTGGGGCATATGATGTAAGTGTGCTTTGTTACCCTGCCTGTGTTGGGTGCAGTGCAGGGGTTGGCTAAGTACTTTTTGAATGTTTAATAGTGTCCAATTGAGATCTGGTCCAAAGCTATTGATCCTATCGGGACTTCCGTGACGCATTGCAGAGGAGTGTTTGTGTGTAAGCAGGAGAATGAGAAGGTGCGCCCTATCTCGTAGTTGATGTTTAATCAAGTCACACTGCAGCCTTTTTATAGAGTTCGAGCTTCTGCACTTGTAATACCTGTAGAATGGCTCCTATGGAATGTACCCTAATAGGAGTGCTAAGATTTTTATTTTATTTTTTATGTTCAGAACCTGCAGATTTGCTCCTCTAGATCTTTAAAAATTACAGCTCTGCTTTTTAAAATTCTCCTCAGTTTCCGTCACCAGAGTGGGACACGGTGACTCCAGAAGCGAAGAACCTGATCAACCAGATGTTGACCATTAACCCCGCCAAGAGAATCACTGCTGAACAAGCCCTGAAACACCCATGGGTCTGCGTAAGTCGTCTCAACCTACCACACATTCACACGAACTGCTTTCAAAAACGGATACATTAATGTTCACACTCAGAGGTATGTTTAAAGCTCATCATGTGTTAATTCACATGTTTTTGCTGTTTCCTCTTGCAGCACCGTTCCACAGTGGCGTCCATGATGCACAGACAGGAAACTGTTGAATGTCTGCGTAAATTCAATGCTCGCCGAAAACTCAAGGTATAAATCTTTTTTTATGCGACCTTTTAAAGCCACTGTTTATTTTTTTAAATATTTCTTTCTAACACCACTGTTTACTAATATTTTCACATTTTACAAGTATTATTTGTTAGCGAAAACCAATTTTAGATCATATCTGCCATTAGGTTTAATCAAATTTGTCCCCACTTATTTAAGATTCTGTTCAACTTACATAATTATCTATGTCCTTTATTTCAACAAATGTATTTATAAAACCGTACATTCAATCTAGTATTATCATTAGCTATGTTTCCATCCAATCATCATGCAAATTCTGAGGAAACCTTCAAAATCCCAAAGAAAAAACTATTCTAATTGGTTTCTATCTGCTGGCTTGGAAAGGATAATCCAGGCTACGCAAAGTGTCATTTTGTCACAGGTAATAAGCAAGAAGTAGTATAATAGGTTTATTAATTCTGGATTTATTCACCAGATTTGTTTCTATGTAAACCTTTTTGTCAAAATTGAGATTGACTAACGCAGGACTTGAAAATGGGGGGGTTGATAAAACCCAGTTATAGACTTTCACACACACATGAGAGTAAGAATGTGTTGATACAGAGCTATTATGGTATTTCTGGACATTTCCTGATTGTGCCATAAACGGCAATGGCTCCTAAATATCAGTGGATATATGACTCAACATGCAGACATATTTCTCCATGATGATAATCCCATAGAAGAAAAAGCTTGATGTAACACGGGGACTCCAGATGAAACACACAGCAGGATATTTTATATAAAAGAGAGCAGCTAATTTCTCCTGCAAAGGACAAGTTATCAACAACGTAACGCATTTGGTTCCTAATTCGTGTTTTGTTTAAAATAAATGGAACTTATTTACTTTTATCTGGCAAAAAGAGTTTTTAGTGTACAACTTTCTATTAATTATCGAGTCATAGTGCTTTAATATAAACACTTTAATACTTAATTTGTTTTTAGTTCTTTGGCAACTACACTCCAAAATTATCATTATTTTAGCATTGTAAGTTTTAAGAAGCTAGGATTCTGTCTGAGATCTCTAAAAATTAAATTTTCCTGCACTCCACCATTAACAGAAGAACGGTTTATTAAATGCACTCAATCATTAAGCGTATTTAGACATCCTGGCCCATTTAAAGGTAGAGACGGCCCGGATGATTCCTTTCTAGGGTGCAGCGGTGAAATGTTTTAAATGATGTCCAGTAATAGTTGTCGTAGTTTGCATTCATGGTTGAGCATGCAAACTACTGGAATCAAGCAGCACCTGTTCTGTTTCTTTACATCATTGAAATTCTTTTGCATAAATACAGATGCAACACGACTCCCTGAAGTCGAATACCTTTGCAGTACCCTGCAAAGGTATTCGCACCCTTTGAGCTCTGTCATTTTGTCACGTTAAAACCACAAACCCTCAGTGTTTTTCATTGGGATCTGAAGTGATGAAGCGAAACCAATAAATGAACTGCAAGAAAAATTATCCATAGTTTTTAAATGCTTTTTACAAATAGAAATGGGTAAATGGGAAAATTACTACTGGCATGCATTTGTATTCAGCACCAAGTAGTCAAGGAATGTTTAACGCTTAAAACAGATTGTTTCACACTTTAACCTGACTTTAAATATCTCCACCATTTTATTCCTGAAGCGACCTGCATGCTGAGTCTTCATGAGGCTGTTTGGTTTCTAGTTCTCTGTAACAAATCTCTGAGGCCTTTGCCTTTAAATGCACACAGGTGGATTCTTGTGAAGGTAATTGGTTGCTCTGGAATTTATTTGGCTCAGTATAAACGCATGCCACTCTTTTTTTAGAGTATGCTTTACTTCCTCTTCGTTGTAATTATGCACTGCTTTATGTTTGATTATCACAAAAAAATTCCAATAAAATCCACCAAAGGAGGGTACTGTGTATTTTCCAGGCACACAGAGCCATTTTATAGCACAATTAAGTAGCTTTAAAACCTTCAGTTGTCATGATAATGCTGTATATATAAAAAAAAAAGAAAGAAAATCGACTTTGTGTGTCATGCCCTGAAACAATCTCTTCCTCCTACCCTTTCCAACCCTCCCCCTTTTTGCTTATTATCACAACACTGCTTCTACGCTTCTTCTTCATCCAACTAATATGCATTTTACAACCATTTTTTCGGAGCGATGTGTTGGGTGGGGCAAGATGGCTTAAAAATTAAATCTTGTACCCAATTCACTTATAATTGAGGTATTTTTTTCTCCCTTTTTTTACTTCAATTATCCCTTTTACGATTTCACAATTTTAACAAATGGACTTCAATAATAATAATATTTTTTAAAAAATCACATTTTCCAAAAAAAGTTAAACGTTGAAAACAGAAAATCTATTAACATGTTTACATTTTTTTCCACAAAGTAGCTGCATTGCATAATGTTGCTTTTGGAAAATGTTCTAGCAAGTGCTAATTGTTGCTGCCGCTAGTCTTAGGAAGTAGTGGCTGGGAGGGTTGCTCTGTGGGATGAAAAAATAATGCTTTTGCAAAATATCTTTTCTTTCAAGTTTGTGGTTATAATGTGACAAAAATATGTACAAAGTGTATGAATATTTTTCAGGGTGCTGTAATTGTCCACATCCATGCTTCTGCAAAATTGCAATAAATAAAGAACATTTGCTCTTGTTTGAACTGAATTTAAAATGAAATAAAAAAATCACACCAAACAAAAACTTATTCCATCTCCTCATCTTTCTCACATCCTCCTTCGTCTTCTCCTCCAGGGAGCCATTCTCACCACCATGCTGGTGTCCAGAAACTTCTCAGGTGGGTGTGCCCTTCGCCCTCAGCCACCCACGCAGCACATTCAGAAGGAGAGGAAGAAGGAGAGTGGATACAGTCCTCTGCACCTCTTTTAACCCCCCCCCTCACCACACACACTCACACACACTCACCCACTCATCCTTAAAATAACAATATGCTTTTGTGTGCGCAGAAGAGTTTGGATGCTCAAAACGTTAAACTGATCTGAAACGTGATGCACCTGCGTGTTACACAAGAAGTTATTTAGTGTCCGTGATGAATCTATGAGAGCTGACATGTTGTTTTAGATTGTCATGTATCAGATCGTATGTGAGTGCCAGTTCTGTCTTTGTCCAAGCTAATGTAATCTCTCCTTGTTTGTTTGTTTGTCTGTCTGTGTGCGTCTCTCTCTTCTTCTGCTGCCCATGGAGAGTTTGCATGTTTAAAATGAAGTCAAATAGACTTTTAGAAGACTGATGTTTTGGGGAAACCATGTTGGTATAAATGAGTGACAATTAAGATTTTTTTTCTTTCTTTTTTGTTGCTTTTTTCTCCTGAGTCTGCTAAGAGTGACTTGTTTTTGCTGAGGCCCTGCTCTCAGTTTTCAATTAATTGGTCAGTCGATGGTTAGCGATTTCAGCTCTGGATCTAGGAGTCCACAGGGGGTGCACATGTTTGCTTCAGCCTGTTTGAATCAAAGTGTGGGTCTCTATCTCAGTGAACTCGAAGGTCATTGATAAGTTTATTTCAGTAATTCAGTTCGAAAAGGGAATCTCATATAGGCTCATTACACACACAGACTAAAACATTAAAACCTTGCTAAATTAAGTGTTTCAGACAATTAGAATGTTAAGAAATCTAAAGAAGGATTATTTAACCTTCCACGAGGAGTTTTGACCACAAAAAACGCTCTTTACTAAAGAAGCTACCTGTTCAGGATGCTGTATCTAAGCAGATAAGTTAAAGGTATTACAAAGGAAGACTAATACAAAAATACATGCACAATAATTTAGGAACACCACATCATTAAGAGGAACATAAAGGAAACCCTTATTAGAGGCTTTTGGGGAGATTCTCAGTGCTGTTATCACTCGTGCTGGAGTTGAAGCTCCACTCACAGGTAGAAACATGACAATCATCACGCTCCTTGAGCAAAAGCGTTCCTAAACCAGAGGCAACGTTTCATGTATGTAACGTTTTATCTTCCAAAACGATGCCGACATCAGCATGAATAATATGAACTTTTCTTATGTTTGTGGTGTGCAACGTTAGAAAGGGGTTCATAAAGTGGTATTAGTTAAATAGAGATCAATAGTTTACAACAATAGCAAATTGGCAGGTGGTGTTGTGGTGATAGCGTTAGCTACAAGCTGGTTAACAGAAAATTGGATTGCAGCACCTACTAAAACGATGTAAATACATAAATATTTCAGAGTTAAAGAGGTTTGAACAATGCATATAGCCTCCTTAGGACAAATACAGTTTATCTGCATGAATGTTGATTTCTTGTTTAGTTACTCTTTAAGTAGATGGAAAAACCTGTCTGACCTGAACTCATGGGATATTATCAATGCATATTGATGCAGGATTCTTACAAAAGTATCCCTTAATAGTATTAACTGCACACAATGTAAAGTGCATGGACCTACTTTTCAGTAGGCTCATATTAACTTATAAAACTATTTCTTTTTGAAGTTTTGGATTCCTATTACATATGAGCCAGTAGCTACACTTACACTCACATATAAATCTGTGTGAGTGATGAGTCTGTTTAAGAAATAAGTTTTACTTTTTGTGACCATGACTCACTGAGTTCCTCCTACATTCGGGCTGTAGCCATCACACCCTGTGGTTTTCTAGACGCAGACCGGAAATAATCAGATAAGAGCTGCCTCTTTTGCATAGCTCCTCCCAACTGTAGCATTTCTGTCCAATAGTGGGCCGGCAGCATACCAACTCTGCTGCTGCCGCCTCCTCCACGGCCTCACTGGCTCAGGAAGGTACGTCCCAGAGACACGCCCATCCACTTCCTCTCTACACACATGGCCTTTTTTGGGGGGAGGGGGGTCCATGGTTGCAGGGTGGCCCTCATTACCATCCCCATATTCCTGCATGCAGCCTCTGCCAGCTTTATCATTCGCATTAGGACACGACTCAGCATGCATACTCACACAAGTTTTGCTCACTGAGGGGTTTCATTGATTTGTTTTAACGGTAAGGCAGAGCCATCAGATTTTCCTCATGCTATCATGTACATAAGCATAAGTTAAGGTAATCGGCTTACTTTAGTTTGCACTTCAAAGTGCTTCCTGCATCCACATCTCACCACCACTCAGCCACAACCATTTCATTCCCCAAATTTAAGTCTTCACACCCCTGCGGTCCTCACCAGCCGGGTCTGGGAACGCTGGGGCAGGGGATGAGGAGGGGCATGTATTCTGGGGGCCGGAACCCGATACTGCAGGGGGTTGGCAAGAGCTTGGTTGGCGTGCTGCCATCGTCAGACCTGGTTCTGGTGAAACGGACGAAAGCGGCAGGTGTCGAGGGGTAGAGAGTAGAGGCTTTTGATGGAGACTTTGATGCTGCATGAACATCCTGGATACGCAGCGAATAGAAAGCCATCCCAAGTCTCATCTCTCCCTCTTGAGGCTTGTTTCAGTACTTTTGATTTAAAGTGCTGAAATAAGTCTCTCCTCTGCTCCTGCCGAGTGGAGACGGATGGCAAAGGTCGGCGATTCCAATGGTGGCTCCATGGATGTTTTAATGAGAACAAGGCAGTGCAGAGCAAAATGGATCCTTTTGTCCATGTTAGACGAGAGAATCTCCTTTGCTCTGCAGTGTTCGATCATTTCTGCAGGGGTGTGCGTGTGAACGGTAAAGAAACACAGGCTTTACTCTGAGGTTGTGTGATTGTTGTACTGGTTTCTGGGGTGTTTGTGGTGCTCTCCAAATGCGGGCTTCCTCGCTGACACTGGACCAAGGTGCCCGTGTGTAAGTGTGTTAATATGTGTATCATCTAGACCTCTCCTTTTATGGTCATCTGAATTTTTTTTTTGTTTGTTTTTACCCACTTGTTACGTCACTCATGGCTGCAAAATCCAAGCCTTCTTGATCGTAACCGCTTTTCCGCACTTCTCCAAGTCTGGCTAAAGCGGGGCTTTGCATTTTGCTCATGATGTTACCTTTTTGACAACATTTAAGTAAAAAAAAACTGGCATATTTGCACATTCTAAGCATTTACCTATCTAGTCTCAAATGTTTTGCTTTGCTGCCTTTTGCATGTGGGTGTCCTGTGTGGTGAAATCCTGTAGTGTTCTCTGGAGATGCCTCCTTCTGCTGCTTCCTAATGCAGTCTCCCCTGCTGATCACCATTCGGCGCTTTGCTCGAGCGGTGCAGGCGTCCTGTGGTCGGTCACCTCGACTTCATCTGTGCCGTCTTTTGTAACTTGTGATCCCTCATAATTTGGAGGGGAGGCCATATTTGGAAAGCAAACGAACAAGGCAGCCGTTCACCTTCATGCAGTGCCTTGTAAAAAAAAAAAAAAAAAAGTAAAGGCTTTGTCATGTTACAGCTGCAAACTTTTTTGTGTTTTATCTAACAACCACAAAATGGCACATCTGTGCTAAAATGAAAAAAAAAATTTGTAGCTTTAAAAGGTTAAAATATAAATCTGTCCTATTTTATTTGCAACCTTCTATTCTGATGTCCCTAAAAAAATCCGTAAATGCTCCATCTGTGGTTTAATCCCAATTTTCTTAATGCATAAAATCAAAGGTTTGTTGGAGATGATCAGCACACAGGTTGAATCTTTAAATCCACTTGAACTGATGGATTAAGCAATGGGAGCATTAGTCGAACATAAATCAAGGAATTCTGGAGGAGCTGCAGAATATCTGTCAACAGGGTAACTATTTGCTGTGCAATCCACAAATCTGACTTTTACGGACGAGTAGCGGGTAAACTACATAAGGGTCACAGTTTGTCAGATGAGACATAACACTGGTGAAAGCTGCCCACTTCAACCTCTGTAAAAAAAAATGGTGGCGGTGGCATCGTGCTGTGGGGTTACTTTTCTCCAGAATTGATGGATAAAGCTAAAAAAAGGGGGGTTTATTTTCACAGTTCAGTTTAAAAATGTGTATAAGTTAAAAGGGTTTTTTCAAAGATGAGGCTTTCATTAAAGACTTAAAAAAAAAGACTGCTAGTCATTCTCAGTCATTTTTTCTAAAGAACTATCAAAATATTAATTTTTCATTTTTACATTTGAACCTGGTCTGGAGATTCCACAGAATGAATTCAGCTGTAACTACAATGAAATGTTGGTTCTACATACACACTTGTTAGGTAGGTTAATTTGTCAGAAGTTTGAAAAACAGTTTTCCTTTTAATTCGCAATACGCCGCTTCGTGTTCACATATCCGAAGTTTGTTGTTGTGGCGGGACAAAAGTTCAAAATGTTGATGAACACGCAAGGCACTGCAGTTAGAAAACATTAGAAATTTTCTATTATTTTGTTATTATTTTGATTAATCAGCTTTCTTTGTCCCTGGTCATGGAATGAAACCTATTTTTACCACATATTTTCCTCTGTGGATGCTGCATGGCCAGGGCAAGATGAAAACTAGCATATGAGCTAAGGTCAAGGAGCATGGAATCTGTTTGCTGCTGTAAATGCTATTAATCTCTTTTGTAGTGTAATTCTAAGCCCTCTGTTCCAACCCTCCCCTCACCCCCCTTTTCCCATTTCTTGTATAAAGGTAAGAAACACAAGACAAGAGTTGTGAAAACTGTGTGTTTGTGGTTGTTGGTAGCAAAACAAGTGAAAAAGAAAACAGGGGGGAGAGCTTCAGACATGGAGGAAACTGGTCCTAGCCCTTAAAGGAAATCAATGATTTACATTAACTTAGCCCATCACAGTCAGTCCTGGCGGCGGTTTGAGTCTGACCATCAGCCTCTCCTACCAGATCTGCAAGGGTTTTCACCCAGACAGGAAATGGATTTAGGAAGTTTACTTTGCTCTCAGGTTTCTCTTTTATCCCCCAGATAGCCGTGAATAGATGAAGATGCGAATCGGTTTTTGCAGAGTGTAGCAACCTGTTCAGCTGAGGGGAAAATTGCCCCACATGTCCATTAAATGCATGTTCCTCTCTGAAAACATCTGGCCTTACTTGGTCACAAAGGGAAGGCTAATAGGGTTTCATAGATGCAAAAAAAGTTTTTAGATCGAGACCCCAGTAGAAGCTTAAAACCGGGTAGATGTTAGCGACTTCAATAAAACTTTTTAACCTGTTTTTCCATCCTCTATTTTTGCAGCATGCAAAAGTTTACTCAACAAGAAATCCGATTCAGCCAAGGTGAGCTTGTCCTAAGTACCTGTGTGACCTGCTGTGTCCTTTCTGTCGTGTCCCTTCTGTCCCTGTTCCACATACACAAGCTTACAGACTGGATTATTTGTTTATAGCGGGATAATAATCTTTCTTTTTGAGTCCTGCAAACTTGATTGATGCTAATCAAGCACCACTACCAATCAAACACTGGAACAGGTTAAGTAGGATCAACTTTTGATCAATTTAATAGCTAAGATTCTTTTTGGTTTCTTTTTTTTTTCCTCCTATAAAAATATTTAATGCTGACTTGGTAATTTTTCAGTCAGTTTGAATTGAAAATGACTTTAATATGAGTTCTATATGGTAAGTTTGTATTTCCTCCAATTTTGTTCTCGTTTTCTTTCTTAGTGTTTAGACCCTAAAGTTACTATATATATATATATATATATATATATATATTTATTTATTTATTTATGTTTTCTCTGTGTAGTTAAGTGGCTCAAGCATGGAGAGTTAGTGAGGCAGTAAAAAGGATGATCTAGAGGCCATTCTGTGGCACTCACCCCACTTATTTATCCTGTTAGCTCTCAGCAGCCCCGCGGCCCGTACAAACATTAGCCCCCTTTTCCCGACAAAGGCGTTTTCATTCGAATGCATCTGTGTGTACGTTTGGTTAGCTTTTGTGTTTACTTGAAGTGTTTGCGTTCTCGTCCCAGCCTTCTACCAACAACAGTAAGAACAGTATAGTCAGCGCCATCAATGCCCTGAAAGACACCAACATGGCAGCCAACGCCCAGATGGTATAGTAGGCCGCCGCAGTGCCAGTTGCCACAACCCTCCTCCACCTCCAAGTTGTTGCATAGTTGCCCGATTTATTTATTTTTCCTCCCTCATCCTCCATCATGCTTGTCATCCTTCATCTACGTTACAGGAGATGTTGCTATGTATCATTCCTCATCCCAGCAGTGTCAACTTGAAGCCATAAAATCTCCTGAAGGTGCACAAGTGTTACTGAGATCACAGTGCATTGAAGACTTTTGGAAATCCATCAAAATTTTAAAAATCATTACCTCAAATCTCAGCAGCGCATGTGCACCGGTTTAGTTTTACACACAATAAATTAGAATATTATTGAGAAGTCAGTTTATTTCACAATTCTAATTTAAGTAGTGAAACTTTATTTGTTTTACAGTTTCATGTGTTTTTTTTTGGTTAATTTTCACAATAACAAATTGCAATAAGTTGAAACCACAAATTTTTACCTAGTTGGAATATTGGAATATTGCATTGAAGAATATAAATTAAAAAATAGGTTTGTTAGCAGACATTTGGTGACATTTATTAACAAGGAAGACAAGAACAGTGAAAGTTCAAAGCGATATGTTGAAGCATGCTATTGAAAAGCTGAGTGAAGGAAAAAATATGGGTGAAATAGGTGCAGAAACAGCATTGAGAGGACTAGAAACCCCAGTGCAGATTTACAAGGTGGGGAGCACAAGGGGAGGATTTTGACTAAACTTATTATAAGGAATTTTATTAGGATGAAAAGGGTAATTAAAAAGTCACTACAGTCCAGGTTGTCAGTATTCCGTATATACGATATCTAAGCCTATCAAAAAGTGACAAGAATCCCAACGACCCTTTATTATCGTCACGATGAATCAAAATTGCCTTGGTGATGAAATAGTATTCAATGTAATGATAAAGTTGTACAATAATTGCCTGAAGTGGACTGTAATTAAAGTAAGAGCTTCAAGAACCACATAACCTTATCCAAGATTAGCCATATCTGGAACAATAATTTTAGGGGAGCACCGATACAACTTTCAAGACGAAACCAATATATCAGTCTTTAGTATTGAACGATACCGATATTGACCCGATACGATATCTGCATGAATAATACAGACTTTAATCACTTTCGTAGCGTGGAATGTTAGAAAATGCTTAATTTAGTGACATAACTCGGAGAATAGTTATGAGAAAAACTCATCAATTTATAATCAATAGGTTACTTAAATGATAAACCTTCATTGAAAAAGGTTCTGCAGTTAAATAAAATTCATCGCTGGAATGGACTGTTTATTTAATAGTGCTGATATAGGAGAATGTAGATGTAGGGCCATTTTGTTTTCTGGCATATATTAAAACTATATCAAAACCTGGTAAGCACACCCCCAATTCATTGTGTCAACTTGTGTTTGCAGCAGAGATACTTTTATTATAGCTGATTGTAAATTATCCATTTTATTTGGATATTGGTATCCCAGAGTCTTGTAGGAGGGGAAAGCACCGAATCAAAATGGCTTTAGATCCAGCATAAGTGTTCCACATCGATGGCAGTTTGGGTTGCCATGTTATCTAATGACGTTAGAGAGTGTTGAGGCATTGATCACACTGCAGTCTTTGAACATTTTAACAAGCAAACAATAAAAAATTGCTTTGGTTTTATGTATTTTGGATTCCTGTCTATATTTCCATCACTTTATTGAACAGGCTTCCTGCTTGTTTGTCTTCAGGGAACGCAGAACACAAAGAAAATCTAGCATGTCAAACCTTTTTATCCAAGCAGACTAGATTACTCCAAACTTCCCAAACATCGTTGGAGTATCTCTAATACAATTGTCTTTAAAGTGTTCCCAATAATTAACGCTGCTAATAAAACATGCAGCAATTCAGTAAAAGTTTCGCATTAAAAAGTATTCCAAACATATAAACCTAACATTATATAAGCAGTGGGCCCACATTTCTGTATTCTGATTAACTGAATTTTTGGTTTTCTTCTACTAAAAGAATTGATCATCTAAATTAACAGTGATAAGAACTTTAAACACATTTTGTTTGTAATACATCTGTGTAATAAATAAGTTTCACTATTTGAATCAAACTACTGAAACAAATTAACTTATCAATTATATTTAGTTTTACCAAGTTGCATCTGTTTAGAAAGCATGGGCTTGTTGGTTGGACTACATCCTGCTCATAACTTGCTGCCACCAGTTAAAGTTTTGAACATAGTTCCGTTTTATGCTCTTAACTCTTGTTTGTATATCCAGACTCTGTGTAAATTTTGAACATCCTAGTCCTAACCAGATATGCATCTGTCCATCTTTTCACTTCCAGCCATCTTTCTTTTTGCTCTGAACTTTTTAACCTATCCATCTTGTATTTTTTTTTTAAATTCTCTCATTTAACCAGCCGATCTTCATTGCCACCCTTACTGACATCCTGGTTGTACTGGCCTTATGCTCTTGTAGCATGCTGGGAATGATATGCTGTAGTGCTGTGATTTGGATTCGTTAGTTTGCTTAAAATGTGCTTCACAACTGGTGTAACGGGTCCCTAAATTAGAATATATGTGTACAACTGTAAAGTTTAAAGTCCTTTGGGTTTGTAGCTTTAAATTGACTTTTTTTTTTTTTTTTACCTATATGGTGGATAAACACTAGTAGCAAACCTTGTAACATAAAAAGACTTAAAATTGTGCCAGTGTAATAATGGATATTAAAATGTTTTAAATAAATGGTGAACGGTCTGTACTTGTGCAGCGCTTTATCTAGTCAAGAGGTATCGCACATCTACGTCACATTTGTTATTTGTATTTGGTTGTTTAAAGCATA
Organism: Orestias chungarensis; assembly: GCA_032876305.1. NCBI lineage: Eukaryota > Metazoa > Chordata > Actinopteri > Cyprinodontiformes > Cyprinodontidae > Orestias > Orestias chungarensis. The sequence continues at coordinate 839,243 of JAVLVB010000001.1, read as the reverse complement.
ATAGTGAATGGAAGTAGAAGAAAGTCAGTTTTTGTTTTGTATTTGGATTTAAATTATTTTGAATCTCTAGCACACAAATCAAGCTCCATTTGTCCACAGATGATTCTCTGACATCATTTTGTTTAGGACTTAAACATCTGTTTAGGCTAATGCCACACTTGTGAGGTTAAAACGGAGGTTAGGTCTCAGAAATAGTCGTAGGTGCAGCTAATTATTGCTGGTGAGATTCTAGAAACAACATTCGGAGAGTTGTGTTATTAGTTTAAATCCATAGTTGTCAGCTGGTATTTTATAATAAAAAACCTTATACAGATAAAATCCACAGTAAGATATATATATATATAAGTATATTTTCTAACCCGAGAAACTTCTCAGGTCCTCATAAACTGCTGACGATCTCCTGGATGGAAAGCCTGCTGAAGCTTGTGGTCTTCTCTTTGGGATGAACTGTGTTGTGTTTTCCCTCAGTGTAGGGTTGGTTCCTCACTAAAAGCCAAGACTGATTATCTTTTCTTATCCAAATTCAAACAAAAACTTCCTACCATAGCGTATTTTGGTTCGCTTTCACCATAAAAGCCCCCGTTACCTGTGTAGAGGATATCTTGACAATCTAGCAGCGCTCACTCTATACTTTTCTCAGTCGTAACTAGGCAAAACATCTTTCCAGGGAGGAAATGATCAATTTTCTATTTACAATTGGCAATTGAAACATTGTTTTTGAGATTGTTAACTTTATTTTTTTCTTGGGACTTTTCTAATGTTTCTAATTATTACCCTAAACGTGAAGCTAGATCTCTTTCATAGAAAACTTCCTTCATAAACCCACAAAGATGTAAGATGCAGTCCATCTGGCCCAAACCGTAAAATCAATAAAATGCAGGAGAACAGATTAAGTGTCTCATTGATATCGGCACTACACAGGAAATTGTCGGAAGTCTTTTTACAACTATTTTTTTGTTTGTTTTTGTTAAACCCCTGGCTGGTTTGTTCCTTGAACCATAACTCTATTGTTGAGGGCTGTAACTGAGGTGGGCTGACTCATACCCACCGGAACAATGTTTTGATGAAAGCAGATTAAAAACTTACAAAGTAAGAAATAAAGCACATTGAGTTTCAGTTTTCAAACTGAAACCATCTAATATTCTAGAAATGCCCTGTAGACTCAGACTGTGGAGTTGTTGCAGGCGTAAAGTAATCGGGACCGGTTCAAACCCAGTTGAGACGCACAATTTTTTGAGCAAAGACACGTCAGACTGACTGATCTGTTCTTCTCTCCAGGAATCCCAGAGCACAGTGGTGCACAACCCTCCAGATGGAGTCAAAGTAAGATTTTAGTTTTGTTGGGTCAGAATGCCACGCTGCGCGGATGACTTTCCCTCGAACATCTCCCTGTGTCTGTTTCATTGTCTGTCTGCTCCTCTCCTGGGATCCTTAGGGATCAACAGAGAGCAACGCCACAAACGACGAGGAGGAAATGAAAGGTAGGAAAGATACTCGAGTGTTTTTTTTCCCTCTTCCCTGTTTTCATTTACTGTCTCTTTCTTTCTTCCTTTTAGTGAAGTGTGTGCATTTGACTGTAGTGATCGGCAAGCGAGTTGCGGTCCTAAGCATGCCTGTCGTATGTGTGTGTTTGTAATTATTGTGTTTGGCTACATCTAGCGGACAGTTTGGCGCTGAGTCAGAGCAGCGCAGCCGAGGAGATGCCCCCACTTCTGCCCTCACCTCAAAGCTCACCTGCTAGTAAGTTTATCTATAGCAAAGAGAAGCTACATGGTCGCCCCCTTCCCCCCTGCAAGGACCTGAAACCCACTCCCTCCTCTCCCACCTCGGCTTCTTGTAGTCACTGGCGATGAATTCTTACATGTTTGAGCTCCGCTCACACTCTGATCCTCTAAGCTTTAGTTTTTGCACAGAAGTTAGTTTTACCTAAGTCAGATTCAGATGGAATATCAAAGAATTTTATCTTAAAAAGATGTGAAGAAAACATCTAGTTTTTTGCATCTTGGATATCTTTTTTAACAGTGACATTTTTCATTTACTAACTTTACTACTATGTATTGATATTGGTCATGATTTGAAAGTTTTGAAAAAACAGCACCGCAAAACACATTAAACTGTTAACGAAACAAATGTTTGATTTGAGTATATAAACCCATCTGACGTGCACTGTAGGCTGTCCTGATACGCATTTTCTTCCAACATGATTACAATTATCATTACTGCCCGATAGAGTTGTTGATTGGATACCATATCGGCATGAATCATCAACACTTTTTTACTTTTGTAGTTTGAAATGTTAGAAGAGGCTTGATTAAGAGATAATAATCAAATAAAGTTTACAATTATAGAAGCTCTGAATGCCCAATACAAGCTTCTAACTAGAAATTATGGCATGGCTTAAATGCTGGAACTTATTAGGTTAGCTTGAGATTTATTCATGTGTCTACACATTTAACGATGGATGTTTGGTGTAATTACTAGTCTTTACAAAAGGTGAATCCAAGTTGTAATAAACTGGTTCATCTCAAACTGTTTACTTGTATTCTCGTCATTAAAGCTTCCATTTTATTATAAAAAATAAAAAAAAATAGTTCTCTTACCTTAAAGCAGCACTACCTTAATTTTTTTAAAGCTAAAGTAATGCACCAGCTTTCAGGGAGATCCCCAATATTTTTTTGAGTATCTCTAGTTTTGGCTGCTCTGGGAACCTTGAACTGTGTGAGTTTGTGTTTCTTGGTGCATATATCGCCCTGTCCTCCCACAACTGCTCCAGTCGGTGGTCATCTAGCTTCCCCTGACGTTTAGTGTCCTAAACTGGCCTCCTAACTGCCAGCCCTCTGCCCATTTGAACCCTGCACAGCAGAGCATCATGTTTCTCTTTGTGTCAACATAATCTCCCCCCTCTCTTCTCATTTACATGTTTTGCTCAGTATAATATTCTTCCGTCTTCTGTGAAATGACGGCTCCTCCTCACTGAGTATTTACTAGTTCTTCTTCCTGCTGTTAAAAGAACACTCAAATGTTCTCCTCGCCTTTCCCTCTATGATTTCTGTTTTCCATTTCTGCCTAGTTGCTATAACATGCTGACTCCTTTTAAGAGTAGCATAAGTTAATAACATGTAATGGCTTTAATCTTTTCTGACACTCATCAGAGAAAGCTCTGTCAATCCATATGAACATTATGGGTAAAGCATCACAATTAGAGCTGTATAGAGCGTGCTTCCTGCCATCATCACATTCTCATGTGTCTCATCAACTTTAAGTTGGAGCTTGACTTCCTACAAGCTCCACCAAAAACAACTGCCACATCCCAAGTTACTTTTTTAAATTTTATTGCATGAACTGTGTGCGCACGTTGCATTTCATCTACCCTGTTGTCCTTCCACATGTTTGTTCACCATCCATTGTGTGTTTCAGTTCCACCGCATGATGTAAAGCGCATGGCATGGAACAGCACGGGCAACAGCTCCTGTCCCGACTCAGACCAGTCACAGTCCTCCAACCCTGCCGCTCCACTAGGGAGCAGCACTGTCGCTGCTAAAAACAACACTAAGCCGAGTAAGAGCACTCACAGACTTACCCAGCTTTCCCCTGCCTTCTGTTCTGTTTTGCTGCTTCCTAACCGGAGTGCACCGTTTGTCACAAATGTATTCGCACGCCTTGACGTTATCTCCTTTTCATTTCTCCTTGTTTAGCATTTTTACTTGTAGTTCTGTTTACAGATGTACTAATCTGATGTTTTTGACTGACTTACTGTTTCTTTTGCAAATATAAAATAACTTTCTTAAATCCTTTGCAAAAAGTGTCAAGGGTTGACCATATTTTAATTGATTTGACTTGATCCTAATTTCTTACTTTTTTTTACTGCAAAAACTGAGAAGTGGTGATTTCTTTCCACTCACAATTTGAATTCCTGTTTTGTTGGTTTTATAGGCTTGAAGCCCAAATTATGTAAAATTAAACAAATGAATGCTTAATGGGTTTACAATGTGGGACCTGCATTTATAATTGATGAAAGTTTGTAATAGATTTATGGAAATTAAACAAATTTTCCATCAGTTTTTGAAAGGGGCTGTATAAATCTCCAACAAAACTTTTACTTACTGTTGTAAAACGTATTTTAGTGTTCTTATCTCTGATTTTACGTAATTGACAACGATAGAACTTCAGAAAAGCATGCAGGGCATCAATATATTTTAAACAGTTTATGTATTCTAGGCACATTTGCTGCACTGCATCATGGGTAGAGAACATGCAAAGTAGAACAGAAATTATTCGTAAACAGTCTTTAGTCGCTTCAAAATAGGAGCATAGATTTAAACATACTAGAAAAGTTCTTTATCGTCATAACTTCGATTCAGATGTCCAATTTTAATCAACTAAACATTTAGAAAGCGGCTAAGTAAATAAGCTCATTAGAATGTATCCGTAAGAAATTATCTGGGGGAAGCTAAGTGCAGTAAATGCTTTTAAAGTTGGCAAAAACCCTAAAGCGCTAAACGGGAAATTAGCTCTGCTATTAGCGTATTAGTGGACGTGTATTATTGCTTTCCAGGCATTGGTCTCTTTTTTGAAGAAAGAGGTTAGCTAAAATGCAAAGCTAAATGTCCATCTATGGTCTAAACTGTCACCTACGGTCATGAAGCACGAAAATCATCCAAATCTACAAGATCAGGTCGATGTGCTCAGCTTAATGCAGCGTTCAAACCCAACCTCAATTTGGGCGCGTTTGCATTTTAGGGTCCGATGCTTAAAACACACTTGACGAGCAAATTTTCACTTTACCAGTCTCTGTGTACAATAGCGAATGAAATTGAGAGAGCGGCTTTGCTATGTTCAATGACAAAAAAGCACATTATCACTTCCGGGCTCTTGGTCTTCTGGCCCCTTGGAAAATGCACACCTATGTCAAATGGTTCAGTCTAAGCCCAGCGGCAAAAATTCCGATATTTCAACTCCAGCATTTGACAATCCTGACGTCCTTTACGCTTCAAAACGCGCAGCGCTGCACATGCGTAACGCACCATGGGACCTCTTGACACCCCCTTGTCCACCGTAGAAAAGCTTCTCTCTCACAAATCGCGTTGGTTCTGAACTGAGCATTAAAAAAAAGATGTGAGGAGCTTCATAAACCAGGGGGAGCTGAAAGTAAGGCTTTATCTCCACTTTGACAGGAGTCAGTTGAGCTGATTTGGGCACCTGGTCAGGTGGCCCGTTTGGTTTTTTGGGAATTTCTCACTTTGTACTTTTTTGTGTCCGTTTTCTCAACAGAAATGTTATAAGGACTTTAGCAACATTGGATTAAAGCTACTATTATTTGACACCATTTTGTTGTTTTTTTCATGTGGAAAAATAAACCACTTGTTTCAGTCACTGTCGTCATCTAAACTGCGATCCACCCACACAGAGCTACTCTGAATGTCTTTGGCTTCGACATTGTGTTATTTTGTGCTGGTTGTTTCTTTAAAATTGCAATAAGAATAATGAAAAGAAATGAGATAATAATTGTTTCTAGTGTAAACCTAAGATTCTATTTACATTTTGCTAAAATACTTGTAAATAAATAAATATTATTTAATAATATATAATCTAAGAAATGTATCTGTTTGTTTTACTAATAATATCAGCTAGCAGTAAATATCTTTTACAAAAACTGTTTTTAAAGATGTGAATTTGTTCATCAATATTTGTCTAATCAATAAATAAACTGTAGTCATAAGATAAACTGGTCTCTGTTGAAAATAGTAACTTATCAGCCGTCATCCCTCGACTCTTTATCACAGCAAAGTGTTGGGGCTATTTTAGAATAAAAAATGTTAAAAAAGGATAATGTGGGCGGGTGTTAGTTTCCGCTAGAAAACAATTTGCCTTATTAAAATATTCCATTATGAAAGATTTTCCCCTTAAAACTGGGACATGCCCTTTTTCTTTATTTTACCTGCATCGTCTCTCAGGTGCAGACTCGTTGCAGCTTAACTCTTACCGTCTTAGCCGTATGTTCCAGATAGTGTTCGAGGTGTTTGCCGAACAACAGAGACGTCCAAATACATGACCAGAGTCTGGATCCACCACTTACACTCAGGAAAATATTCAGACACACGTTCCATAAATTTAAAACTTAAATCCTCGAGGACAGTCTGAATTTAGGGTTGATTTATAAACACTTCTGACTTTACAATGACTTAGAACATCTAGGTTTGAATCTTGACAATATATGCATTTAATTATAGAAATGTGTTGCTTTTTTGTGTGCTTTTTTACTACTTTTGAGAAGCAGATTTTTTTATTTATTGTAAACATGTGAAATTATTCTTGATTAATCTACACAACAATTTCTATAATTGTCCTAGTACTCTGTCGTAGTTTCGTTTGATGTCATTTACTGTATTATTTTATGAAGTACAATTAAAAATGGCATTAAACGTGATAAAAAATAATGGTTTTAATAAGCTGTAGTTTGGTTCTAGGTTCTTTTAATGTTTTGTTTGGGTTGATCTTGTTTTTAAAGATGGTTTTGTAATTTCATTTAAGCTCTGAATCAAAGCTGACAATCCGACCTTCGAGCTACGATGTTTTTGTCAGCCGAAATGTGCCGTTAAAAGGCAGAAATGTTTCTGCTTGGCGGCGGCGCACGCTCCCATCAAAGTGTTGTACTGAAGGCGAGAACATGAGCAACTTGCCATAATGTGGTCAAGCTGCTTTCCTCTGACAGACGACGTTAAACAAGTGTTGGGCTGCAGCCGACGTTGCGGGTGAACATCTCTGAGTTGCCGTGCTGCTTTTAAACGTTCTCCACATGTTTTCTGATTTTCTCCACTCTCCAGGCCGTAAACAGGAGATCATCAAGATAACGGAGCAACTGATTGAAGCAATAAACAATGGAGACTTTGAAGCTTACACGTGAGTGCTGAGCTTTCCTCATGCAACGTGGAAAAGTTGAGAAATCATGAGTAGAAATACGTTAAATTGCTTTAAACGGTTCTCTGAACAAAATTAGACTCAATTATTTGATTTATTTAGCCTCTTACTGACGAGTATCTTAGTAGAGTAGAGCTAAGTATGTTTGAGTTGTTGAAATTATGGTGTGCAAATGGGCAAAGGCCTCCAGGTCATTAATTTATTGTTCTTTTCTTGCCTTCCGCTTCTTCCTTTTTCACTTCCTAATAAACCATTAGGATTGTGTGATGGTCTCGAATGTCCTGCAAGATCCTTTTACTAAAACCAAAATTTAGTGAACCAATAATTCTACTGTTTGAAGGTCTGGTGACTCTCGAGCTTCAGCGTCCTTACTGTCTGCCTTTTTGTTGTTTCCTGTTTGTTTGTTTTTGTTTTTTTTGCTGCTGTTCCTTTAAATTTTAAACCTTTTCTCAGAATGTTTCTGCTGGAACATTCAGAGCCTTTACTATTGCACTTAAAATCATCTCTCGTCTCAACATTGACAGTTCCATTAACCTCTTAATTTGCAAGGTTGAATGTATATTTTTTAAATAAGTTTGATAGCAGCCGTGCTCTTTGTTTCCTGGTTCTGGTACTCCCTTTGACTTTCCTTCTCAGGAGGATTTGCGATCCCGGACTCACGTCTTTTGAACCCGAAGCTCTGGGAAACCTGGTGGAAGGCATGGACTTCCACAAGTTCTACTTTGAAAACTGTGAGTGTTTTTCCAGACTTAAAGTAGAGAAAACAAACGTCACTCATGGTAGAAAAAATAAGTTTATTTTTTTTTTATAAACACTATAACTATAACCTAGATTTTAACCTAGTTATTGAGCAGCTAAAGTGCGATCCAAGTCGCCTAATGAAACGTAAACGAGTTGATCGCTTTTATCGTTTATCTGTCCAGTGTTGAGCAAGAACAAGAAGCCCGTGCACACCACCCTGCTCAACCCGCACGTCCACCTCATCGGCGAGGACGCTGCCTGCATCGCCTACATCCGGCTCACGCAGTTTGTGGACTCCACCGGCCGCCCTCGTTCCAGCCAGTCGGAGGAGACCCGGGTTTGGCATCGCCGCGATGGAAAGTGGCTCAACGTTCACTTCCACTGCTCAGGTGCACCGGCTGCACCCCTACAGTGATCAGGTACAAAATATCAGCCTAACCTTCGTGTCTGGTCTGAGCTCAGTCTTGAAATCATTAGGAGCAAAAGGACGTTTTCACACGGAATACTGGTAGCATCTCATAATGGGGTGCGTTTGATTTTTATTTATTTTATTACCATGGAAGTTCAAAGATAAAAAATATTCCTGCCCTATCAAAATAAAAGCACTTCAAAAGTATGTGTAAATAACACAATAAAGAGCAGATTTCACATTTAAACGATTTCAAACATGTTTACCATTCAGGCAAAGATTTCAAATGCAGATTTAGGAAAGGTTTTCTTCTAACAAGAGAAGAGAAGCTTTCAAATATAAATGTGTTTTATAGTAAATCTGGATATTATTAAATGCAGGGAGAGACTGGTGTCAGCATCGTCTTTCTCTGTTTCAAATGGAAAAACAGACCACACCATCATCAAGTACTGCATCCTTCCTGGGATTAAAGCGAAGCTGCTGCTGTTGTCTATCACAGTCAGTTGATTGGAGGACAAAAAAAGAAAGCGTCACTGCTTGCAACAACCGCGTGACGTGCTAGTTTCTACTCCAGGGTGCTGCAGCCTCGTTTGCTCTGTCTGGTAAATTAAACCCAAAAATTTAATAGTACTACAGAAAATGTGTCGTCATTTTTAAACAAACCTAAATTTCTTTTCTTGCATGTATTAAACTAAATGTGGATAATATTATGCAGAAAAACAAACATTTTTAAAATAGATCTTCCTTTTTTCTAATCGGAAACAAGATAATTCTCAAATAACAAAAAATGGATAAAAAAATCTTATTTGTACTTTTTTGTCATTCTATCATGGTTTAAATTATTTAGTGAACAACAAATCACAAATGCATCATAAACAAATCAGTTTTAAAATAATGTTACAGTCTAAGGAAACCTGGAAACCTTGTTGTTGACTTTACAGCAGCCCCTCATTCTGAGCATGCATTTGGCAAGAGTGGAGACTCCCACTTGTGGTGGAACCACACTCTTGAATAAAACAGCTCTTCAAAATAAAAGCACTTTATTGTTACTAATGAAAGGTCCTACAATAACCGATATTTACTTATCTGTACTGGTTTTCTTGGCGGGAAATGTATTTATATAAATGTTTTTAATGAGTACAATAAAACATTAGTACACTTTCTAAGTAATGCACAGCTCATTATTTTAAATGTTAAATAATTTTTTGTGAAGATGATTGTTGAGGTTGTCTGATCGTGACTTGAAAAGAAACATTTGTAGGCAATACTGCAGTTCTAGTTTGATGGAAAGTCCTAATCAGTATAAAACGTTATTTAAAGAGTTTATCACTTCTGATTTTCAATGATGCGCCATTTTATAATGAATGAATGTTTTGAAATACCTTTGCCTTCTCTCCCTCAGCGGTCCCGAGGCTCCAGTCCTCTGGAGCGAGTTTATTGGGGGGCAGTTTTTTCAGCGAGCGTGTTTTAAGAGGCACCTCCTCCTGCGTGGATTGGATCGTGCCAGGAAGCCCGGCCGGGCGAGATCGTGTCCCTCTCCACGTCACCAACAAAACACCGTCCCTCCTTTGACCCGCCGGGGGCCGGCTGAACACAAGAACCCCGACCCGACACCTCCATGAGATGACGATGCATGCATCTGGCGCCTGACTGGAGGGAGCATCTTTGCCCTCTTGTCCCTCCCCTGGCAGCCATCTTTTTTCTGCCTGCGCGAGATGACGTGTCCCTGGGGAGGAGAGGATATACAGTTGAACTTGTGACAGTTTATGAGTATGAGTTATGAGTGTACTGTGTAAATTTTATGGCTAGATGTACCAGAAACCACCAAAAACCAAACCAAGCATTTATCTTTATCTGGGGAAAAATAAAATAAAGGGAGGAGCGGAGGAGGGGGAGTGCTTCGATTTCGTACACATTTAGCGATTACCAGGTCGGAAGTGTTCTCGCTACCTGAGTGTTGACATGAAGGGAAATCTTTCCTTAACTGAATTAAAAGAGAGAAAGAAAAGGGAAAAAAAACAAATCGGGTTCGCTCTGAGGACTTGGTGACGAGAGAAACTTGATATCAAAAACAGGAAGCACCAAAGTGTAGGACTTTAGTGTAGGCTATCTACATGTTTGTGTTTTCATCCGTGTGCTTGTCTTTCCGACCGACCGGAAGTCCTCATCGTGGGATCAGAGCAGCGGGAGGGGATCGTTAGCGGAAAAGTGGGGTTTGTCCGAATTGAGGTCGACACGTTCTCGTCGTCGTCGTTGTTGTCGTTGTTGTTGTTGTTTATTAGCGTCCCAATTCTATTTGTGAGACATTCGTTTGTGGGGGTTTTTAACTTAATTTTTTATGTTTCGCTCTGACTGACTATAATCGAAGCTCCTTCCTCAAAGCAGCTGAGTTTGTGTTTTTCCTTCTTTTAGCTTTTTGTTTTTATTGAAAATTAGGATTTTATCATGCACATTTTTAAGGCTAACCGCGTTCTGTCGTGTGTTTCTAATATGCAGTGGAGGGAGGAAGAGGAGCAGGAGGCCCGTACCATAAAAAGCCGCCTGCGTTTTGCATGTTTGCTCGCTTGCCTCTCCGTCGTCGATCCTGTCCCTCCCTCGGTCTGTTACGCTGCTTTCTGCAAGGGCCTGGTCTGTTTATAATCACTGTGTAAATACAGTGTGTGTATAGATATATGTAGAGATGTGTAATATATGTACATGTATCTATGAGACATTCATGCTGTGCATTTTGGGGAATCGACCCCCCCCCCCTCCCTCCGTCCTCTTCTGCAACTCCCACTCTAGTTTTAGGAGAAACTCTGTCCTCAGAAGTAATTGAGGTATTGGAAACGATATATAAACTCCTAGCTGACACACTCCTATAGGCACTCCCGTGGCCGTTCGACTGTTTATGAAGAAAGGGAATAAAAACAAAACCAAGATGGTGATAGCTTCTCCTTCCCTCAGAAACTCTCCCAAGAACTATTTTTAAAGATACTAGTGTCCTTATCTTCTGGTCCCACAACGCTGTGAGCCGTCTTTTTCATATCATGCGCAACCACGTCCTCCAGGGCGGTGTGATCTTTAGGCTTTGTAACATAACATATCTGCACAGCCGCCGTGACCGGCACCACCCTTGTTGTGCTACTTTAGGTGTTGTCGCCCCTATTATCTCCATTTTGACTGATTGACTGACCTCCCCACCGCACAGCCTCTCTGCTCTTGAAATGATTATTTGTTCCTTTCTCTGTTGTTCCGGTGTTACTGGTTTTTAAGTTTTTATTATTATTATATTATTATTATTAATGTTGCTGTTGTTGCTTGTTTTTTTTTTTGTTTTGTTGCCAATCTGCCAAGCTGAAGTTCTGCACTCTCTCTCTTTAATCGTAATGAGGAAGAAAAAAAAGAAACAAAAGGGAAGAGGAAGTGACGACGGGGAAAAAAAACTTAAGGGATATTGATCAGGACTGAATTATTTATCAATGTAATCGACCCTTGGTGGTTTTATATGGCACCTGCTGCGAGGAGAGAACGCGGTCTTGTGCAGGTTTGTGCCACCGTTATCTGCATGTTTCAGTTACACATTTCTATCACCAAATATGGATGGAGCTAGTGTTAATATATTTGCATCTTTGGAAATGTCCATCCATCCAAAATGTTGAACAAGTGATATGAAAATATAAAACAATTAAGGAAAATAATGAAAAAAAAGATTTAAAAGAGAAAAAAAAATTTAAAAAAAGATTAAGGCGCCGTAGCTTGGTTTGAAGCCCTTGATGTTCTCCCTGCGTTGTAATAATATATTATTGGGCTGCGCTTCTACCCCCTCCCTCGCCCGGCCTTCAGATGAATGCTGGATTTATATATTTTCTCGCTTTTGTTTGATTTTGCATGATCACGATGTACAATGAAATACAACCATGAATTGCCGACTATCAAAGTGTTTGTCTGAGTGTTAGTTGGTCTCCATCATAGCTTTGTTATTCTTGAAAGTATTTAATAAAAATACTATTTCAGCACTGCTACGGATCTCTGGAGTCCTTAATTTCTTCGCCGTTGGTTTCATGAATCTCTGCATGAATCTCTCTGAGCCGTGAATTTCTTTTCTTTTTTTTTTTTTAGACAATCCTTGCTTTTGAATTAATCTTTAAAGTTTTAGTTGATTATCAGCATCACAGCTATTTTTTCTGTTTAATTTTAAAACCATTCGTAACTGCTTCATCTCATCAAATTTAAGAATAAATATTGCAATATTTAGATTGCAGGCTTTAGTAGGTCCAGATTTATCCACAACAGCTTTAAAAGTAGGATTTTGACAGTGCAGTATTCAAGCACATTTGATAGGAAATTGAGTGGAAGGACAACCTTGTTTGTCTTTAACACTGTTGAGGATTAAGTGAAGCTGCTGACGAAGCACAAGGCAGAAGCATAGAAACTTTCAACTGTAAGACAGACGACCAGCCAATGCTTCAACACAAATATGTTGTTGGGTATTTAAAATTTGTTCTTGCCTCTGATATTTTACAAGATCAAACACGTTGTTGTGACCAAAAAGATTTTTTTAAATATTAATCTTTAAAGCAGATCCAACATGTTTTTTTGATTAATGCAAATATAAAGTTTTGCATTAACATGGCCTCACCTCTGCTGTAATACAGAGTTAGCTTGATGTAGGTTTTGGCAGCATCTAAAAATGCTTGTTCATTTGTTTGGTTCAATCTGTGCTTGACTGCTTCTTATGAATTGTTTCACACCAAAGATGCCAAAGGGATTGTGTTTATAGTCTGGAAAAGTCCTTAAAACCTGACTGATTTAAAAAACCTCTGGTTAGTTTTTAGTAGAAAGTAGAGAAAGAAACCAATGAGCTTTAAAAGAGCAAGATCTTGTAGGTTAGGATTAGAACCAGAAGATTAACATGAAACGGGGTTTTAAAAAAGATGTAATATTTCTTTTACAGTTTTTCATAAATTCAGATTTCTGATTTATAAATGTTTTACATAAGGTAAAACTTTTGGCATCAATTTCCAATCGTCCTACTTCAACTATGAGGTCTCTTAAATAAAACCCAGCAATAACCAAAGTTAAGTAAAAGTCTCTGTGTTTAGTTTATTCTTAATTTAAATCGAAGGCTGTTGGGTAAAAAAAATAAATACTGGAAGACCTCTGGAGAAGCTTTCATCTGGACAACTTTTAGTTGTGAAATCAGTGCATATGGTCTTTATGTAAGACCGACAAAATAGTTTGCTCAAAGTATTAATGCATGCCACACTTTTCAGAATGTATAAGTTAAAAAAAAACAGCAATAATACCACATATTTTTCTATTTCAGCGCTATTCACCACTTTGTTGATTTCTTCAAACAAAAACAAAAGTGTATTTGTTTCAAAGTTTAAAAATTACATGTTCTTTTTGTTTCTTACCAAAGTAACATTTAATTTCAACCACTAAGAACACATGTAAGGATTTTGTGCATTATTTAATTTTTTTTCCAAAGGCAAGCAATCTAGCTGGCCTGTTGCGGGCCACACACACACATACACACACACATTCAATATTAAGAGATAAAAGTGCAAGAAAAACTCAAAAATGGCCTTAATTTATAATGGCCTTGGAAAATTTTTCATATTGCTTGGTTATTTATGTCCTTATAACCAGTAAGGTCCATGGATTTTATTAGAGGTTTAAAAGATAGATCAACAAAACTTTTTTTATAATTCAGAAATGTAAATTTATTTATAACAAAATCTATTTATTTATAAAAAAAAAAAAAGAAATGTGTTGACAGTGGCTTACAGAAAGAGCCTATCTTCTTGTGTGAATTATTAGGCCAATATCCAAACTTTTGAACACGTGCTGCATTGGTGGCAGTGTCATGCTGTGGGGATGCTGGTAAGACCAAAATAAAATATTAATGGGTTAGCAGGAAACTCGAGACAGCGGAAAATGCTCACCTTCTAGTTAAATAACGACAACTCAAGACATACAGCGAAAGCTACATCGACTCAGTCAAGGTTTAGACCTGAATACAATTAAGAATCTGTGCCTGGATTTAAGGAGCAAGGGCTGCTAAACCATCTTCTAGAAAAGTTACTTCACTACAGGCTGAATATCTTCTAGTATTAGTTTTGAAGTTTCAATCAAAATTACATACTGTAAGTGACTTTAAATCGCTGAGAGAAGATTGCAAATTCATCTGCAGAGACCAGAGATGGAAATAAAATACATTTGTTCACTCTGGAATACTTTGGGATATTTTTGTTCGGCCCCCTCCCCCGGATTTGCACCCATGCCCAAGTCAGGGTTGGTATCCCACATACTTTTAGTTATTTCTTACTCCGTTTTTAAAAGTTACGGGGTTGCATACAGCGCTTCAACCATCATGGGGGAAAGAGTGTAGGCTGTGGATGAATAGAAATACCTCGGACAACACAAGAAGGGACAATGTCTGACACTGTTGTTTAAGCTTGAATAATAGGCGATGCAAATTAGGATCAAGAAAGTGATGTTGGTTTGCCGTCCATTGCAAAACTTTGACATGCAGATTAGGAAGTAGGACCATATGGAGCAGAGACACAGTAGGAAACCGGAATGGACACCATCCTGGTATCCTCTCTGTCCTGATGCTCTCTTGTTTCTGCTGCAGCAAAGTGTACGAAAAGAGCCTCTGCTGGTGTCGGTGATGGTCCGAGTTATTTTCAGGTTTTTCAGCGTGCGTACGTTTCTAGGATGTAGGACAGCTCCCCTGGTCCGTCTGCTTTTCAGTATGAGTAATGAGGAGAGTTCAGCAGCTGGTTAACTCTGACTCTCTCACACACACACACACACACACACACACACACACACACACACACACACACACACACACACACACACACACACACACACACACACAC
>JAVLVB010000001.1:783167-824203 GCA_032876305.1 Orestias chungarensis | reverse complement strand
AACAGTTTTACACAAACACCTTGTTTGGTTCCTGTTGATTTTTCAAGCCACTGCCTGTAGTTCTACCTTTCAAATGAAATCCCCCAGAGATTTCACCGTCTATCAGTAACTTGAAAAGCATGGAAGTCATAGCACAATGGGAAAAGAAGGAACAGCTACAGATCTGACAAAAGGTGTTATCAAGTTATAAACTGAAAAGTGTGGCATGCTTTTGTATTAAACCCTCACGAGTTTATGCCATGTTGCAGTGTCATTGCAGTTCTTCTTGGTGCAAAGATCCACAGATTTCAAGTAATGTCACAGGTGTGATGGCCACCTAATCATCCTTCCTTGCAACAGAGGCAGACAAAGCTGTTTTTTATTGCTTTAAAATCAGGAATCAGTTTATTAATATAGCGCCAATTTACAAAGCACTTCACAAGAAAATCAATTAAAATCATGGCTACATCATTGCAAATCAGTCTCAAAGTTTCCAATCTAATCCAATGACTCGATGCAGATAGCATCTAGTCATTGACTTGCAGCATTCAATCCTCCGGAATCAGACCGAAACGATAGAAATCAACAAACAGAAGTGGTTTCATTCTTTGAGAGGTTGGATGAGGAAGGCTAAGGGTTAAATGATCAAAGGAACTATAACTATTAGTCGGCCTTGGATTGATTAATAAATCAGATTGAAAAATGCTTCGTACTCCTTCACTTCTCCCAGTACTTTGAGGAATGTGAAAATTTTAAATAATTAGAGGGAAATGATTCGTTGATACTAACGTAATCCTCTTGCTGCAGCCAGGTTTCTGTAAAACAGAGCAAATTAATTTGATTATCAAGAATTAAGTCATTAACTAATAAAGACTTTGAGTAGATAGATCTGATGTTCAATAAGCCACATTTAATAGTTGTACCTTTTCTTTTCATCTGAGTTGTTTTTATCTTTATGAGATTGTCAGGATTCGCTCTCTTTTTTTTTTTGCAAGCTCACAAACCGAACCAACACTAATTTTAGTGACCTCCAATTGGCGTAACCGGGTGTCATTACCGCCAACGTGAAAAACAATCCTACTTACAATCTTATTTACGATTATCCTTAGCCCGTTTAGGACAATTACGGTTTCTAAAAACGTGAAGTGGAGCAACCGAAATTTTTGATTAATGTGTAGATGTATTTAGAATTGGCTAGAAAAATACAGGAGGGCACGGAGCTAGCAGACGCTAACAGACACGCAGTGCAAAGACAGGAGGTTACGTCGACACGTCGCAGGAGCCTCCGTCCAGTCTTCAGAGGCTACCTTTGAATGTCGCGGCTTTTAGAAACATTGAATCACTGAAGGGATGGGTTTACATGTTGTAGGACAGCAGCTTTTAGGTTCTTGACTTGAACCTGGTAACCCGTTGAAGGTCTCCTACAAGACGAAGGGGTTTTAGGGTATCTAGAGTGAAATACCAGGCCGTCATCTCCACTTCCTGCTGATCCTGCTGCTCTTTTTCTTTGTCTCTTCACCTGTAAAGATCTGATCCTGCAGTCCTCTGACGTTTTGAGGGTGGCGGTCCCCGGATCACTCCTGATGCTCCTGTTGCCCTCTGTGCTGAGCTCATTGTTCATGTGTGAAGGACTGCAGCATGAGCAAAATCTCTGGAGGAAACTGTTGTCAGCGTGCACAAGCTGCTGCAGTTTTTTTCCCTTTTTTGTTGCATATTCACTGCAGTGCACTGACATCTCGCTCAAAAGCTTAAATATGATGCCATCAGGAGTTTGATCGCCTCTTCTTAATCATCCAAATAAACTTTGATTAACTCCTTTTAATAAAACAGGTTTGTCTGTTGAAACATGAGAAGGTAGCCATCTTTCATGCTGGATGTCAATCTTTAAACTTATGTAGCTATCAGTATATCAAATTAAAGCTAATTTATCATCAAACAAAAATACAAAACAGTTTTAGGAGTTCATTTTAATGGATGATTATATTACTCACACTATGGTCTGTTTGCTAATGATTTAAAAAGAGATTAACCAAAGCTCTTAGCCATTTTATAAATTACCCCTGCTGCTTTAATGATAATTTAACATGCAATTCAAAGAATTGTGAAAGAATTTTCATAAAAATGGATTTATTTGTATGTTGTTTAAAGAAAAGGCTATACAAAATCTTCGCTTTGTCTGCATCCTTCACCAGAACTGACTCTAAAGTAAGAATCCAGCGTCTTACTCTGGTCCGGAATCGGTTTGTTGGCTGACTGAAGGTTGTAACTTTGTCATTTAATGTAGCTCTCATTTGTCATCAAAGTAATTTTTAAACCTCGGCACAAAAGACGTGCTTCTAACCGGATTGTTCTTGTAAGACTGAAAGGCTGATGTTTGTGGTTCAGTCGGACTGGAAACCTGTTTTGTTCACCATTGGGGATTTAGGATTATGAAACCATTTTAAAACCTTAAAACTTAGTTCTGGCATTGAATGGGATCCAGGTGTGGAGAAAAAAATATAAATGAAGCAAAAGTTGCAAAAGTAATATTGCACATGATCTGATGTCTAACAAATCCCATCAGTTTCACTTTTTGAAAATTCCTATTTGATAATATACCACATGTGATGTGTTGCATAAAAATCCACATATACAGTACATGCACATGCTCATTTAAAAGATTGTTTTCATATATTGCTGTCAAATTTCCATATGGTTCCCATTTACCATCATCAAATCTGACCAAATATTTTGTTGTCATTTATTTCTTACATATATAATCTTGTGAATATAACTGTTTGTTTAACCATGATCCAAATCCACATTTGAACAGGTGCTTTTGAAATTCATGGGATGTTTTTTTTTTTTTTACCAAGGTATTGTGAACAGAAACATCAATTGCAATTAAATCTCAAAGAAAGTTGATTGAGCTGCTCCTTATATCTGTTAGTTGAAACATCTGGTTTGTCATTTCTGATTTTTAGAAATCGGCTCTCCTTGGTTTGTAGAAGATGGGTGTTCAATAGGAGGAGTTATCCCAAGGTCCGGATTAACCAATCAGAAAACAGACTTGAATTTTATTGTTTTAGTTAGATGTAGTTTTCAAATTCATGCAAACATGTAATATAGATAGATAGATAGATAGATAGATAGATAGATAGATAGATAGATAGATAGATAGATAGATAGATAGATAGATAGATAGATAGATACTACGTCTGTAATTTGTTATTATATTTTTGCATAACTTTGACCGCTGCATCGCTGTTATCCACCATGCAAACATTAACTCAAAAGCTCGTCCCACGCCTTAAATAGTTCCAACGAAACAACAACATGTCTGTTTGCAGTTCACTGCGTTGAAATCATCGGACGATTAAAGTGGAAAAGCAATGAAGAGTCTTTAAGAAGATTGAGCCCTGAGGCTCCCATGACTTCCCTCTCCATCAGTAATTAATAATTTAAAACCACATTTCATCTAAAGTGACTTGACGGTCAGAGCAAAGATGTTTTCCGTGTGAAGTGCTCGTCATAAAATCACAGTCTTCCATTCCTTCGCCATTAATAATATTTAATTTTCAAAATCTCAGCCTATTTTATATAAATAATTCACAATAAATAAATTGGCCTCATCCTGACAGGCTGCAGACTCATTATGGTCCCTGTGAATTACTGGCCAATCCGCTCTTATCCCTCTGTTTTCATGCAGCAACAAAGGAAATGATTAACAGCGCTCATGGGTGATGCAGAACAGCGGTTAAGAAGATTTATTTTGCAATTACTTGCAGTTTTGTAAGTAATCGCTTTGTTTGTCTTTGTTCTGTACAGAATCCATGCACTTTTGTGTTTGTTTGTTTTTTCAAAACAGAGAGATCACTGCTCAGCCCACATTAAGCTCTTCCCTCTGGACCAAGAATGGGACAATCGACTTAAATGAGAAAACTTTGTGGACCTTTAGGTCCGTCAAACCAATATGTTCATTTCAAGGATCTATGTTCAACATAGAGGAATTCATCCAGGTTTTGCTTGTATATTGGGATTTATCAACCAGCTGTGAAACAAAGCCATATTTTTGTTACAATACCTACACTGTGCACATCTTTGGCTGGTGCACACTCTTTTTGACTCACAACATATAGAAATAAGTCTTTAGTTAGCATTCATGCCACCCCCTGAAATGCCGCTGGGGCCAATTTAATTCACAGATGAAGTATGGAAACATTCAATCAAAGAAGCTGCCAGGAGGCAAATTGTAACTCTGGAGAAGGTGCTGATATAATCTGACTTTCATAGAAATTGGTTTTCTGCTCCTATTTAAATCTGTGTCAAACTATATGGTTAGAGAGCTGAGTAGAGAGACGTTGAAGTAGGATATGATCCTTCCACTTTATATGAAGCATGGAGGAGATGGTTTGAGCTTCCTTCTTCTCTCTCTGCTCTGCATCCTTTTCTTCTCCTCCAGGACTTTTTGGGTCCTAACTCAGGTTTTGTTTGAGCTGGTAGAGATGCTGATCAGAGGAAAAACCAAAACAGTACTCAGGGTTATGCGTCAGAACAACTATCCACAAGTAATCCATCCAGCTGCAGAGCATAGCAACCAATTCCAGAGGTGATAATTTTACGAAATGGTGGCAGCATCATGCTGTGGTGTCTAAATAAAACTTATCAAAGCTACGAAGGATTTGAATCTGGTCTGGAGGTTCACCTTTCAGCAGGACAACAAACACAGTGGAAGCAACAATGGAGTGGTTTAGATTACATCTTGTTTATTATTCATGGCAACATCTGAGGATTTTCTGTTCACGGATGCTCTTCATTCAATCAGACTGAGAACGGGAGTGAATTTCAGCCTCTAGATGTGAAAAGGGGTAATTCTTATAACAAACAGATTAGCTATGTTTCCAAAAAAATATTGTGACCACCGAGGGTAAATCGCTGCCCTGGAGAATAACAACAGTTCAATAAAAAAACACAATTTTAAATTTCATAGCAAAATTTGACACCTGTACTTTTCCCTCTAGTGAAAGGGGTATAAAAACTTTTGCAAAGTGTTCCTTTACATCTTTATCTTCAAGTGTGATCTTTTTGTAGGCTAAAGATGTATCCGTGTATGCAGATGCAGCAATAAGAGAAGACATGGAGGTTTTTAGTCAGTAAATGCTTTAATACCCAATCATGATTTAGCACGGTACACCAGGTTCAAAACGGGTTTATTCAGCCTGCAGCCTTACATCTCGGAGACAAACTGTATTTACAAGGGATCGCAGTCTGAGGAGTGCTGCGGGAGTGGATTTATGTACAGGATCGGAACAACGGGCTCAGGACATGCGGCAACAGTTCACAGGATGCTTTCACGACACAATGATTCACAACACATCAAGCAGGAGTCCTTACACTTACTGCCACAGTAGAAAAACTAACCCAGGGCCTGGTTGCTCTGCAGCGCCGCAATGTCGCCATCTTCTGCTCGGCTGAAAAGGCTTCAGGAGGATCTACCATTATCTAGACTCAGAAGCAGCTATCTATCCATCTATCTATCTATCTGAGAAACTACCTAATGTTTGGGTCAAGAGCAATACAAAAAAAGGATACTCATCGCCAGACTGAAGGCGTCCGATGGCTTTCAAGACAGATCATTTCCTGTACAGGCTTAAAGGACCATACCAATGCAAGTGTGAAACTATACCTATTCTACTGTCTTCGGGTTAATTTAGGGGATTAGTAACTCCCTGTTTCATGTTTTAATCGAACAGTAAATCATTTATCCACATTTCCACAGCTCTGGGCTTTTTAGCGTGGAAAGGTTTCATTTGGATAGGTGGAAGGAACTAACAGACAAACAAACGTACGAAGGAAAAAGATAAGAAAGGAAGGAAAGGAAGATAGGAATGAACAAAGAAACGAGAAGAATGAAAGAAAAACAGAGAGAAAACAAGGAGAATCAAGGATTGAACAAAAGATGCAAGAAAAGAATTATATATATATATATAATATAAAATGAGGAAGGAAAAAGGAAAGAAGAACGAGAGGAATAGAGAGCAAAAGGAAGATAAAAAAGAAGGGAGGTAAGAAAGTTTTGAAATGAAAGTATTTCTCCCTATCCTTTTATCTTATTAAGTGTGTGAATGTGTGTGTGACTGGGTGAATGAATGGAGTGTCGTGAGAATTGAGAAAGCGCAATACAAGATCAATCCATTTACACATCTTATTTCATTTTCATCCAGAGCTGGAAAACCATTTACCAACCCTTCCTAATGAGGCCTGTATTATCAGTCATGTCTACAGTCGGAAGCTGTTACTTCTGCAGCGCCATATTGTGGTGGATGAACTAACTTCATGCTGAAGGTCGCAGCAGCAAATCGAACAACAGCAGCAGATGCTAAAGCAGAGGTATGGTCCTGAGTTAAGCAGCTAAATCACCTACAGCACTTTCACTTGTAACGTTTTAAGACAACACCCTGAAGAAATGAGCCCTGTTCGGAAAAATTAAACACACATGAAGTTTGTTATAAAAGCTGATCCGGGATGAGTCAGGTGTCTATATCTAAAGTGTGGATTCTTACAGACAGCCTAAGTTTTACATGTTCTGGGTTTTATCGCTATTTTCTAAGCAACTCACACACAGGACGACAGAGTAAAATTAGATTAGCATAGATTAAGGTGTGACCATGTTCATTAAATCCCTTATAGTTTTAGTCTGCCACTCTGATTTGTCCCTGATGATTATCGTTCAGCCTATAATCTGGATTTTCCTCAAACCCCAAATCAATTTCTACGTCCCCTCGCCAGGTGGTCACATGGCACAGTTGGTAGCCAATGGCACGGCCTTAATCAGACCTCAATCTGTTCTTGTCTCCATCCTCTGTGTGGAACACGTGTGTGCGCTTCAGGCTGGGCTGCTGATGTTGGTGATGTGTGTGTTCATGTTGGAGCTCCTGGTGTTCATCGCGTGAGGCGTCATCACTGGGGTTGTTTGGCGTCCCCTCCGCCTCCTGATGGCCGTGCGTGTCGATGACCTCATCGATCCAGCTCCTGAAGCGGCTCACCCGGGTATACAGCGCCGGGGAGGATGGGTCGGCGCAGCCGTGGGCCCCGGCGACGACCCCGGCGACCACCCATCGCCCCGACTCGTCCTGGCACAGCAGCCCGCCGCCCGAGTTGCCTTGGCAACCGTCTCCGTGGAGGAGGCTGGTGTCCGGGGGACTGCCGGCGCACAGTGTGCCGTGACTGGAGAAGCTGTGGCCGAAGCGCTTCTTGCACTGCCAGGAAGACATGAGTGGGACCCAGGACGCAATGACCGAGTCTGAGACAGAAAACAAATTTAGATTAAACGCTTCATGACCTGAAAACATGATTCGTTTCCTAAATCAAATGTAAACAGTACTGGATTTACAGGAAACCTCTGGCATCTCACAGCCAATCAACCTGCAAAACAATGATCAGAGATTCTGATCACACAAAGTGTGTCTGTCCGATAACACGAGGACGTCTTATTATATGCATGTAAGCCTTAATTTTTTTGTAGAAAACAAGTGGATAGCATTACAGTAACAATAGAAGATACAATGGTGTGTTTTACAGTTGAATAAGTAATGGAATAATCAAAGAAATGAATATTGATCATTTGCAATCATACCTGATTCTGGGCTGGCAACTGTTTTTTGTTTACATTCTCCTCTGCTCAGTTCTCATCGGCCTGTATTCCTCCCACTTTTGTTCCAGCCTTTATAAGCAGGCTTCAAACCGGTTAGGACTGCCAGATTATTGAAAGCTTCAGCAAATGTCCAGCGCTCCATGCCAGGACTACTGTTTTATTCCCACACAATTTTCCTGGTTCGTCTAGCCCTCTGGATATTTTGCCTCTTCTGATCTTACTTTGGGTTTCTCTGCCTAATTTCCATGCACTTATCCTGTTTCCTGTCTCGCTCTTCGAGACTACAAGTCCTGTTAAGTGTCCGGTAATGTTTGAACTTCATTATTTCAAATAAATAATTTCTAATTTTTATTACGCTGTTTCGGCTGTTCGGATCCTCCGATCTATGCCCGAGTAAGTTTACAGAAAGTTTCTCCTGGTTCACGTTTAATGAATATATGCATTTCAATGTAGATATGTTAGACAAAAGGACAGATAACACAACAGAATACTGCTCACCTAAAACCATCCGAAACAACTAGAACCTACGGAAATAAAGCTATTACCATATTTACTGATAAATTTAATTATATTAAAAGTGGAATACTGATAAATGATGCAAGTGTTTAATCACCAGAAATTGCAGCTATGGTCATAGCAGAGAAAGTAAGATAAAACTTAACACTAAACAATAAAAAAGACTCACAACAGAAGATGCAATAATATATTTTAAACAAAACTGATTAATAAGAGGCTGGAAACCAATTTCTCATTAAATAAGATAAGATAATTAAGATAATCGATACCGCCCTGGGAAATCAATCAAGATGGAAAAGAAAAAATGACAAAAGCTTGATAAAAATGAAAATCGTTTATATGAAATATATATGAAAGAAAGAAAAATAAAAATTAATAGAAATTATAAAGCATATAATAATCAATATAGCTTATGCATCAATATAGTTTAAAGATGAATTAGCAAGGTTTCTGACCAAAGATAATGTTTGTTGTGTCCAGTTTTAATATTTCTATTCGCAGGTATGATTTAACATTTCCTCTATTAAAACCTACAGGTGTATTTTATGTTCTCCTGAGTCCTGTTGGAGGTCAAAGGTAAATCAAAGAGAAAAATCTCAAACCTGGTCCGGTCCAGCTCGTGGTAACCATGACGAGACATGATGAAGCCGCCTTTGCCTCTGTCTCAGTGTCGGCGGTAGGCAGACAGGCGGCGTTTGTGTTGGCCTCGAACGTTACACAGTGGCCCTTGGCGCTTGGCAGCTTCAGCAGCGCAACGTCGTGGCCTCCGCTCTGACCTTTGAACTTCCTGTGAACCACCACCTGCTCCGGTTTGAGAGTCTGCTCCGACGCCCCGACGTGAACCACGTATGTGGACGGGTCGCTGCCGTACCTGCAGCAGAGGGACGGTGGAAGCTTAAGGAGGAAGCAGTCGATGGTCCCGACTGGGGAAATCATTTCCTAACAGGTAGAACCTGGACTTACCTGCTTAGACAGGAAGCAGACGTCAGCGCCCAGCAGGGGCTGATCAGAGTCCCACTGCAGACAGGGCCGCCAGCTCCTTCTTGGGACTGAAGCCACACGGAAATCTGCCATGGCCAGGTTGTCCTAGGATGTAAAGACAAGCACTCGTTCTTAGAACTGTAAGAAACAACTTTAAAACTCTCCCACATGCTCGCTTCTTTTAATAACTCTCACTTCTTTTAATAACTCTGTAATCATCTTTCATGCTGCAAGCAGATTAATTGGCAAAATGATTGTTTATTGTTATCAATGTTCTTCTTCTGAGTGGATGTGAAAGTCAGAAGACAGAAAATTTACAGATTTATGTTAGTGCAAATTGTTCAATTTGGGAAACATTTTCAGGAAGAAATTATAAATATGAAAACTGCTGAAAAATTTCCAGATTTTTAAGATTATGTTTCTAAATCCAGTGAGGGGGCTGTGATAAGGGTGACTGCAGGGAGGCCTGCGAACCTAGCACAAATGGTTTTACTGCCGTAAGGCTAATACAGGTTTTTTTAATTATTTCTGACATGCTACAGAATTTATGCTCCTCTTGTTGCTTTGTCTTTTTAGAGATGTCTGGCTTATTTCCTATAAAAATAAAACGTCTTAGCTGAATGAAAATGATTTAAAGTCTGAATCTTCCGGGGTTGAGAATATATTTGTTGTCAAATGTTTGCAGCCGATATAATAGTTCATATAGTTTCTAAAGAGCTTCTTAAAAACAATCTTCACTTGATTTCCCTCAAAGTAATTCTTAATCAGTGCAAAGTCCATAGAATAGTGATACTATACTGTGTCATGCCACCACTAGATGGAGCTATCATATAACTAAAAGCTGGATTTTTGCTTCTTGTTCAGTATTCACCCTGATTTTACCTGAGCATTTTGCCTTGTCCTTGGTTTACGGCCTTCCCTTCATCCTCCATCAGTTTCCTCAGCCCACAGTTTTCCTCCCGAGGTTTGGTCTTCGCAGCGGCCTTTGCAGCCACCGCCTCGCACCTCACCCCTGCATCCTCCCTGCGTCTGCAGCCCTGGATGTTAAGGCCAAGCGAAGGGCACTCTCCCAGGAACTCCTCCTTCCCTGTGCACCTCACCTGGTCCAGGTGGATCGGCCCTTTCCCCTGACCGAACCCACCAGCGGCTTCCGCTCCACCACTAAGAAAGAGAGTATCGGTTACGGTATGGCAGAGGTATTAAATTAAAACTTAGCAAGTTTAACCTCTGAATGTGCAAACAGAGCCTAACATACTTTTTTCTGTCAAACTCAAGAAGAACTTCAAGTACACAAAATAAAAAGGTATTTATTTAATCAGTTTTAGTATTATATTTAGGGATGTCCCGATCTGATTTTTGTATCGGGTATCTGTCTGACATTAGCAAAATAACCAATAGTAGCTTATATTGACCTACAATGAATACGTTTTTCTCATAACTATTGATTTTATTGTTTTACGTTTCAACTAATAATTGATGCAACGGTTTTTGGCGCATTTGAAGCACGCAGGTTTTGAACTGCATGCCGGAAGGATGAACATACATTTATTCGTCTATTCAGTTTGAAAAAAGCAACTTTCTATGTCAACATTTCTTTCTTTTTTTGTAGCAAGCCACTGTGTCACTTCTGCTCTGCTAATAAGCTTGATGCATTGAACATGAACGGTAAAAAAAAGAACTAATTGGTGAAGAGTGCTGCTACTGCCTTTATAACTGGAATCAAGGTATCCTTAATTAACTATTTCTGCTATTAACTACGGTTCCACTAATTAGGGGCATCGTCACATTTGTTTTGTACAGCTTTAAAGGAGAAAAAGTCCTTATATAAGACAAACCTGTGTCCGAGTTGTTTGCACACCACGGCAGCGTTGAGGTCGTTCCATCCCGAGTCGCAGATACTTCCCCAGTCTCCATGGAGATACACCTCAACTCGACCTTCCTTCCTGTCGCTGCCGCCCACCAGACGCACCAGGGGTCCTGGCATGGAGAGCAGCTCTCATCAGTATGCAGACATGTTTCTTTTTGCAGGGCAGAGTCTACCGGGATGTTCTGAAAGACGCGGCCACTGACCAAGTTAAATGTCATCTGGTGCATCTGTGTTCGAGAGCTTTTCTCATTCTAATAACCTGAACATGTTGGCAGGCTGACCTGAACCCCTGAGGTGAGCAGACAGTAAATATGTGTTGTTGTTGTTTTTTCTGCAGCTAACAAAGCTTTAAAGTCCATCAGAGGAACAAACGCGTGCAGCCACATTCAGTGCCTTGCAAAAGTTTGAAATATTTTTACATTTGCCGTGTAACAAATATAGACTTCATTGTTGTTTATTTGTATTTTATTGACAAGCACGTTTTTCAGACTCTGAATTTACGCATGCTTTGATCCAATGCAACACTCAGACTCGGGCAAAATGGTCGACCAGCTGTTTAACATAAAGCAGGGATGCATATGGGAATTTTTTCTGGGTCCAGAGGAGTGAAACAAATTTACCAAACCTACATCAAAGCAAGATATAAAAGAAAAAGAGGGAGTTTTCTGTTGAACCTTTGCCCTTAATGTAAAGTATTTTAGTCTTGATTATTTTTTGTCTTTTAGTTGCCTTTTTCTTTCCCCGCTATGGGACAATAACTACCTCTTACAAAGCTTAAGGCCTTCAAATTTCCCTCCAGGTGACCTCCCTTTTGGTTCTGACCTGAATTGAATTTATTCGTTACCTGTTGAAGGCGCGATAACCGGCACCTCGTTGGTCTCCTGGCTGGATCTTCCTCTGCAGCGAACGCCGATGTCCTCGCTGTGTGAGCAGTCGGTCCTTCCCCAGATCCCATGCCGACAGTCCAGCAGGGACGTCTCTGACCCCTCGCAGTGGACGTCGTCCAGGAGGATGAGGCCGACGCCCTCCCCAAATATCCCATCTGCTACGACCTCTGAGTGACCCCTGAAAAGTAAAAGGTCGCAGCGAGGATTGGTTTTTTTTTTAATCTAACAGACTCCAAATACTGAGACATTTTTCTACATTATCCACAATCGTCTATAAACGTTTGTGCCTAAACATGAAAACCACGTGGCTGTAAAGTTGCAGCATCCCTTCCCACCTGTATCCCAGCTGCCTGCAGACCACCTCTGCGTGCCGCTGGCTCCAGTGGTCGTCACACACCGTCCCCCAGTCGCCGTTGTGAAACACCTCCACCCGACCCTCCCAGGGGCTGTCGCCTCCAACCAGACGCACCACACCATCTGAAACGCCGTCAGAAAGAGTCACTGTGTCCACGAGCTAATCTGGATGATCAAGAACACAACCGCTATCGTAAATTTTAAAACCTCATATCAACTATGGAGGTCACCGTTTGCTGCAGGGTTTGTTTCGTTTCCTTTGAGTTCCCGCTCGCCCCAGACAGGAAGCTGTCGCCTCACGCAGTCATAATTTATTGATGTTCAGGAGGCATAAATAGCTGCTCTCAGCCTGATGCTGTGCATAGAAGATAAGACTGTGTTTGTTTATCTGGCCAGAGCTTGTTCTTATGCAGGCTGTCGCCCAAGGTTACATTAGAATGGATGAAAGATAACTTGCCTACCATTTGTGGCCTGAATGTTTTCAATTTTGCTCTTATGTAAGTTTCTATGTGTTGATCAGGCTGTGTCCGTCGCTTTTGTGTGATGTGGAAGTTGCCAATTCTATATGTAACTGGAGCGCTCCCTTTAGCTATGCACAACCAGGAAATCTTAGTGGGCTGCTTATCTAGCTAGTTAAATAATATGAGAGTTATGAAGAGCGATGTGAGTTGTAACCTGTATACGGGCTGCAAGAGACCCCAGCGTCCTCCATGTGGTCACAGTTGTGCTGCTCCCAGTCGCCGTGGGGACACTGATCCAGAAGCAGCTCATTTCCCGTGCAGTTCACGGCATCGAGCAGGATGGGACCGGAGCCCTGCCCGAAGTGAGCCCAGGACCAGGCCTTCGCTACACCCCTGAAACATACACACAACGTATGCTACTTAAGATGAAGCTGATCTAAGAGAAACTGTATTAACAAATAAAAACATGAAACCTTACAGACATCGAACATTATACATGGTTTAACACCTGTTTTCCCATTTAGAGGGAAAATAATCTCGCATAAGTCCAAAAATGATGTTAGATACGTTTTTAAAAAGTGTTTGATTTCACCTCCGCAAGTTTGAATTGTCTTGTACACGAAAATGTGCTGTACAAATAAACTTGCCTTGCCTTGTCTTTTTTAGGTCGTTTAAAAAAAGAAATCTTTGTTCAGACTTACAAATTGGATCCATAAACGTACTAATAATATGTTTGTTACTTGCCTTTCAAGACCTTCTTAGTTTTGGTAATGTGAGAAAATATGAGAGGAAATCTTTTATAACAAAAAAGTATTTTTTCTGATTATAACTCCACTGCAGCTCATGCAAAGTGACTTAAATGTGCATGACAAATATAAAATAAAAAGTACATTCTTTAAAGGAAATTATTGCTGAATAATAAATAGGGTACGGGGTAGCTGATGGTCTATGTAGTTATAATTTATTGATGGAGAAATGCTATAAAAGCACGACTTCAGATGTATTTTTTTCCCCCATTGATGTTTAACTAAAAGACAACCAGCAGAAACCTTTTTTAAAGCACACAGGAGCAGAAAAGACAACAGACTCATACAAACATTATTATTTTTTCCAACACTCAAAAGTAGTTTTAATTCTCATAATTAAGGAAAATGTTAAATACAAGCAGATTCAGTGATTAATAACAACAACATTTTCACTTATTTAAATGTTTGTATTTTAACATTTAGAGGACTCTTTTCGTGTTGCATCCTCCTTTTTCTGCATCTAAAGTTATCACCAATCTCCTGGGCGGATTTCCAGAAGACAGGTGAGATGAAAAAAATGCTGAGACAGCAAATAAATCAAATGAACCCCATGGACTAAAAACAAAAACGAGAGTCTGCATGCAGCCGTGTGAAAACCAGCAGATCGTCGTCAGCATATCTTTTATTTAAGGCTGCGAACACAAACGCGTAGACGTCCCCTGACGTTTCCGAACATGCAACAGAAACGAGCGTTGAACATGGGATTCACTTATTAGAAACAGCTTGTTTGCTGTTTGACAGCTGGAGCCGTCTGTGCAGAGTGAAGGGAACACCTGAAGTGATGCAACACGAGCAGGTGTTTTCCTCTGGATTGTTCCCCATCTACACTGCGACCCCCTTTTGCTCTCCCAGTCTCTCCTGTCGCTCAACATTTTCAGCCTCCTGTCTCCAGCACAATCATCCCGACTAAACTCCTGAAAAGAAACGGCTTTGTCCAGTAGGCAAAAGATGACAAATGAAAGTATAATTTATAGTTGTAAGAAATTCTCTCTATTCTCCTTAAAAAAGAGGAATTGTACATAAAAGAAATATCTCTTTAAAGGCAAAACTTGATCAGATCTCTAGAATACAGTTTAAGTACAAGAAGTCAAACGAATAGAAATATTATGTTTGGTGCGATTTTTAATCCTGTTGGACTAGCAAAGATTCATTGATGAAAATATTAGCAAAACAAACTTTTAATTGAGATTTATTTCTATGTTTCTTTGAACAATAGCTCAAGCTCTGTCAGTTTGGATAGAGAGTTTCTTTGAACAGTCTTGGCACAGGTTAGTATTTGTATTTAGGTCTAAACTTTGACTAGGCCACATGATTCTGCTTTAATCTAAATCTTTAACTTGTAGCTCTGGCTGCATGATGAGGGTTTGTTTGTATCGTGCTGGAAAGTGAGTTTCTGTCTGGTCTTACTTTGTTTCCAGCCTCTAACAGGTTTTCTTCCCAAATTGTCGTTCATCTTGCTCCTTACCCATCAGCAACGACCAACTATCTATCTTTCTAAAGAAACGCATTCCTAGAGCATGATGCTTGCCATACTGTGTTTCACCATTGGGTCAAAGCTTCAGGATTATTTTGTAGGCTTTTTGTAGGCTTTATTTTTTAGGGTGTTAACTGTATAAAATACAGTTTACAAATTACTGTTTGAACATGTTTAATCTTTCAAGGGTATCAGAGTAAATAGGGTTAAACAGAAATTCATGGCATCGTTGTCTTATTTCAATTCATAAAAATGTTGAAACCATGTTTATTTCATAGGGTACGAACAGTTCAAGGGGTTTCATTATTTCTACGAGGTGCTATATGAAGAAGAAACATCTGAACATAGAAGCGGAGGGAATGGAAAACTTTGTCTTTATGTGTTTTTAGCGAATGGTTTTCATGTTTGTATAATTAAAAAAAGTGATATTCTGGTGCAGTTAATAAGATGTTAAGTCAATTTTAACTGAGTTGTAGAAAACCAGCTTTGACACAGAGGTCCTCAGGGAAGGGAGACAGGGCAGAGGGAGCACAGCTTCTTGTTCAAATAACGTCCATTAGAAGTTGAAGATAGCTGGATATCAAGGCCGGATTCAGAAAGACAACAATTGTTGTTGCCGACTCCTAGTCTGACGATGGAAAGTCTAGCTGATGTGTCTCAATGATGAATCCGAACGGCCAAATCCCAGGTCCTTTCTGCCCAATCCAAGCACAACTTTCTCCAGACATTTTCTGAATTTCAAGATATACCAGGTAACCGCCAACTCCGAACAGCAGAAATCCTGTTATTAAAGGTTGTACTCACATCTTCTATATTCTTCCACAGTGATTCAGACAAAAAACAACAAACAAACAAAACAAAAAAAGACAAAACTCAAAACAAAACAGACAGGCCAGTGTAAATAAAATCAATAATAGTTTCACAAAAACTTGGCATATACAAGTATCCTTGATGTTAGCAGAAACAAGCATAATAAACAGGTTTACAATAAACAGTATTTTCAAAAACAGCAGCTCGTGAAAGGAATTTATTTGTCCCAGTATTGCAGGAGAGGAAATAGTTCCAGGATTTCTTGAAGTTTTTGATGCCATTATTTAGCTTAGCCAGCATTTCCTCATACGACACTATTTCCAATATTAATCCCAAACAGCTGTTAACATTCGGAGCAGTTGAAGATTTCCATAGTTTGAGGATTATTCTGGCAGCCGTGACCGTCCCCACCTGCACCACGGTGTTTTGATATATTAGGCATCACTGTTTGACCCCCCCAGTGAGCAAAGTCTCAGTAAGCAAAAGTGACATGGGTATCCCCGCACCGATCCACTTTCCAATATGTTGTAGTACTGCTTTCCAAAACGGGAGAATGCATTTACATTCCCATATTGCATGTATGAACCTTCCTGATTCCGTTTTATATTTCCAGCATAAATTATTGGGGAGCAGGCCCATTCTTTGTAGCCTAGATGGGGTGAAATAAAATCCATGTACCATCTTACAGTGCGTGAATTTCCCTCTTGATTCTTTAACATATTTCCCATTATTTGAAAGTACTTTCAACCATTCTTCATCAATAAAATGAGTCCGAAATTGGATGGATCTGAAATATCTCTGTCTTTTTTGGGAATAAGTGATATCAGAGCCTCATTGAAAGTGGCAGGTAAAGAGCCTGACTCAAAGGCTTCTCTATAAACATCATGCAATACCGGGGAAATGGTCTCAATATAGTTCTTATAATATTCAACTGGAAAGCCATCTAGGGCTGGCGACTTCCCAGGTTTCATAGACAGAATGCGTAGCTTTGATTTCTTCCAGAGATATCCAAGAGAATCCAATTTTTCTCTTTGCTCATTGGAGATGGTAGGTAACTTCAATGATGAGAAAAAAGCATTTGTTTCTTCTGTGTCAGGTTTGTCAGTAGATATATAGAGGTTTTTATAAAACTCTTCAAAAACCGTATTTATTTATTTGGCTGCGGTGAATGTTTTACCATCTTTTTTAATTAGTGGAATATTATGAGAGTTATCTTGCTGTTTAAGTTGTCTCGCTAATAATTTGCCACTTTTCTCTCCACCTTCATGAAATTTAGTTTTAAGTCTAAATAAGGCACACTTGGCTTTTTGATTAAACAGTTCATGTTACTGATATTTAAGAGTGTTTGATATAGATGATTTGAGTAATTCTGTGCTATTTGTTCTCTAAAAAACAGATTTCTTTTTCCAACTTTGTTTCTTTCCCATTGTTTTCTTTTTTGATTTTTGATATATACGCAATTACTTTTCCCCGTGTGTATGCTTTCGACGCTTCCCATACAGAGGCTATATTATTTGTGGAACCCTTATTTACTCGAAGAAAAAAATTAAGATCCTCCAAAATAGAGTTACTAACTGTCTCATCTCGAAGTAGTCAATTCTAGAATGTATCTTATGATTGTGAGAGTAAAAAGTATATTCTCTCTCTCGTGGGTTTACCAGTCTCCATATATCAACCAGATTCCAGTCCTGTGCTAACATTTGGATTGCAGCCCTGTCCTTAGGTGCTGGTTTCCCCCCTGGCGTACTTTTTTCAATAAATCTGTCCATCACCTGGTTGAAATCACCTCCCAGAATAATATGGCCCTCAGTGTTTCCTTTTATGCTATTCATTTCACGGAAAAAGTGAGGTTCTTCCTTATTAGGAGCATAAATGTTGCAAAGACAGTCCTAATTCTGTTTAGCAAGGCTTCGACACATGTGAAGCGCCCTTCCTTATCATTATGTTGTTTAAGCATAACAAACCTTATGTTTGTATTAACAAGAATCGTTACACCATTTCGTTTGCTTGAAAATGAGCTGTGGAAAACTTTACCCACCCAGCCTCTTTTAAACTTAGCAGCTTGTTCATCCCCAATTATCTGTGTTTCCTGGATGAATGCAATATCAGCGCCCTTGGATTTTAGATTGGTCAAAACTTTTAGTCTTTTAATTGGGTGCCCACATCCATTACTATTCCACGATATTATATTAATATATCCCTTAGACATCTTTTGTTACTTGGTATATTTTGCGTGATTTGATCTGCCACTTAACGAGGTACATACACATCAGCATAATAACTAATGCTAACAACATTTGCCAACTTAAGAAGACTGACCTGGAACAAAACAAACAAAAAAAACTAAATATCATAGAACTAAGCAGAGCAACACAGAACATGCTGCCGCTTTTAGTCCCTTTCTTAACCCCTCTATTAAAAGTTGGTCCGTAAGACGTCTTAAATATTGTCCTTTGGCAACACAACCATCCAAACTCCAAAACCCACAACCGACGTGAATTTATAAAACATTTTGATAAATACACACCTCCAGTAGTAACACTTGTTTATCACTTAGCTTGTTGCAAGAACCTTTTAGCCTCTGAATGATGTCGGAATGTCTTCCTTTCTCCCTTCCAGGTGAAGGTGAGCGTTGCTGGGAATAGCCGGCGGTGTTTCACCCCCATTTCCTGGAGGCATTTCCTTTTTAGTGTTGAAAGCTCGCCTTTTCTCCACGAGATTCTTCGTCCTCAAAGAAGGATCATTTGCAGCCTTCCCACTCCAGCCCACGCTTTTCTTTCCCCATCTGACGCAGCTTATCAGGATAACCATATCAGGACGGTCCTCGGTGGTTTATTGACATCTGGCTTGGGCGCCAGTGAACGGTGTGCCCGCTCCACTTCGAACTCACTGCCAGCGAGGCCGAACCCTTGAGCAATAATCTACTCCACATACTGGCGCACGTTTCCTCTTTCTTCCTTGTCTTCTTTCAGTCCAACAATTCTCACATTATTCCTCCGACTCCGGTTCTCTAAGTCCTCGACTCGATCCCAGAGTGTCGCCAATTTCTTGTCACATATCTCCACACATTTCTCCACCTGAGCACTTGCATCTTCAATGTCGGACACCCGCTTGTTCAACCTCGCCCAGCCTAATTAGAATATTTTCCACGGAGTCTTTAAGCTCTTTAGTTGTTTCTTTAATCGAGACGACATCTGCCGCCACAACTTGTAGTGTTGCGCTCATTTTCCGTATTTCTGCCATGAGGTTGGAGTCGGTTTGTTTCTCTGTTGTGCGGCTTAAGTCTGCCAACGGGTTAGAAGGAGTGCTTTCAGGCGTGGAGCTGGTCCTCGCTGCTAGCTTGCTTCTCGTTGCCGCACCTTTGCAAAAGTTAGCTTTGTTGTTGCTTGATATTTCGTCTGTAAATGATTAATTTCTGACTTCTTAGAGAGACTTTAGGCTTTAGTGTGTCAGATGTGTTTATATCCGGTTAAATTGAGGTGTGTATTCCAACAAAAAGTTTGAACGAAAATTGTCGGCTTTCGGAGCTCTTTTAGTGTGCTGCCATCTTCCTCTGCGATCTCACGTCAATACAGTTTTTAAATCTATGAGTTTTTGAGAAAAATAGCAGGTCTTTTCGAGTCAAAATGCTCCAGTCCAAGTAAAGTCAAGAGTCACTGATGTTAAAGTCCAAGTCGAGTTGCAAGTCTATTTGTATTTCTGAAGTCGAGTCTAAAGTCACCAAATTCATGACTCGAGTCTGACTCGAGTCCAAGTCATGTGACTCGATTCAACACCTCTGACGATAACATACCCGAAACCCAGCTGTCTGCACACAACCTCGGCGTCGTTGTCATCCCACTGGTCGTCACAGATGGAGCCCCACCGGCCTGCGTGGAAAACTTCCACACGACCTTCAAAGTCTTCCTCGCTTCCCACCAGTCGCAGTGGAGGGCCACTACCTGAGGGAAGAGCAGCATCTGTCTTTAAATCACTCTTTCATTATAACAGTAAAATGTTTTAACAAAGAAAATAGGTCAGATTGTTGTGCAGATGTGGGAAATCTTTAGGTCTGGTTATAATGAGGACGTGGAAGTCACACTGACCTTCAGGTGGCGCACACACAGCGGCCGCCTCATTTCCATGGCTGCAGTCGCCGGTGATGAACGTCCTGCTGCGACACTTGCTTAAAGCGTCCTCATCTCCACGGCAGCCAAGCCGTTCATAATGGAAGAGGCCAGAGCCTGAGCCAAACTGAGAGAGCTGCAGCGCCGTACCAATGTCCCTGAAAAGGGTCAAATTCAAAAAGTAACAGAAGAGCTGCAGGCCTCTAAGATCCACTCCACTTTCATTCAAATATTTTTGTAGGCACTTCCTGAATCTGAAACTCAATGAATCAATAAATCAAACAGATAAATCCAGTCTAACACAGTTGAACCTTAATCAACATGAATTCATGTCATAAAACTTAAACTAACTGAATCTCCTGAAGTGCTTATAATCAAACTGAACTGAATCAAAAATAAGTAAGTTAAATTTAAAAAATTGATTCAAGACAAACTAAACTGATTTATAAATAATTGAATTATGCTTAATCAAATCATGTAGCACAGTATCAAGTTACTGTTTCTCCTACCTTAGACCCAGTTGCCTGCAGATCACACTTGCGTCTCTATCTGTCCAGTGTGAGTTGCACACCGCACCCCACTGGCCGTTCAGGTAAACTTCCACCCGCCCGCTGTCGGAGGATGAGCTGCCCACCAGACGAACTGCCCCTGAAAATCACAGAGTTGCATAAATGTACAGCTGAGCCGTGCAATAATAGTCGCAGTGAGGAGGCGATGTGAAGATAAAATTAAAAAGCTGAAGTGACATTGGTGGTACAGCTGCAAAAAAACAGGAATATAACAACTAAATGGTGCATCACGGTCCCATTAGATCATGGTAGATGCACATTTTAGGGTTTCCTCTGCTTGACCCATCTCGATTATAGGAGAGAAAAAACATTCCGTTAATGTTTCACAATACCAAGACGTATTAGATAAAATTATAAATAAATGGTGTTTACCAGACAAATGGGTGAGTTTTTTGGTGGTTTTGGTTTGGGTTCAGGACTGCCTATTTTAAAGCAACGCTAAGTAACTTTTAAACCTTCATAAAATATTTTCATAACTTTTGTGATTATACACTTCCTTACAGCTCATAGACCCGAGGGGGTCCGTATCGCTTTAACTGGGACTTAGCAAATTTGAGGAGGGTGGCAGGAACCCTGCCAAACAAAACAACTACAAATGTGATGACTGCTTCTTACTTTCAACATCATCATATGACATTGTTTCACCACAATTAGATTCATTACTTCATCACTATTCATCCTTCACACAGCCACTGGAAACAGAGATCTACTTAGATCCAACTACAGGCCACCGGGAGATCAGGATTTTACAACGCTATGCGCTGGTCGTCATGGGAAAACAATACCGCATTTGTCCACTAGCCACAAACATCGACAAAACTGAAAGTTCTTTAGTGTTGCTTTAATAGTTACACCAAATATACCTTCATATGCATTAAAATGCACAGTGGGAATTATCTCAAAAGTCTTCCTTGTCTCCTTAATTGGGGTTACAGCCCCCAATGGCAAGGAATTGTTGTACATTGGTGGCAAGGAAAATGTGTCAACAAATAGTTTGTCAATTACAATTGTGCTTATTTTTCAAGTTCCCAAGAAAGACATGCATTTACATTTAAAGATCTTACAGATTTACCCGAAAAATCACAAACAACCAGATTTTTAAATAATATTTCACAGGGGAATCCTTGAACACTGAACCGTGACTAGACGGGTCTAAAATCTCTATTGTTTTCACAATGACTTTTGTATTTTAGATATTATTTCCTCCAGACGTGTTGTACTAATAGGTGGGTTGGTTGCCAAAATGTGATGTACATCCTCTGCGCGCATATTGACATACCTTGGTGGCAGTCGCAGTAAGCCCAGCCGATAGCTCCTGTGTTTTGCCTAAAGAAGCACCAGGGGTTGGACTCTCGATCGGGGTTCCTGCAGTAGCTGTGGTCGCCCAGCCCGCGACCCGGGTACTGCATGACGTAGTCTGGAAATTCGGTCCACTTCAGACACGGGGCACCAGAGTCCGTCTGGGACACCGTGCCGTTGTAGTATCCCAACTCAGTGAATCCCTCAGAGCAGGACAGAGGTACTGCACACAGAGGAAGGAGAGTAGATAAGGTTAAACGCTGAGGAAGAGCAAAGAAAAAGAAGATGTTCTGCATGAAAAGAGGAGGATTAAGGTCAGTGGGGGGGACAGGGTGAATACTAAAGACACATTTTCAGAAGAAGACGAGTGGAAATCATCTTTTAAATCACACTATCCCCATGTCTGTATTTCATCAGAACATAAAAAGCTAGCATGGATCGTCCTCTGTCCGGTCGCTCACCAGAATCCTGTATGGCGTATTTGCCCAAACGGATCCACACTGAGCATGATCAAACCGACCTAATGTAACACCAGCTACCTCAAATAATCTTCACTGAAGAGGAAAAAACCATGAGAGTGAAGCTTAGACAGACTGAGAGGCGAAACTGCTGACATCAAAGGGGAAAAGATTTAGTCAACAAAATGTAGAGCAGTTAACGTGCACTCGCTCAGAAAGAAGCAACAGCAGCTCTAATGAAAATGACACACGCAAAAAAACTAATCCAGAGGAGAGCTTAAACCTGGCAGAGCGACAGGCCTGGAACTCGAAAGATGAAGGCTATTTTATTAAAGGGGTCCTAATTAAGTGTGCTTTACATCTGGAATATCAGCACCTTGTTTTAGGATGTAGGCCTTTAAGGTTTTTCAGATTGAATGAGATAAATCCGACTTTCTGATTTCTATCTGAAATACAAGCAGAAACATGCAAGGCAAATAAAATTAAGTATTTGTTCTGCATAATAATTTCTTAGTGGGCAGCAAATAAGAGTTTTGTATTCAAAGTTGATGCTACGGACACAAGACTATTGCCGAGGCCAAGTATTTGACCAAACTCTGATTGCAAGGCGACTGTCTGAATCAGTCAGTATCAGTTGTTATGTATTCTTTGTCAAGCCAAAAGCTCTTTCTAATTGACAATGCTTGTACAAAGTGCTGCACGAAGTATGAAATGCACGCTGATTTGCAAAACTGATGCTAAGCAAAAATGTTGTTCCTAATCAGTGAATAAGGCAAACATAAGTGATCCAAGGTCGCTCTGTTAGTGTGGAAGTTTTGATGGCAGGACGAAGACTCAGCTTTTGTGATCAGGATCACTGAAGTCTGGGTTAGAGGCACATCTAAAATATCCAGTTATGATGGCCATCTTGTTACATTTCTGTTTCCAGTGTCTGTGATGAGGTAATGAATCTAATTGTGTTGAAAGATGTCATATGGTGATGTTGAAAATAAGAAACGGGGGAAGTGACGTATGCCTTAAAGCAGTATGCACATTTTTAGTTGTTTTGTGAGGCAGGGTTCCTGCCACCCTCCTCAAAGTTGCTTAGTGCCAGTTGAAGCGATAAAGAACAATTTTTTGATTTAAAACTATTCGATTAATTATTTCTACTTTAGTCTATTCCAAATATCTTCTTTATATCTCAGAATTTGACTCCAACAGGGTGATTTGATTTTTATGATGAAGATTCATTGCTAGAAGCTAATTAAAATCCCAAAACCTCAAAGTCTGCATAACTTTTTTTAAAGCTAAATATTACTTAAAATAAGTAGACTTTAACTTAGCTTAAAGGTATAGGAGAGGATCTTCAGCTCATTCTCATTTTCGCAACACTGCGCATGCACCACCTCATCTCCAGTAACGCCCCCTGATATCGGGAGCGCGCACGTCTTTTTTTCTCATCGACTTCGAATACGGTTTTTCTCTTGCGAGCTTCCATTTTCGCTGCCGTACGGGGAGAACCTCTCTTCAATGGTGAATGATGCGTCTTGTCCGTCCCGTTTTACTTCCTAAACAACAATCTGCGCATGCGCGAATTCAAACACGAGCGCGCATTGTACTGGAAGAGTGGGTGGGGACATTAGTGAGATACGTCATCGCATAAGTTTTATTGACAGCCAGTTATTTTTCACCACCGGTCGTTTTTGATTGGCTGTCATTTTCTATGGGATTTTCCATTGAAATTTTTCTATCGAAAAGATCCTCTCCTATACCTTTAATGTTAGATGATTTTGCTTTGTATTAACATTTTTTTCTTCGCTTGGTTTTCCTTTTTTCTTACAAAATGAGAGTCTGCCAGCCAGCCTTTTATTGACTTTGGGAAATTTTTAAATCAGTTCTGATTTGTAGTGAAAGAAAATCATTTTTTTAAGTATGTGCACTTTTCGATGCACGCCTACTTTTTATTTGCTGTCTTGTTTAGTTCTGTTGTGTTTTGTCGTTGAGGGCTTTGCGGAGTTTCAAGGGTGAAGAGTAACTGAACTATGATTAATGGCAAAGGTGTTTCAGGGTTTCAGTGCAACAGTCCTATCTCAGCAACACACACTCCTTGGGCATCCAGGAACGTTATCAGCCAGCTGCAAATCCTAAAAAGCCCAACAAACTGCAACATACATACAACTTCCCCTAAAACTGGCATAAACTTGCTCCATTTTGGACGAAGAAGAAGACCGAGAAAGCTAAAAGCAAGAAAGAGGAAAACATTGAAAGTATCTGGATGAATGATTAACATGAGGGGCCCAAAGTGAAGCTCACTGCAGCTTTAACGTTGAAAAACCAACACATGGAAAAAAAATATGCGTCTGTGTCTTTAAGAGGTGTGGCGCAGGAAACAGAAAGTAAATTTGCTTGCTGGGAACTATCTACTGAGTCTGCACTCCATATGCCTCAGTGACACACATATGAATTTGACCATAAATCTTCTTGTTTAAAGTCTCTACGCTCTGTGAAGAGGGTGAGGCGGCTGTAAAGGCCCCAGTCACCCAGCAGCAGAGGTGAGCCGACACACGTCTAGAGCTGGTGGAGGCAAACTGATTCACATTCTTTGTGCTCTTCCTGCAGCTGAATCGTTTTCAAAGTCAAGACTGAATCGGGAAAATAGAGTAAAAAACGGAAATATGATTGCTTAGATACATTCAGAGTCAGATTTATGCTGTTTTTAAATCTACTTCCTGTAAATACAAAACAGATTAAACAATAAACTGAGACGTTTTGTTTGTTTTATCTCTGTCGCTGGTATTTGAAGGGTGAGGCTCCTCCACTAAACAGCCTTTAGTTTACATTTGTATGTATTTTGCACTGTTTGAGTGATTTCATCCATGTATCTTTTTGTTTTCCCACACTTTAAACAGGAGTAGCACATAAAAGCATTACTGACCTATACACTAAACAGTATGTTTCCTTTTTTCCTGCTACCTTTAAGTGCCTTTCTCTTACTTTGAGTCAAGTAACTTACTATTTTATTTTGCTTAAAAGTATCTCCAACACAAAGTTGATATGAAATGGAAAGAACCTTTAACCAAGTCTTCTGACAGATTTTCTTTCAGGATTGCCTTCTATTTATCATATCTCAACATCGTCCTTGTCTAAAAAATGTTTTGGAAAGCTATAAACTGAAGGCTAGTTACACAATCAGAAAACCTAAATAATTTGCCAGCTAATATTAGTTTCTTTGTACTGAAAAATACAAGCACTGTACTGTAAATACGAGTGATATAGATACAAAATCTAAATCAACACTAACAAATCGGCGTATTTTAATTAAGGTGTTAAGGTTGTTTTTTTAATTGTGTCCGTTTCATTTTATTTATTCAAGGTAAAAATTATGTAAAAATGAAGTACTTATCCATGCCTAGTCTGCAAATTGTTGGGCAATTTAAAACTGTTACCAGCAGCGACCTTGCTTTAAGTTGAATACAGTTCAGCGTCTGTGATGAAGTTTTGGTTTTTACATGTTAAAAATGCTTCAAGCGGTTGACCTTTATGCTCTTGTTTAGAAGTAAAGACCATTTACAGTTCTGTTTCCTCTACTTACTCTAACCACCCGTGCACCGAATGTACCCAGAATGCATTTTTACACATTTTAAACTCTGATGACAGGGTTCATGATCAGACCCCTAGCATGCTAAATTTAACTAAATCGTGAAAGGTCTCTTCCCAAAGCTCCAAGCTGTACAGTACAAATAAATAAAAAATAAAAAGTCTGATAGTTAAGGGCGATGGATCATTTTATGTCACATATTATGTTAATAATAACATGTGAAATATAGGGTTAAGTTTAATGCTTTAGCCTCCACTAATGTTTATGATGATTGCTTTAGGGTTAGGACCATTTAGTTAACGGTGCCCACAGCTTGTCAATGTCAGGTCAGTCCTTAAAAGCATGAGCCGCGAAAACCGTAACTAGTTAATCTCTAGAACTGTCATTTACCATCAGATGTTTAATGTGTTTAATGTGTTATTTTTTTTTTTAGAAATGGCATCTGGTGGAAGCCTCGTAACTGAGGAACACTTATTGTGTCCCATCTGTCTTGACGTCTTCACTAAACCAGTTTCCACTCCATGTGGACACAGCTTCTGCATGGCTTGTATTAAGTCCTACTGGGACACCTTACCTACCTGCCAGTGTCCTATGTGTAAGGAGGAATTCAGAAGCAGGCCCAACCTTAAGGTCAATGTCTTTATTGCAGATCTTTTATCACAGTTCAAGTCTCTTCATGTGTCGCAAACTCCAACCAAAAGGTCAGCAAGTCAGAAGCAGGTCAGCTCTGGCAGGGAGGTGCGGTGTGACATCTGTAAGAACCATGCCGTGAAATCCTGTCTGGACTGCGTCACTTCATACTGTGAAAGTCATGTAGAGCAGCATAATGTGGTTTCTGAACACACGCTGGTCGAACCTGTGGGGAGTCTAGGGGACAAGGTCTGCAAAAAGCATCACATGTTGATGACGCTGTTCTGCAGAAACGACAGCTCGCTGCTTTGCGACCACTGCATCTTTTTGCATCAGGAGAGCCATGATGTGGTTTCTGTCCAGAGGGGATATGACACTATGAGGTATCACCTGGAGAATAATGATGCCATGGTTCAGCAAATGATTCAAGAACGCACAGAGAAGGTCCAAAGCATGAAGGAATCGCTTATACAAAGCAAGACAGAGGCAAAAGATGTGATACAGAATGGATCTCTGTACCTATCGGGTTTAGTTTCTGAGATCAAGAAGACGCAGGAGGAACTCATCAAGGTGGTCGGAGTGAAGCAAAACAAAGCAGAAGAAAAAGCAATGGGCTTGTTCGCAGACATGGAGAAGGAAATTTCTGGTTTAACGCTGATGGCAAAGGATCTGGGGGAACTAAAGGAGATTAACGATCCAGTGTGTTTTCTCAAGAAGTACCAAAACAAGTCCATTCTTCCACACACCATTGACCTGTCCACACATGACTTTAACTGGCACTTGGAGGTGCAGCACATGCATAAATCAGTGAAAAGCTGGACATTTCAGCTAAAGGCCTTACTGTGTAAACTAAATGACGAAATAAACAGATTCTCCAACAGCACAGATGCATCAAACAAGGTGAAACTCAGGCACATGCAGCAGTTCTGGGTGAACGTCGTGCTGGATCATGAAACTGCTCATCAAATGCTCAGCTTATCCGCTGATGGGAAGCAAGTGTGGTACAACATGGGCACTGGTCTTTGGGGAGCCCAGATGCCGAAACCCAACAAGTTCACTGAACATCTCGCAGTTGTGGGACGGAGAGCCTTCTCTTCCTGCAAATTTTACTTCGAAGTCTATGTGGGCCAAAAGACCGAGTGGTGCCTGGGCATGGCAACGGCTTCGCTCAACAAGAACGCGTCAATAATTCGGAGTCCAAACTCCGGACTCTGGGCCATCTGGTTCCTGGTAGACAAGTTTGAAACCTTCAGCACTCCAGGCGAGATAGTGTTTGCAGGGAAAACTGAGTGTGTTGGGGTTTTTGTTGACTACAACGGAGGTGAAGTATCGTTCATTGATGTAGTCAGAGAGGTGCCCATTTACTCTTTTACTGAGTGTTCATTTACCGAGGAGCTGTATCCTTACTTTAATCCCTGCGATGATGAGTATGGTTCAAATCTGGAACCAATGATAATCATTCCCAATTCTTCTACAGAATGAGGGATCAATTATTTGATTAAGATTAGAAATGAATGACAGAAACAAACCTGTATTTGAAATAAAGAATATGTAGATTGCTTCTTAAAGTTTGTATTATTTGTTTATCAAATTCTTCTCCAGATATGTGTTTTGATGAGTCTGTTAGCAACCAGGTGTTCCCTGTGTCTAGCGACCTTCACTTACTTTGTTGCATGTTCGTCTCCCATAGCTGATGATCTATCACTATACACCCGATACCAACAGATATGTCCTCTGCTGTCTGTATAGATGTGCAACACCTAAATCATTGCAGTAGGGTTTACAGTTATAGACCAAAGCTCACTCAAACCTGACCTACAATTTGGTGTGGATTAGGACCCGAATTATATGCATGTTGGGTGGGTAGACATCTGTGGGGCATTTTTAAAAAGTCGACAATCTATACAGCAGAAAGAAAGCTAAACTCAAATGCATCTGTAGTTTCTCCTGTTATGGAAATACATTAATAAATGGAGTGGAAGTTAATCAGGTCAAACAGGTGAACTGTACTGAACAACTAATGCCCTCATGGCCCCGCTCTGCTTTGTCTTAATGCCGCAATCCCATCCAACATGTCTGGAGCATCAAGAGCATCTAGTTTACTTGCAAAGTCTAGGATTGTAATGCATGTTTGGAGCATTTCCAACGTCGCTGACGCTCCAAATGCTCAAGTTGGGTTCTGAACTTTTGCCACTGAAACGCTTGAACTTCAACCAATAAGAGAGACCCTGCTATGTGACGTAGTGAAAAAATGTCCAATAGGGCGGAAGATTCTTAAGTGTTAATGGCAGGTAGAGTTATTGTCGCTGTTGTCAATAATTCGCTTGAGACGAAAATAGCGTTGCAATCAAC
The DNA here is from genome assembly GCA_032876305.1 of Orestias chungarensis. Classification (NCBI taxonomy): domain Eukaryota; kingdom Metazoa; phylum Chordata; class Actinopteri; order Cyprinodontiformes; family Cyprinodontidae; genus Orestias; species Orestias chungarensis. Next base: position 795,444 of record JAVLVB010000001.1, on the reverse strand, counting down.
CGCCCTCAGCACACCTTATAGAGAGGTGGTTAAAATCACCAAAATCTGAACCCTGCTGAATTTTTCTGGTAGATCCAGAAACGGCGCCAAGGCAGCCGACAATGACGTTCTCTTGCTTATTTTATTAAATAAAGGCAAACCGCTCTCTTAATTTCATCCGCCATTTTACAAAAAGATTAGTGAAGAGACAGGAAGTGCGACCGGAGAAGACTCGAAGTGCGGACGCTTGACACGCTTCAAACGTGCTGAAAAGAGACAGCTCAAATAGGACTCAAATGTTGGTCTTTAAACAAAAGCAGTAAAAGCTTCTTTAAAAGTAATATATGCGGTTTATGTGGGACTCTACCTCTAACTAGAGTTAATTAGCCGTGTTGGATGAGGGTTCATGCAGGGTTGGGTTGGGTTTTGGAGTTTAGATCTAAACTACCTTGAAGCCCGAATACCACAAAAATCGGATTAATCCACCTAGATGCTGAACTCTTTGTTTTGCATGTGTGCTGTGCCACTTTGCCTGAGGCAGAAAAGTTAAAATAAATCTTTTTGTGAAAGCTTGAGCCAGATTGAAACACTTTCGTATGAACATTTTTGTTAAACAAAGACTTGCATAGTGTCATCGCATACATTTATTCTTTTAACCATCTTAGTTTAAATCATTTTATACATCATAGACTTTGTGGGTACAAGAAGAAAGTTTCATACTGATTGGACATAAATTACTAGTTAAATATTTTAGTATAATCTAAAGAAAGATTTACACAGATCGAGGTAAATGATTGTAACCATTGCCATCTTCATTATTAATGTAGCCTTAACTGTAAGTGGGTGAGTTAACAAAGCACGGTTTTAAATTATTAAGTAACTGAAGTCTGTAAATTCAGTTTAAATTATTATTATTACTTATATTAAACCTAACAAGCATTTGGAAAGATTTAGTAGGTAAGGTGTTTTTTTAATTTCTATATTTATTTGTTTTTGTTTTACCGTTAATTATAAAAAAAAACACTTTACATAAGCTCTCTTAATGTCTGTGAAAATTACAGAAAAAAATAACAAGAACAGAGCATGTTACTCTTATTGTTTCTGTTGTGGTTTAGTTCATCACTCTTTACCTCATTGGGGTTATTGGTTAAGTATGTATTTTTTTGACTGTTGACATGCATTGGAAAGAAAGATGAAAGGCAGATGTAGTTTAATTGATCTGATTTTCTTTGATATAATAGAAAATCTTCAATTTTAAAATCATCTTAGATTCTCCTACTATAAAAAAGTATTTGAAAATTGTTTCATGTTTGAAATGCTTTGAAACTGACATGAAAAATGTATTTTTATTATCTTCCAATGTTTAAGGATTTAGATGTTTATCGTGTTGCATTGTTTTTGTTTGTCACTGTTATCCTTCCAAATGAATGCCACAGCTAACACACTGATAACTTTTTAAAGCTATATCACCATCCTTCTATTTTATTATAAGCATCAATTTGTGTATAATCATTCAAGTTTAACATATACTTAACCTAAATTGTGTAAAATACTTTTCTCGTCCAAGCCATGCTGTATGTGAATTTAATAATGATTGAAATGATCGTATATCTTTCTATAATGTCTAATGTTCATCCTAATTCAAATCATGTAACCTATAAAAGCATTGCATCAACCAAACACCAGTCTATGTTTCTCTATGCTTAAACAATTACTCATGTTTTCTCCATTTTACTTCATCTCTCATTGTTTTTGCCTCATTCAGCCTCTTTTGTTCATCTCTACATCCACAGCGCTCCTCGCTGCCACGATAGCCATATTCTGCCCATTGCCTTGGGAACGCTCAGCCTCCCAGCTCTCATAATCCATTTCCCAGCCACAATGAGCATTTGACACGGTTCACACTTGCATGCTTGGACTCCGTGTGTGTGTGTGTGTGTTTTTGTAATGTGTGAGTGTGACAATGGCCTTTACCTCACAAAAATCTAACTAATGAACAAATTAGGTAATTGACACCAGTTTTTAATTAGATTTTTGCTTGAATTTTAACCTACTTAGATTCTGCAGGTTTTTATTTTAACAGTATTGAAATGGAACTCCCATGATAAGAAGGCTGAAGCTGCAGATTGCTGCATACATTTCTGTCATTTGTGAAAGCTGCATAAAAACATAGATATTCAGCATGAGAGGGAGGAGCTCATCACCCCACCCCCATCGTCGTCACCATTATAGCTCCTCTGAGGAAATGAGGGGCAGATGAGTTTCTGCTGTGTAGAGGGCATGATTTAAGAGACTGAGAGGAATCAGGGAGACACGGTTTTAAGCTGTCTGAGTCAGAATGTGGGATAAAATGGAGAGGAAGGCAGAAAGAATAAAGAGTGGCAGTGAAGTAGAATTAGATAGAGGGACGTTTTCACTTCGCTCCCGCCTACCTGAGTTCTGCACCTCGTTGAGGTAGCTGTCCTGAGCCACGATCTGCAAAAAGAGAAATTAAACAGGCTCATAAGCGATCATCAATCTTCAAGAGAAAAACAGAGCATACAGTATTGGGGTCATTTGGTTGGAAAATTAGGACCTTGATTAAAGAAGGGAGAAATAGTTGCATCTTTAGAAAATTTAAGTAGGACATTACCCTGGGTTTAAGACATTTAATGTGTTTGTGTCCAGGATGTGCGGGGTCTACAGGGTTATCAGCCGCTCTTTTCTTGATCATGACCCTTTGCATGTTTTTGCCCTTCTAGTTCTCTCTACATATCTACGGTATCTATTCAATTTCCCTTCGAGAAGCTTTGAAACCTTTTATTAACGAGTTTCTTTGCGTCATTAACTTGACAAGCGATGCAAATACAAATATTTACTTCACAGAGCAAGGACACTCTTGAATGACTTTGATTTTATTTGTCAGATTGGCACTAAGGTCATCAGGATCCGAACACACAAGGATGCGATCCAGTCTGTGGAACAACTACACAAATGCAAATGAAATACAATCTGTTTTTGACCTCTGCTGCCTCGTCATCGCTGTTAAGATACCACACCTGCATCTACACCTACACTGACGGATCCCAGGGTGGCTCTGGGGTGCCTAGGACCCCCCACATCACCCAGAGCCTGGCTATGCTTTACTTACTGTAATCCAGAACATGTTTGGAAATACAAACTACTTAACTGCAAATTAGAGGCCCAATCAAGCAGGGAAACAACAAAAACATGAGATGCTCAAACACAGTTATTCTCTGCTTTAAACAGAAGCTACCTAAATGAGAATATAAATCATTAAGCCATTTTTTTTTTACATGATCTTCCCCTTCTGATGACCGTATGCACAGCACAATTATCAGGAAGTTTGTAAAGATAAGCTAAAGAGATATTCCTATCATGTTTGGTACATTAACAGTGATCTATTCAACATGTACTGACATTTTGACTGCTTCAACCTTAAAATCAGGTTTACTTAAAATGTTAGACTGTTTTAAAGCGATATCCCTACACTTTGGGTGTTGCAAAAGTACAAACGAGCACACAGCCTGCTGACAGGGACATGAAAGGGAATCCAAAGTACATCAAAAATATATAATGGCGCCTCACAAAGTCTGCAGATGGGAGAAATTAATCTATTTCTTACTAAATGTATAGCTGAATAAATGTGCAAAGCACCCATGCTAACATTTGAGCTTTATGTTGACAAAAAAAAAACTGTGACTATGCAAACAGGAATCCAAAATACTTGGGACTAACTTGGTGATTTTCTCAAGAATTAACTTGGGAATTTTTTAGTTTCTCAATAAACACAAGAATTTTTTTTATCTCCTTTTCTTCTTTGATATGCATCAACTTTGGGGCTTTCTGATCGCTGCTTCATCAAAGCAGTCAAAGCAGACGTTCTACTCCACAGATTGAAGTGTTTTTTTAAGCTTCAGCCACGGACCTGAAAGAGTTTGCTCTTCCTATATCAGTTTATCTGAGGACATGTAAGGGCAGACCAGCTCCTTTTACACATACAGCAACAATAAACTATGTTTCACTTCATATCTGAAGAAGCTGCGTCGGACCAACAAAGAGATTTGGGGATTCTGAATTATTGTTTTTATGACATAACCAGACGTAGGTAAAAGAAACAAGACAGTTTACTCAAGTTCTGGGTAACTTTTATATATTAGTGATTTAATTTGTATAAAATTATCTATTAAACAGTTTATAATATAAAGTTATGTGCAAGTTATTGTATTTTTTCATACGCATTTTCAAATCAATTTCTTTCACAACTTAAGCGTTTTGAACCTAATACTCAGAGTAATACTTAAAGTACTTCCACTTACTAAATTTACCATTAAACTCACCTTTAAAGGACTGACATTAAAAAAAATAAGCTCTGGTTTGCCACATTTTTGTTAGAATATAATTTTTTCATTCATTAAATCAACTACAGTTGTTTAGTGTAGCCTGGAAACTGTACTTAAATAAGACTGCCGTTACCTCACAATGTTATTACCAGAGTGGAAGTAAAATGTATAGTAAAACTATGTCTTTAAGAACTTTTTTTGATATAAAACGTTACAAAAATTACGTTAAAGCAACCTCTAGTCCCAAGAGAGCTTTTTTGATCTGCATCACCTTATTTAGACATATTTTAGTATCATAAATGAGAACGTTGTTTATCAATATGTTAATAGTGGTGGTAATTGTTGCATCAACAGCAACTGAAGGGGAAACGTGGAATTTTTGGAGGAAGAAATATTTACACTCCACAATTACAATGCAGTTATTGATGAATATAAGAAAACTCTCATATACACAGCCGGTTTCAGTATATTTTTTTTTACGACATCTTTAGCATCATTCGCACCACAATAAAGCTAAAAGGTTGAGGGCAGCTGGCATTCTTAAACTATGATGTCCTGCATCCCCAGCTTTACTCACAGCCTTCTCTTGAAAGATTTAGCTGCTCTGTAGTTCTTACAGACATGAAGATCTTACACCCAAAAAATCAAAGATTAATAATCTTTGATGTTTTGGGTGCAAACTGTAGATTTATGCCTGTCACTGCATGTTTGTGGGGTTTTCATGTTTCCTTACAACACCAGGACAAAAATACCACAAAATATTAAAGCACAAGTGTTAAATCGACATCAGCTGACATAGAAATTTTGATAATGGGGCAGAGGAGGTTTATCCAGTTGGCCTCTTATGTTACTGGCTTGAAGATATTTTCTATTTATGCTAAACGCCAGGCAAGTAAAACAATAAACAAATATCAGTTTCGGTCCCCACCTCAGAAAAGGCCTGTTAATCCTACTATCATTGTCTGTCTCTACCATTGCAAATATGGTACAAAACCAACATGCAAAGATCTCCCGGGGGAAAGCAGCCATATCTAATGATTTACGAGCGGGGACAGGTGACCCGTGGTCGTTAAACACGGGAGGTGATATTTCCATTCATGTCAATCCCTCGGCTCGATTACGACAGTAATCTGTTTGGATGTGACACAGCTGGGTCCTCTGCCTGGCCGTGCAAACACGCGGAAAAAAAACACCTTCTACAGAGGCTGGCAAATTGCTATTAAGCTACAAGCCTGTCTGCTTGAGATCAGGGGAGGAAGACCCTCCAGATTTGTGAAACCATTTTTCTGCTTATTTCCATTCAGAAAACCAATAAAAATATTAACAACTTTTATTCCACTTCGCGGATTTAACTTGAAATGTTGTGTTGGGCAGCAACCTGGAAAATCTTAAGGTTGCTCGTAGTGCCGGTTATAAAGCCTTCTATTATCATTGGCAGCCCTGAAAAATATAGACAACATATGCCTCAATCTTCCAACACATTTGAAAAGGAACCAGATCCACAAAACCACAGATCCTCCACCGTGCTGAACAACAGGCATGAGATGCTTTGTCCTTTGTCTTAAAGCAGACTCACAACCTGTGGTATAAGTTGCTCCGTTTTTGTCTAACCTGAATTAGCATGTGGGGATTTTATTAATATCCAATATTTGTTATGGCCCTAATGCATATCACACTTTACTCCGCACTTTTGTAGGATGTTTTCTACCTTCCTTTGCCTCGTGTGTCTCAGTTACGGTTGTTTAACACATTGTTGCCTGAATAAATTAGATGTTCTCTTGCATTTTCCCTTTTGAAAATAGCAGCAAGTCATGTTTATTACCCAAGGGTGGGGGAAGCAACCTCATAAGCACTAACAAGATAAATCAAAAAATTAATAGGTAAGGTTACTTTGTAGAAATGTTTAATATAATAAAGAAAATGAGCATCTAAAAAACACCAGCTGCTACCCCTGCGGTTCCTTGTGGGTTAACCAAACCAGATCTATGTGACAAGCTCCAACCAGGCTGGGTTCATCTTTGCAACACCTGCCTGGACCAGAGGAGCCATGATACCCACCCACTCCCCATCTCTGCTGGAAAAAAAGAGGAGGAGGAGGGAAGAGGAAGGAGGTGTGCAAGCTTTCATCTGCCACCATGCATGCATGGTTTTGTGCTTGCGAGACCATCAATGAATGAGTCTGTTTAACAAACATGTCATCAGTATCTGGATAAAATGCAATAAAATGCGCATGCTGTTCATGTTTTTTTTGAATCTGCTTTGTTAGAAAAAAAAAAAAAAAACCTCTCCTGTATGGATGTGTTGCATTGGGGGGAAAAAACCATAAAAACAGACCTCCTCGTTTATGTATTGCTTTATATTCCTGAGGCTTGGATCATCTCAGTTTAATTATCAGCCTAATTAAGATAGGATTGTTTTAAAATGGGGGTATTAGAGTGTGACTATCTCGGGATAAATTGCATAAAAGAAAAAAATTAATAACAGGCCATATTGGAGTGTAAAAAAATCCACCTAATCTTCCCCATCAGAATGAATACAGCAAACATACCTCTGCAAGCAGCGGCAGCCACAAGCAGGCGCCTCCGATCAGGCTCAGCATCTCCCGGCTGCTGAGAGCCATCTTTCCCGGCCGGAGCGTCCGTGTCATAGCCGAGGATCCGCTCCCATCTCTGGCTCCAAACCTTGCGCGCTTTCTGCTTCCCTGCGCTCCAACTGCTGCGTGAGGACGCTGGGGATGCGGGAAGGTTGAGGGTGCGGCACTGTGGAGAAATACGCACCGACGTCCAATACAGTGGAGCTCTCCCCCTCCATGCACACACACAAACACACCTCTCTCTCTTTCTCCCTTCCTCTCCAACCAGAGGTGGAGTGATTGATTTCTGCGTGTTTGTCACTTCAGCTCATGCAGCGCTGCGCACACTTTGGCACAGGTCCTCTCCATCTCGGTAATGCATCCAAATAAGATCTTCAGTTTATCAGTCACATGGAAGATTAACAACTTTCCTCCTTAATTCCAAACCTTACACAGTTACATGGGTTACATTTGCTTATTTTACAACGAATAATCTTAAAATTAGCAACACAGCTCAAGTTCAGGCTAAACAACCATACAGACTTTGACTAGGCCAAATCAAGATGACTGTCCTGTAATTTAAAACCACAATACCACTTCCATATACGTGACCTTATGGGGGAAGGTGTGTTAATATTTATTTTCCAAAATGTTTAACAATTTTACAGGCAAAAAAGCATGAAGAGTATAATATAGTCTTGCTAAATCCAAATTTGGGGATTAAACAACCCTTATTTCAATCCCTCCTGAGCTAAAGCTTCACATTTACTATTAAATCATCATATCTACAACAAGTCTTGTTAGGTCAACTTCTGTTCAATGCTCAATTATGTCTTTAGCATCATTTAGCATTTAACATATCCAAACACTGAAATATTATTTTACAACCTAATCCTTCATCTTTGTTTGATGTTCCCGGATCTCCTCTGACAAAACTAAGAGGTCTTCATAGAACAGCTGGATTCCCACTGAGGCTAAATTAGTTAATAAATCAACACATCTGGCCTTTTTTTAGACAGTCATGGAACCTTTGAACACAGATTGATTTCATTTGATTTCCTTTAGGGGTATAAATAAAGGCTTTGTGGCTTTTTCAAATGTTACAGATATGTTTGTACCCAGTAATGTTGCACAGATTACAATAGTTACTATGGATGCATTAATTCAACCCAGTTGGACAATCTGCCACTGTTTGTGACTCACTACTTTTTTATTTAAATCAAGTTTTTTTTTTCACTTCCATGTATGAAACCAATTTAAACTAAGCTGTAAATACTTACTACCAAATACAACAGTTTGTTTCTCTCTTTGTTTTAGTTTTAGTTTTTTTTTTGGGGGGGGGGGGTTCGTTGGTGCATTGACCCAATTAAGGTTTGCTTCTTCGTTCTAATAAGACCCGCTTAAAAGACAAGCAGCAAACTAAAGCTATAAATTTCTTCCTTTTTTCATTAAAGATTTATGCATGAAAACAAAATATTGAGCACTTATGCTGCCAACAAATATGCGTTGCTAAAATAAATTTAGGAATTGTTGAATCATCAACTGCAGATTTTTCAAATAAGCATGTTTGAGCATCATCTGTTGATTAAAACATGTGAAGTTTTAATTATCCAGAAGAGGAGAAGTCTGTACATGAAAACTGCACATATTAAATCATCTAAGCTTATGAGAGAAAACACCAAAAGTGCTCCAAAACCTCCTCTTGGTGGTGATTATTCTGCTTCTGTATCAGCTCAAAATATGTCTGTGATCATCTTTCCCTACAGGAAACATCCAAAACTGAAACTGGCAGAAAAATGGCATCAGCACCACAAAGATGGACCAGTAAGTGACAAGAGCGCTCATAAAAACAGAAATTTTTCCTTTGTAGCTGCTGTCATTCTTGTCCGAAAGTGTTTTTGAAAACGTTGGATTTGAAGATAAAGCAGGAAGAAATATTTCCCATCAGTCCAGATAGAAAAAAAAAAGGGGAAACAACTGACAGATTTAGTTTTTCTCTTTACTCAGCATCGGGACTGAGCCAGACAGAAAGCTCCAGCTTGGCCTTTTCCAGCTATTGTGAGCATTTTTTATCCAAACAGATTCACAGAAATGCAGACGCACAGTCAGAAACTGTTTAAACATGATTTTAATATACATTTAATGACATTTTTATCAATGCAAAATGCATATATGTGTTTCCCAACCAAAGGTGTTTATTTTAAAGTTTAACAAGCTTTGTTTTTCCCCTAGGCATTATCCCAAAATGGCTTTGCAGCCACTTCAGCTTTTGTTTTTATAAGTAGATTTCGGTTCATTAAAAAACAGAAATTATTTCATGTTTTCTATCTGAACACAACTTTGACCTAATTTAATGGTGAGCAATGCTATTAGATAAAAGCCTCCTGCAGAAAACCATGATTTCAGGCCTAAACTAAAAGGGTTTTATAAAATCAGAAGGATTTATTCTCTGTCACATTTATCATATTCCGGGCAGGGGTCACTTTGATTCACAAATGACAGAAAATATCTGAGCAGAATAGAGCTCTTTCAAATCTTTTAGCATGTTTTGGCTGTGCTAGCCTTGGATACTTAACAAAAGTGTTTTTGCTCTTGCAAGGTAAGCCATCATCATTCTCCGTTTCCCAAATTTTTCCTCTCCAAGCCTTGTGCTTCAGCACATTTCTCTTCCTGTGCCATTGTAATTGCTGAAGCTTTGTGAGAGAGATTAGCTAAATTCATCTTTTTCCCAGAGTTTTGTTTTACCCATGAGCCGCAGGGTGAGAGATTACTCGTGAAATTCGTTTTTTTTTGGTGTGCGTGTTCAAAGTTCCCACTTCCCTCTGCCAAAAAGCCTTTGATGTTGCAGTTCACTGATAACACAAATCCAATTTCCTGGTATCTCAATTGCCATCTGGAGATCCTCTGTTATCAGCATCTCTTTCTCACCATTTCTCCACCTCCTAATTTCCTGTTTGTTGCACTCTGAGGGAGTAAACAAATGTACCTGTGCGTACCCTGGCTCTCCCAGATTAAACTAGCAGCTGAAAGCACTTAATAAAAAACATTAATACAAATTCATGTACCTACATAACGCTATATACAAGTCATACAACATCCTAAAATGGATAAATAATGCTATTATAATTTATTTTCTTTATGGAACTGTTTTGCACTTACATGCATAACCCAAACAAAGTATTTATGAGTAGATATCAAAAAAAAACCTCCACTCTCGTCCAACCAAACACATCCTGTTCACCTCCCCTTGGCGTCTCTCATTCTCTTCAACCTTAAAGATCCCTCCTCATGTTATTTAAAAACTTCACTCGTCATTTTCTCCACTCCTTTCCAGAATCTTGAGCCAAGACCAGAACGACCAGCACCGGCGACTTCCAGTTTTCATTACAAACGCCATTGTATTTCTCCAAGCAGAGTGTGCTCTGGTCTTGTTATTGTTGTAATTTATGCAAGTCAGGCATGTTAACACTTAGCACAAACAATCTCATTATGTCATGCCACAACATTTTATATGGTTTTAAGTCCATCTCATTTGGAATTTCTACTGTGTGTGTTTCTGTTTCAACATTTTCCTTCTCCTGGTTTTCATTTTTTTTTTTTCATTTTTAATCAAAAACTACACCTAAATAAGTCCCTTTGGCTTTTTTTATGTTTTCTTAAACCTCCGTATAGACGGCCGCTGATACTGAGCCAGGTTCTGCTGGAGATTTCTCCCTGTTAAAAGGAGATTTTCCTCTCCACTGTCGCTTCATGCATACCCAGTATGGCTGTAAAGTCAATAACAAAACACAAACTGAGGACTGATACTGCAAGTGAACAACTCAATGAAGGCTGCCGGATTTCCTTAGATCAAAAACCTCTTAAACTAATCTTAATATTAAACCGAAATAAGAAATAAGCCCCACATCATGACACTGCCACCACCAGGTTTGACTGTACGGTGGTATCAAGCTGTTGAGAAACCCTGCGTTTACAACAGATCCAACTGGATGGATAGGCTCTAAAAATGCCAGGTTCTGTCTCGTCAGTCCACAGAATATTTCACCAACATCTTGATGGTCAGCAAGATGCTTCTTAAGAAAATGTGAGGTGGAATTTTGTATTTATTTTACTTTGCAGTCATTTATTGTTTCATGACTTCTGACCATAACTGATGCACTGACGCTATTATGGGCTTCAGCTGTTGTCCTTGATCTTTTCTGACCTTCAGGATGAGCTCTTGGAGTATTTATGGTAAACATGCCACCGCTTAAAAGGTTTACCACTGTATGGTGTCATATTTGTGGATTAAGGCTGATTTACTTAACAGTGACTTTTTACCTCTGTCAAGTGTAAATTACTTATTTACTCATCTTTTCTTCAGTATCCTCAAATTGGGGCATGACAGGTGGCTTAAATCGGTCTTTTTGTCTATCTAATGTTTTTCAGACTTGTCCTGTTTAAGTGATAGTTAAACATATTGGTCACATAGTAATCATTCTTGCATGTTGCTTGTAAAATCGAAATTGAGTTCACAGTGGATGTTTGATGGCAAGCCACAGAGGGTAAAATCCACACTTTACCACCAGGCCATTACTTTAGATTACTTTGCAGTCCGTATATTTGATTTATCATTCAATTTATAGTTTCTTTATTAAATTAGTTTATTTTCTCATCACACCTTACCATGTTTGTATGGATCAACATTGTATGGTCAAATTTATCCCATTTCGTATTAATAATTATTTTCTTTGTTTGAGTTACCTTTGGGAGTAGTTTCTTAATCACTTTGGGGTTAAAAGGGGCGTGGTTAAAGACCGAGACCTGAAGCAGTGCTGAAACCATTCATTGGACTGAACCAAGTGCTTCCTTGTCAGAGGGATGTGTAACAATTATTTAATTGAGTTAGTTTTTTTATGTGGCTGCCTTGGTTTGGCTAAACTAGTATTTAAGTTTCCCTTTTGTGTCAGCTCAGTAGGTCAGTTTTTGTCATTTATTTGTTTGGGATTAGTAAGGATTTCTGGTCTACTTTATTGAGTTGACCTCTTTTATTGGCCTGGCTTCTTAATTATTTATTTGGGTAAATAAAAACCCACTTTTTAAAACAAACACCTGTGTCTTCATTACTGCTTGGTCCCTGACAGGGTGGAAACGTATATTTTTACATTTCAGGTTAGTTAGGATAAGCTTTCTTCCTATAAAAAAAATAGCTTTTTATATTTAAACTCAGTTAATAGAGTAAATATCTTCTTGTTGTCTTTTTTATGATCTGTAGTATGAGGTTCACAGTAGACTAAATCCTGTGTCTAAAGACATGGATTTAAGGTTAATTGAATTGGTCTGCGATATGTGTGTGTGTGTGTGTGTGTGTGTGTGTGTGTGTGTGTGTGTGTGTGTGTGTGTG
>JAVLVB010000001.1:728536-783067 GCA_032876305.1 Orestias chungarensis | reverse complement strand
GTCTTTGCAAACGCTTGGTTGTCGTGGCAACGCAGCATCTCTCCTCTCAGCGCGGATGCATGAACCTTCCTTGCATTGCCTGCTTACGTGTCCAGAACAAAGGGATGGGAAAAAAAATAATTCAACAAAAAAGGAACGCACAAAAATAAAAAATAAAAACCCCTGTGTCGGTTACAAATTAATATAAAAGAACAAAAATCTTTTTAATTGAAATTTAAACAGACATTTTGTAAATATGTATTGAATCTGTGTTTTTGGTTGCACCCCAGAAGCGCATCCTTAAATCGCATTACAGCCCCTCCCCGAGTCCCCCAACAATATTTAAATGATCCAACTCCCACAGCCAAGACAGTTGGTGTGGAGATGGATCAGTAAAGCCCCAAATCTCTGTTTCAACGACTCATTACCAGTTTCTGCTGCACATTATTGTCACCACTTCAGAGCCTCAGCAAGACGCAACACCAACCCAGATTGCCTCAGGGAAGCGAAGTGGGGAGATGTGTGGCAATCGTCTGGTTTGCCTTGCAGACTTGGCTGTAATATTTCAATTTCCCCCCTTTGGTTTTATCTGTCTTTCTCACTTGCTCTCAAAGCCAAAATCCAGAAAAAGCACATTGGGTCTCGCTCTGTTGTTTGTGACATTTCATACCTCATGAAATCAATGCTTGAACAAAGCAAATATAACAAGGTAGAAGGAAAAAAAAAGGAACAGCTGGAAGTGTGGGTTAAAGAATCACGAACAGAATTGATTGTGATTCTGCAAATGTCGCTGACAGTCGCAAGAAACTGAAATGAGGAAATAATAAAGATGGTGGAGAAAGAAAAGAAGGAGAAGAATGGGAAAGACATTGATGGTAGAGCAGGAACAGAAAAGAGAGCACAAAGAGGATGAAAGGCCTTTCTCTAGGAATGTCTTTGAGGGGAGAAGCTTAACATGGGAGCGACTCTAATCTACAGCCTTGCAGAATAATGTGACCCCGGGTGAGGAAGGTGAGGCTGACTGCCTCTCAGAGATTCTGTTCAAATCCATTCACACCCAGCTTCATGTTAAACTCACACCTGATAAGCAGAACCCGTATGTATGTTTGGGAAATGATACAGGAAACAGACTTTTACATAAATGTGTAATAGCTGAGTATATTTGAACATCATAGAAACAGTTTATTTGTTTCAATTATTCAAAGCAAAAAACAAATTGATCATTCACCCAGTGTTGTTTTTTAAGTTTTTAATTGCTGTTAAAGGCTGTGATTGTGGACAACAACTGAGAAATAGCTGATAAACAGGACTTTTTTATGCAGGAATGTTACAATATACCCTAATAATTAATAGGGATGACTACAGACTTGACACACAACAGTCAAAGACATTGACTGCTCATAAGATTCTGTATGCAAACGTGTAGCTGGAGAGTTAAGTAGAAGGAAAAAGTGATACAGAAAAGAAGTATGCATAAAATTGCATTAGAATATTGGAAAAGTTAGTTTGTTTCAGTCATTCAAAGCAAAAAGTAAAACTAAATTTTGTTCCGAAATAAAATAAAAAATAGAAAAAACTAAAAATTAAAATAAAAGATAGCTATAAAACAGGATATTTCATGTATACATGGTATAACAAAGCCTAGAAAAAATGGGGGTGACTATTGACACGACTGTTAGCTGTTAGTTTAAAGGCTTCTGTTAATTGTAAGTTGAGTGGAAGGAAAAAGTGTGGTACACAAAAACGCACAAGACACTTAGAGACCTGCAGACTTCCTTCCATCCTACAGATAGTAGCTGACACACTCTACAAGGAGGGTGAGCTACGAAAAGTCACACATTTCAACCGAAAGTTGAGTGGAAGGACAACCTGTTGTTACAAAAAAAGGCTGCAAGCAATAAGGATGTATTTGTGTTTTGAAAGGGATTCACAAGGCAACCACATTCAGGCATCAGCACCGCTTGTAGCAAAACAACCACACACCATGATGCTGCCACTACCATGCTTGACGGTAAGCACAGCTTTATGTTTTAATTCAAAATGTGTACTGATGTGGCACTGGTGTTCCAGGATTGAGTTGGGATCAAAGATCTAAGAAAAAATTTTGAGAAGAAACTTGGTATTATGATTCTGTTCATATTTGAACCTGAATGTATAATTTTGCATGTGTGGTTTTCTTCAGATCCTCCTCCTGTTTATAAAAATCAATGTTGTTTGTTGCAAAGTTATTGCTTGCTAGGAAAATATTAACAAAAATGTCTCTTTAGAAGGACAAAATAAGGTATTTTTACCATGATTTGTGATTTAGAACTTATAAATAGAACTATAAACTCAGAATGTCAAGCAAAACCTTTTACTTTAATGGTACAAAATGATAGGGTTACAAACTATTATATGAAAGAAGCCAAAATTATGGTAGATCAATCACATCCAAAGCAAACAGTTGTGTTCATGTTGCTTTTGATTTAAACTCGATGTGTTTAAAAATCAAAAGTGAGATAGCTAGAATAGCATAGCACCAATCAGAGCACTGAGAATCCAAAACCACCATTAAGCTTCTCTGCTAAACAAAGACCGAAATAAACACACAAATGGATTAGAAAAGATGTCACGTATTAGAATTACTAGACAAGTTAAATCACCTAAATCCGTTAGAAGTCATTAAAAACAAAAAAGGAGTTTGAGCTTTTGCACTGTATTACAGGTGAAGTTGTTGGGTATTTAATTTGTCTAGATTCAATAGGGGAAAGCTTCGTTGAAGCAGAATAATAACAGACACTGAAGTTATCCTCAGTGGAGACGCGTTTCCTTTATGAGGAAAGTTATAGACATGATCTTAGTGTAGGTGGAAGCAGCTCACCTGAAGCTCCAGCTGAGTAATCACTGAGTCACTCCAGGTTTCATGTTATATTCTTAAAATAAACTCATTCAAACAGACTGTTGTCCAAAACCCAAGAGAGAAGAAACAAACAACAAAGATTGTGAGTTCATAACAGCTTTCTGTCTCTGACAGTTTATCGTTTGGTTTCCTCACAGAGCAACTGAGTCATAACAGTGAAACGTTTTTCATTATTTCAGCTTTCAGTGAGATATTATTAAATAAAATAAATTTAGGAACAACAGTGTTAGACAAAAAATGATTAGAATAGTAAATATTTTTAGCTTAAATTTCCCCCAAAAGTAAAATATTGTATTGCGGACGTAACGGTTCATTATCTAAAACAACAACTATTACAAAAAAGAGATTAGTTACAAGTTTTACGAGTTTATTTTCATGTGAAATATGACTAAACAAAAAAGAATGGGAGGCAATATTTTAATTTTAAAAATGTAAGCAATAAATGCAATTTTTAAAAAGGATCAACTGGAAAACCCCAGTTAGGCTTAAAACTGAACTGGAAATGTAATTACCAAATAAATATTAGAAAACAATAAAGTTTGTGCACTTATTGAGATCCTCGTCTTGTCTGCAAATTATCAAATATTTCATCATCACAGAAATGCTTCCCCAGAACAAAACATCCAGCCAAGGAAACATTTTCTTATTTGCATCTGAAACCAAGCTGATGAAATACTAGATCCTGTGAACTGTTTAACATCCTTGGTAATGTAGTAATTAATAAATAATGAGATAAAATTAAATAAAAAAATATTAAAAATAAAAACAAGTACTGATGTCTTTTTTTTTCTTTTTCTTTTTTTGTCTAGACCGAATAAAGAATATATTGTTGGATTTGACTCCCTAATCAGAGAATCACCTAATGGTAATGAGGCAATACTGCCCCTGACTGGAAACAAAGAGTACTGACAATCCACTCAGCTTTGCCTTTATTTTTCAACAAAATGTATCCACAGAAGCGGAAGAAGAATAAACAAGAATTATTGAAAATCTAATCAAAACAAGATTTTACACACAGTAAAGATTTTACACAAAAACACACAGTAAATATACCCAGAATAGAGAAGATACTAACATAAATTAATAAATTAATTTCTTCATACATTTGATCAAGAGGGCAAATCCAATATGTTGCTGAAGGTAGTTTTTGTGCAATCTCCATGCAAGAAGCAAGCAGGTGTAGACATGTAAAACAGTTGAGAGCAAGACCAGAAATGTAAGTATTTATTTTCAAAATAAATGTGACTTTTTTCCATTATTATTACTATTATTATTATTAGTTTATTTGTTGTTCAGGAAATAATTACTTCCAATGCTTCAGAAAATACATCAAAATGAACACAAAAATAAAACATAAAACTGTCAAAAATATGTTTTCCATCAGTAAATCTGACGCATATTTATCATAAAAAATTGGTTTATTCGTTTACAGCTACTTTAAAAATGAAAGAAAAATCTGCTTTAACCCTAAAGTATTTTTTGAGACAACCAAATCTTCTATACCCTTATTTGAAATCAAATAATCTATGTCCTGTGGTGTTTAAAGCTAATTTTTATTATAGCTATTATTATAATGAGAGGTTCATCTCTTCTGTTTGTTTGTTTGTTTGTTTTTTTACTTTATTAGAAGTTATTTTGAAATCCTTCTGCAAATATTGCATGGATGTTAAGAAAGTTTGTAAAATCAGAAATATTTTGGGTCTTAAACAAAATTATGAGGGAAAGGTTGTAAATTTTTAATTAAAAAAACTTTATGGTTCCTACGTAATGTATTTTTTTTTAAATAGATTCTTATTTATTACTACCCTAATGAGTTTCCTGATGAATTAAAGTTACTGATATGGGTTATTTGATGGTGCTTTAATAATATCGTTATGTTATTGCTAAGATTTTCTTTTATTTTGCATAAAACATTTTCAAAAATTCTTTTTTGACGGTTAACCAATTGTATATGTACCTTTAAATCACTCTGAGTGGCAAAGTGAAGCTAGTATTTCAAATGTAACTGAAATGCAACTTTTTGTTAACCCTGTCAGGAAGAAAAAAAAAAGATTATTTTGAAAATCTTAACCGGAAATGCCTCTGTAGCGCTGTCCAGCTTGACAGACGCGCACCGGCTGCTGCAGGAGAGCAACGCTGCGTCGGAACCGGCCCGATTTAGCCATGCTGAAAAACTAGAACATCAATTGTGATTTTCTGGGAGGATTTTGTTTTTGGGAAGATGCTGACAGACATGATTGTTGAAGAGGAATTTGAGATCAAGGAAGAGGAGCCGTGGTATGACAAGCAGGACCTTGAACATGGTACATTTCCTCTCTGTCTTTGTTGAAAAAATGTAACATTCAAATCCTTTAACCTTTTTACTGTCAATTAATCTGTTATTAAAGATTTAATCCAGGTATGCATTATCATAAATAAATCAACCAGAAAAAATAACCTGTTTTAAACCTTCAAATTGTAGATTTTAATAAATTAATCTTTTAGAGGTGTGTGAAATGTAATATTTAAGCCTATATTGCTTTTATAAAACATGCAAATTGTTTTAAAGACTCGTTTATATACATTGATTGCAGAAAAAACTGCAGGGATCAGCAGAATAATCACGTATGCGGCAATGTAAGGATGTTTATATTCTAGTCTATATTTCTATTTGTAATAATTTGTAAATTCAATAAGGCCACATGATGCAATATTTGGTATTTTCTTTAAGTGTGTATAAAAATTACTACAGAAATAACTAAGTAATCTTATTTCCTGTCTGTTGCAGAAATGTTATAACAAATTTAAGTGATGTTATTTAATGAATTCCATCACTATTGTCTTCACCATAACATTAAACTTTCTAAAAAAATAAAATAAAAAATACCCAAAAAAATCCTTACCAACTTTTATGCTTGGTAAGTTGTTTATAAAGTTTCTAGTTTTTCATCTTCTGCAAATTTCATATTTCTTCCCCCTAACTTAACATTATAGCTAGCTACTGTACATCCGTGATTCTTATGAATTTTGAGATTTTATTTATACACTACATGCTAAAATGTCTTTATTATCCTCTTTATCTTTATCAAGGAGTCAGGAGTGTAGGAATTTCAACAACAGAAACTGAAATACAGAAAGCTATTTGCAGTGGTTATATCTTTGAAATATTATTTCTGATACGATGTTTCGGTCTAGAATTTTGCCCGATACCAATTTTGACCCAATATAATATGAGCATGAGTCATGTTTCTAGTATGGAATGTTAGAAAACGCTTGATTAAGTGATATAACGCAGAGAACAATAGTTAACACCAATAGTTAGGAGGATCATAAATCAATCGTTTAAATAAATATTAAAGTGTCTTCAAAGAAAAAAGGGTCTACAATTAAAAAAATAGGAAAACTTTTATAATGGTTGCACTTTTCGATTCCCACAATCGGATATTTTAGATGTATCCAATATTTATTTTTGGACTGATTTCAGATTGATATGTAAATCAGTATGGGATTGAGACAGCCCTGAAAATAAGTTTACAAAGGTGGAGTTAAACACAGGTTACAGATTGCTGCCGATAGATAAAAAAAAATCTTTAAAAACCTCCCAAACCAGTTAATAAAACTCCACACGGTATTAGTGGCAATAAAAGTGGACGATCTGCCCGTCTCTCCTGTAGACCTGCAAGTGGCTGCCGAGCTTGGGAAGTCTCTGCTGGAGAGGAACCGGGAGCTGGAGCAGGGGCTGCAGCAGATTTACACCACCAACCAGGAGCAGCTGCAGGAGATCGAGGTGAGGAGGATGATATGCATGTGTTGGCTGTTGAGCGTCCTTGAAGCATCGCTGAATCGTGTCCAAGCACAAAGTCTTTCATTCTGCCGTTCAGGCACCAAGAACAAAAACAGCTGTTTGTTTGTCCTCCCCCTGCATGAATTGTAAGTAATGAACTCAACATCCCTAACAGGTCCCTAGACTTTAATTAAATTTTCTTAAACCAGGTCAGCCGTGTTTTTGTTTAGGTGATTTACTTTGACTCTCAAGAGAGTACACACACACACACACACACACACACACAAACTCAACTGTTGCTCCTGGTTGTTGTTGTTTCTTTAATTTTTAACTAAAGAACATTTTCACATTTTGTCGCAAACACAAACTTCAAAGTATTTTATTGAAATTTTATGGGAAAGACCAAATTAAACTTGTGAAAAAGTGAGTATTTTCAACCACTAATGCAACTGTTTCAAGTTGTAGTTCAAAACATAACTGGTCATTTTCTTTTCCATTCAGAGGTATGCACTACATCGCAGTGGTTCATCATACAAAAAAAAATATGTATGTATCCAAAACAAGAATGTTAAAGTGTTTGGCATTGCACGAAAAAGTCAAAAATACAAATGGTGTTAGACTTTTGCAAGGCAAGGTATATAATATATTTAATATTTACTCTCAGAGTAATTTTTTTTTATTTAGAGAACTGCTTGAGTGCGTTGTGAGAGGTGAGCATTGCTTCCTCCCGAGCAAAATTTTTACCAGGCAGATAAGCTGCAGAAAGTTTCAGCATGTTTTTATCTCGAAAGCTAATGAGATAAATTAAATCTAGCTTGGCGGAAACACTAAAGAAAATCAAAGACTCTTTTCAGTTTTGAAAGCTGCATTAGTGAAGCCGAGGTTATTTAACTTCAATCTACTACATTACTATTAGATGTTGCTAAGTTTAATAAACCATAACTTGAATATTTCCTTATTCTATCCGAATCTTTTGTGCTTGCTTCATCTTGCAGATTTAAGAAAGTCTACTATAGATATCTCAAATAGTTTATAAGGTTTATCTTTTTCTTCATTTCAAGGGTTTTGTCCATCAAAACCATTAAGAAAAAGCTCCTAACATGCCTAAAATGACTTTAGAAATCATCAGCTTCCTGTTCCCCTGAACTTAGCATCACCTCTGCCTCTTTTCCAGTACCTGACGAAACAGGTGGACCTCCTGCGGCAGGTCAACGACCAGCATGCAAAGGTTTACGAGCAGCTCGACGTTTCTGCCCGAGAGCTGGAGCAGAACAACCAGAAACTGGTTTCGGACAACAGGGTGGCCCAGTTGAAGATCAACGGGTAAGAGATCCGATCCAAAAAACAAAAAAAAAAGGTATTTAGGCTGCAAACTCTTTTTTTTCTCATCAACTTGTTTTTTCTTGTGTACAGGCTGATGGAAACGGTGGAGATGCTGCAGACACAGGTGGACGAGCTGCAGCATCAAGTGGAGGAGCTGAAGCTACATTCCTGTCATTCTCGGACGTCTGCAGGCGGAGAGAAACGGCCGCCTCGCAGCGCCCGGAGCATGTCCTGCCTGGAAGAGCTGCAAAACTCACACAGGTGGAGGTTCTCACACTGTTTTTATTGCCCTGCTATAACAAAAAATGTCAGAACATCTCTTTAGGCAGGAAAACTATTTGTCTGTAAAGTAACAGCTGCTCATTAATAAAGGAAGGGAACATTTCTGGTAAAGAACCACCTTTGTCTAAAGCAGCAACTAATCCTGTGGATTATTCACCTTCTTTAACTCCTCATATTGGGTAAAATATTTGCATTTCGTTGTATTTCTTTATTTTAAACAAGTAAAGGTTGATGCAGAAATATGCCTCATTTATCTTATAGCTTTATGTAACAATCGTATTAATTAATTATCAGTGTTCTTAACTTTGAAAATAATGTAAGGTTTAAGAAATGAAAACAAGTTCACATTTCTCTAGTTAACGGAAATAAGAAAACAAAAACATTTCGATTTCTCAGATTTTTGTTTGTGTTTTATTTTATTAGACTGATAGTTGTCGGCAAGGCAGTTTTATTTATATCCCATTATTTTCATACACAAGTCAATGCTAAAATAGAAAGAAAAAGCATTGATAGCTTTAGAGGACTGAAACAAGAATCAAATTATCTCAGTTGATCGTCAGTCTAACCGAACGCTTGTAAACAGTGAGATTTTAGGCCCAGATGTGGGGGAGCCAACGGCTTCAGCACATCTCAGGTTTGAAGGATTACAAACCAAATGCTGCCTCCCATGGTTTAGTTCTGGTTGTGGGAACACTGAGTAGACCCGTTTCATTCAAATAAATTAGAGGAAACGGCAATATTTAAAACTTCAAAGTAGGTTCTATCCTGGCTTTAGTTGGTAACAAGTAATCTTGTTGATGTGCTAAATAGAAAAACATTTGTTGTAAAAAGATATGATGTTGCAAACCTAATTTACTCTTTGCAGTTTATTACAGCAATACGTGACAACAATGTTTTTTTGTTTTTTTTTGCAAGACTTGAAGCCTAATAGTGCGATTTGTTTAGTTTTACAAACAGGAAGTCAGTTCAGTGATTCAAAAAACTGAACTGATATGATATGCTTTCTTGTATGCTGGTTACAGGCCCAGACTGGCCATAGGGAGAACCGGGAGTGTTCCCGAAGCGCCGGCCTAATATTGGCCTGGTGGCCTGCGACTTTCTTTAAAAATAAAAATAAAAATCCCGCCCGCGGCGCGAATGTTAGATAGACCGGCCAGCGCTGGGACGAGCCATAGAGGCACTCAGGCCAGCAGCATGTGAGGAGGGAAAGACGATTGATTTATTTCGATTAAGACCCACCCCAAACGTCCGTATGAACCGTACAGGTGTGTGGGAAGCGAGCAGTGCAAGAAGTGAGGAGAAGCGACTCAGGGTTAAAAGAGAAAGGCGCTGGAGGAAGACGTGGCCAAATGCAGAAACGTTACGAATTTATCTATTCAGCACAAAATCTCCCAGTCCGGCCCTGGCTGGTTAGGACTCTGTCAGTTGCCAGATCCCAGTTTTTTTGTTGTTGTTTTTTTTTTTACTTAAACCTGTTAAGATACGATTAAAATAATCCATACAAAAGTTTTTCTGTTTCCTCTCCTGACAATAAATCCTTTATTTTGGAGCGTTTAGGTAAAAGTGTGCTAGTAAGACACCCAGGTTTCGTGTCTCCTCTGTGGTGTTTTTATTTTTATATGTGTGGTTAAGCCTTATAAAATATTACTAACTTCCTTGTCACAGATCAAGAAGGTTTTTGTAAGCTTCACAAAGCAATCAGTCAAGACTGCCTCATTCCATGTGCTCTAATCCCGCTGCAGCCACTTCCTGTTTATCTGGTTTATTCACTGAGTTTAGTCCCTGCCACGTGTAATCCTGTTGAGGGAGCTTGATGGGAATATTTCTAGCTCAGACTCCATGGGAGTCTCTCCGATAAAGAGGTAGCAGTGCTAAAGTCAGAGTACAGAGTGGTGGAAGAAGCTGTAGGGAAGAAGGTCAAAGTCTGAGCTGGAGCACACGTCATCAGTCGTTAAACCTTTCAAACTGATTGATTTTAATCTTCTCATGTTGCTTCTATTATTAGAATCTCCTTTTTTGTGTTTTCTTTTATGCCTTTCAGACATGAAAACCATCTCAAACAGAAAATCTTCTGTGCCGTTTCCCTTACATTAGATAAAAAACATACTTTCTATGATTATTTTAGCATCCCACTGAACTGCTTTCAAGACTAAACCTGTCTGATGATCTTTGACCTTTTACCTCTGCGTGTGCATGTTGTTGTCAACTTTCACGTTGTTTTCCCTGTCTGAAGCGTCAGAGATTAGACTGAACACATGTTTATATAAGAGCAAACACAAATAGCCGATCAAAGGGTTAAAGATAGTTCAGCAGGATTTCATCAGATAGTTAGCCTCATAAATAAAAGTAAATAGTGAGATATTTTTAATACTCCCTAAACCGGCTACAACTTTGGGTCTATCACTTTAAATACAGAAATGCTGGCCTTCTGAAAAGCCTATTCATACAATGCAAAGTATATCTATTCAAAAAATGTATTACTTACTGCATCAATGCGGCGTAGCATGGACACAATCAGATATGGAATTCCTAACCTCTAGCATGTGCAAATTTTTCTAACCCCATTTTATCCTTCCTCTAAATTTTCTATTAGTACGCTTGGGTGCAAATACTCTGAGCTGGTTTAGTTTTCCCATGATCTTCTGTCTTTTATCCATCAAATATTAACAGCAGTAAACGGTGAAACGTATCACATGGGGGTAATAAATCTAATCAGACACGAGGTAACTGTGGCAAAATGTGAGAAAGTCCTCTGGGCAGTTGTAAAGTTTTGAGTTTTATTACACCTTGCTTCTCTGCCATATGTAGATATACAACTGGGCAAGGCACTTTCATCCAAGTTGCCGCCTAAAAGTTGGTCCAGATGTGTACTTTGGGGTGTCTGTTGCAAATTACAATTTTTTGTGCCACTATGAAAGCAGAAAACTTAAATGTTTGCTCGCTTCACTTTGGGAGATGTTGCTCAGAGTTTTGTCCACATCTCTGCGCAGGTATGACGTTGACTCCGACGACCTGGAAGCTTCAGCCGCGTCATGGCAGGAGGAGACGCAGGTGTCGCTGCAGCAATCCCTCCGCGCCCTTCAGACTCAGTTTGCTGCAGAGCGCGCTCGACGCGAGGAGGCGGAGACAGAGGCCGAGATGCTTGCCAGAGAAAACTCAGCTCTGGAGCAACAGCTGGTGATGATGGAGGGGTGTCAGGTACGTCGTTTCCAACAACAGTTTAGATACATTTCTATTCAACAATGGAAAATTAAGCATCAGAACGATTTCCGGAAATGTTGAAGAAACTTCTTCCTTTCGATCTGAATTTTTTTATATTTTGCCTCCAACAGTCCAGAGTTTTGGAGCTGGAAGCGGAGGCTGAAGAGCTTCGTCAGCTCTGGAAGTTGCAGTCGAGGTCGTCCAGGTCAGAGGTCATCCACGGCCTGCTGCCTCAGTCCATGCTGCTCAACCCGGAGGACGAGAGCGAAGACGCTCCGGCTGCCGTCAAAAGCCCAGCCGTCCTGAAGCGCTGGGCCAGCGAGCGTCTGATGAACGCCACCCAGGCGCCAGAGTCTCCGGACAGGATCTTCGACCACGAGTGCTCCTGCGTGCGTCGACCCGAAGTGGTGAAGTACCGCGGCATCTCGCTGCTCAACGAGGTCGACGCCCAGTACAGTGCCTTGCAGGTGAAGTACGAGGAACTGCTGCGGCGCTGCGGGCAACAGGAAGGGCTGCAGGAGTTGGAGCTCAGCAGATCTTTTCCAGCTCCGGCAGAGCTGGAGGACGGCAACGAAGGCTTTCACCAACCAGAGTATAAAGAACTTTTTAGGGAGATCTTTTCTCGTATTCGAAAAACCAAAGAAGACCTGATTGAAAACAGAGCAGGAGCTTCAGTTGGTAAAGCGCTGCCAACTTTGGATTGATTTCTTCCGCAGTAAGTTTAAATGTTGTCTTCCCAGACCAGAAAATAGTCGTTCGTTTGCAGCCAAAGCTCGTTGAGAGACAAAGAGGTGAATAGGGCTTAATTAAACCAGCTCCGGTTAAAAATGTGACTCCAGAAACACCCATGCCTCCGCCTCCACTGTATAATCGCTCTACCTCACAACTGTAATCACTCGAGTTGCAACTTTTCTGGGAAACAATCCTTCCTCTTCTCAAAAACTGAAAATGTGTAGCACCAGTGTAGCATCAGGCTTTTTTTTCTTTGACACATACCAACTTCTGGGCTCTGCTGAATTTTTTTTCAATTGAATTTTAACACATAAATAAGTAAAATGTTCCGCAAGTTCTGTAATATGTGTAGAAGGAACTATAAGATTATCCCCAATTAGATGTTTTAGATCTTTATTTGACTTTTTTTAACCACCACAGATGAGTTCGTTTATGTGTTTATACTCCAAACAGTGGAAGTTCTGAGCTGAAATAAATGTTATTAATTGATAAAAAAGAGATTTTCCAGTATCTGATCATCGGATCAAAGCCGATAGTGACAAGCGAAAGTTAAAGTGAAGTAGCTAGAAACGTCCAAGAAGATACCACGTAATTTTATCTTGGAAGATTTTAGAAAGTAACCTCCAAGTTCTGTTAAGGTACTTGCTACTTTAAACCAAGTATTGTAAAAAAAAGGAAATTGCGAAAAGTTTCTGCCAAGGTCATTGAGGATATCAGAAGATCTGCAATAAATAATTTACGCATTAAATGAAGGGAATCCAATAAAAACAAATATAATGTAAATGCTGTTTTTTTTTCCGTCATGATAAGAATTTTGATACATGATGTTTTTAAAAAATCATTACAGCATTGATGAATACGATTAAATGCAGTCGCTGATTGTAACTAAACTAAAGACTTGTTTCTTTGTCACTTTCGTCCTGAGGAAGCCTATTTTAAATTAGTATGTTTTCATTACTTTTATTGATATTCGCTGTATAACAAGATATGATGATAAAATTTTAACTTTTGCTCACCCCTAAATCCTTGTTTTGTGTAAATAATTTATTTTGCAAATGTAAAACGAAACCTTTGTTTGCTCGTAGTTTGCCTGCTGCCTTTAAGACTTACTAATGCAATAGTGGACATTTCTAGTATTTCAAGCATTAGCGAGGATCACTGTAATGATCCTAAGATTGTACTTGAATTGTATTGCAGCATTTCTGTCTGAGTGAATAACAGCATAGACAAAGTGTGGCCCCAATTATGATTGTATTTGATTGTGTAACATTTAAAAGCTGGATGAAGGACTGCGTGGGTAGATGTAGCGTTTGTTTCCAAATGCACTATTGTAATCCGACTAACTTCACCAGCAATGATGTTTGGGCATTCTGTTGCAGTTGGCTAGGTTTTGAACCTTTTTAGATGGACCTTTACTAATGTGCACTATGTATGATGTGTGTGATGTTACTACTATGAGCCATAAACTGTAAACGTAAGCAGTCCTAAAGTGATGCTGTCTTTTTATTTCTTATCTTATTTGACCATCAACTCATGATTTATCCTGATTAGAATTAAACTAAGTAGTAGAATAAATTGTAAAACGTTTCTCAGCTTAAAAAAAAACCCTATATAAATGTGTTTAATCACGTATAGTTTTTAAAATGTTCGGAAGGTTTTAGGATTTTTTTCCTGTCTGCAGTTCCATTCAATAATATTCACATGCCTTTACATTTTATCTTCAGTGAAGTTAAAGGCTTTGTTATATTTAACTGGGGTTTTATATAATAGACAGAACAAATTGAATACAATTACAAAATACTTTATTATTCCCAAAGGGTAAATGAAATGTTTTTGTAAATGCCTAACGTTAGGTTCAAAGAGTTAAAAAGGGAACTGAAGCTCACAGATATAAAAGTAAAGTGTCTTCTCTGAGCCTCTGAGATTTGTTAGAGTACAAAATGGATCATGAAGGCCAAGAAACTAAGCAGACAGGTAATCTGAGAGAGCAAAATATAGCACAACCAGAAATTACTAAGGCATTGATCTAAACTTGTAGATCAAGCATTTAAGAGGCCCATGTTAACTTTAGAGGAGCTGCAGAGATCCCCAGCTCAGATGGAAGAACGTCCTTGTCATTCACTCCACAAACATCGACTATAGTAAACAATAGGAGACGTGCAGAAAACACCCTTGATGGGTTATCTTTGGCCTGTTATGTTCTCCTTGTGGCACAGGATGGTTCTTAATGATACTGCTGTTTACTGGGTTTTCTTTAGCACAGATGGTTGATGCTGCCTGTTAATTTGATCTTCCCGACCTACTGGACCGCCAGAACTGCAGCCTAAAACCAGGATTATCTCTTCAGATACGACCCATTGACTTAAGCAGATCTGTAAACCGCCGGCCTGCCACGCAGCCACGTCTGCAGCTCCATGTCATCTGATCCCAGATCTGCCTGCTGAGGGATTAACCCTCACTGAGCACTAAAGAGTTTATCTTTAAAGCTAATAATCGGTTGCATAACATAAGAGGGCCATCAGTCAGCTCCTCCTTTTGCAGCTCTTCAAATCCACTACAGCTGGAGATCCATCAGGGTTCTTCCTGGATGCATTAATGTGGCCCAAATCACATGTTCCCTTCCCTTTGGGTCACCTAAGGAAGTTTCCAGCCATGGCACAGGAGTGTCCTCTTGTATCCAACGACCATTAATTTTGTTATTCTGTGCAGTAAAGCTGATAGTTGCGCATTGAGCTGGAAGTGAGAAATCCCCTCATGCAAGTTATTCTAAGTGCTTGAAAGTAGATAGCAGAGGGTTTTTTTCCAGGTTAAAAGACGGTAATCTCAGCACTTTGAGCTGTAAAGTGCATTGCTTTATGTTTCAGTCAACTTTAATCCAAACAATGGGTTATATTCCCAAATTAATAGGTAAAGTGTTGATCTGTTGCAAGCATGCATGTTGACATACAATAGCCGATTGCTTTTCTGTTTGCCCTCATCTGTTTCACGGCTGCATGTTCTGAACAAAGATCTTGGTCTTGGTAGCACGACATCAGCGGTTTGATTCTTCCTGTTGCTTCACCAGCAAACCTGTGCAGCATTGATGCTTTCCACATCCTGCTTCAATAGGTTAGTCTAAATCTACTCAGGACGTCAACCTGCAAGACGTTTTAGGT
Organism: Orestias chungarensis; assembly: GCA_032876305.1. Taxonomy (NCBI): domain Eukaryota; kingdom Metazoa; phylum Chordata; class Actinopteri; order Cyprinodontiformes; family Cyprinodontidae; genus Orestias; species Orestias chungarensis. The sequence goes on along the minus strand of JAVLVB010000001.1, from coordinate 767,733 downwards.
TTCTCAAACTTGTCCCAATTCTTGCAACCTGATTCTTTGCATATGTTGCAGAATAACCTATTTACCAAGCATGGTTTTCTATTTGAGATATGCATCATTAGTGATTTGTTTATACAGAACATTTGGTTAGAGCTTCAGAGTGTTTCTTTATCAACTATTTCTAATCTATACGCTGATATTTTAGCCCTTTCTTCTTTGGTAATCGGGTCAAAGTAGTTGCAGGAAACCTCTGAGCATCATCTTCTTACAACCTTGATTCGGCCATTTTAACACATGATGATAATATGTTTTGATTGTTCTAGTAGCTCTTATGCAAGGCTGGTCGCAACAACTATGTAAATCTACTTCTTAGAGAGCCATGTTTGACAGAAATGTTACACTTAGTGTCATTTGAGCAGAGCACCTTCTTCCACATTACCGTTTGGTTTCCAACATGACTTTTACAGGACTATTAACTGGACTTTTTAGGGTCTGCTGTCCCCTGTTGTTTTTTGTTTTTTACAAAATGGAGACTATGTTAGCTTAACTTGGAGAGCAGGACCACACTTCAACCACTCTAATTACGCCGCTGCCAATTGTGTAGAAACTTACCTGGACAGCCCAGGTAACCTCATTGAAAGCCTCTTCAGAAAAGCTGAAGTACTTAAAATTACAACTGTGGCCTCGATGTACAGGTAAAAAAATGAGATGTCTGAAGTTCATCAGAGTGTGTGTGTAGGTAGAAAAGTGAATATCCTTATAAATAGAGTGTATTTACGTTTGTGGAGGTAGTGTGAGAAAATGTGGAAAGGTTTCCAACAAATCATAGAAATGTTTAAGCACTATTTGTAATTGTGCTACATATTTAGATGTAAATCTTAGATCCATATGTTTAAATTGTTACCATAAGTCACGTAGACAGGGGGAGTTTGATAACCTGTTTTACCTTGAAGCAACACTAAGAAGTTTCACTTTTGGTCGCTTTTGGCGGCAACTGTGGATAGAAGCGGTGGTGTTTTGCCTAAAGAAAGACTTAATTTCCCATGAGCACCAGCGTGTAGCTGATCTGCAGTTGGATTGAAGAAGATTTGTTTCCAGTGTCTGTGTGAAGGATGAATAGCGACGAGGTAATAAATCTAATTGTGGTGAAATAATGTCACATAATGTTGTTAAAAGTAAGAAATGGAGGAAGTGACGTATGGTATAAAGGAGTCTGCACATTTGTAGTCGTTTTGTGTGGCTGGGTTCCTGCCACCCTCCTCAAAGTTATTTAGGGCCGTTTAAAGTATGTACAATCGATGTACAATAAAAAAAGTAAGGAAATCATTTTATGAAGGTAGAAAAGTTACTTAGTGTTGCTTTAAAGAAAAAAACAACAATTTTAACTTTAAATTGCATCTTTATTAGTTTGGTTTAGAAATAAATCAGTCATTTCCCAGAAAAAATAAAAATCAGAAAATATATCTATAGCCCCAGGAAGCTAACGTTAAAGTAGCATTTAATCCCTTTTGTCTCTTAATGTGGATAATTATTAAGATTTGACTGATTTAGATTTCAGGTCCACGATTTGCAAAAACATAGTCAATACAGTATTTTCTCGCTACGCATCTTGTGTTCCTTTTGTCTTCGGGAGTTGTGGGAGACACTGGTTTATGTTTCAATCCGTCGTTTGTGGCTTAATCCTTTCCATTTGTGAACAAAGAGAAAGACAAACCACGTTCTAAATGAATGGATCTTAATTAATCTTAGTTAAACTGAATACATTTCCCCATTACACCGTCTTAACATGGATGAAAATAAACCCCGTTTTCTGGCAACAAAAGGAGTAAAAAAAAAATAAAAACAGGTTACAAAAACAAAAAGGGTGTTTTTCTTTTTTTCTTCATTGCTTTTATAATCCATTTCTTCTCAGTCTCGCTGGCTTTCACCAAGTTTGTTTCCTAACACTTCCTTAAGAGCTTCTTTTTTTTTTTATCCACAGTGACATGAAGTTTCATTCGCAGCAGAAAACGCAGCCGACGTGTTCTTAATCCAATCCTCAGCCCTCAGTACTGAACCGGCTGCTGCGATTGGCAGTCTGGTCGCATCTTTCCTACAATCGGATACGCGACAGGAAGGTTCGAACAACGTGTCGGTGACCGAAAGCAGGGAGGTTCCCGGGGTCACGACTGCAACGTTCCCTTGAGGTACCAGAATCCTGAATTGCTGACGCAGCATTCCTGGAGACACAACAAAAAAACATGACTGATGAGGTTCTTTCATAAGTATTCATACCCCTTCTCACATCTTCAAACATAAAAAAAAAAAAACTTTACAGAACAAACTAGTACATAAATTTGACAAGATTATGCAGCCGTCTCAATGCTCTTTTAAAACAATTTGACAAAGTACATCTTGCCTCTATTGATTCGTCCATAAATCATCATTGAAATTCAAATGCAACCAATTTTCTCTTTAGTCAAAACATGTAATATTATATGGCCCGAGAGATCATTTTATATATTATTTTTATTAATGGCCTGGCGATATGGAGCGCAGGTGTTTTCTTAAGAAATACTACGGATCCCACAATGCATCGCTTCAGCTGCCGTGCCAATCGCGCCTCCTTCATTCAGCTCATGGCTCCAACTTTGTGCATGTTTGGTAGCACTTATCTGTGAGCAGCTCGCCTTAGTGATGGTAAACATAAACAAACTTGTAGCCAAAAACAGAAGCCAGGCGTCCAGCTTTGACTAAACGAGATTGAAGGAGCTACGAACTACCACAGCATTAAAATAAAAGTTTCTGCTGCGTTCCTTGCACTACGAGCTATTAACTACTAACTGACGTTTTACTTAGGGATATTACACTAAAGTATACTGGATAAAATATGTATGCAAACTTTTGCGCCCCTCTTACATGAAGCAGTCGATCGAGTTCGACTTTAGAGATTTCCCCAAACTCTTGAGTGAGTTTGACTTGAACCATGTTCCTCTTGACCCGGTAGTTCTTTGCGAAAAGTTCGTAGAGCAGGCGCCGGTGCTACGGAAGAAGAAGAAAAAAAGCTGAAAACAAACAAACTTAAAAACAATTAAATAGGAAAATGTTGCATTACAATGATCTGGATTATTAATCAAGCTCTGTCTAGTTGACCACTAAGTTAAAAAAACACGGCAACCGTTCTTATTTTGAAAAATGCTACAATTATTTTACAAAACAATCATTTGAGTTTTAGGTCAGACAGACATAATTAAAATTTAAAAAAAGATTAAAAAACAAAACAAAAAATCTGTGTTTTATGTATGCTTGACAAATATATTTGGGCAAAAAGGATATGTTTTAATTGCTCACTATTGCTAAAATACTTTGAAGGAGGATTTTATGCATCTTTGTTGGAAAAAACTAGACACTACTTTGCTTTAATTTTGCTTAACCTCAAACATTTCTTAAAATAATCGTGTTAAACTGAATGTCAACTTCTATTGTGGCAGAAAGTGTGTTTAAAAAAACTGTTAAAATATTCATAAAGTTTGTCTGTATTGGATGTGTAGTTTCCAGAAATTACATCACATTGAACATGTTTTTCAACTGATACAGTGTACAGATAAAACCTGCTTTGATTTAAATGATAAAATATTATTTAAGCACACAAACGTTTTGTTCACGGTTCTATTTATGTGTATGTAATGAATACATGTTTCTAAAGAGGAGAAAAGAACATTAATGTTGTTTTGGGGACTTTAATATGAACACCATCACCACCTGCTGGTCTATAATGGGTAATTATGCCATATTTGTCTTTCCATGGTTGTATATTTACCAACATTTTATTCTATCAGGAAAAGCAAAGTTGAAAGATGCTAATGAAAAAAATGCATTTGATCAAACGTTAGTTGGAAGTCTGTGGGCACACCGGTTTACCTTGTCAAAGTCGTCTCCTCTCTCCCAGAGGCCAAAAACCTTCCTCTCATCAGTAGCCGCTTTGCTTTGAGCAGGAAACTAAAGTGGAAGAAAAACAAGTACATTTTTATCTGCAAATGTATTTATTTTCTTATCTAATTAGTTAAGTGGCTTCTCTTTAGTGACCTCTTTTGCAGATATTTTTTTTTATCTCCAGAGTTTGATGGTGCACCAATCAGGACCAAAGTACAGATTTCCAATTTTAACATAAAAAAGTCCTGGAGGTCAATTAAGAGGTAGCATTAAACTCAACAGATAACAAATTGTAAGATTATAAAAATGTATGCATCGAAATATTTCCCCCCCAATCTTTATCTGCTTTGTAGTAGAACCAAAAAAAAAAAGCAAATACTAAACCATCTAAAGATGTTTTGCTACCCTGTGTTACATGGCTGGTTCGGTTATTACTGTGACTTTGCCAGCTTTGACCTCACTTTGTTGCCGCTGTGCATATTAGGTGAATCTAACTGGGTAAACTTGGCTTTATATTACCAAAAAAAAAAACAACTTTATAAACTCTTAGTTGGCAACTGTGAACTGAAACATGATCTGAAAACTCCCCTAAATCTCAATACATCTAGTCTAACTTCTTGCATGTTAATAACTGTGTAAAAGTGTTTTAATTTCCTCTAAACAGCAAATTAAAGTACCCATAACAAAATTGATAAGGCATGTATTTGATTGCTTTTGGTGTCGGTAGATGCCTAATATTGTGATAATCCATAAAATAAACCGTATTTAGCTTTAAGGGTGAGATAAAGAAGCCGAGTACGGCTTGTAACGTTTATTTGTGAATACCTACAGGCACCATTATCTGTTTGCACTGGCAGAGCAGCACGGCGTCCTGCAGCATGTGGTCCGAAATCGAGCTGAAGACGTTTTGTCCCGCCGGTAACGACGCCAGGTGGAGGTTAAAGAGTCTCTTCAGCTCGTTCAGCGTCAGCACGACATGCTTCTGAAAAATCTTTGTCACAAAGTCCTGCAGCTCCGGGGCGAGGCTGCCGGAGGGGCTCCCTCCATTAGTGTGATCCAAGCACGGCGAGGTGGCGCTCGGGTAACCATTAACAGAACCGTTGGAGATGGAGGAGGTGGTGTCCATCAGCTCCTCCGCCTCCCCGTCGCCGGTGATCTCCGGTTTGCTTCCCGCTCGTTTGTCATCCAGGTGCCTCTGCAGGGATACCTGGTTCTCCTGAGCTCGCTCCTGAGCAATCTTCAGACGCTGCACGCCGCTTACGTGAACAGGCTCTAGAAAACACACGCGTCACTAGGGGAGTACCATCACAGGAAGGAAGCTGGTTAGATTTAACTGTCACTGACCGGGCTGAGTGTCATTCTTCGGCATAAAGTCTTCTTTAGAGAAGTTGAAAACCTTTTCCAACCTGCAACAAAAAGGCAGGACTGAGTATTTTACCAGGGTTGTCCGTTCTCCCTTGACTTTCTTTAGCATCAAAATCAAATCACTAATGCTGGGTTAGACATTGTTTGATGGCCCATCTACATCAACACCCATTGAAAGCCTCATGTCAACCACGGCCCACTCCATTCTTCCAAGGAACGCCGACTAACACGGCCAACGCCCCACACAGGTCAATCTAGGCTCTTCACATCTTTTATTTCACTCTGGTGGAACAACCTTACATGCAATGTCAGAGCATCTGATTATTTGTCCACCTTCAAGAAATCCTTAAAGACTCAATTCTTCCCAGAGTAATTCTTCCCTTAAAAGCTCTAAATGCACGTATTACTTCACGTTAGCTTATAGCACTCAATGTATGGTACTTGTGTAATCTGTGTTTTCTTTAAATGTTGTGGATGAATAGCAAATCCTTAATTCTAAATCCTCTTCCAGGATACAGCAGGTAACCTATAATGTGTAAACTGTGTAGCAGTTCAATCTTCAACCCTCTTTTGTAAGTTACTTTGGATAAAAGCGTCTGCTAAATGCACAAATATAAACGTAAATGCACAAATCTAAATGCAAGTGGGTTTCCGGATCCGATATTGATTTCAGTTCAATACCAGCAGAACATATCGTATTATATGGGCCTCTGTCTAAAATCTCAGATATAAGCACTCCGACACAAGCAGGCATCTGTGCAAGCCCTTTCTAACATTCATTATACGAAAGTAAAACTGTGTATGATTCGTGTCGATATCAAATTGTGTCAATATCGGTAACTAACAATGCTGTAGACTGCAATATCGGCATTGTACCAGAAATGGAATAATTCGGAACGCCTCTGTAGATAACCTAAACGACCTGTCAGAGCTACAAATACAACCTACTTGCTCTGGATACCGAGCCACAGCATGTTCTGTCTGTGAGCAACGTCTGGGTGCTTCTTGATGAAGTCCACGTCTGTGGGCAGCAGGAACTCCCAGCCGCGGTTGGCCCGGGGACTCGCAACATGCTCCAGGAACTCCTTCACATCCTCTGGGGGAAGCTGAGGGAGGTAAATAATGGAGAAGCAGAAGTTAGACATTATTTATGTTTAACATATTCTGCTATTAGATATTCCAGTAAGGAATGATCCGATACAACTTCACTTCCGATATGATACCGATATCTGAGTCTTCGGTATTGACACGATACGATATCGACCTGAAGTAGGTAGACTTTTACTACTGTTGGTGTGGAATGTCATAAAGGGATTTATTAAGTGATATAACTCAAAGCATAGTTTTTAAATGGAATAGTTTTAAGAAGGTTTTAAATAATCCCATCTGTTATGTATTTTTTAAACATTCTTTAAAGAAAAAAGGTTCTACCGTTGATTTTGAAGTTGACAGCTAGGATTGGAGTGATGACAATGGAGATATTTGATGTAGACCAACATAATCCGATTTTCCGGTTTTGGTTGATATCAGACCGATATCTGTAATCAATAATATATCGGGACACCCTTATGTAAATCTAGGTTATATTAGAAGTGTTTAGGTACCGTAGATTCTTACATTTAAACAAAATTAGCTAAAATAATCAAAAGCGCCATAAAAAAAAAAGAAAGTCAGTTCGTTGAAACTAGTGGCTTTATGTTCATTACAAAAACTAAGCCTGAATCTTTAGCCAAATCAATTCACTGTGAAAAGAAAAACTAACAGACACTTAATGAATCTGAAGTGAGGAAAATGTGAGGGATTGCTGTAAAGTCAACAACACACCCCAAGCCATCGTCTCGATGTGCTGATCCAGGAGGAGTGAATGCTGCAAGTCAATGACTCGATACAATCTGCTGGGTTTCCTTAGATTGGAAACTTTTTACACTGATTTGTTTAACATCTATGAATGTTTTCCGTTTGGAGTGAAATTATTTTCGTGTAAATTGCCTCGAGACGACCGTTTGGTTCGGAAACACATTTAGAAACTGTTGCAGACTCTAGATCACACTGGTAGAAAAAGCTATAAGTAATCCTGTATGTAGCCGTTCTCTCACCAATTCAGGATGTATGCAACTCTTTCATGGCTCCTCTGTTTTATTTTTCACCAAGCTTGTCAGTTCAGATGGACGGTTAAGTTTTGGTGGGTTTTGGTTCTACATAACTGTTCCTATTAGCGTATGAATGTCTAAATCTTTAGGTTTTGTTTTATAAAGTAAAAATCTCCGTAACTTTTACCCTGATCCTGGATAACTCTTCAGCCTCCCATCATATTTTACCCGGGGGAAAAAACCAGTAAACAATCTGTATGAAACATGAAGTTACACAAGTGTCATTCTAGCAAAATCAAGTTCAGGAAGCAAGTGTTTCTTACCTTGATGATGGATGTGATCTCCTTTCTCATCACCGAGCGCTCCTGTGTGAACCTCCACATCTGGAAAATAAGGACCCACGATTTTTGAACTGATCTAGACTTCATATTCAGTTATAATTAGGTAATTTTTATCAAAAACTGGAGCAGCAGCTCACCACAAAGTCTCTGCCACGACAGAGCACCTCTGCAGGGACACCACTATGAGCGCTGCAGGTGTTTTTGGGATACAAAACATCGCTGTGGATAAACAAAAGAAAAAAATAACCATCAATGACTTTAAAGCTACTTTTGTTTTCCATTTCTTCAAGAACAAACTGGCAAAACAAAAATCTCACCTCTTGACCACCCAATTGCCCTGCACCAACAGCGCCACCTGCTGGATGCAGCGCAGCACTGACGTCTGATCAGTGCCAGAAGCGAGAAGGCCCATGAGGTTGGCAAAAGGCATCACCTTGACTGCAAGGAGCAGAGATTTTAAAGAAAAAGTCAGATAGCTGCGCAACACAGGCCAAATGATCTAAAATTGAGGCGTTAAGGAATCTTTTCCATTACCGTTCTTCATCAGGGTCTTCACCTGGTCGCCCAGCGGCAAAGTGCGGAGCTGAGCCATGGAGAGCAGGTTGCTGGGACCGGCAGGCTTGGCGCTAACATGCAAGGAAAGAGAGAGAGACAGAAACAGTCATGCTAACGGCGCGTCTCGGCGGCTCCTTCACGCCGAAAGAAAAAAGTGCTCAGTGCTCACATTTTCTCTTCAGCAAGCGGAGGCATCAGCATCGCCAGGTACTCCCTGAGGAGATGAGAGACGTGAGATGAGCAGAAATAAACAGAACTAAACAAAACGAGGAAGGTGGTCAAAGCAGCTTTTCATACATTTAAGCCAAAACCAAAATTCACCCTCATTTTCTCATTTTATACCTCTATTATTAGTCAATAAAAACAATGACACAGCCAAGACCGTAGAGACTTTCCAGTCACATTGTTTAAGCTATTAAACCTTTAGACTATCTGCTTTAGATACCTTTATTTCAACCTTGTTAACCTTTTGATTTCTCTTAGTTTTATTCTCTACATAGCAGCTACACCTGGTCTGGCGTAGACAGCTTCTTGGATGAGGACATAGGCTGGTGGTGTTGCCAGCAACGTTCTACATCTCCTGCTATAAACTCTTTTTCAGTATCATCTGCATCGATTTTAGGCTTCCCCGGTCGATCGTGGCAGATTGCTGTTGAGCCCGGTTCTGCTGGAGGTTTCTTCCTGTTAAAGGGAAGTTTTTACTCTCCACTTTCGCTTCATGCATGCTCAGTATGAGGGATTGTTTTAAAGTAAACGACAACACAGGCTATCATTTTGGTTTGCTGATTCCGGAGGAATGACTGCTGAAAATCAATGACTCGATGAAATCAACAGGGTTTTCTTAGATTGGAAACTTTCTTAAACCGATTTGTTTTACATGTATGAATGTTTGAACTAAATTATTTACTTGTAAAGTGTCTTGAGAAGGCATGTGTTAGTCATCCATGCCTTGGATCAAGATGTGTTTCTTGATCCAAGGCAAAAAAGCGCTTTATAAATAAACTGTACTAATATTAAGTGTTTAAACATTTTAGGCCCGTCGTATTTAACCTACTGAGAAGCCAAGTTCAACCAGAGCCCTGAGGTCGACTGGAGAGGCTCCTGTTGTCCTTATAGAAGGGCTAAACTCCAGAGGTGATACGGCTGATGGACTACATTGATTCCAGTTTTGGAAATTTGTTTAAATTAAAATAAAGCATACGTTGTTTGGTTATTTCTACTGCTATGTCACTTCTATTGCTAATTCTATCTTTATACTATATATTTATGTTCATTTGTGACATTATTTGTGTTTGTGAAGAGCCGGATGTTGTGGTAATTGTTTTATACAAATATATTCTGAACTGAATCGAATATGTTACGTTTAGGTACATCGATTTGTTGTCCATTTCATCACAGATGAAATCTTATAACAAGTTTTTTCTTTTCTACTCACTTGGGAGTTTTGACCAGCTCGGAGTTTTGAGAGGCGTCCACCGACTGACAGTACATGTATTGCCTTTCATGATCCGAGTGGCTGTCCTGAACCAGATAATGAGGAAAGTTTAAAGGAATGCACTAAAAAACAGCAGAGGATCAGTGATTTCACAACATCGCCTACCTTAACCCCATGGTAATGCAGGTGGATCCAGGGTTCCTCTGCTTGCTTCTTCTGCAGAAACTCGTAGGACTGGATCCTCCTCTGCCGCGCCTGCTCAGATTCAGGCCGTGCAAACCTCACCTGAAAAGCAACGCGACCAGAACAAACTTCAAAAATTCTCTCTTTTCTTCGGCATTGGAAACTAACATTCACTGTTTTCAAGACTCTGTTGTGTTTTTTAACATAAATATTTACCGTAATTGCTTTGGTATCTTCCTCGGCTTCATCTTGAGAGGAATCTCCTCCTGTAGAGACGAAACTCTGGTCATATATGTGTAAAAACACCAGAAACTATTACACTGAAGATTATAATCATGCCTTTATAAAAAAAAATAAAAAATAGAATTAGTTAAGTGTTTATCAATCTAACTTGACATTTTTACGACAAACGTTCAGTAAGCAAAGAGCTTTTTATAAAATTAAAACAAAAGTCCTCTCAATGCCTTTGGATTTCAGAAACTTTATCAATAATTTTTATCAAGAAAAAAGAAATATTTTTCATGCCTTATTAAAAAGTAAAACAGCAGCAAATGCTTTTTTTTCTTTTTATTATTATTTCACCTTCATTGGCTGCCTCCCGCTCTCTGGTTTTGCTGTCGGCTTTGTCCAAGTAGACGAAGCTTGGTCTCATCTGCAGGATTCCTGTCAGAGGAGTGATGTGCAGCTCACCTGATCACGTCGAATAAAAAACAAAAAAAAAAACAACAACAGCAGCACAAAAAAAGTCAGCTTTGACTCCTAGATCAGATGATTTTAAAAGACTGAAACTAACCTGATTAAGACACCAACTCAGTTGTATAAACTGGTAAAGATGTGAAATATAACTCCTAAATAGGAGTGACCTTTGATTGTTTACAAAAGTCTGACAATGTGTGTGGATTGTATGGTTGTTGGCAGTAGTATATATACAATCTATTCTATCGAGATAATTATGTACTAGACCAACAAAAAGTACCACATAATTGAGGTAAACAACAAATATCACATGATTTTATATTGCATGCATTCAGTGACTTACAATCTCAGCTGTAAGTCGTTTGAGCTATGTTCCTTCTTCTTTGGCAAATACCTCAAGATTGGTAAGATTGGATGTGAACATAAATGTTTAGGTATTTTAACATATTACTTTAATACTTTTTTAATATAAAGCAATTAACAGTAAATCGGACTCTTTGTTTAGTGTTGATGTCCATGTGGAAGGTGAACCAGCCCAGGGGCAGTGTTAGTTCCCCTCTATAACAGTGATGTACCATAAGAAAACTTTTGGCTTTATTTAATATTAGTGGTACGATATATAACTGATGTTAAAAATATATAAAAAATAACTGATGTTAAAAATATATAAAAATATAAACACTCTTCTTGATTAACACACCTAAACCCTAAAATATCTGTTAAACAACCGAATAAACACAACATCTGTTCTCCTAGCAAAAAAAAAACAACAATGAAAAGATGCAACTGAACAAATCCCAGTTGATCATCCTGATATATCAAGAACAAAAAAACATCACTAATAATGACGGATACTGATATTAATAGATATATGATGCAAAGACTTCAATTTTGGTCGTATCTGAACAAAACACTTTCGACTACATGTTATATGAGTATCCTATATATAATAAACGGTAAACAAAGACTCTTATGGCTTTATTTGAGACACTTTTAACTAAAAAAACGAATTCTAAGTGGATGACCTATTGATGTTCTGTCAGAGATTTTCCCAATTGAGGCTGAAGATCACTCCTTTAGAGTCACTATAAGAAACTCTGCTTCTGGCTGCCTGACTGTCAATATAGGTGGACAGTCTTGACAAATGTGCAGCATTAGGATTATAATTAGTTTAAAACGTTAGAGGTTGGGAAGGTAAATCTACATTTATCAGCCGTCTTGCCAGCGGTTTAATCAGTTAAGCTGGTCTGACCTTTGCGAAACACAGCAGCTGCATATCTGGAGGTGTTGGTGGTGGCCTGGATGGAGGAGAATGTCTGCTTGTCCATAATTTTCCTGGATAGGTGGTGAAACAAAAGTGTGAACAATCAGACCCGCAAACTAAGCATCAGGTTCTTGTCTCAGGGACAAATCTTTGAGGTTTGAACGTGGACGTACGCAGAGTAGGTGTTTGTTTCATCGTAGGTCGTCCCGTCCACATTCAGAGCTATTTGCTCTCCTTTGCTGCGACAGTAATTGGGACTGATTGTGTTGATGGCCATCTCCAGATCCAGCTGAATGACAAAGAGAGGACACAAACATAGAAGTAAAGATGGTTCAATCAGTAAAAGATACAAAGAGATTAAATGGATGTTTTTTTGTTTTTTTTTAACTCATAACAATGTTTTAACAAATAAAAGTGAATGTGAAATTGATACAGCTTTAAAAGCAAAACACCAACCAATAAGTAAATGATTTACAGCTCCTTCTTGTTCTGAAATTTAATATCTAGCTCTTTAATAGAATTTTTAACGTATAAATAGATAAACACAGAAATATTTCAAGCTGTCAGAAATGTAATATGCAAAAGAGAAGATTCTGCACACTGATACTGTGATAAGGATATATTTGTGATACACTTAGCAGCCCTAATGGAAGGATGGATAGCTAGATGGAGAGTGAAATTAAAAATATACATAAAAAATGTAGTGTTGGCAATATTTACGCAAAGGACTAAATGTAATGCAATAACAGTTGGCTAATGAATATGTTTTATAAACCTGCTTTAATCGTACTAATGTAACATTTAGCGAGCTGGCAAACTTTAATGGCAGCAGATCTTCACACCGGACATTAATGATTCTCCCCAAAATGTTAAAGGAAGTGATGGAAGTATGAAAGAAGAAAACAGGCAAATATCACTTAAGCTATTGCAATTACAAGATTTTCTAAAATCATGCAGGTTTAAATGGAGTGATGATAAACTAACAAATTGATGGATTAAACAAATGGAATGGATGGGTAGGCGAGAGACGGAAGAAGATGGATGAATGATGAACAAGACAGAGAGATTGATGCCAAAAGACGATGATTAACAATGAATGGATGATAAACGGATAAAAAATTATGTAAAGAAAGCTGGAAAAGGTGAATGTACACAACGTTTAGACAATAAGATCTGCTATATTATTGTAATATAATATTAAAGATGCATTCAACGGGACAAAAAAAATAAATAAAAAGAAACTAAACACTGGATGAGAGAAGAGTGAGCGTTTACCCTCTGTTGTTTGGGTTTGATTTTAGCTGACAGGTGTTTGACGTCATCATAGCTCATGGTGCCCGGTCGCACAGGGTACTGAGACACAAACCGAGACGTAAACAACTCCAGACATTTTCTGTGTTTAACATCAATGGCATCCAAAGAAAGTTCATGGGAATACGACATTGAGTGCAGCGCTCACCTGCAGAAGATACAGCTTATCTGCAAGGCTTTTGGAAAGGTACACATCAATCTACCCGAAAAAAAGAAAACCACAAAATATTAAATTTATTTACAACTAAACATCCAAAACAAATCAACGAAGGAACAGCTCATTACAACTTTTATACGAGGGGAACACAGAGTAAACTTTAGGAATACAGATATTTCTCTACACTTTTCTGGGTGGATGTGTTTTATCCAAATCCACACAGATCTTGGATACCTGAATCCAATTTCAGACAGTTTAGTAATTGCAAAACATTGGATAAAATGTAAATAATGTAGGTAACTTATGATTTTGGACAGCTATATTGTACATATTGCAATCAATTATTAAAGTAACATTTTAACCACTGGTATTTAATTTACTGTAAACTCACATTGTTTACATTTTACCAACATGTTCAATCGTGTGGAAAGCATTGCGTAAATCAATGAACGCACCTACAGTATTAATTAATTTTCTTTTCAAAGGCTGAAGCAACACATTCAACAAACTTAATTGGCGCTAAAGATGCAGAACAGTTGCTTTTATTTATTTATGTATTAAAATACATAGAATTTTGTTGCCAGAAGACATTGTACAGCTTTATTGTTGTCGATTGGAAATTTTGGAAATCATGTCCATTCTTTAAAGGATCAATTTAAATTTGACCTAAAACATCACATACCTCCTCTATAATGGGATCGTCCTCGTCACCACTAGCCATGTTGATGGGATCAGAGCGAAGGGACGAAATGAGGGGTCACCACAAAAGGACCGGCGGACGATCCTCACAGATCCAACCTGGAAAAACAAACATAAACAAAGTTATAATGGCTGAAAGTCCTTCCATTGTATCCCAGAAGCTAGAAATAAACCTAGTAAACACATCAACATACGAAAAATGATGTAAATCTTAAAATGATGCAGATTCTTATGGTCAAATCCTTTTGTTCTGTTTTGTATATAAGCAGCTATGTATAAAGATGATTATTTAATCATCAGGCTATCAGGTGATGCGTTCACTGACACTGTCCAGGTGAAAATCACATGATGAAACACTAGGCAATCCAATCCAGTAAAAATAAGTTTATTTTATGTAATAAAACCTATATCTCTCAGACCGATAAAACAATAAATATTTATGTTTAAACACACACTGCTAACAGCAAGTCTTGTTTAGATCCGTTAGCTTCCTCAGCTTACTAACACAGATCCCTCAGGAACTGGAAATAATGTTTAAAATAACTTAATATTAACAACACAATGAAGTTAGAAAGAAAAAACATTAGGACAAATAGCTACAAGTTCAACGTAGCAATTTCCTGTATTCGTGTAAGGTAGGACTGTTAGCCGGGTAACAGCTAGCGTAGCACACAGTAGCCTAGCCTGGCTAGCATAAACACACATGCTACACAAAATAACAGCCTCTAAACAGGGTGGAATTTAGAAACACGTCTCTACGAGAATAGCACTCACTCCATAGGGCAGGCGACACCAACCTGCAAAGTTTAAAGGCTCACATCTGCCGGGAAAAAGAGGGTCTGGAGCTGAAGAGCAGCAGGACTGAGGCAGCTGAAGTTAAACTGGTGGTTCCATGTTGAGTCAGCGCAGTAGACACGTGGGGAGGAGAGCATCGCTTTCAGAGGGACAGGAGGTTTTTATGTAACGCATACCAGTAATTATGTGTCAGATCAGTGGTGAATTTTTTTATTGTACAATAATTTAGAGTTGTAGATTTAATCGTCCAATATGGAGAGGCACAAAAGGTAATGGCAGCGGTGGGATTCGAACCCACGCCCCCGAAGAGACTGGAGCCTTAATCCAGCGCCTTAGACCGCTCGGCCACGCTACCTTCTCCTTGGCTAACAGATGTTTGTAGTAGAACAAAAAAAAAGCTAAATGTTTTTCTACAAAAATCAGATAATTGTAAAATTCAGAACAGAAATCACAATAATTTTTGTGATATAATTCTGGATTGTGTTTTTTCTTGAAAAAAAAAATTTAAATCTGAATTCTGATTCCGATTTGACGTGTTTCTCTAATTTCTAACTTTCTTCAAAAAAAAAAAAAAATCAAAGATATTTAGTCACAAATTGTACTTTTTTATAAAATATGAAATTTACTACAAAGAAGTGTTACTTTAACATAAACTCTAGGTGTCTGCTGCATTGTTGCTTAAAAACAAACCTGTTGGTTGTTCAGTGAAGTCAATCATGATATTTTACTCATATATCAAGCAATACTTCTGTAAAAAAGGTATGGTGCAGTAAATCAATCATTAATAATTTTATCATTATTCCCAAAGGGAAAATAAATAAGACAATAACCCTCACTATTGTTAGATACGCTCCTTGTATTTTTGCAGTTTTCTAAATTTTTTCTTCTTTTAGTAGAAGTTGAAGATATTTCCTAGAATCCGAGTATCCTAGTTTTCCTGATAATCCATGCAGTTTGCATGTTCTCCCTGTGCATGTGGCCGTTCCCTCAGGGTACTCTAGTTCCTCCCGTAAGAGCAAAAACACGACTAAGAAGTCTTTTTATGGATGCTTTTGCTTTGTTGGCCACATGTCCCACTCAAATTATTATTGAACGTTTTCCCCACTGACAAAATATACCTAGATTACAGAATGTATTGTTCCAACTTTTTCAGTGTGAGATTATTGCATTAATACAGTGATTTTTACACATTTTTAACCAATAAATATTAAAGATGCTGTAACCAAACCAAGGGTCATGAGTAATTAGCTGATTCTGGAACAGTGATCTTGTTGTACGTTAATGTTTATTAGTTCACAGCAAATTTCAGAATATTTTAAGACAAGGAGAAAAAAAACCTGAAACTGAGACCAATAAAAAGCAAGGCAAACTTTATTTTATGCTTTCATATAATGTATGTTTCATAAACCCTTCCAATGTTATCTTAATAACATTAGAAGGGAAAAATAAGTAAACATTTTTTTTTTCTTCTGATTCGTCACAGTTGTTTTTTAAATTTAATTTACACAAACATATTGAATTAAATCAATTAAAATGTAACAAGGGGGCAAGAACTCGTAGAGGAAAGAGAAGACAGACGATTTGTGTCAGACGAGAACGGGGGTAAAGATAAGTGATCGTCGTTGGCTCAGCACACAAGCGCACGCACGCAAAAGGCAAACTGCTAAGAGCAAAAAATTCCGTCATAAAAATATGTAAACGACAATCATTCAGAGTAAAATGCTGAATGTGTTAAAAAGAAAACGAAAAACGTGACTCAGAAACTCCCACAGAGGTCGAGGGGTCGCCGCCTCGGTTACTCCTCCACCAGAGCCCAGGCCTCTTCGGCCTTCATGTAGTACTGGTTGGCCAGGCGACCTTTCATGGCTGCCATGGCAGCTTCCGCTGCCTCCGTAAACAGATCTCCTGCATCCAGAAATGAAACATTACCATCTGTGACAACAAACATTTAATCACATGAAGTCTGTTGAGTGTGTTTTCCGGGGTTATTTTCTGAGCTACCAAGCTTTTTCTGTAAAATATTTGGTAGAGTATTAAGGGAGTCCAGATCCGATATTGATATTGGTTTTATATCAGACAATACATAAGTCTCAGATTTTAGGAGTCCGTTCAAAAACATGATTCATAAATCATAACGAGACAACTCTATAAAATAACATCATTAATTGTTGAGTCTATTTCACTTGGAAATAATGACAGTATCATTTTAGTCTCTTCAACAAGTTGCTGTTTTACCTTCAAATTATCCCATTTACATTATAAATACATGATTTGAATTGACGCTACATTCAGAAACGACTGCAAAATTTTAATGAAGAACTATGTAGGATTTTCTTTTATTTGTTATATAAAGGCTGTCACTGTCCTTCAAATTACTCCCAGACCTTAGGAATAAATGCCTTTCTAACATTTTCTGGACTGATAATCAAGAACTTTGTTTTTCTTGGATTATTATCTCTTAATATCTGTAAAACAAATATCCAATGTCTCCCACTTCCATATGTGATTCTTTTACAGATTTGTACCGATAGTTTTTAAAGCTTTCAGATCTTTACATCATTGACAAGAAATATGGGTTTGAGTTTGGCTTTCTTTTTTCTCAGCTTGCTGGCTCTTGTGAAAGGACTGTTTACTCCCACGGCTCAACAATTTTTAAATTCCTACACAGACGGCGGCATCCTTAGTTATCTCTGTAAACGTTGATCGTTTTCTGTTCAGACTGAACTGATGGAAAATGCTTAGTTTGAGCTGAAAAAATTTGACTTTACCATCAAATGTTTTGCAAACATAGCCTTTGTCTGATAAAAACATGAAAGAAAAGCAAAATATGAATAAATCTGAAAGGGGTCGGACATTTGCCAGGCCTTTAATGCACAACAAATGGCAGGAGAGAGAACCGAACCTGCTTTCTGTGGATCTGCTGTGAGGTTGAAGCCTCCGTCTTGGTACATCTCGGCCTCTCTGGCCAGCAGCAAGTACCGAGGCTCGTCCTGCGTGCCATCAAACTCCCCGCCCTCATCGTAGTCCATCATGTTCAAAGCGCTGTCATACCAGTGGATGGCTTCGGCCCAGTCCTGCTTCCTGTCAATGTGAATGAAACAGATAATTAAAAGGAGTAAGTACACTATAAATCCACTAGGAGGGAGAAACACACAGCTCTTCTCAGTAGTCATATAGGTTTGCCTGCTTCACTGACCTGTCAGCAGACAGACTGACTCCAGTATCAAACGCTCTGGCCACCACGATCATAGAAGATCTGTCTCCAGCCTCAGCAGCCTGGAGCAGATATTTGAATCCCTTCATCCGGTTTCCTGCGTTATCCTGCCAACGACGAACACAAGTCAAAGTGGGAACAGATCCTAACCGAGTCAAAACAGCTAGCTGGTCAAATTAATAGGTGTGTATCTCACCTCCACCTCCATGTCTGGGAGAATGTGATGAGGCAGCTGCAGGTAAAATTTTCCCAAAGCCACGATGGCCTCCAGCTCTCCGCACAGCGCGGCTCTCTCCAGGTGGATCATGGCCGAGTCCTGATCCCACTGCTCGTCCTTCTCACAGAAACGACCCGCCTCGTGGTAGCGGACCATGGCCAGGTGCACCTAGAAATAAAAAAAAACAAGGAAGGAAAATATGTTTAGAAATTTGTAAATGTGTCAGAAAGAAAAACTGCAGTCTTCAGTTTTTCCTGATACCGATATTGACCCGATATGATTTCAGCAGGAATCATGCTGCCTTATCACTATGGAGTATTAGAAAAGGTTTGATTAAGTGATATTACTAAAAGGACAATAATAGTTATTGCAAAAACTTTTCCGTTTATTATTAATCAATGGGTTAAATAAATATTAAACTTTCTTCTATTAAGAAGGTTCTACAGTTAAATAATACTGCAAGTTTTCCAATGGTGGCGCAAATCAAAAGCTGGAACGGACTCTTCGTGTCGGAGTGATGATATCAAGGACTTTGGATCTAGAAGGTTTTAGGTAGAATCCGTTATACGTTTTTTGGTTAATGTTGGACCGATAACATCAGATTGGGACATCCCTAAATTATATTACAGCATGGATTGGTTGGCTTGCCTATCCTAGCATAGCAGAAGGACACATTATTAAAGCCATTTTGAATAGGGCTGCATGATATTAGAAAATCTTGCAACAACAATAATATTGGTCAATTTTGTGATGATGATAATAAATACAAAAATTATTATTTTTTTCTCTTCTTTTTCTTATCTTTGCCTCTATTACACTGACCGGCTAAATTTTAAGGTCCTTCCGAGTCGATATTGATATCGGACATTGGTCAGATATAAGATAAACTAACAAATATCCGCTTATATCCGCCTGCATCTAAACTCTAAAAGATTTCAGCTCTCCAACACAAACAGTCCGTTCCAGCATATGATCTTCGCCACCTTTGCAAATATTATTATAATTGTCATTTATTATAGTCATTTGCAGAACCTACTTTCTATGAACTTTGATATTCAAGTAACCCATTGATTATTAAGAAATCCATTTATATCATATATCCGTTTATATCATAACTATTGTTGTTAACTATTGGAATATCACATATTTAATACACCCCTATTAAATTTTACATTAGCATTTAAAGTGCAACTTCAGAACACTTGGTATATATTAGCCAACACCTATTACACACTAAACGGTCCTTTGTGATGTGAATATTGTAATGACAATACATTTAGAAAGTATTACACAGCACACAATATCGACACAACCCATAAGAATAAAACCATGTGTCCCCTCTGAAGGTTGATGGGGTCATTTTATACAAGGTTGTCCTGAAATCCACAGATATTTAACTGATTTACTCCATTTGTACCTTTTATTTTACTTATCTGGTTTATTATGGCCCAATATTCATTTATACAAGCTGAATAAATGTGACGCTTCCCGTCCCACCTTTCCGAGGATCGACTGGCCGATCTTCTTCTGCAGAAGGGCGTTGAGGCGCTCCACCTCGGTGGCCACACAGGACGGTCGGTGGACGTGAGCTCGAGACGAGTGGAAGAAGCTCCACTTCTCGTCGGTCAGCTGAAGAGAAACGGACGACTGACGTAAGATAAGAAAGAAAACTGAGGCTGAAAAACGAATCACGGCAAACGGCTGATTTTTTGTTTAGAGCGGATAAAGCTGGAGAACAAACAGGAAGCACACAGAAAGTGTTAATGATGAGAAGTGCTGGGATCAGTCAACTGGAGGTAGATGGTGTTTTGCTTTCACAAATTATCTCGCTGGGATTCAGAATTTTCTTCGACTCTGTGAGGTCTAGAAGCGTGCACATTTCAGCAGCTGCCCACAGCTTTCTGCTCGACAATTATGCAAAAGTAAAGCTTTTGGAAACAGAAAACAAAAAAATTGCGCTTCAGAGGAAACAGCTGCCTTACGAAGCCTACATGCAGATAATCACCCCTTCGTTACCGGGACTCTCTGAGTATAAATCTGCTGAGACTCGCGCAGGAGCTACCATCTTCCTCTGATCATGGGAGGGAAACAAATGAGAGGAGTAGGAGGCATGTTAATGGAAAGGTGAGGGGAGGAGAATGTGAAAACATGATATCTAGTGAAGAAATTAGGAGTGGGATTATTGGATTACAACAGGAAGACTATGATCTAGGGGAGGATGGCGTTCACACAGATTTATCTTAGTTTGTTTACCCGTCTGATGCTGTCGTCATCCGACTCAGAAAAATGTCTCTGGTAGCGGTGATGGACCTATGTGACGATACAAGATCTTAAAGTAATCTCAACATAAATATTAATCTGCAGAAGACAATTCAAACTCCACAATTAAGTGCCAGCTACACTTCAGGTAGTGAAATGCCTATAAAGTTAGAGCAACTGTGTTAAGACCTGAAGTTTTTCATGGTCACTTTCATTTGGGATAAAGAACAAATGTTATTGTTAAGATTAAGAAATCTTTACCCCGTCTACGTGATCATTTGGATCCCCTTCGCTCCTCCTCTCGCTGGGGTAGCCGCTGTCTCCGCCGCTCTCCGAGTCCTACAGAACGAGACATGATGGTGACTTGTGTGATAAAAGTGATGATTTAGGGTGCACAGATGTGATCGTCTATTCTTTTTGCAGCCTTGGCATTTAGCTTGTGCTGCTAGCATGTTGGTGTATCTCTGTAAATTCATAATTCTTTTGGATTAGAGCGTTGCATGTGTGGATATTTTTTCCCACTGGTTCTAGATCCTGTGTAGCTGAAAAGTTGTTTTCCTACTTGCTTTTGTAAAATGTACATAATGCATAACCGTGGTAATATAGTTTTAACAACTTGGAACAGCTGATTAGCATCTCAAAACTTTAAATAATGCCTGAAATATAACCCCAAAGGAGTTAAAAATGAAATTTCAAGGATGTAGAGCAGAACCAAACAGCAAAGATGTTTGAAGTTTAGACTCTCCCATCCATAATAATGAGCAAGGACCGAATGCTCAACTCTTCAGTCACATTTCTTACTGAATGCAATGAGATTATTCCTGGCTGCAGGACTAGCACCTACAATAACTCCCTGAAGATATGACATTTAATCTCCCTTTGTATGATCAGTAAGAAACACACCACTAAGAAGCGGAACAAGTGGAAAATTAAAAAATTGTTTTGGATTTTCTTTTTCGTGTGCCTGTTTTTAAAGTCCTCATTTAACAGTTCACTCAAACAGTGTGCTACGCAGGCAGATATACGTGATGCCTTTAAAGCTTCTTAACCTTCAGGGAAAAGAGGAAGCTTGAAAGAACAGAAACTTTATCCAGATCAACAACCAAGAACTTTATGCATTCATTAAAATTATCAACACTTGCCGGCTCACTTTCACTCCCGATTCTCTGAGATAAAGACGACTAAAGTAGACTCGAAACCTGACGTTAAGTCTTATTCTGTAAACTTGAGTCTATATCTCTGTTTTAAAAGTTGGGAAAACTTGAGTCTTAGCATTCGTGTGAGCTTTGCTTTACCATTTCAACACTGTCCCAACTTTGACTTAGTTTACCTCCCTTGTGACAGCAAATGACAAAAAAACATGCTGTGGGAAAGAGACCAGAATATCTGTCATTCATCTGCAATTTAAAGAGTGAGAGCCCAAAGATCCAAGTGTTCCTTTTGGTAAATTATCTATAGTCTTATAGTTGTGTATTTTCAGAGAACTGATCCCAACCTCTTTATTTTCTATGGTTCTCAAACCCTGTTCGATTTGTAGCTTGTCGGACTTTCCAGCCTCCCACAGAAACATGGAGTCTAGTTTTTCCTCTTGCTATCTTTAAATGGGATTTCATGCTCCCATTGTCCCATTGTATAAAATAGGTTATTGTGACTCAGGAATACAATTACGTAATTATTCATATGAAAAATGTAATAAAACCCCAAATAGGGGCTGGCTGGATTAGCAGGTCCTTTAAAAAAAAACAGTAAAGAGAAACCAAACACCAGAAAAACAAGGAATAAATCTCTTTTAGAGCCGCAAACAGGCCGACCGGTGTAGGTTGTTGTTGTAGACCATTGTTAACCGCCGGCCTGTTTCACAAGCGGGCGCGGTCATGAGCTGCTCTGCTGAACACAAGCATTGTTGTGCCGGCCTCAGCGGGAGTCAGCACGTCGAGCTTTTTCGACAAATCATCTTTTGGACCGACGCAAAGCCTCCCTGATCCCTGGGGCCTAAACACAGTTTGTTCCCTGGACTGCGCAGATGCACGTGTCTGTGGTGTTGCAACAAGCTGAACAACAATCCTCAATGTGTGGGAAAAAGGAAACAAACTGAGGCAAAAATGAAGAGTAAACACGCTGGATAGACAAGTTTCCCATCAATTCATCTTATAAACCCACCATAACATAGAGTAAAAGTGACAATAAAACATATAAGTAGTTTCTTCAATATAAATCCACACATTTATTTTCAAGTATTAATAATGTTTCTAAATGTTTAAATAATGCATGAAGTGCTAGAATGTAATCTTTATGCATTTATCTTTCTCTTATTATTTATTTAATTTGCTATTCTCACCCATTAGAGTAACACTGCAATGGAAACTTGATGAAAAGGAAGATCCTGGGGTCAAAGTGACATTTTTTATGCTAAGCAAACATTAAGTTACTCAATATATCAATTCAATGCTGACGTTGGTATATACGCTTTTAACTCCTTTAAATTAATACATTTTATAATATGAATATTTAATATTATTATTCTAAATTAAAGTAAACCAAAAAAAAAAAAAGCTTTTTCTAGGCACACAAGCCAAAAGAGACTGTTCTAAATTTTTAATGTAGACAGGTTTTTGACGGGCTTAAATTCATTTTCCAACCATCTTATATGGTGGAGATTCAAGTTTAAGATTGAGTGTTCATACAAAGTGCTGTAACGATTAACCTGAGGTCCAAAAAATGTAATTAAAAGGTGAGAATCTACAATAAGGGTGTAGAAAGTGGTCAAATTACCCATTCAGTATCACCAGCAGCCAAATAAAAACCAACAAATATACTGTCAGAACGCAAAGAAATTGCTGGAAGAAAACGTTTTCTAAAAACAGTATTATATAATGTAAACCCCTGGGTAAAATAAAAATACAACGCTCCAAAAAGGGATCAATAGAGGCAATAATATGAGTTACTTAAAGGGACAGACTCAATTTCACCATGTCAGATATTATAAAATGGCACTGTATGTCTAGAAAACACACAATTAACTCCCCAAACCAGAAAGATCGCAATTATCATTTTGTCACGTAATGACATTCCTAACGGGACTCTTTTGTGTTTTTGTGTCTGTAGTTGTGTCTTGTGTTCCTGTGCCGTTTCTAGTTCACTTACTCACCTTGTGATCAGCTGTGTTGTTATTGTTTAGCCTGTCGTGTTCGTACATTCCAGCGAGAGACCAGCCTGGAAAATCAAAACAGAAAAATCAGTCACAACTGGACTGCTCCTAATAAATGCTTTTGTACGACGGAAAGAAAAGGTAGAGGAATGTACCTGAAGAAGATCTGCCCATGGATCCAGGTGGCAGTATGGGAGAGAAGGGGAGGGTGTGAGGCGAGCAGGGGATCGAGTCCACGTCGCTTGCGCTCTCGTCCGCTGAGGAGGGCTCGGACAGGCGGGACAGAAGAGGGGGGACGCGGCTCGCGGAGAAAGTGCGTACACGGGGCGAGCCGCAGACTTCCTCGCAGCCCCTCAGGACCGTCTTGGCCGACTTCTGGAAAAGAAGAGAGAAAAAAAACTAGAGGCTAGAAGAACTGAACTGAAAGCCATCGTGTCTGCCAAACAAGCAATATATTTGCAATAGGATGAGAACAAGCAACATGAAAAGTTTTTAAAATCCCATTATAAGAAGTTAACATTGCAATGCTGTTTGTTTGCATGTGTTTCATTGTAGGATGCTAAATTTAAGAGTTTGGTCAGTTTTTCTGTTCACCCTGAACTGATAGCAAAGATTTCACTGAGGAAGACATTTGAAATATGGAACGTCGTTTAGCCACAAACAAGAATAAAGAGGAAGGAGACGTGGTTGGAGAGACAGACAGGCGAAAAACAAAGGACAAAAGGACAAATAGATGTTAGCAGTCTTTTTCCAGGCACAAGTAATCTGTTATTAATCTAATCAGCTGCCTATTTGCAGGAATCTTTTAGAGAGCCTTAAAAAATATTATAAGAATTACCAAAAGTTTGTTGGTGCAATCCAGCTGGGACGCTTCCGGCTGTGAGAGATCGAAAGGCGTCAGGCCCATGCTCTTGCAGATCTTGTTGCACAGGTGAGAGTGGAAGAAAAGAGCCATGCCTCGCACACCTGGAATGTTATCAGAGTTAGGGATTTATCTTGTAAGGAGCAGCTCAGGTTCTCTGACTAAAGAAAAGAAACGAACCGAGATTTCCGTCTCCGAAATCCGTCCCTTTCTCCGTGTGGATCTGAGGGTCCGTGTAGAGGTCTCCGACTCCCTGGATGTCCACCACAATCAGCTGGTGGCCCGAGCGCTCAAAGGTGAAGTGACTGAAGGCCTGATGGACAGAGAGGTGGGATTACGTCGGGGATATCAGCCGGGTGCGTCTGCTCAGCTGGACATAACATCTCTCACCTGAGGAGTCAGCCGGATGTTGTCGTCCCTCACGAAGCCGGAGTTGGAGTTGTACTTGATGTACTTCCCCTCGATGAAATGCTCCAGGTGGAAGAGCGGTTTCCCCGGCCTGTTCATCATCTCCACCACACACATCTGCATGATGTCCACCTAAAGATTGCAAAAATATTTTCCCTCTGAGGCTTTGTCTCGTCAAAGTCTTATGAATGAATAATTACATTCTCTTTAAGAAAAACTGAGACTGAAAGTGTTTCTTCTACCTGTTTCGGAGGTCTGTGTCGGTTGTACTCCTCCCCCCAGAGTTTGGCCTCCATCTGCAGCCGGACGTCCTCGAAGTAGACGTCTCTGTCCACAGGCTCCATGTAGCGTTTGGCAACGTAGTTGTACGCCGACTTCCAGTTGCTGCTGTGTGAGAAGTTGGACAGCTTCTTGCTGTTGGTAAACAAGACAGAACGGCACATTAGATGAATTTCCCATCTAAATATAGAAACACGCTGCTTCAAACCTCTTCCTTTACATTTCGATGCAAGAACAACATGCCACACGCGGCAGTTTCATCCGTTAGAAACCATGTTTGGTCCTGAAATGCTGCAGGGAGTTTTGCTTAAAGGATTTTTTTTTTGCGAGAGGACTCCTGCTTTCAGATATTTATGAACATTGAAGGTTTTTTTAATTCCCAACATTAGTGAGAAGTAAGTGGCAGAAATAAGAGCAACGATGGTTATTTTAAGTCTATTGAAGTTCAAGCCGGTGCAACGAAAGGAAACGCAAGATACAAACTTTATCAAAAACCTTTTGTATTGAGTCCTTGGATGATTCTGATTAAGGTAAAGTTTCATTTGGAAAATATGCAAAACCTTCCAATGTAATCTCACCACTGATTCAACCCTGAATGACCGTGACTGTTGTACATTTTATGATTGGATTGTGCAAATACATTTTCTGAATTAGCTAATAAAACCTTAGTCAAGCATATCCATATCCCAGATCAGGAACATGATCCTGGAAAAGCTTAACCAGCGGGAAAGATCAAAAATTAGTGCAAGATAATCCCCTAAGGAAAATCTAACATACGGTAATAAATTGGCAAAGCTAATGTAGCCTTACGACAAATTTATAAATATGAAATGATTTAGTCATTATTTCAAGATAAATACCTTAAAGTACATTTAAGGCAACGCTTTTGGACTGTTTATATTCTGCACACCTCTTTAACACAAAATCTCTTTGAAAACTGTTACATAACAAATGTATTTATAAAACTAAGGTACTGCATTACATATTTGCTTATAATGGATATTAAAGTAGTTTTTAAAAATAAAACATTTAATTTGAAGCTTTTTAAAAGACATAAAAAAAACATAAAAATGTCTCATTCTGAAAACTATGGATCTACGCCTCCTTTACATATCATATGATAAACCAAATACTAGCTTGAATGGACATTTACTAAGATTATATCAGGCTGTAAATAGATTTTCAACTTTGTAGTAGGTGATCAAACACTTTAGGACCTTTAATCAGACCCATCAAACTGATCCGAGGGAAACAAGAATGGAAAATGTTCCAGACTTACTCAGTTTAAGCAGTTGTAGTTTATTATTGTTACTTAGAAAGTAAACGTGCTCGAGCGTTTAATTTACTGAAACAATAAACCTCTGGGGGATCGATGTCATGGGATTATAAATGGAGGACAACTCTATGGGCTATCTTTAGAGTCTTAATCTAAAAATACAGCATCCATCAGGGGCGGAATATGGGTCAGTGATCTATTCCTGTTGTGTTTATATTGAACAGAACGCGGAGGCATCTTCACTTACGCTCTGAAGCACTCCCTCATGGCTCCTTTCCCAAAGGGCTGTGAGAAACCAGACAGAGGAGAAATTAATGTGTTGCTAGGTATTTTCACAGAAGATTTTCCAAAATAGAAGGAGAACGGCAGCAGATGGTGGATAAAATAAATCCTTGGTGCTGGACAAAGAAACCAACGTTTACGAAAACGTTGAGTTCGAAAAGTTTTAATACCAATGGTCAAATTTTACTCTGTCAAAATGTTTCTGAAACTAAAGTACAAAAGTACTTTTTTTACTTTACAAAGTATTTCTCTAACATCAGTACAGCTTCAATGGCAACTTGGCTAAAAACAGTTTATATATTAAGTGTAATAACGTGAACCATAATTAGTCAGACATCATTTAACCAAATCGTTTCTTTTATCCACCTTGCAGACTCTAAGCAAACACTCTGGTTTAGTTAAATTTAGTGATGGGAAGAATAAATAACTGTAATTAGTTCCCTTCTTGTGAGAAGCACAGCTTGTTGCCAATTACATTTCAGAAAAAGAACCGCAAACAGTTTGCTGAGCCTAAAAGAGACGAGCAACAACAAGATTCCTACAAATGTGGCGGAGAGGAATGTACAATATTTGTCTTAGAAATGTAATGGAGCAAATGTTATATGTTTTCAATTTAAAAAATTAATACTCAAGTAAAGATGCCCAATAAATGTATTTAAGTACAGTACTTAAGTGAATGTACAGTGTTAATTTCCACAATTGTAAATAATATAATGATTTCGTCCTATATGGAATTAGAAAACACCTCAAAAATGTGAAATTAAAACGTTTAAGTAAGAAGCAGCACCTGTTGCCCCATTTTGATGTGGATTTGGTCTTGAGCCCATTCTCCTGTAATCGCACTGTATCTGTGAAAAAAAAAAACATACATTATAAATGTAAAAAAAAAAGACCTTTGCAAATAGACACCTTGTATTTATAATTATAACAACGAACACAGGAGCATTGCCTTGCAGAAGGCGTCTAAATGTTGATCTGAAGCCTTGAGCAACAGGCTGGTTAAGATGGTTTTAGGTTTGTAACAGGAAGTAAACAAAAAAACAAAAAAAAAGAAGAAAAAAAAAGAGAACTTTAATTTGTTTTTCTGGTAGTTTTGCAAACCCTGTTTTCAAAGTTGCACAACAGCTAAAAAAAATTATATGTTTGTTTTTTGCAGGACTACCCGTATTTAAAAGTCATTTTAAACCCAGTAAAAAAACTAGAGGGAAGAATCTTGTTATCTAAAGTATGTGTTTCTATTGTTACAATAAATAATCCCCATCAGCCAAACAAAGTAGAAACCCTGTTTACACAAATTGACCAATTAAAAAGAAAGTCGGGTATTAAAGAGACAGACCTAAAATTGCTTTATACAAAAAGAGGGTTATGTCATTGTCATCAGAAGATGAGTTTTGTATTTCATAAACTAAGTAAAGCTGGATTTCCTGCATTTATCAACATCTATCTTCTCAAAAAAAAGACACTCATCAGCATGTTCCTGCCACCATCATGTCCCCCCCTCCTTTACAGTGTAAGCTGATCATCATCAGAGTGGCTGAGCAATTAAACCCTGTGACTTTTCGCCGCAGTTAGAAAAAAAAAAGTGTTTTGTTTTGCACCTGTTTTTTCATGTCGCTTATCCAAAGTTGTCGCACTACTGACCTACTCTCAGATTACGCTTCACCTCTTCCCCACCAAAGGCACGTACTGAACGCACTCGGGTTCATGCGTGTTCGCCAAGTGTGGGACTTTGTCCACAGCCTCATATCTAATGTTATCACGGAGACATGTGATCGTCTGCTCTCCTTGACGAGAACAGGATGAAACAAAGAAGGTTGTTTGAGCTCCTTATTCCCAAAGAATAGACAGCCTGGTCACAGCCTCTTTGCGCTGACATTTCAGGCCTGGTAAACACAGCGTACCACTGCAGCCAGGCTGCTGGGTGCAGAGAGGAGGTTGAGATCACGGGCGGTAAAATTAGCGCACAGAAATATCCCAGCAGGGCAGATCTCAGCCTCTGACCATACCAAGTCTGGGATCACGTTTTCTGTACACACCCACACCCTCTTGCCACGCTGTACTGAAGGAGTTTACGGAGGGCTGCCGAGCTGGCCTTTAATATCTGGGTGTGCGCTTGTGATCCCACCCAAAAATGCTGATAATCCTTTAATAAAAACGACTTCGGGGACATGAGGGAGTTCTTTAACGCTCGCCTCTGATGTTTGTCAACATGCCGACACTTAATCCAGTCATGTGAAATGCAGCCGGCAGCCAGTTGCAAGCTAATCCCGCCGTGTGGACTGCGCTGGAGTTTGTAAACAAGTAGTGCAGTGGTCCGATCCACTTTTCTACGGTGAGGAGACGTGTCAGGTTTGCGTTGACATAGTTGATCCAAGTTCAAAGGTCACATTGCAAGATTTTGATGCGTCGGGAGGTCTTAAAAAGCAAGCAGTAATCACACCATGTAATGTGACTGATTAAACAAACGCCTATTAAAGATTTTTCTATTATATCTCCACAAGATTTGCACAGATATCAAACTAAATGATTGCTCTTTTCGGCCAAAACACTTCTTCCGTCACCATGTTCCAAAGTGGCAATACTTTATTATGAATTTATGTGTGTAGTTATGTTTAATGACAATTTTTATTGTTTTTAATTTAGTATCTTGCTGTTTGCTTCTAGCTGCTGCTCTGTGCGACTTCGAGATTTCTATGAAATGTAAAGTGGGTTACAAATACAATATATGAATTTATTTACGTATTTAATACAGCTTTTTTTTTTATATTGTTTGGTCTTATTGCAACTTCCTGCAATATTTAACAGACTCTCACGACAGAATTACACATAGAGTAGGAGTCTACTTGGTTACCAACGTGTATTGGCTTCAGAAAGCAATTAGTTGTGGTAGATTTTGTTTGGGGGCGTTCAGGGTGAAGGGAGAGTGCATACAAATACATACCACACTCTGTAGGTTGCTAAGTGAAAATTTTTTATGCATTTATGCCCCAGCTGGTTCATTAGCAAAAGCAGGATAGATGTTTCAGCAAAGGCGAGTAAGTGCAAATATGGGAAAGCTCTAAATAAAGTTGTTCCTACCTGTAACGAATGCAGGGCTCAGTCTGGATCTCCTCCAGGTGAAACTGCGCCCAGGGGTCTGGCATGGCTCGGGCCTTCTCGATTGCTCTTATCCACGCCGCCTGTCCCAGGAAGAGAAGCGAGTAGTCACATTTAGTCTCTGAAATAATAATCAAGAGGGACAAAAGCCCCGTTTTCTAGAAAGGCTCAACAGGACATTGAAAACAAAGATGAATTAATTCCTTTCCAAAGCTGCTCCACTGGCACAGAAACGGTGATTCTTGATATATTTTGTCTTTTCTCCAACACACAGCTTCTGGTTTAAATATTATCACTTGTTTCCTCCACAATATAGATGTAAAGATTTCTAATAATAATTTTTATATGTTTTCCATTTTTTGCAGCGGCAAGGAAAAATTCAAATTAACTCTCAGTTTGAGATTATGCTACTTCAGCAAACAGAGATTCCATTTTAATGGCTTTTACATCTTTACAAGGCATGCAGAGAAGTGTTTAGGATGATAAGCGTACAAAGCATTATAGTAATAATAAAAAAAAAGAAGAGCGTTGAGTCTAATTAAAATGTAAATGAAAAATAACATCAATGTTAAAATAAATCGATGTATAAACCATTAAGCATAACATAAACCTGTCTTAGCTGGAGCCATGAATCAAGTATCAGGAGTGGTTTAAAGGCAAGTACGGATAGTTGCGGTGGATTCTGCACGTCTCCAACGTTTTACCCTGCTCACTGTCCGGAGCGACACATTTATAGAAATGTCTTTGGATCATGTGACGCTGTGGGTCAGGATCGTCTTCCCAAGTTCACGTCAGACACAGGTTTGAAAACAGTGTGACTCTTACGGATCCCACTGCAGTTTGAACCCTGGGTTGTTTTTGTGCAGGTTAATGCAAAAGTATTCAATCACCTCAAACTTAATGAATTTAACTGGGATCTTTTAATAGGATAAAAGCAGAATTCATGTTTTTAAAGTAGAGAAAATACCCAGTGTTGACTCTTTTTTTTTTTTTTTTGCAAGTGCAAAACAACGTAATTGTCTCAAACAATTTGACCTGATAATGCTTAAATAAAAACATCGGTGGACATGTTTAAAGTAGACCTAGCTCATAAAACAATAGGCCAGGCTCTGTTCAAGTTGAAAGTATGTGACAATCTAAACTGACCTTAATTAAAGAAGCAGCCAAGAGGCTCGTGCTGTTTGAGCTTCACATGAGGACACTTGTTGGAGGCTGCAAGATACTTGAATAAGGCTGTCAACAATTTAGAGTTCAAGGTTTCAAGGTTGCGATCACACAGACATAATACGATAGCAGCATAGATCATACATTACTTTTGTAGTGTAAAATGTTAGAAAGAGCTTGATTGTGAGGTATGGAGAACAGTAGTTTACGACATTAGTGCCTTAAAAAACACTTTTGAAGTGATCAGAGGGATTCATACTGCTGGAACAGACCGCTTGTGTTAGAGTGCCGATATCAGGCTGATATGGTCCAATATAGTTTTTTTTGCTGATGTTGGATAGCGGTGTGAATACTTTCTTTTTGATGTGAGAGTTTAAATGCTTTGAATACTTAATTTTACTGATATGCTAATGCACTCAGGCCCAGTTCTCCCTTGCAAAAGGGATGCAAATGTCTCAATTGAAATATAGTTACAACTCTATGGTTTCGTCCTTGTTTACGCCATACATTAAATATTTCTTTTTACAAGATGTGTGCCATTTAAAAGAAAAGAAAAAGTAAAAATGAAAGGAATTGCATTGAGAAAAAAACAAAACAAAAAAAAGAAGTATGTGGATTGGTGATGAAGCAAACGTCAGTCAGCATGATGAGGAAATTATAGTGGGAAGGGAAAGCGTAACTTGAAACTCCGAAACATACCCGTGCGCTCTCAGATATTACAGCGTACGTTGGATGCTCCGCCTCGGTTTCATGCTATTTGGAGAAGGTAAAGAACAAAATCGTACGGGTTCTGTTAATTATCTTTACAGAGAAATCTGCATTATTGCAAACATCATCAAACAACAAGAACATATAAAAACAAACACAGGCGCCCGTTATTCCTGAAGACTGCTGAATGGACTGGCAGGGGCCGTCTCGCTGATAAGCAGCAGTGAATAATACCCTTCTGTGTGCAAAAGCCCTAGCTGCCGATCTGGAGTTTGCAGTGCGAGGCGTGTTTACAAGCTCAAACCAACCCTCTGGTACTTCCTGCTCTTCTCAGAGAGAGTACGTTTAAAGATGAGTGGCCCGCCTCCAGCTGCAGTAGTCGAACATACAAGTACAGACACTACAAATACCACACGTAGTGTTGGGTGTGTGTGCAGGCATGCACGGATCATCCGTCCTTATTAGGCAAATGCTCAAAGAGGGGAACTGAGCTGTAATAAAAGTTGAACTTTTTTATGCTTAATGTTTTGCTAATTTCACTCACCCTGTATAGGAAGGTGCTCTTTGGAAGCGAGTTTGACAGCTGCCGCGTGTACGCCAGGTCTTTCAGGTAGTTGCACACCTCCCTAGCAGAGTCGCCCAGGATGGGCGAGATGAAGTGTTCTTCATCATCGTCGTCGTCGCTGGCGTTGCCCAGTGAGGACGCCCGATGTTTGCCGTTGTTTCTCTGAGCGGAGGGCCTCTGGGTGCTGCCCTCCTCCTCCATGGTGAACATCAGGTCGTCGTCCATGATGCGTGCTTCTGTATTGGAACAGAGGACAATGTTGGCTGTGAGCTTTATCAATCCCAACACCTGGAAACCATTACATTTACAGTGAAGGTGCAGCTAAAAAGCCAGAAATTTTAGCCGAATTTACATGACATCTGACCAATTTAACATTTAAGGATGTGTTTGTCGTTGCAATATTGAAACCCATTGATTCAATATAGTTCGGACTGTGTGTATTTTTCCATTTAGGTTTATTATGCTCTAAAAGACCAAAATGCATTAAAGAGATGAAAAAAAGAGCAAAATGTTTTTGACAGGTTGTATATTTAAATCCCTTATCTGAAAAGGATTTTTCTTCAAATTGATCCTTTTTGTGTCTTTACTTTTGATGCATCTAGTGAACAAACAAGCGGATTGATCAGGAATGACCCCTGATAAGACCCAATCAAAGGGGGAGAGAAAAATAAACTGATCATTACAATTTACTGTCAGGTTGATCTGTTGCATCGTAAATAGGCAGCCATCTTTATTTAGGAGCAAAACAACTGAGGATCCTGGCTGCGGGAACTGTGCATCTCATTCATGAGTGATTACAGAGCTGGATGCATGGCACAAATGTCTCTCTGCAATCCCAGCAGGAGCATGCAAACGGATCAGATTATTAAATGAGTCAGACACACAAAGCCAGCAGTTACTATTTGCTTTCCTGCAAACAATGTTCCCCCTGCTGTCGAATACTTGATGAAAACAACAGACCTTAAAACTGGAAGCGCATAGACTTCTTCAATCCGGGATTACAGTGTGACAGATTATCCACAGTGCTTTATAGTCGTCCTTCCTCAAGGATTTGCGGCAAACAAAATGGAAAAACAGAGCCAGAGGAAAACGCGAGCGTCGACTTAGAACCTCCTCCCATAACAAGGCGACTGTTTACAAGTCCTCCGCTGCAGCCCGAAGGTCCGAGGGCGGTTCTGGCACCGAGCTGCTTGTGTTGACGCAGAGGCGCTGCTGTGGTGACAGTCCGCCACCGTGGTAGTGTTCCTCCGCACGTATCACCACGCCGCCGTGTTCCCTTTCCCTGACCACGCCCACCGACTCTCTCGGTCCGGCTGCGTTCGAGCGCCGTCGGAAATCCGAACCGCATCAGAGTCGTTTCGAGGATTTATCGGCGTTGACCTCAAATTGAGAGTCGAAACACACGCAGAATACACATTTGATGATTTACGCAGAGTATCCAGACTAAATAAAGAGAGAATTGCTGCTTAAAGGCTGCGGGGCTTTATGAGAGCACGATGTTCCCCGGAACAAGTCAACAAGGCAGTCTGGGGATAAACAAAGAGTGAAGCCAGTAACTTTCCACGTGTTCGTTATTCATTACAGAGGATACCTGCAGCTATGTTTACAGTCATCCTCGAATGGCTTGCCTCATTTTGGCCATTCAAATCGCCTGGTATTATATAATGCCTATTTATATGACAGAAGCTACATTTGGTGTCTTAAGAGGAAGCTGATTCTACTCAATCAATGAGCACCCACAAACATCCTGATGAATCCAATTTGCTAGATTTACAGGCTTTTCTTGAAAAGCCATATTGATGACTTAACTTTTTACTTGGTATCTTTGGACCAGAGCTTAAAAAAAGTCAACTGCCTAGTCAGTCCCATAAACTGGATGGCGTCTAATTGGCCTCCGGTAATAAAGCGAAGATCCTTTGTGTTATTTTTTATTTTTTTTATCCCATTTCAAATAGATCTCGAGGACTTCCTTCTTTCACCTCAGTAATATTGCCAACATTGCAAATTTCTCTAGAAGTAATGCTGAAAAACTAGTTCATGCATTTGTTTGTTCAAGCCTGCACTATTGTAACTCTTTAGCAGGAAGTTCATAAAATGCAGTTAAAAGTCTTTAGTTGATCCAAAACACTGCAGCAAGAATTCTGATTAAACTTACAAAGAGAGCTCATACTTCCCCTATTATAGCTTCCCTTCAGAGCATTCCTGCGGTTGACTGGTTCAGAGGGGCTTTTCCTCTCCACTATCCTCACATGCATGCTCGGTATGAGGGATTGCTGTAAAGTCTGTTGAAGTCCTCCTTGACTTCCCCAGATTCTTTGATCTCGGGGCAGCATTTTCAGGCTTCTGCAATGTTCAATAATAACTCAATGTCCACACTTCTTATGGATCATCTGAGTCCTTCTGCAAAAGGGAGAGCTGAGACCGCCTGTGCAATGGTTCCCTCAGGTCTGAGTTCTCCCCTCGCATCAGGCTGTTTTTATTCAAAATTAGGGAGTATACAGAATCAGATAAGCATTCACATTTGATTTACACAAGGTGTTTCAGAAGCGGTTGTTCCCGCGCCTCGCTGGCCTTGATTAATCTGCACAAAAAATGGAGTGAGTTTCGCTCCCTGGTATCACATACTTTAACTGAAAGTTTTAACTGCTGGGAATCGACTGCTGGTCTCTTTCCCATGATCCACTCCAGCTACCAGAGAGAATAAACAGGCCTTATCAGAAAATGTATACCTCTTGTTATATGCACACACTTCTAGTATTAAAAGAAACATGAATACCTGAAAGAAACATGAATATAAATTATTACCATTCCACAAGTCAAAGGCAAAATGCAAGAGGATTGAATGCTGCAAGTCAATGAATCGATGCATCTTAGTTTGTTTAGATCTTGCCCGATGACCTACAAATAAAGTCACTTAAAGATGCATTAAAGCATTTTGCGAATTCCTTCCAGTCTGAGAGGAACAAGGGACAATCCAAATGTTTCATAATGATAACAGATAAATTACAAGTAGGCAACAAAATAAATAATAAAATAACCCTCAATTGGACATGTTCTATAAGTGACACATGTTTTTTTAAATGATTTAACTGAAAAATCTGGGGATTAGTTTAACATGTCTTCGTGTGAATCATGTCTAAATATCTTTTCTTTGCTTACATACAGATATTACATACATAGTATATATCATGCTTTGATTCGATAGAAGTATATTATTTAATATATTTAAAAAAATCTTTATGTTATATACCTATTATATCTATATAATTATCATCCATCAAAGATATGTATATGTTATATTTCATTAATTTAAATGCTGTATTTAAATACAAGTTATATATATTTATATGTGTGTGTGAGTGTGTGTGTGTGTGTGTGTGTGTGTGTGTGTGTGTGTGTGTGTGTGTGTGTCTGAATTTGAATGTTATTTTAACAAATTAAAAACAGAGTTATGTCAACAAATTTGCTTCGTTTTAAAAACTTTCACAAAAATTTGAGCAGTTTGGTTGTATAGGGTCAACATGGATGCTAAGTCTTGTAATCAGAGGTCCTGCAATGCTGAAATGTAACAATTTTCCAACATTAGAAGCAAGTTAGAATCTTATAGCTGTAAATCAAATGACATCAAGTAACAATGGGCTGGGAATTCAACCCAGACCCCTTAGGGAAGGAACAACTCCAGGCTCTTTGGTGCTTTGTTTCCTTAACAGATGAATGTGCAAGTGGTTCCAGTAGTAGTAGCTTGATTAAAGAATGAAAGAAAATAATATATACCTATAATTTGTTTAATGTATTTATATTTATATATAATTATGTCAATATAAACATCAAAGAAAAGTTTGCATACGGGGATATAAAGTGCTGCCATGACCTGGGCTACAAATCAGCTGTCTTGCTATATCTACTAAAATAGCCACGACATACAGTAACTTGGTAGCGTGGCCGAGTGGTCTAAGGCGCTGGATTTAGGCTCCAGTCATTTCGATGGCGTGGGTTCGAATCCCACCGCTGCCATTCCATTTTTGTTGGGTATTGATAAAAACAAATATTACAGTATAGTGTCACTGATTCATAGTGCAACTAATTTTGCGTTTTAGGGTGAGCTAACTAACGTGTAGCTAACTGCTAGCTGTTAGGAATGGCGTCATCTGGTGGCCGCTAGCGTTAAAAAGGGCCAGTCTAAGTGCAGATATGGAAACATTTGTAAATCTGTAGAAATATTGTAGAACTGATGTTAAAAAGCCCTGATGTATCTTCATACGATCTGTTCTTCTTTTAGTCACATCCCATTCACAGGTACTGAATTATTTATGCTATAGTCATGAGATATAGTCGATTTATTTTATTACGCGATTTAATTATAAAGGTATAATTGTGAAATGAAAGCAAAATGACACAGGTTCAGATGTTTGAGAAAACATCCTTTTAGTTTGTTATTACTAATAAAATCCGGTTTAAACAATTGTATTAAAATTACAAAACAGAGTCCACTTGTGTTTTTTAATCTTGCCGTTAAAAAAAGCAATTCTGTGAGGGATTCAGACATTTTCTTTATCATCATGCAGACTAAAATCGCAGCAATTCAGTCAGGGAAGAACTTCTGGAGATGTTTAAAGCAGGATTAGATTAATAAAAAACACCCCAAGCTTTGAACATGTCACACAGAACCATTTAAAATCCCAAAATGATGATGGTACAATTCTAAAAATATCAGGACATGGTAAGTTTAAATGGGATTCACACAAGAATTTATCAGAAAATAGCCAAGAAGCTACACTGTTCTGTAAATCGTACAAAGAAAATTATTAATCAGGTTTCTACAAAAGCAGTAAGACCAAAACTGATTGATAATTCAATTCCGTAATAACGGCAAATGGAAATGAAATGTTGTAGCTAATGTTACTCAAGTTTCTTTAAAGATTGGTTGCAGATGTTGACAGCTGTCGGTAGAGATGATCTCCTGTTGCGGTATGTATTACTGCAGGCCTAAAAAAGCTTCTGAATAAAGACAATCTGTTTTTCTATAACAGTTTGATGAAAAAAAAAAAAAGCTCAGTTTCATTTCATAAAGCATTATTAATACTAATAAGTATAAATGTTTAAATTAAATCTTCATATAGTTTAACCCTTAAATACTTACAGAGACTATTTTTAACCTATTATGAATATAATAGGTTATCTTGGATGAAAGTGACATATTTAATGAAAAATAGGAAAGCTTTTGCACGGAAATAGGTTAAATGTCAACATCTTAAGACCAACCGGTTGTATTTTTTTGACATACGTAGATCTTTGTCAAGATTACTCCTTTAATAATTTCCGTAGTTTCTGTATATAAGGATTACATTTCTTATTCGCCCCCAACTTGCTTTTTCGAGTGTTGAACCGCCACCCACTGCATTTTCTTGATGGCCAGCTGAGTGTCCTCAAGGGATATTCCAAGATGCCACACAGCCCTTATGGAGTTTTCATAATGAGGGTACATCAGAACCCGTACACCCTGACCCAGGGCCGCTTCTTCGCCCTCACCGATGAAATCCATGCGGGTGCAAAACTCACTGGGACTTAAGGCAGAATCCTTGATTCTGAAACGCAGAATGTTCGTCTCCACGGTGGACATGTCCACGGCGAACAAGGAGGGCTGGCAGTCAAGCAGAGCTAGCCGAAGGAAAGACGCGAGATCAACACTTATATAGATGTATCTTTAAAAAATATATATAAATACAGGATTTGTGAGCTACTCACCATGAGCGAATGTTTTAGCGTTCTGGTGATCTTCCTCAAGCCTTCCTACCATCTCCTGCAAGGAGATTTTCCCAGCTGCTGCAAGAACACCAGCCTGTCGCATTCCCCCGCCGAGAGCTTTACGACAACGCACCGCCCTGGATATGAAGTCCCGAGGTCCGGCCAACACGGTTCCCACTGG
Organism: Orestias chungarensis; assembly: GCA_032876305.1. Taxonomy (NCBI): domain Eukaryota; kingdom Metazoa; phylum Chordata; class Actinopteri; order Cyprinodontiformes; family Cyprinodontidae; genus Orestias; species Orestias chungarensis. The sequence continues at coordinate 729,547 of JAVLVB010000001.1, read as the reverse complement.
CGAGCCCAAACCCTGTCAAAAAAATATTAAAGCCATGAAATGTCCCACAGCCCTCATCTTTGGGGGGAAAAAAACTGTTGCCATCTCAGGCCCACCTTGGAGAGGCAAACGCTGACTGTGTGTGCGTGCTGCGTTATGGCGGACGGAGGCACGCCGAGAGCCACAGCGGCGTTCATCACCCTCGCTCCATCCATGTGAACACACAGCCCATAACGATCCGCTAAAGCACGAACCTGAGAACGGAGACGAGAGAGGCATCAGACCCCAATTATGTTTAGATAAATGAATGAATGATGCCAATTCAAAAAAACAAAAATACAGACCTTTCACCTTATGACATTGTCGGAAAACTAGCACAAAATGTCAGATCAGAAAGTATTTTTCATTTTCATTTCAGCGGCCAACATTTAGAAGTAAATAAATCATTACAAGGATGATGGAAAAAACATTTAGCAATAATAAAAGCAGGAAAAACTATTTCATTACTTTGACTTATCGCTATTATTTAATAGTGGCAAGGGCAAGGCAAGTTTATTTATATAGCACATTTTCGTGTACAAGACAATTCAAAGTGCTTTACATAGGAAAAAAGAGCAGAAAATGAAACAATATAATCAACTTTGAATTTAAAAGAAGTAAAATAAAATTAAAATTAAATAATAATAGTAATAATATTCTCAGTTGCTATATGCACAGTTAAATAAAGCTGATTTCAGCCTGGATTTAAACATCGCCAGAGTTGAAACCTGTCTCACCTCTACAGGAAGACTGTTCCAGATTTTAGGAGCATAAAACTGGAATGAAGCCTCCCTTTGTTTGGTCCTGACTCTGGGCATCAGCAGGAGGCCACTACCTGAGGTTCTCAGAGTCCTGGCTGGTTCATATGGCTCTAACATGTCAGATATGTACTTTGGGGCTAAACCATGAAGAGATTTGTACACAAGCAAGGCTGTTTTAAAGTCTATTCTTTGAGTGACAGGAAGCCAGTGCAGAGACTTGAGCACTGGACTA